>CM062810.1:235889765-236489765 GCA_031772625.1 Pinus tabuliformis | reverse complement strand
TTCTTACAATTCTACATGGTCCTATCTTTTTCATTTTTAGTTTATTGTAAGTCTTAGCAGGAAATCTTTCTTTTCTCAAATAGACCATCACTAAATCTCCCACTTGGAATTCTTTCTCTCTTATTTTCATATCAGCTCTCTATTTGTATTTGCCACTGCTTTCTTGCAATCTGCCTTTGACATCTTCTTGTAGTCTCTGCATCTGCTCTGCAAACTTTTCAGCTTTTACACTTCTTGTCTTGTGTTTACGCAAATTTCTGAGCTCATACACACCTCTTGGATTCATCCCAAAAACAATCTAGAATGGACTCATTCCAGTACTTTGGTTTTGAGTGTCATTATAAGCAATCTCAGCCTGAGCTAGTGCTAAATCCCATTGCTTAGGATTTTGATACACTAAACTTCTCAATATATTCACCAAGCTTCTGTTTACCACTTCAGTGTATCCATCCGTTTGAGGATGGTATGTGGAACTAAAACTGAGGTTAGCTCCTAGTTTCTACCAAAGAGTTCTCCACAAATTCCCTACAAACTTTGTATCTCTATCAGACACAATACTTACAAGCAATCCATGTAATCTTACAATTTCTGAAAAAAATAGAATAACAATATGTGTTGTATCACTAGTCTTCTTACATGCAATGAAATGTGCCATCTTCGAAAATCTATCTACCACAACATAAATGGAATCATTCCCCCTTTGAGTTTTAGGTAACCCCAAAACAAAATCCATGCTAACTGCATCCCATGGTCGGTCTGGTATTGGAAATGGCTGGTACAATCCTGTATTTTGGCTTCTCCCTTTAGCATGTTGACATATCCTGCACTTCTCAACAAATCTCTTAGCATCAGTTTACATCTTTGGCCAATAGTAAAAATCATTTACCTGAGCAAAGGTTTTGTCTTGTCCAAAGTGACCAGATAATCCTCCACTGTGTTTCTCCTTTATTATGTTTTCCCTCATAGAACATTTGGGAATGCACAACTTGTTTCCTTTAAACAATAAACCTCCTTGGATAAGATAATCTAACCACTGACTTTTGTTATGAAGTATTGGATTTTGTACTGTTGTATAAATATCTTTGAAATCTGCATCATCTTTATACATTTCAACCATTTCTTCAAATCCTACAACACCAACTTTTAATTCTTTCACAATGAAATTTACCCTTCTTAAGGCATCAAAAACTTTGTTCAACTTACCACTAGTGTGTTTTATCACAAAAGTAAAGCTCTGCAAAAACTCTACCCACTTGGCATGTTTCTGGTTCAATTTTAGCTGGTTGTTTATGAACTGTAATGCATCATTGTCAGAATACAATATAAACTCCTTTGGTAGCAAATAATGTCTCCATTCTTTTAAGGCTTGTACAATAGCATAAAATTCTTTATCATTAGAAGAATACTTCTTCTTAGCTTCCTTTAATTTCTCACTAAAGTATGCTATTGGTCTCTATTCCTGACTCAAACCTGCTCCAATTGCAACTGCACTAGCATCTGTTTCAACTTGAAATACTTTTTCAAAATCAGGTAAAGCTAAAACTGGCTTCTCTGTGATTTTCCTCCTTCAGCAACTTAAAATTCATGTTTGCTGCTTCTGTCCACTCGAATGGCTAATTAGTCTCCTTGATTGTTTCAAGAACTGGTGCACAAATCTAACTAAAACCTCTAATAAATTTCCTATAAAATCTTGCAAGACCATGAAAACTTCTTACCTCAAATATATTCCTTGGAATAGGCCAGCTCCAAATTGCTTGGACTTTCTATGGATCCATTTTCAACCCTTCTTTAGAAACTACAAATCCTAAGTAAATTAATTCTTTTTTCATGAAACTACATTTCTTCAGATTTATCAGTAGTTTCTCTTTCTGCAGAGTTCTTAAAACCAATTTAAGATGCTCTAGATGTTCTTCTTTACTTCTACTAAAAACTAGAATGTCATCAAGATAAACAATAAAAAAATTGCATGCATAGTCCTTCAAGACTTCATTCATCAATCTCATGAACGTGCTAGGTGCATTAGTGAGTCCAAAAGGCATCACTAACCAGTCATACAACCCACTGTTTGTTTTAAATACAGTCTTCCATTCATCTCCTTCTCTAATTCTTATTTGATGATATCCACTCTTCAGATCTATTTTAGTAAAATACTTTGACCCACTCAAACAATCCATCAAACCATCCATAAAATCATCTATGCATGGTAAAGTAAACCTATACCTGATAGTGATCTTTGTTATGGCTATGGAATCTGTACACATACTCCATTCACCTCCTTTCTTTGGACTGAGTATTGTTGGTACAACACATGGACTAACAATATCTCTGATTAGTCCCTTATCCATTAGTTCTTGCACTTGTCTTCCAACTTCTGCATTCCCTTGATCAGTTAATATGTAGGCTACTTTGTTTGGAAAACTTGCTCCTGGTATTAGATCAATATGATAACTAATACTCATTATTGGTGGAAATGCATTTGGCAACTCATCCACAATAATATCAGCAAAATCATTCAACAAAGTTTTGATTTCTTCAGGTAAATCATCTAAGTTTGTGGAAGTCAAAATTACCTTAGGTCTCCCTATGATAGCAAAATGCATTTCTTCACCTTTTCCAACCTCTTGCAATATCTCCTTTCCACTCATCAGCATAACATTGTTTCCAGGTGCTCCTTTATCAGCTTCATCCTTCAATGGCAACAGTGTATGTTTATTTCCATCCTTCTCCAGAGTATAAGTATTTTTCCTCCCATCATTAATAGGTTTCTGATCAAACTTCCAAGGACTTCCCAGCAATACATGGCATACATGCATTGGCATTACATCACACAATATCACATCTTTATAAGTACCCATCTGTATCTCTACCTTGCATTTTTCTGTCACAATAATATGATGTCCTTTCTGCAACCATGACACTTTGTAAGGAGTAGGGTGTATTGTCTTTACTAATCCTAGCTTGTCCACCATCTATGTAGAAACAAGGTTATCAATGCTTCCACTAGCAATTATCACTTTACAACATTTACCTTTGGATTTTCATGTAGTTCTGAATAAACTCTTCCTCTAAGCTGGGTCTCTAGTCTCTTTCTCTGCCTTAAGTAATACCCTTTTCAACATCAGGGATTCTCCTACTTCAAGGGATTCTTCCTTGTCTGTAATTTGAGGTTTTTCTTCCTTTGCCTCAGCCACATTCACATTCCTCTGACTTGTTGTTCTCTTATGAGGACAATCCCATGATCCATGTCCCCATTCTCCACATGTGTAACACCGAATATCTCTTCCTCGACCTCTTCCTCTATGTGCAAATCTTCCTCTATTAAAATCTCCCTCTGTGGTGGTCTACTACCTAAACTTGCTGCTTCATTATGATGTTGCTGAAACCTTGGTCTGGTAGTTCCTCTACCTCTTACTGAACTTTTACCTCTATTCCTCTAGTTTTGTTTTCTCAACATCTTCTCTTTTGCCTTCAAACCTGCTTGATAGGCATCTTCAGTGGTCTTCAGACTCAACAAGCTGATCTTATCCTATATGTCATATCCTAAGCCATTGATATATCTGGCTACCTTCTCCATGTCATCCTTTCTATGTCTTGCTCTATTACTCAATCTATAAAACTCTTCTGTATATTCTTTAGCAAACATTACTTTTTGCCTTAAATTTTGTAACTGTTTGAAAAAATTTAACTGATAGTATTTTGGAATAAATTTAGCTTTCATTTTACTCACCATTTTGTCCCATTGCTTGATATTGGACTTTCCTTTTCTTGTTTTGGATGTTTGTAATTCATCCCACCAAATAGCTGCATGACCCTTCAATCTGGTAACTGCAAATTTCACCTTATTTTTGTCATTAACCTCCTCATAATCAAAATATTTGTCCAATGAACTGATTCAATCCATTAGCTCTTCTACATTGAGACTCCCTTCATACCCAGGAATTTCCACCTTTGGTTTTCCACCTACTTTAGCCAACATCTTGATAACTTTGGTAGTTTCATTTTCCTCCTCTTCTTCTTCCTCAAAAGATTCTTCTATGGCATTGTCAACTCCTTCATCATGTGTTCTCCTCTGAGAAATCTCCATTGTGTCCATCCTTATATGTAGACTCCGGATCTCCTCCAGCAGAACTGCATTTTCTTTAGGTCTTCCTTGACCTATGCCAGCTCCTCTCCTCGGCGGCATGTTTACCGTAGTCAAACTCAATCTTTGCGCTTTGATACCAAAATGATGGAGGAGGTTGATCAAAATAAGGTGGTAGTCTTTAAACTATACTATTGGTTACTTTATAACCGATTAGATGCATTCAAGAGGATTTTGTACGTGACTTACTTTATCTTGAGGGTCTCGCTTTTCCCCTAAACACGTCGGTCCCACATTGACTTTCCCCCTTTAACAGGCCCTTCACTCTACACCGTTGATCTCCTCTCTCCAGATCTAATGGTTGTCACTCACCTCGATCAACAAATGAATTCAGTGATCACTCTACGCCGTTGATCTCCTCTCTCCAGATCTAATGGTCATCACTCACCCTGATCATCAAAACGATCTGTTGATCCTCCACCGTTGATCAAAGCGCACTTGATCCAACGGTTAATAGCAATATCAGGTGAGCTACTTGAACACGGATTACGCGCCCGATAAAGTGGTTTTCTCTCTCCACCCGACTGCTACGTGTCGCTTGGTTAATGGAATTGGGTGACTACCTTGAATTACCACTTACAACATTTCTTTCATTGATAAAACCCGCTTTTCCAATATAACCCACGTGTATTAAATCAAACTTAATTAAATCACTTAATAAATGTTTTAACGCTTAATTCCAAGATTACCCCTTAACGTTAAATGACCGCGATTTAGTGAAAAACACATGAACACTGAGATTTACCATTAAAGTGTGAAAATAGAGAAAATACCCAGTTATGTTCAGAATGCGGATACACAGAGGTAAAGGAGAGTCTTCACCAGGATTAACACACAGATACACACTGAATCAATTTATTCAATATAATAGAAGTTACAGATTCTTGGCCCTCTCGGCTCAATTACAACAATTTATTTGACCTCAGTCTCAATTTCAAAACCCCTATCTATCACTCAAACTCTCGCCTCTCACTCAATTCTCAGTCATCTCAGCTAATCCATTTCCATTACATTTTCTTCTCTTTTATGAGTCAAATCCTATTCTAACTGCACTAACAACTCGATCTCTATTTTAATCAATCTAACAATCAAATCTCTATTACACACCTATGCTAACAAGTTATCCCTTAGTCTAGAATAATACAATTTTCTAATTATTACAATAATGAAGTAAAGATTATTTTCGAGAGATCCAACCCTCTCTACCAATACTGACTTTTGACCACCCAGGTCAATGAAATTCAACTCATTTAGCCACAACATGTGAAAAAACCATCACATTGCTGGTTATGTCCAGATGCTCCTGCATCACCAAGTTGGGTGTTAAAGAGAAGAAAAAAAGTTGAAAATTTAGATTCCAAATGAGGATATGAAGAATGATATAAAATTGGGATGCAAAACTAGCCACAAAAAAAGGAAGAAAAAAAGGATGTAATAAAAGACACAAAAAATATGCAAAATGGGGCTAAAACCATGTTAAAATGAAGGATGCCAAAAATGATGCATAATTAGATGAAAGTTCATACTAAAACCTAGGCACAAAATGAGATGCAAATGTGGACACAAAAGAAGGAAGAAAAAATGATGCAAATTTGGATGCCAAAAAGGATGCAAAATTAGACACCAAAAAGGATGAAAAGTTGGATGCAAAAATGGACATAAAAATGGTGCAAAAGTGGCCATAAAATGGCTCAAAATTGTACATGAATTGAGATGCAATGTTAGATGCAAAATCAAGTGCAAAAAGTGATTCAAAACATGGTGCAAAAGAAAATGAAATACTGGATGTAAAAATGGGTCAAGAACATAACAGTAGACACAAAATCAGATACAAGCATGACTCAACATAGGATGAAAATCTATATGCAAATTTGGATGCTTAGAAGGATGCATAATTGGATGAAAGAAATGGTGTTAAAAACGATGCAAAATTGGATGCAACAAATGATGCAAAACTAGATGAAAAGTATGGTGCAAAATGGAATGAAAAAAGGGATACAAATCAAACACAAAAGTGGATGCAAAAAATAATGAAAAATTGGGCATAAAAATGGATGCAAAATTTGGCACCAAACATATTCAACATAAGGTGCAAAATTGGATGCAAAAATAGGCACGAAAACTAGCACAAATCCAAATGCAAAAATATGTATAAAATTAGAAGCAAAGGCTGCCATAAGTCTAGATATGCAAAAATTGGCACAAATTAAATGCAAAAAAGGCGCTAAATTGGATGCAAAATATGGTGTAAAAATCGATGAAAATGTTCGCACAAAAATAGAAGCAAAGAATGACACATAACAAGAAGAAAAAAAATGATTGAAAAACAAATGAAAAAAATGGTGCAAAACTAGAAGTAAAACCTGTTGCAAAACCTAATGCAAATCCGGGTGCAAAATATGATGCAAAAGAGATGCAAAATATGATGGAAAAGAATGACACTTTAAAAAATGTACAATAGCACCACATTTAACGTCAAGCTACTCATCCCAATTGGAAAAAAAATGCACTAAAATATGGTGTTAAATCAAGCGCAAATTTCCTATTTATTATGCCAAATAAACTCACAACTAAGGACTATAGTAGGAAGAATAAGAAGATTAAACAACTCAAACTCAAAGTCAAAGTGTTTAAGGTTGTTTATACACATGTTAAGAATGAAATGGTTGCCTTGAACACTAAGAACACAAATTTTTAAGAGGAAGTTGAAAAGTTGTCCAAGGAGAATAACAAGTAACTTAAATTGGCCATGAAATGGTACAGAGAGAACTTCTACAAGCAGATATGAAACAAGAATTTACAAAATAAGCTCAAGGTTTCACATAGGATGGGTGGGGCTAGTGTCAATATCAACATTAATAATCAATAAGGCCACACGACCACTACGATTTTGACCAGTTTTTTCTAAAATGAGCACCCAATACCGGTTGGACTATATCAGTTGTATTTTTTTTGTGGGGAGACACAAAATCTCAGGGTTGTGCAAGATGCTGAGGCTTGGAATCAATGATATCTTTACTACCAGTTTACTATCTTAGACCCCCCTTAAACCCTATTTTTTGTGCATATGAAAGTAAAGCTATGTTACAAGGGGATTTAAAGGTAAAACATCATTTATTGTTAAATACATATAGTTTTAGATAGATATCTCAATGTTTATACTAGTAACAACATCAAGTAGCTAAAGGATAGAAGGCTATATATAGGGGGAAGGGGAGGCTAGCATGGGCTCCATGTGTTAAGTAACACCACACACACACACATACACATATGGTATTATTTTACACATGGATCCCATGCCATCCTCCCCTTTTCCCTCTTTAAAACTAAGGATATACCATTCTTATAGATTTTCGGAGTTATATTATAATACAATAATGTATTTTAATATAAGGAATCTCTACCTTTCTGGGATTAGGACATATTTTTCACTTAGGAATATATCTTATGGGTATATTATTTAGGAATGAAATAATACATTTATAGCTTAGCTAATCCAAATAATTTACTTCAAGGATGCATACCTAATCGCACATAAAAGAGCATGTAACCAAGTGACATAAAAACATAAAAGAAGTGGAGTTCAAAAGCAACCATGAGATCAAAGGCACAAAAACAACTTGATAATGGAGTTCACCTAGTGTGGGCTACATCTCCGGGCCCTGCTCAATGTGGGGAGGGCTCTTTCATTAATTGGCAACGAAATCAAATTACAAGCAAATTACAAAATGACACCTTATACCTCCACTTTCGGGGATGGCCTGAAGATGTGGAACTCTACTAGAGAAACGGGTTGCATGGTTGGATTCCTCACAAAAAATCATGAAAAATGACTATAAAGTCGACCCCTTTCTAACACTGGCACTTCTGGACCCCCAGGGAATCTTTTAAATTCTCTCAGCGTCAAAAAAGGGATACCCCTACGTTAGGGTTCCGCCCCTGGAACCCTGCACCACGGTTCTGCCCTCTTGGTTTTGTGCACCATTCTGTTGTTGAACTCGCTGGTCCCCACCTCTCCCCTCCTCGTTCCGCACACCGTTCCGCCATCAGACCTGTCGGTCTCCATCTCTCCTCCTCCTGAATGGAAAAGTCTAAAGTTTAAATGATGTAGTGCCGACGGATATCCCAACGTATCCATTGGGAAAGTTGGTTGGCACTTGGAATAGCATTGGGGTGGCTAAGGGTTCTAAACCCACTAACACCCCATATATATCCGACGTGATTTTTTTTACTGTTGGCGCTTTGTGTTTTGTGGTGTTCGACGATTATGGGGCCACCACCAGCTAATGCAGGATCGACACCTGTTGGTCCCTCATTTCACGGTGGTTGTTCATCGGCATAACATATGTAACATGTGGCTCACAACGGTCCTTCAATGACATAACATATATAACATGTGGCTCGGTCCATTTGACCGTTGTGTGGTTTGCAAACCTTTTTGGAGTCATAATATATGATAATATAAGCCAAAGTGGGTTTTTGATATAGTTTTCGACCCTGATTTTTAAGACATGTGTCACACTATATGATTATATGGTTATATAATAACCATATAACTAATATATATATATATATTATTGTGTTGTCTTTTGTGCAGTGGCAAAAGAAAAACACTCGTGCGCCATGTGTGGATGACTAATTGTCCATTTGGTTACCAGGTAGGCAGAATAGATCCCCATGTCTCCTTATGACTTGCAAACTACTGACAGTGATAGGATGGTCATACGATCTCTGATCCAGGTGTCGTTCATGCCATTGGGTTCGTAATGATGAGTTCTTTAACATGGTGTCATTATAGCCAAGGTTCGATAATTTCAAAATTTGAGACTTCAAACATGTATCATTCCTCCCCACTAATGAGATTTTAGGCTGCCAAAAGATTTATCAGTCAATTGGAAAGTGAGGGAATTTTTCCCTCACTTTCTCCTTTTCGATCCAACGGGCCTTGCTTGGGTGCATTCCCTTGAAACCAATACGAAGGTACTCCACATATCCCCATAGTGAAGTCCTAGTCCTCCTGTCAAGAATGATATCCTCAGGTAGATTATCCAAGTATTCAGGTGCAAAGTCATCCACTATAGGAACTTGTCCAACCTCTTTAGTTTCCATGGTTATAGGACGCTCATAAAGCTTCAAGTTTTGAATTTTCACCATTGAGTACATCTCCATGTATGTTGGAAAATCAAGATGAAAAGCATTATCTCCAATCTTCTCTAATATGGTGAATGGTCCATGTTGAATTGGTCTCAAATTCTTTCCTTTCCCTTTCATTTTGTCTTTACTGATGTGGAGCCACAGCCTGTCCCCAACCTAGAAATGGTGATCAACCCATTCTTGTCATGTCGAGCCTTGTATTGGGCTTGAATTTTCTCCAACTGCTCCTTCACATCCAAGTGAATCACCTGAATTCACTGAATGAACTTCCGTGCTTTTTCCCTGTCATCTTTCTCATAGGAATCTTCATCTCTCCCAAAGTCCATGTCTAAGGGATCCTCTGGCAAATATCCAAAGCATGTATCAAATGTTGAGCTTTGAGTTGATGAAAGCACTGCCTGTTTGTATGCATGTTGTACATAAGGAAGTTGCTTATACCACAACTTGGGATGCTTTCCACAATAGCCTCGGAGTAAATGTATCACTATGCAGTTGACAACTTTTGTTTGTCCATTGGTATGTAGATGAAATGTTGTGCTCCTCTTCAACTTGGTGTCCATCATTCTCCTCAAACTCATCCAAAACTCTGTAAGGAAGTGAGAGTCTTGATCAGACATAATGTATGTGGGTAGCCCAAAGTGGACCCATATAAATTGGAAGAAGAGATGAGCAGTCTTCTCTGTCATGATCTACATTTTACAAGGCATTAAGACACACATTTTTCTAAATCGATAAAAAATGACATACAAATAGTCATGACCTGTCCTAAACGAAAGAAAACTACCAACAAAATCCATTGACACACTTTCCCATGGATGACTTGGAATAGGGAGTGGTGTGTAGAGCCCCAATTTTCTATTAGTGGGCTTGCCAATTGAACACAACACACATCCCTTTACATATTGAGTCACAATATTTTTCATGTGAGGCCAATAACACAACCTCTGCAAATAACACAAATTTTTCCCTACACCAAAATGACCCAACAGAAGAGAGGTATGTGCCTCTTTGATTACATGTATTCTCTCACTGGTGGGGATACAAAGTTTTCTAAGGTGGTAAAACAACATATTGTTCAACATAACTTTCAAAAGATAAAGAAGCATTTTTCAAAACTATAGATGTAGAAATAGGAGGGTGAGAAGCATATCTACCACTTTGTTGCTGGTGCCCTTCTTCTATTTTATTACTAGGTGAAACTGCTAGAGGAATCCCATCCATCTAAAATGACATGTTTGTTGAAGCTTGTTTTGCGACTAGAGGTACTCTAAGGGCTAGTGATATGTGTGAATGATGGTCTCCTTACCAATCAAACAGTGATTCCACTTCTTCATGTTTTGAACCAAGGCATACAACTCCTTGTCTTTTGTGGGATAGTTCACAACAACTTAGCAGAATTTCTATGAATGGTAACATGCAGGTTTCCTCTGCTGCATCAACACTGTTCCCATGGTGGACCCACTAGCATATGTCTCGATCTCAAAAGGTTGTTGGAGGTCAGGTAAGGCCAAAAATGGTGCAATACTGATCTTCTCTTTCGGTGTATTAAAGGCTTTTTTTTGCTTTCCTCTCTATTGAAAGCTTTGTTTCATACTTTTCAAATCATGTAAGGGGGATGCAATGATGGAGAAGTTGGCAATGAACCTTCTCCAGTATTGTATTGCACCAAAAATGCTACGAACCTTTGTAACATTGGTAGGTTTAAGCCACTTTACAATCACATCAACTTTAGAAGGATCTATTTTTAATTGTCCAAACAATGTGACCCAAGTAAACCAAATAGGTCTTACTAAATTCACACTTATACATTTTGAGAAACAATTTTTATTTTCACAAAACATCAAGCACCCTTTTAACATGACCAACATGACCTTACCATGTTCTACTATAAACAAGAATATCATCAAGATACACAAGTACAAAATCATCAAGACAAGGTCTGAAAATAGCATTCATCACCCTCATGAATGTGGTCAAAGCATTGCATAATTCGAATGGCATCACTGGCCATTCAAACAACCCATGCTTTGTCTTGAATGTAGTATTCCATACATCCTGTGTTGCAATCTTGACTTGATGGTAACCCCTACGTAAGTTTAGTTTTGTGAAATAGGAAACATTTTTCAATTGATCTAGTAAATCATAAATGCGAGGGAGAGGGTACTGATTCTTCATTGTTATTTTGTTGAGTGCGCTTTAGTATACGAATATCCTCCATGTTCCATCTTTCTTTAGCACCAACACAATAGGTGAACCACATGGAGAAGGACTTGGCCTTATGACCCCTGTGTTCAGAAATTCCTGAAATTCCTGCACCTGCTTTTTTATCTCCTCCATCTCAATGGCTAACAACCTCTCCATAGCAATGTTGGGTAAAGGAGCATCCTGCTACAAGTGAGTCTCATGTTGGATCTCACGTTTTGGAGGAAACCCACTTGGTTCCTGAAAATGCCCATTATAGTTAGAAACATTTTCATACAACTCTTTTTTAGGAGTAGGATCACAACCTTGGAAAGCTTCAGATGTATCTGCATCTCTTTCTCTCACAACCATGAGCATGCACCCTTTGCTAGAATTGATCAAACTCTTTATCTGACTTGCACTTATAATACTGACACTAATTTTAGCACGAGGAGCTCTAATTATGTATTCCACATCATCTTTCGTGAGATGATACTTGTTGTCATGAAGAAAGAAAACTACTTTCTTGTCATACAAATATGGACTCCCCAATACAATGCCACAAATTTCCAAAGGTATAACATCAAGGTCAACCTCATCTACTAGTTTGGATTCAATCACAAATCTAGCTCTACATTTCTTGATTACATGTAATCGGCTTTATCACACACCCAACCAAGAGGGTAGGGTTTCAAATGAGGCTTGGTCTCTAACCCTAACTTCTTAACCAAGGATTCTGAAATCAAATTTTCTTGTGAGCTCGAATGAAACAAGGTTTCCACTTTAGTATGTTTCATCATGACTCTAATGTGGAACAATTCAATCCTATTTTGTCTCGGGGGATCCACTTACTGAAACTTTGACATATCACATGCATTCTTGGCATATTAAACGATACCCTTAATTTGACTTCATTGGAAAATCACTCTAAAAATCACGTTATTTAACCCCTTACCATATGAACCCAATAGAACTTCCCAACTAAAAAAACCCCTACTTTCACTAAATATTGTAGGTATCCATTTTTTCATTAATGTTTTTCATACCCCTTTATATTTTTTCATTAACTTTAAGCTCCATTTTTTATATTTTCCAATATAAAAACCCTTTACCCCCTATATATCCCCAAATATATTATGTCAATTTTTCCTCAATATCTATCCCCCAATATGAACCCACGTGGTATGATATTTCTCCCCCAGTGAAGCCCCGTGTATTTCGTTCATTAACAAAAGAATCATTTGAAGAACTTGTACTTGCATGAAATTCATAATTTTCATTACCATGAGGAGAAAGAGAACCGTGTATGCCCACTGTTGTGCTCTGTGTCTCGTCACCGGAGTCGGATCCAAGGTCCTATTGTATGGTTTCCACCATATTTTTCTTTTTCTTACCACCAAATCTCTTTGGTTTCAACTCTGGATGAAACATCCAACAATGTTCATCATCATGGCCTTCCTTCTTGCAATGTGTGCAATATGGCTTTTCCCCTTCCTCCTTCTTGGTTGTAGTTTCCTTCTTTTCATTTCCCTTGCCTTTTCCTTTGAACTTTCCATTATGAGGTTAGAAATATGATTTCTTGGGTTGATCTTCTTTTTCATTCTTGTGCCTACTTTGAAGGTGAAAGACCTTCACACTAGAAACATCAATAGTAGTATGCTCAAACAATAACAAATAATGTCTGATGTAACTATGTAAAACACCAATATAATTTGTTACAGATTCTGGTGAATCAAGTGAAATGCCCAAACTCAAAGCTTGTTTCCTAAATTATTTTGTGAAGCTTTGTACATTTTGACCCTTTCCTTGTCTCAAATATTTTCATTCCATTAAATAAATTTTTTCGATAACCCAAAGGATAAAAATGATATTTTAATGCATAAACAAGATTGGACCAAGAAGAAGGGAGACTACCCAAGTTTTTGTTGCATTTCTGCAACTTTCTCTCCCACCAAACAAGAGTGGTGCCACTCAGCTGAAGAGATGCTAATTGGATCTTGGACTCATCCTCCTCAATCTGTTGAATCTGGAAATAAACCTCAATCTTAATGATCCAATTGTTTAATTTCTTTGCACTACATTCTCCATTATATGTGGGAAAATCAAACTTTACATATAGCTTAAAAAATAGTTTCGTAGATGCATTCTGATGATGTTTGTTAGAATGATGAGAAGAGGAAGAAGAAGAACTATCACTAGAGGATGGAGAGGGTGGTTCAGGAGGCTCTCCTCTTACACCTTCATGATTTACTGAGGAATGATCATCTGGTTCTTTCTTCTCAGGCTTGATTGTCTTCTCATATTCTTCAAACAACTTGTCAACTTTCTCTACCATGGTGAACGATATCTTGCGATAATTTTGCTCTTCCTCCATTCGAGCTTCCTCAGCTATCATGTTTTATCTTAGTGTTGCACACCCTACTTCATGATCAAAGTATTTGAGTTTTCCTTCTCCTCTTTGGAGCTTGTTCTCGGTTAGAATTCGCTCATTCAACTCACATCAAGAAGACCTACTCTGATACCAAACTTGATCCAGATATTTTACTTCAAGGATGCATGCCAAATCGCACATAAAAGAGCATTTAACCAAGTGACATAAGCACATAAAAGAAGTGGAATGCAAAAACCATGAGATCAAGGGCACAAAGATATCTTGATAACGGAGTTCACCCACTGTGGGCTGCATCTTCGGGCCCTACTCAATGTGGGGATGCATCTTTCATTAATTGGTCATGAAATAAAATTACAAGCAATTTACAAAAGGACACCTTATACCTCCACTTCTAGGGATGGCCTGAAGATGTGGAGGTCTGTTGGAGAAATGGGTTGCACGGTTAGATTCCTCACAAAAAATAATGAAAAAAGACTATAAATTCGACCCCTTTCTGACACTATCACTTCTGGACCCCTAAGGAATATTTTAGATTCTCTCAGCATAAAAAAATAGATACCCCTGCATCATGGTTCCCCTCCATTGTTAGACCTACCGGTCTTCGACTCACCCCTCCTAGTTCTGCACACCGTTCCACTATCAAACCACCGGCCTCTGCCTCTCCTCCTCTTGAATGGAAAAGTTTGGAGTTTAAATGGTATAACACCAATAGATATCCAAACGGAGCCATTGGGCATTAGGGGAACTTTGAGGTCTAAAATGGGCATCCTAAGAAAAATGTACAACAAAAATAAACTTTATAAGGACCAATAGGATTCAAGATGATGATGTCAACCATGGGGAATGATTCATCATTTTTGGAGTAAAAAAGTAAAAATATTAAAAAATAATAAAATAACAAAACTAGTTTTTCAACTTGTATTTTCAACTTATTTCCCTAAGGTTTTACTCAAATTTTGAGTTGGAGTACTTTTTGGATGAAAAATTTGATTCCTCATCCAAGGAGCACCCATGTTGCATACTTTATATGGACCCTACTACACCAAAAAAAAGAAATACATGAAAAAAAGTGACTACAATCATGTTTTTCATGTATTTCTCATTTTTCGTGTACCAAGGTCAATCAAAAGTACACAACATTGGTACTCCTTGGATGAGGAATCAAATTCTACATCCAACAAGTGCTGCCACTCGAAATTTGAGAAAACCCATAGGGATATATGTTGAAATACAAGTTGAAAAAATAGTTTTTTTTCTTTTTTCCCCTCTAAAAATTGATGATGTAATCTAATCTTATTTTATTATTTCCATTATTATTTTCTAATTTCCTTAGGAGGCCCATTTTAAACCTCAAAATTCCCCTAATGGTGAGTTGGTTGGCACTTAGAATAGCACAAGGGTGTTCAAGGGTTCCAACCCCACCAACCCCCCATATATATCTAGTGTGTTTGTTTTGACTATTGACGCTTTGCATTTTGTGGTGTCTGACGGTTATGGAGACACCATCATCGGGTCGGCCCACTAGCTGGCATAGGTTTGTCACCCCTCGGTCCCTCATTTCATGACGTTCATTCAACAACATAATATATATAATATGTGGCTCACGGCGACCATTCAACGACATAACATATATAACATGTGGCTCGGCCCATTTGATAATTGTGTGGTTTGCAAACCATTTTGGAATCATAATATATGGTAATATATGCCAAAGTGAGTTTTTGATATAGTTTTTGACCCCGATTTTTAATACATATGTCGTACCATATTATTATATGGTTATATAATAACCATAGATCTATATATATATATATATATATATATATATATATTGATTGTGTTGTCTTTTGTGTAGGGGCATAAGAAAAATACTAGCGCGCCATGTGTCGGTCACTAATTTTCTATTTGGTTGCCATAGGCAAAATAGGTCCCCACGTCTCCTTACGACTTGCAAACTTCTAATGGTGATAGGATGGTCATACGATCTCCATCGAGGAGTCATTCACGCCATTAGGTTCGTAATGACAAGTTATTTAACCTAGTGTCATTATAGCCAAGGTTTGATAATTTTAAAATTTGATCCTTTGAAGATCCTCTTGGATCATTAGCCCCCTAGTTAAGGCCAACTCTTTCACCTTCCCCTCTCGTCTACCCTCCAATAATTTTTCATTCCATAGTCTATAACAATGGTGTTAGTTTATTAATCTATGTACGTTTTTATATTACATCTTCTAGGATCACTAGCCCTTTTGCATATACACTCTTGAGGACAAACCACACATGCACTTTGACCTCAATACTTATTGTACACTAGCCCTCAAGCCAAATACTCTTATACACACAAGCATGTACCCCTCAACATAGCATGGATAAGTAACCCAAGTGTCATGTGCACATGCATATTTACAATTCAAGGATCAAACTATTGTCTTCCCCTCCCATTATTTATGCATTATGCTTAGTGCATGTAGATGCATGTACAATGAAAATTTTGATAGAAATCTAGAAGAGAGCAGTGAGAGAGACAATAATTGCACACAACACAAATCAAGCACACACTATTTTATTATTGTTCACAACAATTACAATATATAGGACATAACACACTAACTTCGACACATCTAGATCATGACTATGACTCATACATTGGAAACAACAACTTCTAGATTGACTCCTCGCAACTCCTAATGACAACTACACATGACATGGAAGCATTACTTCCAACACCCTCCTTTAATGATTACACGGAAAAAAATTAAAACACATGTTACAACAACAAGAATAATCTATGTCTAACTAGTCTTCATCAACACTCACATCCACTCTGGAATCTTGCAAACACCGCTCTTTCACCACTACATCTTCGAGCTATTACTTGACCTCCATTTAAAACATAATTTCTCTAGACCATCTTTGACGTATTTTGTATAATTGAGGCTTCTCGACCTCCCAGAGCACGACGGGTTAGTCTTGATACTAAACCATCCTATGGACATACCTCCATTTGTTGAACACATGGTCTTCCATTGTATTCCACAGTTATCTAGGAAGGCAGTCTGAGTACTGAATGTATTCATAAATCAATTATACAAGGTGACCTCTTATACACATAATCAAATTAACCTATAAGTTGATGTTCCTGGCTCCACATGACACAACAAACTTATAACCGATTAACATAATCAAATTAGTGAGATGTTCTTATGTCACCATATGCATCAAGAACCACCAATTTGAAAATATGTTAATATGTTCTATAATTGGTTCTTCATTTGATTTTTCACATTAAACTTGGACAATAACACACTATAATATAATAAAACTACAACACACACCACAATAAGACTACAAATCTCTTGACAACAAAACTAGTCAACATTCTCCTCTAAATAGAAACTCTTCCCACAATTGCCAGAAATTTCCAAGAACACATATTAAATACACAATAAAATAATGTAATATGGTGATGTCCACCAAAAAATGCATTAAGACACATCCATCCTTTGTCCTCGACTATTGCGCCATTCCACATGGCTGGGCAATTCATTATGCTCGAATCCGACTCCTACCCACCAATTTGAGCACCCACTAGACATTGATTTTTCAAATGTAAGAGTCGATTGTTCTCAAATAAATATAATAATTGACAGCGCTAGGAAGTGATTTCTTTTCCCGCTTATGAACTCATCCAAACTCATCAATAGATAAGATTTTCTCTCTGTCTCCTCGACAAAAACACTTATTATTAAGTGCCTTTCAAACTTTTTAACTACTGATTTATGTGGGCAAATTATAAGAAGGGGAAAATTGATCCTGGAGATTTTTTTCCTTTTATGAATATGCCTTTCTCCTCCCTATTTTTAATATGGTTTTTCCATCCTTAGAAAGTTTTGTGGTGAAATTAAAAGAAAAAGACAAGGTTCTTTTGTCATATGCTTTCCTTCTATTTCAAATGATTTATATGGGAAAATAAAAAAAATGCAAAACCTTAATGGGAAAAATAAAAGGTTTTGTAAGGAAAAGGATATGCCACTTATTTAAATGATACATGTGGAAAATTTGAGAGGTATTTATGCCTCTCTAGTTGTAGATCATAGTCAACACAATTAAAAAGGGAATGGGGTTCCTGTTGCACCATAAATAACTATAGATGTTGTAACCACCCGCTTTTTGATGCCTCTCACTTTCTTCTAGCATAGGCATTAATGCCAGTCTCACCACACAGTGGATTTCACACTTATGTGTCTAGTTCCTCCAAATTCCATCCAGAAACAAAGGAACACAGAATAACCTCAAAACTCTCTTAGAGGTGCAACATTCAAAACTTGTAGCGGTAGCTTCCTAAATAGGTTGTGCCTATGTCTCCTAACTCAACATCCTTTTTTTTCACAGTGCTTTGAATTCCACTATGGCCACCAAAAATGTGGCTTAATTTTCTCTTGCCATCGCTTCTCCTTGCAAGAGACCTGATGATTCTCATATTAGATATGATATTTTTAGATCTCAATGGAAACAAATTCACCACAACCTCCAAAGCCTCTAATTTTATCGCTAAATTGGTTTAGATCTAACTAGTCCAGTCGTTTTTCTCCTTGCTTCTGGTTTACCCACTCACAACCACACTATTCTAGATCTGAGATCTAGATCTATTTCATATGCAGCAAAATCATAACAATGGTGCCCCAAAAAGGACAGCAGCAGCTCCACTCAGCAATGCAGTCTTGCAGCGCACTTGCTCCTTTACCCACGCTGATCTCAGATGCCAACCACACCTTGTTTCTCTTCAAGTACCAAATTGATGCCCATAATTTGACGATGCTTCATGAATAGGATTATATTGATGGGCTCCAAGGGCAACAATGTTGAAACTAAAAACACCTTAATATTCCACACACACGAAACAAAACATAGTGATTTACTCTCACTATATACCCTACATATTTACAAGGAATTAGCTATCTCAATTCTCACATTTTCTTGGCCCTCTCTTGATGGAGTCAAGCCAGTGATTTAATCTCGCTATCTACCCTACATATTTACAAGGAATTAGCTATCTCAATTCTCTCATTTTCGTGGCCCTCCCTTGAGGGAGTCAAGCCAGTACCTGCTCTGATACCATGCTAGAAAACTAGAAGAGAGCAGTGAGAGAGACAATTGTTTCACACGACACAAATCAACCACACACTATTTTATTATTGTTCACAACAATTACAATATATAAGACATAACACACTGACTTCGACACATCTAGATCATGACTATGACTCATACATTGGAAAAAACAACTTCTAGGTTAACTCCTCACAACTCCTAATGACAACTACACATGACATGGAAGCATTAATTCCAAAAAAATTACAAATATCTACGAAAACAAATACTTTTGTGGCATCCTCATGCTTCTATTTTACATCTTGAGGCCTACAAAAAGTCATTGTACTTGTACTAGATCTCAAGCACCTAGATCTCCCTATCCACTATGTGCACCAATAGGCCTTGTAAGACTTATTCGCCCTCCACCTTTGTGGGCATTCAAATCCAATATTACCATCATCATACCTGTAAAACAACATATAAAATAATCAATACATGCAATCAATGAATTCATGTAAAATGTTATAAGTAATTCATTTAATAACATCAAATTATATATCTCCCTTTTAGTTAGTACACAAATTTTCTAGAAACCTAAAATAGGAGGTTGTGAGGCTCTATGATACTTTAACCATTATTGATTCTTCAAACTTATTTCACTATTGAATATACTGCTACTAAAAACGCACCATTATATTTCAATACTAGGTACACCTAATAGTTTCGAAACATGTTCCTACACTATTGATCTTTATGGTGAATCATCTGTGCATGGTTT
Organism: Pinus tabuliformis; assembly: GCA_031772625.1. Lineage (NCBI taxonomy): Eukaryota > Viridiplantae > Streptophyta > Pinopsida > Pinales > Pinaceae > Pinus > Pinus tabuliformis. Next base: position 236,470,025 of record CM062810.1, on the reverse strand, counting down.
TCAAATATAGTAGGCTCATATATCGTAAACACATTACTATAAAAAATTATCCCAAAGAAATACTAGATGAATAGAGAATTAGATGTTTAGCTCACCCTTCTAAAATATTCTTTGATGATTGAAAGGTCTATGGATTTTACCAAAGATAAAATATTCAAAATACCCATTGGTATTTGGAATGAAATAGGAGTGAACGATTGATAAAATACTTTAGAATGGATAGAAATACTATTCCCTCACTACTAGTAGATTAAGGTGCCTAAAATAGGTCCCCAAGAGAAATTTACATTCTAGTAACCCCATCCCTCGATGCCACTATCATAATAGGAATAGAAGTTCCTCAAAATTTGTTTGTTAAACAAGATGAAATTCTAGTATACATGTTTGATATTTCATGTACAATGTGTGAATAATATAGACACTAAATCCAATTTCAAAAAAAATGTGGATTATGGCCAAAAAGTGTCAAAAATTATTTCGTATCTCTTCTGAGAGCTTTGATAAGAAATAATGTTTCCAACGTGTGAACTTCATTTTTTGATACCTTGCAATAAACACAATCATATCCATTGGATTGTAACTCGGAATGTGCTCATTCTTCTCGATGAGATAGTAGAAAAACACCCCAATTCTATGCAACCTATCACAATTCCCATTGCATGGACACAAAGCCCTAGGAATGTTCCAATGCATTATTATTTGTTGCAATTCCTAAGAGAATTGACTCCAAATCCTAGAATATGTGCCATGAATTCAAAAATAAATAGATGATGTTCCTTTGAAAATGATATGAATGGGAAAATTAGTTTTACTGTGCTAAATTCATCTTCATAATATGTAAAAGTTCTTAAGGATTCATGATGTTAATTGCAAGTTTAAACATGAGCTTTTGAGTCTTTTTATGTAAATTTCATGTGAAAATTAATATAAACAAATGACTGAAAAGCAGCATATAACAGACATGAGCATCACCAAAACAGTATCACAATAGCACATGATGAAGGACTTCACCCCGCCTAGGCTACATCTCCTTGGTCCAACTTCCAATGCCTTGGCCCTCTCTATTATGCTCAAAAGTGTGAATACATCAATTTACAATGCTTTGATAGCTCTGAAACCTGTTCCAGTGGCTCCAGAATGCCCAAAAATTCTTGTCTAGCCTCTTTTTGCTCCTGGTTTGGTCAAAAAATGAAGAAGTTATGGCTTCCCCAAGTCTTTCTGCCAATCACACTGCAAATTCCCCAAATTTCGACACCATCCTACAAATTCACCCTAAATTGTGCTAACGGAGCACCGATTTTGCTGATTTTTGGGTGAAATCGTCGGGCGCATTAAATGTTCTATAAGTCCTTAAGTTCAATTTTTTTGGTCATGTGGGGGGGCCACACGTCCGGGACTAAGGCCAACGACCCACCCCCGCCGGTCGGGACCCCCGCTCGGTTCGCTAGTGGTCACATTGGTGGCATGTCCAAGGGCTAGCCCTTTCCCTGGAATGGTGTAGACTTTGGCTTTAAATATATGTCAACATGATAGTCTATTAAGAACTATTGGTATGGCGTATTGGTAGGAGGCCCTGGCTTATCATTTGGTGGTCATGGGTTTGACCCCTTCTGCTGCTATTTAGACCTTAAACAAACTTTTGGTGGCCCCCGGGCTACCACATGGCGGCCTCTGGCTAGGCCATGCGTTAGCTTGTGGTTGGCCACGTTCCAACCTATATAGTTCGTCCAAAACTGAACCAATCACAACGTTCTACTTGGAACCTCTCCATTCACCGAAGGTCATTAACTAGTCAACCCTGCCACGTCAGCGTACATAGACAGTGCCAAGTCAGTAATATGGAATGCTCACTATGCTGTCACATTTTGTGAAAATTCGCCTGTTTGGGAAAGCAAAAAAAACATGTTTCTAGGAGCATATGATGTCATTTTCGCGTGAAATGAGTTGCGTCGAATTCAGGATGACGAGAACTACACGGTCACTCATGTTCCATACTGATCTAACAACTTTGAATTTTGAGCTATTTTTTGAGCACCTGATCATTCCTCCCCACTGGAAGCCTTGTGGATCCCAAAAGATAACTTTCAGTTGTCCAGCAGGTAAGGCTACAGTTCCCTCACCTTTTCAATCTTGATACATTTGGCTTTTGAAGGATTTCTTCCTTTGATTCCCACTCGAAGGTAGTCCACACTCCGTTGTTTTGAAGACCTTATTCTTCTGTTAAGAATGGTTTCTTGTTGTACTTCATCAAGGTATTCAAGAGAAAAATCCTCAATGGAAGGAATTTGGACATTTTCTCCTTGATCTTCAATCAAAGGAGGCTCATACAACCTTAATTTCTCAACATTAACAACATCATAAATTTGCATATATGAAAGTAAATCTAAGTTGAAGGCATTGTCACCAATCTTTTTCAGATTTCTAAATGGAGCATATCTAATTGGTTTCATCTTTTTTGCTTCTCCATGGAGCCTCTCTTTTCTAATGTGAAGCCAAACTTCATTACCGACTTGGAACTTGTGATCTACACGATGCTTATTGTGCCTTGCTTTGTACTTGTCTTAACTATTTTCCATTTGTTCTTGAACACTTTGGTGTACCATTTGGACTTGTTCAATGAACTCCTTGGCTTTATCCATGTTACCATCAATAGAAACATCCTTCTTACCAACATGATACAACACATTATGATGAAAATGGTAAAACAATTCCTCTACTTGATTCCTTTGACTCAAGCTTGAATGTACATCTTGAAAGTATGTATTTTTCTGATCATAACTTTCATGCAAAACAAAATCATGCATGAGGAAAGTGGTTACACAAGAAATAGGCCTAGAAATCATATCAAATTTTTTTTCACTTATGGGCCTTTCTTATTCCTTTTGACCAAGAGGAATAGTAGAAGAAAACCCATCCAATGAAAGTGCCTTTGTCGCTGCAACTTAATCACCGCACCATTGAAAATTTCTGAATGAAACGAAATGGGCTTACCATGTTGCATAAGGTCTACACCCATGGCATAGTCACATACATAAACTTGAAGCTCAAAGAAATTTTTCAAGTCTAGAAGACAAAGTATAATGGTTGAACTCGTCTTTTGTCTTAAAGCATCAAATGCCTCTTGTTGTTTGCCTCCCCACTGGAATACCTTTTGCAGAACTGCGAATGAATGCAAATGAGCTACAATAGAAAAAAAATTAACAAAAATTTTCCTCCAACATTGGGCTTCTCCCGAAAAGCCTCTTATCCATATGGCTGTCTTGAGTGTTTACCAATCCATAATGGCTTCAATCTTGGAGAGTTCTAACTTCATCTCACCTTCTCCAATATTATAGCCTAGGTACGTCAAAGAAGTTTTACCCAACTCATTATTTGACAGCTTCAATAACAAATGTTCTTGACTTACGACATCAAGTACTTTTCTCTCATACATGACATGTTCATAATGAAATTTTATGAAAATTAAAATGTCATCTAAGTGGACTATCATGTCTAGAAATGGCTTCAATACATATTACTTCATATGCATGAAAGTAGTAGGAGCATGGAAAAGACCAAAAAGCATAACAAGTCATTCAAACAAACATTGCTTGGTTTTGAATGTTGTCTTCCATATGTCTTCTTCAACAACTCTACTTTGATGATAGCCACTCCGTCAGTCCCATTTAATGAAATGTTTTCCATTCTTCTTAGGCACAAAAACAATAGGTGTGTGACATGGTAAAGGAGATGGTCGGATGATCCTTTTGTTCAACAACCCTTCGATTTTCTTTTTTATTTCTACACTTTAACTTCTTTACATTCAGTGCATGTTAATGTTAGGAAGAAGACACTTTTGTTGCAATGGTATTTCATGTTGGATTCTCCTCTTTGGAGGAAATCCATTTTCTTTGTGAAACACCTCATCATCATGGTTAACTACATCAACCAAATCAGTTTTCAATTTTGAATTACAACCATCAAACGCTTCATAATCAACATCAATATTGGGTTTGATCATAAGAATCACTAAATTCTTGCTTTCATTCACTAGTCTTTTCATTTTCCCCGCATTAACTAATGAAAGATTTAGTTTCTTACGATGAGCTCTCATAATATACTCCACACCATATTTGAACAAGTGGTACTTGTTTTCATGGTGATAGAAGATTGCTTTTCTATCATAGAGGTAAGGACTACCCAAAGAAATTCCTAAAATATCAAGAGGTACAACATCTAATTCAACTTCGTCAATGCAATTTGTTGTGATTGCAAACCAAAGAATACCAAAGAATACATTTTCTTGTAACCTGTAAGTTTGTGTCCTTTCATATTCAACCCAACGAATATGTCTTGGGATGTAGAATGGTTTGAAGATTAAGTTTCTTGACTAAGTCTTCAAATATCAAGTTGCCTTGAGACCCACTATCAAATAGTGTGTCGATTTTTGTATGTTTTGAGATTACCCTCACATGAAATAATTCAATCCTTGTTTCTTCATTTGGAGTGCTAGTGTGACAATTTGAGATACTAGTGCTAGCAATGGATTCTTTTCCTTTTATACCCATGGTTGTAATTTTAGTTTTATAACCAGAATCGAATCCCAAATCCTCTTGAATGATTGCAACTGTCTTTTATTTTCCTTTGTTGTTGAGTTTCTTAGGCCTCATCTCAGGAAGAAGCTTCCAACAATGAGATTCATTGTGACCCTCTTTGGAACAATGTTTACATATTGTTTTCTCTCCTTCCTTTTTAATGCATGCATTTTCCTTTCCTTTGAAACCCTTTTCTTTTTATTTACCCTTAAATGGATTTTCACTGCCCTCTTCTAGAGTATTTTTCCCTCTTGGCTCAAGATGAGTGGCTTGCACACACACCTCATCTAAATTATTGGGATTAAACATAAGGATAGTATGCCTAAGGTTATTTTGTAAACCCCAGATATACTTCAGTAACGTGTCTTGTGATTGCAAATATACACCTAACATTAGAGACCTTCTTCTAAATTCTTGGGTGTAATCTTACACATTTTGACCTTTAAGTTGTCTAAAGTTTTGTCAATTCATGATGGCTTTCTACATATATCCTAGAGGGTAAAATTGTCTTTTAATTGCAACAATGAAATCAGACCAAGAAATTGAGATCTTGCCATGATTTTTTAATCTCTTCTTATGTCTTGGATTCCCACCATACTAGTGTTGCACCCTCCATCCTCAAGGAAGCTAGTTGAAACTTCATGTCATCATCTTGAAGGTTTTGAATTCTACAATAGAACTCCAACTGATGAACCCAATTGTCAAGCTTCTTTGTATTCACTTCACCATTATCATGTTTTAATAGGGGTGTTTTACCAGTTCCTTTTGAGGTATATTGATGAGTATGAGTAAGTTTTGTATTAGTGGAAGAGGATGAATGTGCCTGTGAAGTTGAAGAAGAATATGACGGTGGAGAGGGTGGAGGTTTACCTCCATTTCTATTACCTCCTCCTCCTGATGAATCTTCTCCTTTTCGAGGCTTGGAGCTTTCACCCTGCAGTCTAGTATTCCTCTCTTCATAAAGGGCTTTCACCATCGCTGTCATGTCAAAGAAAGCCTTCCTATAGGCCTTCTTATCTTTTGTCATATTTTTAGGCTCTCCCTCATATGACATGCTCACTTAAGCCTCAACTGAAATTTGAGGTAGAACCGGTGGTGGAGATTGTGGCAACCTTGCACTCCTTCTCCTTGACCCAACTTCAAGACTTTCAACCAGCTTCCATTCTCCTCTCTTGAGCTTCAACCTTGTAAGCATGACATTCACTTGCAAACAATTAAATCCTTATTGTACAAAGAAAACCAAGAGCTACGATACCAAACTTGATCTGAAAGGGAAAATTAGTTTTGTTGTGCTAAATTCCTCTTCAAAATATGCAAAAGTGCCTAAGGATTCATGAGGTTAATTGCAAGTTTAAACACGAGTTTTTGAGTGTTTTTATGTAAATTTCATGTACAAATTAACATAAACAAATTACTGAACAATAACATATAACATAAATGAACATCACCAAAACAATATCACAATAGCACATGATGAAGGAGTTCACCCCGCTTGGGCTACATCTTGTTGGTCCAGCTTCCAATGGCTTAGCCCTCTATATTATGCTCAAAATTTTGAATGCATCAGTGTACAGTGCGCGGATAGCTCTGAAACCTGTTCCAATGTCTCCAAAATGCCCAAAAATGCCTATCTAGCCTCTTTCTGGTCTTGATTTGGTAAAAAAATGAAGACGTTATGGCTTCCCCAAATCTTTCTGCTAATTGCACCACAAATTCCCCAAAATCCAGAACCAGCCTACAAATTCACCCCAAATTATGCTAACGGAGCACCAATTTCGCCAATTTCCAGGCGAAATTGTCGGGCGTGTTAAATGGCCTATAAGGCCTTAAGCCCGAATTTTTTGGTCATGCGGGGGGCCCACATGCCCAGGGATAAGGCCAACGGCCTGCCCTCGCCTGCCCCCCCCCCCCCCCGCCCAACTCCTTTCGCTTGTGGTCACATTGGTAGCACATCCAAGGGCTAGCCCATGTGGCTTGGACCTTTTCCCGGAATGGCATGGACTTCGACTTTAAATATATGGAACACCATATTCTATTAAGACCTATTTGTATGGCGTATCAGTAGGAGGCCCTTGATTGTCATTTCGTGGTAGCGAGTTCGACCCCAGCTACTACTATCCGGACCTTAAACAAACTTTTGGTGGCCCCTGGGTTGCCACGTGGTGGCCTCTGTCTTGGGCCACGTGTCAGCCTATGGTTGGCCACCTTCCAACCAATAGAATTCATCCAAAATCGTACTAATGACAACATGCCACTTGGTACCTCTCCATTCCCCAAAGGCTCGTTGACGAGTCAACCTTGCCATGTCAGCATACATAGTCAATTCCACATTAGCAGGACGAACTGGTGACTAGGTTGTCACATTTTGCAAAAATTCACCTGTTTGGGAAAGCGAAAAGAACATGTTTCTCGGAGCATACAGTGTCAATTTTGTGCGAAACGAGTTTCGCAAAATTCAGGATATGAGCACTACGCAGTCGTTTAGGTTCCACACCGATCTGACAACTTTGAATTTTGAGCTATATTTTTAGCACCTGATCATAAAACCTTCTTCAAATCACACATAACATCCTATATTACCCTTATTTATTGATAAAGGAAGGTCCACAGATCTTAGATTTTTTGACAACATTCTGAGTCACCAACCAAGTCCATTGTCACAACTATGGATCTAGTTGGTGGCCCTGAAACGCCGAAAAAATATAACATATGTGGATCTTCCTTTATCAATAAATGATTCCAACCATAGAAACTTAAGAACTGCAATTACCCTTATTGCTACAACTCTAACCTGCTATAAATTTCTACATGAATTTGTGGAATGAAGACATGATGTCTCTTATATTGTTGTCACAAATTCAAAACTTTTATCGACTATAGTTGTAAGATGTATAGTGTATGATTATTTTGTATGGATTCCATGTGGAGTTGGAAAAAATGTATACACAACATTCTTCTAGAGGCATCATATGGCAGATTTGGGTCTAGGTTCAAATAACATAACTTTGATCCTCAATAAAATATGTTTAATAGGTTTTCATAATGTCCCATGAGATAAGAGTGTGTGAGTTGCAAGTAACCACTATGACAAGAAAATTCACCTGCAAAATCTATCCTAGAACTGATTCAAACTAATTATCCCTTTTGAATATAAGCACAATATAGTGGAAAAAGGTTCAAGCAAGGTGTTATATATGTGCCCATAGTTGCACAAAATATCCATCAAACAAACCAAAGGAAAGTGTTCCAACAACATGTGATATCAATTGTGCAAATATGCTAATCATCCTTTGCAAATTCAATCTACTATTTACTAAATTCAACATGGAAAAGACAATTTACATTGTTGGATTAAAACACTTCCAAGACCATAATAAAGTGCTAGAACCATGCAAAGTCGATCTTGTGTTGTAGATGGATGGAGCAAGGTTTGAAAAATGAATATGGTGGTTTATCATCAACTTTTATATCATTTTTTCTAGTGACTAGGGGAATCGACAATTAGGTTGGTTTCATACTCTTGTAACACGAGGTCAATTCCGACTGCTACCACTATAACCCCTATGTTACTACGTAGCCCCTTACGCAGGCATGGGTTAGTCAGGGGGATTTGAACTTGAATTACTTCGATCATAGCACTTCCATTTACATAGGCTTTCCAGTCGAGCTGCCCCCTCGGGGGCATCATCAACTTATTTAGCATCCACAACATAAGGATACAAGAATAAAATTCACATAGATACATTCCACATGCTACCCAAAGTCAGCACTATTAGTCATCTACAAGTGCCAAGATCTAGACACATAGTAATGATAACAAGTGAACCATCTAGTATAGCAACAAATACTAGTGCTACAACAAACTTAATGTAGATTATGCATTCTTCATAATATTTTTAATTATGATCTGGACAAGAATAAAAATATCACTAATCATTATTGTTAGTCTTTCAACAGATTCTTATTTTTTATTTTCAAAGACATCATGGCCTTTCATTGAAGATACCACTTTTAATAGTATCTTTTAATATAAAAAGAGGATTGAGATTAGATTTCATACATAAAGATAATTAAGATGGATTTTCCATAGAATAAAATATTTCAATATGAAACACTATATTTTAAAACAATAATCATTTAGAGAATACAACCAAAAAAAATACTATACCTAACCACAATAATAATTTATAGAACCAAAAAATATGTTTAATTTAACATTCTACATGAAAAATGAGAATTTTTTCTAAACAGAGAATCAATCCTATGCACATATTTATTTTGTATATATCATTATTAAACATAATCTCCAAAATCTATTTGATGTCCTGATCCAAACTGGATATTGTAGTTAAGTTGACATTTTACTCAAATGACCAAGATGGTCCCTTGTAGCAATTGGTTATCGACTTGTGCAGAAAATGAGCCGTCATAGATCATCCCAAAAGCCACATCAGGTTGAAGTTTTTGTCGTTTTGAATCTGGCACTTCTTACGATTTCTCATTTGGACTCCAAGTGATGGAGAAATCATCCGGCGAAATTAAGGTGTCAAGGAAGGCCTTGTCGACGATATGACTTGATTGTGTTCAAAGGCAAAAGTCCATTCTCGAGTACCTACAAAAAGAACAATGGTAAGAAGAAGATATTCATAATGTCAAAACATTACCATGTATTTAATACTATTATGAGTGCATGTCACTATGGTTTAAAAACCTATGGAAAAAGTGACATTAGACATAAGCGCAAAATTCAATGGTGTTTATTTCAAAGTTAAATCATTTATGAACGTAAATGTAAAAACGTTGTATTATTAGCACATTTGTTAAAACTATATGTTAGCTTTCAAAACATGTGCAACGTTCAAATGTCGTATGGCTATGTCATTTAAATGGAATATATATGACGGAATGAATATGCCAAAGTCACGGGAGTGCAAGGGAAAAGTCAATATCGTTGTAACAAACAAGTCTACATGGAGGTGGCGGCCCAGTTAGCAGGGATTAGTCCAAATATGGCAAGGTTCTGGCCATCATTGTTAGAGATTGGACAGCGTCAGTAATGCCATGAAGGTATCAGAAGGCTGGTCATCACCATGAACGCGGGAACGCAGCATGGTTATGGCACCAAGCCAACATAGAGAGGACAGCGCAATACGATGTGGCAAGTGTATGTTGTGAGGGATCGCTACAACAGTGAAAACATTGCAGATTCAATGCAACATGGTTGTGTGCATTCAACAATTCTCCTTCACTAGTGGTAGATCTACGGTCATCGCGCGCCAACCGACAGATCCTCTTTCATAGATCTACATATGATCCAGATCTATTCCTCCGCCTTTCTTCTTTTGCCATTAATATTCGTCGATCTAAATTAATCCGATGGTTCCTGTCGTTCTATTCAAACGAAATTGCGTTAAACACAGAGTTATCTCTGCCATAAAACAACTCACTCATGATATTGTATATCAGTGGATCGCCATCGATCCTGATAGTGATCGATGGTTGATCAATAAACTTGCAACACTGAATTTCACTCTTTCAACACAGACATCTAAACTATAGGTAAAAAGACACACGAAATCCACATAACAAACATATTTATATTATACAGAATTAGATTACACTCTAAAGCATTTCAGCCTTAGGTAAAAAGTTCTCCTTCGACTACATTGTATCTGATCTCCCCCCTTTCTCACAACACAGACTCTCTTTATATAAGAAATTACAAAAGTCGTGGATCATCTAAGATCCACGATTTCCTCCCACAATCACTCAATAAAATCCCTAGACCTCTCTATACGCTTACATAGCAGATAATTACATTAAATTAAGTCTTCTAAAGACTTATCAATTCCATCTAATTAACTCTGTTTTAACAGAATTTGCCCAGTTTTACAATTATGGTCCACATTTCCTCTTTCATAGCTCAAAATTTGAATTTTGGGTAAAGGTGGTCAGATGCTCCTGCATTAACAAGCTATTGGAAGTTTTTCCTCACCTTCCAAGAAAACTTCTTATGCACCAGCTTCACCAAGAAAAGACTTGGACAAGAATGAATCTTCCAGTGAGTAGGAAATTGGGGCATTTGAAAAACATACCAAAGGAATAGGTAAGAAGCTCATGGAGAAAATGGGTTACCACGAAGGACAAGGTCTTCGAATGCAAGGCCAGGGCAGATGTCAGCCGATTTCATTACAAGAAAGGTCGAAGTATGAAGGCTTAGGCTTCGACCAATCGGTATGTGACTACTGCGGGAAAAGCAGTCACATTGCAGATCGATGTTGGTCTCTACATCCTAAACTGTTGCCAAAAAAGTTGCAGGACCAAAAAGGTAAGCAACTGAATCAATCAAGCAGTGATTCAGAAGGTGAGTCCTCTAGTCAAAACTTTATGGCAAAAGTTATAAAGAGGCTTTACCCATGTACATTTTGTGGAAGTCATTTACATTGTGTAGAAGAATGCTGGAAGCAGAAGGCATTAAAAAAAAAGGTGGGAGAAATAAAGACTAAACCACGTGCAGATGATGAAGTGCTACAGGTAAAGAAGTGTCGAGGGAATATTTTACTATAGTCAGACAAAGACTCCGCAACCTCCAGACAAAGTGCGGGAAAGTCCAACAAAAAGGCAGCCAACAAAAACTTTGGAGAACAAATTTGCCGACATTGCAAGCTGTGAGGGCATTCGACGAGAAAATGTCCAATGCTACCTCGGCAGACAGCATCAACGTCCTTAGAGTAGAAGAACCATCAACGTCCTTAGAGTAGAAGAACCTAAATGCAGGGAAGGCAAGTTGCCAGATTTGAACTAAATAAATTTCATGCTTTATGTAAAAGGTATCTGAAAAACATTTTCAGTAAAACCTAGTTGAGTCTGTGACTACGATCTAGATGATTTTGTAACTAATGCATATTTCCTCATGTTTGTAATAAAAACTTTTGGAAGACCAAAAGTTCTTTTTGTTAGGAGGTGTGATTGAAACTGGATATTATAGTTAAGTCGACATTTTACTCAAATGACCAAGATGGTCCCTTGTAACAATTGGTTATCGACTTGTGCAGAAAATGAACCATCATAGTTCATCCCAAAAACCACATCAAGTTGAACTGTTCGTCTTTCTGAATCCGACACTTCTTACGGTTTCTCATTTGGTGTTCGTCTTTCTGAATCCGACACTTCTTACGGTTTCTCATTTGGACTCCGGGTGATGGAGAAATCATTTGGTGAGATTAAGGTGTCAAGGAAGGCATTGTCGACAATATGACTTGATTGCGTTCGAAGGCAAACCTGAAAAAAGAAAAATGGTAAGAAGAAGATATTCATAATGTCAAAACATTACCATGTATTTAATACTATTATGAGCGCATGTCACTATGGTTTAAAAACCTATGGAAAAAGTGACATTAGACATAAGCGCAAGATTCAAAGTTGCTAATTTCAAAGTTAAATCATTTATGAACGTAAATGTAAAAGCGTCGTATTATTAGAGCACTTGTTAAAACTATATGTTAGTTTTCAAAACATGTGCAACGTTCAAATGTCGTATGTCTATGTCATTTAAATGGCATATATATGACGGAATGAATATGCCAAAGTCATGACAGTGCAAGGGCAAAGTCAATATCATTATAACAAACAGGTCTACGCAGAGGTGGCGACTCAATCAATAGGGATCAGTCCAAGTATGGCAAGGTTCTGGCCATCACCGTTAGATATTGGACAATGTCATCAATGCCACGAAGGCATCAGAAGTCTAGTCATCACCATGAACGCGGGAAAGCATCATGGTTATGGAACCAAGCCAACACAAAGAGGACAATGCAACATGATGTGGCAAGTGTATGCTGTGAGGGATCACTACAACAGTTAAAACATTGCAGAGTCAATGCAACGTGGTTGTGTGCATTCAACAATGCTCCTTCACTAGCGCAGGTTGGCACCATCGAAATTGTAGAGGAGGCAGCACGACAGAGCACTACTCGGGCCTGCAACAAACTCACAATACCGACACCAATGGTGTGTCAACGCCATCAAGTTTTTGGTCCAATGGACTCTCCGCAACACAGAATGGAAGCTATCAATACTGCGATGAGGAGTAACAATTCAACTATCGGGCCATGGGAAATGTGCCACGATACATGACAAATCAAACTTTGGTTTTCTATTCGCCCAAGTTAGAACAACAATTAACAAACTATGTTCTGGTTCCAGCATGGTCCAATAATCAAACGACATTAAAATATGATATGCAATGTAACAAAACTTGGGATAAGAGTTGTGTTTATGCGCCCATGTAATCAAAACTTAGGATAAGTTTAGATTAGTGGTTTTATCATCGTATGGTTTGTCATAAAGGGCCGAGCCATTTCATTGGCCAGCTTCAAAATTGTTAAAACAAATAATGCTAAATGTAGCATTCACCATCTTATAAATGGTTCGAATGTTTTAAGCATAGACACACTTGTGAGAACACATATTCAGTGTGAAGGTGCTTCTTGAAGCTTTTTAGGAAGGTAGCCAAAGATGCAGCAGTCAATTTGATTTCTAGCATTGAAGGCCAGATTTGAGTGTAGCAGGTAGAGAACTGTTGCACCAGAGCAGAGCATGAGAAGCATGAAGTCATGAGCCAGTCAGTTTTGAGCTTTTCAAAGTCATACGGAAACCAATTGGAGTGATTCAAAAGCCTAGACAAGGGTTTTAAGGTGCTCCAGAGACATTGGCAAGGTCCGTTCAGTGAATGAAGCAACCAAAAGTCCATATTTCAAAACAGAGACAATCTGACTCCTAAGTCAAGTAAAGGAGGTTTGATTTGTTTTCTCATTGCTGTTGAGATATTCTCATTTTTAGTAGAGGTTTGAGTCAACAGTTTAAGACTCTTTTGTTTTGTTGTTATGCTAAAAGTTCACTGGTAGAATGTCCATGTGAAGTTGTGAGAGCTCTCTGTCCAAGAGCATTTCCATTCTAGGGAAATAGCCACAACTATGGAAGCAAATGTAACCTACCTCTTATTCACTGAAATACGAGCGGCCTAGCCTTTTTGCGCAGGGCCCGGAGACATAGCCCAGGAGGGGTGAACTCCATCACCAAACATCAATGCTTCTATTTTGTCAATTGTGTATCTTTGTTTAAAGTTATTTACGGTTAATTTCACATGTGATGAAGTCATTCATACCGAACAAATAATTAACAAAGTTCTATTTCAGCATCATACATTGAGAGAATTGTAAATCTTTCTTGATTAATTATGAACAATTCAAATTAATAGCCCAAAGATCATCAATACCGAATATTTCACATTCAGAACTTAATATGTTGTTTAAGATGACATACCTTGACTAACAGCGGAAGATGTAATGGCTGCCATCTTCTGTCTTCTGTCTTCTGTCTTCTTCTCAGAATTCGGTTTCTCTCCTCTTGCCCTCACTTCCTTTATGTGTTTCTTGATGGAGAAGAATACAACTATATGTGTGGGAGAGAGAGGACCCAATCCTTTATATATTATTTAACTCTAATCTGGTACGTCCATCATATACCAATTCAACGCTTAAGATCTAATGCTTTAGATTAGAAACTGCTTTAAGATAAGATCTAAATGCTTTAAGATTAGATCGGGTCACATTAAGATTAGAAACTGCTTTAACGTCAAAAGCATTTGCTGTTTCCAATAGCAGATTTCTAACATTCTCCCACTTGACCCGACTATTCATAATATTAAGTGTTGAACATCATACTATGATAAATTGCTGAGAGTTATGGCGGTTGTGCACTATTAATTCAATGCATTCCCTTCCATATACTACAATACCAGCAATCCATCAATTCATACTCATAATTTATATAAAACAACATAATGGTCCACATAATGTCTTATATCATAATGATTAAACATAATATCTTTATAAGACTCTTTCTTGTTTAAAATTACATAAAATACGTACTACTACATTAAAACAAGAGACACATAATTGTATATCAGAAACACATAAAAGAGCTCAGAATGTCACACATCAATTATTATTAATACAACCAAGACCCATTCTTTGAACATGTTCCTTAAATTGTCTTGGTTGTAACCCTTTCGTCAAAGGGTCTGCAATCATAAGTTCTGTCCTGATGTGCATGATTGACACTCTTTGTTTCTGAACCTCATCTTTCACAACAAGATACTTCAGTTCTATATGTTTGGCACCTTTAGAGTACTTGTCGTTCTTTGAGAAAAATACTGCTGCAGAGTTATCACAATAAATTTTCAGTGGCTTGCTAATGGTGTCGACAACCGCAAGTCCTGAAATAAAGTTCCGCAACCATAATGCATGAATTGTGGCTTCAAAACATGCCATGAATTCTGCCTCCATAGTGGATGAAGCAACGATAGTTTGTTTCGCGCTTTTCCATGATATGGCACCTTGAGCAAACATAAACAGGTAACCAAAAGTCGATTTTCTAGTATCGATGCATCCAGCAAAATCTGAATCGCTATATCCGATCACCTCCGATTCATTGGATCTTCTATACATGAGCATGTAATCTTTCGTGCCTTGTAAGTACCTCAAAACTTTCTTTGCAGCTTGCCAATGTTCCCTTCCTGGATTACTTTGATACCTCCCTAACATACCGACCGCAAAGCTGATATCCGGTCTAGTACAGGTTTGAGCATACATCAGGCTACCAACAACAGATGCATATGGAATTGATTCCATTTCCTTTCGTTCAACATCATTCTTAGGACATTGCATGAGACTGAATTTATCACCTTTCTGTACAGGAACTGTCCCAGGTGAACATTTACTCATTCCAAATCTCTCTAGAATCCTTTCGACATATCCTTTCTGAGACAATCCCAATATTCCTTGTGATCGATCACGGAATATTTCTATTCCAATCACATAGGATGCCTCTCCCATATCTTTCATTTCAAAGTTCGCTGAGAGAAATTCCTTAGTCTCATGCAATATACTTAAATTATTTGCAGCAAGCAAGATGTCATCAACATAAAGGACCAGATAAATAAACTTGCTCCCACTGATCTTTTGGTATATACAGTGATCAACCGTATTTTCCTTAAAACCAAAGGATGTAATAATGGTATTGAACTTAATATACCATTGCCCGGATGCTTGTTTAAGCCCATATATTGACTTCTTAAGTTTACACACCAATTGTTCTTTACCTTCTACACAAAAACCCTCAGGTTGATCCATATAAACATCCTCATCAAGATCTCCATTCAGAAAGGCTGTTTTCACATCCATTTGATGCAACTCCAAATCATAATGAGCTACTAATGCCATTATCATTCTTAGTGAGTCCTTTTTCCAAACAGGAGAAAATGTCTCCTTGTAATCAACACCATCTTTCTGAGTGTAACCCTTAGCAACAAGTCTAGCTTTATACCATTCGATATTACCACTAGAGTCGTGTTTGGTTTTAAAAACCCATTTGCATCCGACTCTTTTACAGCCATGTGGTAACTCAACGAGATCCCAAACTTCATTCTGTTGCATGGATTTCAGTTCTTCTTTCATGGCATTAATCCATTCCTTTGACTCTTTACTTTCTACAGCATGTGAAAACGAAACTGGATCCTTATTGATTCCAATATCATAATCTGATTCTTGCATATAAACCACATAATCATTAGAAATAGCTGACCTACGATTTCTTTGAGGTCTTCTTAATGCTATTTGTTGTGGTTCATGCATATTAGTATTATGTAAGTCATTTCCTTCAGGAAGTACTTTTTCATTTATATGTTGTTCATTATCATCATGCTGTTCTTCAACAGCTGGAACAACATTTGGAGTAATAGTAGATGGAGGAACTATTCTAGGCAATGTAACATTTACCCTTGTTTCCTTTATTTCTACTATTTCTCTTCTAGTACTCCCACTGACTTCTCCATTCTCAATGAATCTTGCATTACCAGTTTCTACAATTCTTGGACTATGATTAGGACAGTAAAACACATACCCTTTAGATTTCTCAGGGTAACCTAAAAAATACCCACTGATCGTTCGAGAATTTAATTTCTTTTCATGTGGATTATAAATTCTCGCTTCCGCTGGACAACCCCAAACATGCAGGTGTCTTAAGCTAGGTTTCCTGTTAGTCCATAACTCAAAAGGAGTCTTTTGAACAGCTTTACTAGGAACCCTATTCAACAAATAGTTAGCGGTTTTGAGAGCATACGACCACAAATTCTTAGGTAGTGTAGAATCTGACATCATACTCCTAATCATATCCATTAACGTCCTATTGCGCCTTTCTGCTACACCATTTTGCTGTGGTGTACCTGGCATTGTGTATTGCGCACATATGCCATGACTTTCGAGGAATTTTGCAAATGGACCTGGACACTGACCTGACTCATTATATTTACCATAATATTCACCACCTCTATCAGACCTTATGATTTTCACCTTTTTATCTAATTGCCTCTCAACTTCCTTTACAAACGTCTCAAGGACATTCACAGATTGAGATTTTTCATGAAGCAAATAGACATAACCATAACGGGAAAAATCGTCAATAAAAGTGATGAAATACTTTTCTCCATTAAAGGCTGGAGTGTCCATAGGTCCGCAAATATCAGTGTGTATTATTTCAAGAAGCTGGCTGCTTCTAGTGGCTCCTTTCTTATTATGTTTGGTTTGTTTACCTTTAATACAATCCACACATAATTCTAGATCACTAAAGTCCAAATTTGACAAAATTTCATTACTTACTAATCTCATCATTCTTTCTTTGGATATATGACCTAGTCTTTTATGCCACAAGAAAGCAGAACTTTCATTCAACATGCTACGTTTACATCCAACATTATTTACTACATTCAACAAGGAATTCACATAAGTGTCATTCAGTTTCAATTTATATAAACCATCAATTAGAATACCAGAACCAACATTATCAGTATTCTTATATAAATCAAAACAGCCAGATCCAATCATACATCTAAAACCAGAAATATCCAACTTACTTACGGAAATAAGGTTTCTAGATAATGAAATTACATAAAGGGTACTGTATAAGTCTAATACATATCCACTTTCTAGAATTAGACGATAAGTCCCAATGCCTTCAATTGAAGATTTCATTCCGTTTCCCATAAAGAGAAAACGATCTTCATTTGGATTTATGGTTCGGATCGTAAGAAATCCCTGCATATTGTTGGAAACATGAGTTGTAGCACCAGTATCAAGCCACCATGTATTAATAGGAACTTCAACTAAATTTGATTCAAAACATACGAAAGATAGATAACCTGCAAATCAAAAATGAAATAACTATAAGCTCATAACTAACGCGATTCAGATGTAGACATAATAGTATAATATAGCACTCCTTTGGGTAGATACTATCTTATACTTAACATAATTAAATACCAAAACATAAGTAGGTAATAAATATATTCAATTAAATAGAACTGACATCTTTGGATGATCAATATTTATTTAATCAAAATATCTATCAAACCTCATCATGTCAACTAGTTATAGAACAAGACTTTCCTTTGGGTAAGCTCTTAGGTTCTATCATTAGTGACGCCAGTGTTAATTGGTATTATTATAACTGGCAATTTCTATCAATAATCATTATGTCACTTATGCACTAAATGACTATTCTGATTTTGACCACTTTGGTGATTAACAAAATCATAAATCTCATGTGCATAAATGATTTATAACACATACTTTATGCAAAACAATTTCAATCCCACGAAGTAAAAAATTCTAGTCGATTACAGGCCCCAACAAACCCAATGCAAAAATCTGGCAGAATATGGGAAAAGTGAGTTTCGCTCGCACTTTCCTTTCAATGAGGAAGGCGAAAGGAGCAAGCACAACCGTAGTGGCGGCATTCCGGTATACTACAAGCACAAAGTGATTCATCCCTCTATTAAAAGAGACTTTCGAGATAATATTCATGCCCGCATATCCAAACTAAATTGATCGCAATAGGTTGCGAATACGTGGAGAATTATGAATCGAATTATGAATCAAAATTCCACCGAAAAAATTCCTGAGCTCTACATTTCACCAACGAATCGGATATGGGCAATCGCCGGTATCATATTCGTTATTATATTTTATCACGGAATGACAGAAATATTTTACTCAGTAATAAAGCAGTGGATGGTGGATCAATTAAAGCAGATACGCGAAGAAAGCAAATCACTTGATCAGAAAATTGTGGGCATGCGGAGGATTTGATTAACATCATGAGTAAAGCACAGAACAGATCAATTGCAATCATAGGAAATATTCAGTTATTGATTGGTGGCTCTGATACCAAATGTAAATCTTTCTTGATTAATTATGAACAATTCAAATTAACAGCCCAAAGATCATCAATACCGAATATTTCACATTCAGAACTTAATATGTTGTTTAAGATGACATACCTTGCTGACATCGGAAGATGTAATGGCTGCCATCTTCTGTCTTCTGTCTTCTATCTTCTTCTCAGAATTCGGTTTCTCTCCTCTTGCCCTCACTTCCTTTATGTGTTTCTTGATGGAGAAGAATACAACTATATGTGTGGGAGAGAGAGGACCCAATCCTTTATATATTATTTAACTCTAATCTGGTACGTCCATCATATACCAATTCAACGCTTAAGATCTAATGCTTTAGATTAGAAACTGCTTTAAGATAAGATCTAAATGCTTTAAGATTAGATCGGGTCACATTAAGATTAGAAACTGCTTTAACGTCAAAAGCATTTGCTGTTTCCAATAGCAGATTTCTAACAAGAATGATCTAAAATTTTCCACATTTCAGATCATGTCCAAACAAATAATAATAATAATAATAATAATAATTATAATTATTATTATTATTATATTATTATTATTATTATTTCACTTTACTCATTAAATCTAATATTTAGATTTAAGTAATGTGATAAATGAAAAAATAGCAAGTAGGTAGTAAATGTTTGTGTCATTTTACCCAAAAATAATTCTATCTTTTACACCCCAAAACTAAGTTCGTATCATTTTACCCAAAAATTATTCTCAACTAAGTTTGTAGCAATTTACCCAAAAATTATTCTCAACTAAGTTTGTGGTATTTTACCCAAAAATGATTCTCTCCCTCTGGCACCCCATAACTATATAGCTCATAGAAATGATCTAACATGTTTTCCCTCTTAAACAACTATTAAGATGACACATGACCAAAGAATGTTAAAAAAAATAGACAAGTTTAGCTTCCCTCTAGTCCCTTTTCACTTTACTCTCATGCACTTTAAACATTTTGAGGTAGTCTTCACCATTCTCTATGGCTGCATAATCTACCATATTGATGTTATGAAGATGTATGTCATCAAATAACATACCGCTAAAAACATCATACTCAAATCCCTTTTGAATTATGTTGTTAGAAATCTCACATACATCATGCATGCTAACATTTGGGCAATGCAAGTAATTAATTTGTTTATAAATTATTATTTTATAGATTTTTTAATGAAAAAAAATTCAAAATATAGTATAATATCTTTAAAACAACTAAATAATTTAGATAGTGATGTTTTCAAAAATGAATTAATATAGAAGAAAATGTAACCAAATAAGCAGTTGTAAAATCATAAATTCATTATATTAAATTTTAAAAATATATATAAAATCATAAATTCATTATATTAAATTTTAAAAAAATATAATATGTGAAATGTAATATCCCTATTTCACGTTTATTTTACACAAATAATATCAATTAAAAATTACTTATCCTTTTTTACATCACAGTTGAATGAGAATTTAGTTAGGGTTTGGTTCTTGATAACCATCCTTCCGTTGGTTTTCTTGGGTTGGATGCATTCCAATGGTTCGGGGTTTTTTCTTCTTAACGAAATCGTCGCACAATAAATATTTGGAGGTGAATAGTCAATTTACTGCACATTATGATAGTTGAGCATGCCTTGCACCTAAGGCATAAGAAATTCAGCGCGGCCGAGGATCACTTCATTAAAGAAGACCTGCAACAAATATGCTAGTCTGGAGTAGTGGCTCAACCCTGATGTGGCTAAACGTTTTCAATTTTCTTGTAGTATGAGGACAAGGTTGGTAGGAAACGTTTATTGTTAAATAATTCTTTTCCTCCCTTCATCCATGGTATGTTGAACCAAATCCCTTTGCGTAAGTCAAGTAGGTGAATGAATTTGTTTAAAGGTGAATGAATTTGTTTAATTCTTGGAAAAACTGACATGAGTTCTTAAGAAAATAAGAGAGTAGTAATTCAAATCTCGAAAATATTTGATTGGTTACAAGTTTCCTTGAGATAGTTTTATCAAATTCTGTGAATACAAAGATGAGTTCGTTTTGTGCATACAGAGATAAGAGACAGATGAAATGCACATAGATAATATAAGTCATAGGAATCTTCTTTGAAAGAATATGTTTTTCTTATGGGTGAAAGATAAGTCAATGGTGTTAATTCCTTTGCAAGGGTTTGCAAAGGTTACATGGTTTGGTGGGTAAGAAGACAAATGATTTTTGTGATGTATATTGGATAGCTTGATTTAATCGCATCGTTTAATGCATACAAGGATAACATTATTATTATTTTAGTTCTTATGCCCAAAAGAAACGTTGATCATGATACCTTCTTGAAAACAAATGCATGAGAAATTTGTTATGATACTTTATTGCAAACAAATGCATGAGAAATTTGTACATAAAAAGATAGAAAAACTATATTGGGTTCTTGAAAATAACTATGTGAAAAGAACACATATGCAGAAGCATAGAAACAATAGTTAATTACATGCATGATAAACAAAGATAAGTTTCTAGTATCTTTTAAGTGAAATGGAGAACAAGCTAAGGGGCTAGCTCTCTTTGAATAAGTTTCTATCTAATTACATGTATGATAAACAAAGATAAGTTTCTAGTATCTTTTAAGTGAAATGGAGAACAAGCTAAGGGGCTAGCTCTCTTCGAATAAGTTTATATCTAATTACATGCATGATAAACAAAGATAAGTTTCTAGTATCTTTTGAGTGAAATGGATGGTTATAGTGGTTTCCTTTGGATATGAACGTGCTGGTGTGAGAATGATCAAGTAACGAGGTAATTATTTTGACATGCATGCTAATTATTTGTTTATACATGCACAATGTTTTTAGAAGAGGCATGTTGTGATATTATATTTACATCTCATGTATGCACATGAATAGATGATAAAAGATCACTTTTAAAGATAGATTATTGATTGATTAATACTTTATCTAATAGTGTTACTAAAGCTTTGTGATGACAACAATGATAGGAGAGGGTTGTGATTTGTGCGAAAGACAAATTATGTTTAACATTGTGGCAGATAAGAACTAATGGTGCATGCTAATGAGTACGAGATGCAGGATGGTCAACTAATGGAAGAATCATGTCACAAGGATATAGAGTGGTGATTTGTGGGTAAATTGTTTCATGATGATTGTAATAGTGGTTAGCTAGGTATGTGGTATTTTAATGATATTTCATTGTAATCTTTTATAACAATGGATAAGGTATGGACTCTCTTATAAGACATTGAGTGAGGGGCGAACACCCTCACAAGCCTTTAATAATAAAATTAAATGTTTGCTAGTTTTCACCCTACGGGGTTTCAAGCATATATTGGTGTTCAATGATTTGATTGCTTATTATGTTAGTTTGGTGATGTTGATTCCTTGCATAATGTGATGTTGATAATGCCAATTATGTGACTAATTAATGTGGTTGAAGGAATCATGAAATGGATGCAAGGTTACAACATAGAGTTTACATTAATATACTACAATAGTTGTTTTTAATGGTTATGCAACTTAATATTCCTCTACTAAAGTTACTTTATGTACTAATGAACATCCTTTCTAATGGTTAACGAGGAATATGGAATAGTGATTTGAATAATTACCTGTGGGTAATTTGTGTAAAAAAATTTAACTCCCTACATTTTCATGTGAGGATATCAGGGTATGTTACAAGTGGTATCAGAGCTAAAGGTTGCAACACTGCCACCTTTGGGAATTTTTAAGTAGAAAGGAAATCGAGGTATGCTACTAGTGAGCATCAACTCACGTATGAGTCTAAAAATCTACATATTAATTTATGCAGTACACTACGTTTGACATGATATGTGTGATTGATGTTTATAACTCCATTGAGTAGTAAGTAATAAATTTTGCTCAAAACTATGTTCATGATATTGGAATCTTGATGAGGATAAAAGACAATAAAACTTTTTTCACATTTATCAATAATAATGAACACTCACTAAGGAAAGTGACAATCAACTACCAACTTTTGCAAATATGGAAATATTAATGATACATTTAATGAACATGACTGAAGTTACAATGCACTACACATTAAGATGGTCGATAGACAGTGATTGGTTAGTGTTGCATGACTAACGAATAAAACTTATATGCATGAATTGAATTTGATTTAAGCTTATTATAATTCGTAAACAAGTGATTATGGTAGTTACTTCAGGTATCGGTCTATTAATGACAATACACTGTGGGAAATTGGAAATGTTTAGATTTTTACCTCAACTATCATTGACATTTACCCATTAATGAATATTTTCATATAATTTTATGCATGACAGTATTTTATGCATAAAACTAAAATGGTTTGGGGAGTGAATATTTGTTAAATGATACATATTTATGGCTAACGTTGTTGATGGGATTAAGTAGTGGTAGCTTAATGGCAACAAGAAAACTTGCCGAGGTAAAATGTTGCAATGTGAGTTGCAATCATAAATGAGAAAGTATAATGTTATATGCATGATTATGTTACTTGGAAAATCAGAATGCATACAACATTTATGTCAATTATGTTCTTGCCAATCTAGATATTGTCGACCCATGTTGAGGGTTAAGTGTAAATGCATGGTGTACATGCATGTTTATTTTGTTAATGATAATGTTCATATGGTTCATTATGTAAATTGTTGTGGAAAAGAGTTCTAAAAGAGAAATTTAACATGATAGGTAGTTGTTAAATGCCAGAAGGCCTTGGGTTGATGGAACTTTCTTACTAGGATTTCCTCTCCCTAGAGATAAATGATCTTAGTAAGAAAAAGAGTTGGCTAAGATGGTGAATAGGGTAAAAATCCTGAGGCAACTTTGTTGATTTGGAGACCATTGGAGGAGGCCCAAAATTCCACATAGATGGGATGTTGTAAGAGGAATAGACAAGATGCTGCTAAGAGGAATCATATATTGGACCCTATGTGGTCATTGGAATTCTTGAGCTGGTTGGCTAGTGGAATTGCATACTAGACCTAGTATGGTCTCTGTCAAAGAACTGTTTGGATGTGAAAATGACTCAATATGGTTGTGGAAACCAGTTCCCATGGGTTGGGAGGAGCATTCTTTCGCCACTATGGTTCTCGTAGGAGAAGAAATTAATTAATTAGTTATTTGTTGTGTTAAAAATGAATTTTATATATAATTGGGAAAAAGATGTCATTTAAATTTTAACACGAAAGGAGCTTAGTGCTCAGTAAGGAGTTATTAAAGTTTTAGTTCATTTATTGTACTACCAATATTGTGAAAAAATTGCACTTGGTGTAGTTATTGACTATTTTGATGATTAGAGAGCTAGGTGCTCTTTGGGTACTTTTAGAAGTACTGTGTGGATGTCTTTAGCAGAAGTTAAGACAATGTGCATGTGGTGCAGTGATTTATCATTTTGATGATTCGAGTGTTAGTGCTCTCTAAGTACTTGTAAAAGTATTGTGATTTAAATATCATTTGACATTGCATAATTGATTGATAGTTAAAAGTATTTCATTTGATTCAAAATGTTGTGACTAATGTCATTGAATTTGTTAGTCATACATTACAGGTTGCTTGCCATGGAGTGTTGATGGGTTGTCCAATCACTATTGAAGTGTTTGCGTAAAAGTGACCATGACTTGTAAGAGTAATTGGTAAGTAACGGTAAGTTGGTATAGAGATTTTGTTTTGTTTCTATATAATTGAATAGTGGCTAAGTTATGGAAAGTAGAAATTGCTTATTTTTGCAGTTATAAATTCTTATGACTATAGGTAAGCATTATTCTTTTTCTTATTGGTATTCCTTGGAAATGGAATCCTTCATTTTGAAGGGAAAGGATATCGTTTTTAGTGGTTTGGATTCTTTATAATGAGTAGAAATTAAGTCCCAATAATAGATGAACACCGGGGACGGTGTTCTCTTTAGGGGGGGAGTATGTAATATCCCTATTTCACGTTTATTTTACACAAATAATATTAATTAAAATTTACTTATCCTTTTTTACATGACAATTGAATTAGAATTTAGTTAGGGTTCGGTTCTTGATAACTGTCCTTCTGTTCATTTTCTTGGGTTGGATACATTCCAATGGTTGGGGGGGTTTTTCTGCTTAACGAAATGGTTGCACAATAAATATTTGGAGGTGAATAGGAGATTGGTTGCACATTATGATAGTTGAGCATGCCTTTCACCTAAGGCATAAGAAATTCAGTGAGGTTAGGGATCACTTCATTAAAGAAGACCTGCGACAAATATGCTAGTCTAGAGTAGTGGCTCGACCTTGATGTCGCTGAACTCTTTCAGTTTTCTTGCAGTCTGAGGACAAGGTTGGCAGAAAACGTTTCTTATTCAATAATTCTTTTCCTCCCTTCATCCATGGTATGTTGAACCAAATTCCTTTGCGTAAGTGAGGTAGGTGAATAAGTTTGTTCAATTCTTGGAAAAATTGGCATGAGTTCTTAAAAAAATAAGAGTAGTAATTCAAATCTTGAAAATATTTGACTGGTTATGAGTTTTCTTGAGATAGTTTTATCAAATTCTATGAATACAAAGATGATTTTGTTTTGTTCATACAGAGATAAGAAAACTAAGGTTATTTTTTTAACAAAAAGAAAAAAATATATATTTATTTTTCTATTCATTTGAAATAGCTTAAGTTGCATGTAAGAGAAAGAAACACATGTTATATCTTGAAAAAAAAAATATTACTATATGTCGACAAAGATTGTTATTATATATTTCTTTTGGTAAAGAAAATATATTATTACATCTAGATAAAGTTTGTTATTATATATTTCTCTTGATAAAGAAAATATATTACTACATGTAGATAAATATTGTTATTATATAATTGGGGCATTAAAAGATAAGTAACATTTCTTGTCTTGATATAATATTGCGTATATGTAAGAAAATATAGGATGCATGCTATTTTCTTAAAAAAGAGATTTCGTACTAGTGGATGCAATAATAACAAATCCAGTGATTTTCCTGAAAGTGAATATAGAATAAAGAGGGTAATTTGTGAAATATATTCATGGATGGTGAAAAATAAAGGAGAAGTTAATTAAATTATTTTATTGGAAAGTAAGATTTTCTTTTGAAATGTGTAGTTTTAATAACTACGTTATGTGTTTATATGATATAAGTATTTGTTGAGGAAAATATAAGTAACTATGACCTTTTGGTTTATTAGAATAAATAAATCTTGTGGTGTTCTTGAAAAGAACACAATGGTTTTGTGCTTAGTCATGGTAAAGATATTTCCATGGTGTTGGTAAATATTAGTTATTTAATAAATCCATGGAAAAGATTCCCATGGATTCTCATGAGATTTCTTTTGAAAAAAAAAATACTTAGTTATGAGGAAATATAATAACCTATGCATAGATCAAATGTATAGAGATAATATAAGTCATAGGAATCTTTTTTGGAAACAATATGTTTTTCTTATGGGTGAAAGATAAGTTGATGGTGTTATAGGAATTTTCTTTGGAAAGAATATGTTTATCCTCTTTAGAAAGAATATGTTTTTCTTATGGGTGAAAGATAAGTCGATGGTGTTAATTCCTTTGCAAGGGTTTGCAAAGGTTACATGTTTTGGTGGGTAAGAAGACAAATGATTTTTGTGATGTATATTGGATAGCTTGATTTAATTGCATGGTTTAATGCATAAAAGGTAACATTATTATTATTTTAGTTCTTATGCCCAAAGAAAGGTTGATTATGATGCTTTCTTGAAAAAAATGCATGAGAACTTTGTTATGGTATTTTCTTGCAAACAAATGCATGAGAACTTTGTACATAAAAAGATAGAAAAACTATATTGGGTTCTTGAAAATAACTATGTGAAAATAACACATATGCAGAAGCATAGAAACAATAGTTAATTACATGCATGATAAACAAAGATAAGTTTCTAGTATCTTTTAAGTGAAATGGAGAACAAGCTAAGGGGCTAGCTCTCTTCAAATAAGTTTCTATATAATTACATGAATGATAAACAAAGATAAGTTTATAGTATCTTTTAAGTGAAATGGAGAACAAGTTAAGGGGCTAGCTCTCTTCAAATAAGTTTCTATCTAATTACATGCATGATAAACAAAGATAAGTTTCTAGTATCTTTTAAGTGAAATGGATGGTTATAGTGGTTTCCTTTGGATATGAAGCTGTTGGTGCGAGAATGATCAAGTAACGAGGGAATTATTTTGACATGCATGATAATTATTTGTTTATATATGCATAATGTTGTTAGAATATGCATTTTGTGATATTATATTTACATCTAATTTATGCACATGAATAGATGTTAAAATGTCACTTTTAAAGATTGATTATTGATTGATTAATAATTTATTTGATCATGTTACTAAAGCTTTGTGATGACGACAATGATAGGAGAGGATGGTGATTTGTGCGAAAGACAAATTATGTTTAATATTGTGCCAGATAAGAACTAATGGTGCATGCTAATGAGTACGAGATGCAGGATGGTCCACTGATGGAAGAATCATGCCACAAGGATATAGAGAGTGGTGATTTCTGGGTAAATGGTTTTATGATGACTGTAATAGCTGTTACCTAGGTATGTGGTATTTTAATGATATTTCATTGTAAACTTTTATAACAATGGATAAGGGATAGACTTCCTTATAATCCATTGAGTAAGGGGTGAACACCCTCACGAGCGTTTAATAATAAAATTAAACCTTTGTTGCTTTTCACCCTATGGGGTTTCTAGCGTATATTGGTGTTCAATGATGTGATTGCTTATTATGTCAGTTTGGTGATATTGATTCCTTGCATAATGTGATGTTGATAATGTCAAGTATGTGACTCATTAATGTGGTTGAAGGAATCATGAAATGGATGCAAGGTTACAACATAGAGTTTATGTTAATATACTACAAGAGTTGTTGTTAATGGTTATGCAACTTACTATTCCTCTACTAAAGTTACTTTATGTACTAGTGAACATCCTATCTAGTGGTTAATGAGGAATATGGAATAGCAATTTCAATAATTATCTGTGGGTAATTTATGTAAAAAAAATTAACTCCCTGCATTTTCATGTAAGGATATCGAGGTATGTTACATGAAATATTATTGATGAAATTTTAAATCTATAAATTTTTTAATATATGATATATATAAAAAATTGATAATTAAATACAAATAAAAAAAAATAACCAATTTTATATTTTTACTTATGTATTCTACTTATAATCAATTTGTAATATAATGTATCTCAAATTTTAAAAATAAAAATACATTTCAAAAATATCAACCATGCTTTTTAAATTTCTCTCTATCATTATGTAATATTTCACTTCATCTTTCAAATAAATAAAATTATTTTACATATAATTAACTCACATCCAAATATTATATAAATTTTAAATAATTCTAGATAATAGAAGGAGACTAATTTTGTAAAAAAGATAGAAAAATTCTAAGTACTTAGATAATGTGAGTAGACTAATTCAGTAAAAAGAATTCTTTGCGCAATTAAAAAACAACCAACCTCAATAATTCTCCAAACAATTTAGGAAGGAGCTAAATCACATCAAGAAGGACGACACTTGCTTTAAATAAAATGAAAATTCAATTACAATCTGTGTAACCAAGGCTAACAGGACTCCAACATTAATGCCATTTAGAGTTTCCATAAGTCAAAATGTTCAACACTAGATAGTCACAGAAACATCGTTCATATTGGGATGGAAGTCAACGGCAAATACCCGAATCATTACCCTTGCATAGTGGTATACTATATGGATAATCCCAAGAACCAAAGTCCTTAATTATTCTAGAAGAGTTTAGCAAGGATTTTATGTGGTGCACTTTGGAAGCCCATCCAGTAAATGTGAAGAGAGATTTATAGTCCAATGCAGGTTGTTCAGATTGTTGACACCAGCACTAACAACTGTCAGACTCAAAGAAAGTGATGCCATTTGTGCGAATGGTCTCCCCTACAGTTTTCCCATAATCGTAGTAACTCTTTGGAGCTGTGCTAATAGCTGCCAGACCCAGAGAAGCTTTGTGTAGACGAGAAAGTGATGCCATGTGTGGTAATGGTCTTCCAAATATTTTCCTCATAATTGCAGTAACTCTCACGATCTGCACAATCTGTACAAAGAAATACAAAAAAAAAAAAAAATCACAAACACCAAAATAGTGCATAACCTACCAAGGCAGTGTAATGATTTAAAAAATTCCATTTTTCCTACAATATTTTAATTAATATCAAATCGGGTTGTTTAGAAATCAATAGAGTTTGAGTGGGTTTAATGGTTAAGAGCATGTGTTTCTTCCTAAGAGGTTACGAGTTCAAAACCAAAAGTGAGTAGAGTAGGCATGCCTTCCAAAATCTAGTTGAAAACATGTCCCTTATCCCACAAACAAAAAAATCTCACATCAATCCGAAAAAACATCAATTGCACAAGTTTTGAATGCCTCTAAAATATGGCTAAATGGAAAATATAAGTTTAAAAAGGCCACCTCAACTTCATACAAGTACCCTAAGACAACAAACAAGAGTTTCTTTTTTTCCAGCAAGAAAAAAAAACTGTATTTATATTGATATATATAAATCAATACATATGTCATATAATCATGTACATCATAACATTTCCAAGATATAGGAAAACTATCATCGAAGTATACCTCCTTATTGTGGAGCACTTGGAAGGTATGCTTTTGACAAGAAATCTAGTGGTTTTTCAATAATAATTGTAACCTTTTCTGCATTAGGAATTCAAAGAAGATAAAGGATTTTGATAAAATGTGCAAAAATAGACAAAGGAAGCTCAAGTGCTAATAATTGATGTTTTCTATGCAGGAAGACGTGCGAGCAAGGAGTTCCCGTCCAAAAGCGAGAAGCAGAGGAAAAATAACTGTTGTTCCTCCAGTAGGGAACCGGATGCGGACACGATCAAGCAAAATCGGAATTGAATAGTCCAGGAAAAGAACGCGGGATACCGGCTCGGCGAACGCAAGAAGGATTGAACGATTAGCGAATCCCTCAGGATCTTTGATCCTGAGGGATCGCTGCTTTACTTATCTATGATTATCTAGATATCTCCGGCATTTCTTTTATATAATGGCACAGCATCATTAAGCAAGGGACGACTGTTTTTGTAATTTTACAGTTCCAAAACAAACTTTGATCATTGAGTCTCACTGAGACCTGATTTTGTTATACTTTTGTGGATGCGATTAATATAAAAGACTTGGTGTTTATTCCATCTCTGCGTCTGGAGTAATCTAAGGCGGTGTACCATTGGCAACTAAGGGCCCGGCTCCGAAGGACACTTGCTTTTGTATCATTATATGGTGATTTGTGTGTGGTTTGTGTATCTTTATTACTTAGCAATCTGATAAATTCTTTATATGATACGCTATGCTCTATTATGATCAATGAATGAATGATCTCTCCATGTAAGGACTCTGCACTGTATAATTGGATTTACACAGGGTCGAATTGTATCTTTATTCAGCCATTTCTGTAACAGAGTGCTGGTATGAATGTTACTGTCATTGGATTTATGTGAAACAATATTTATGGGATTTGAGAGTAGCGTCATTCTGTTTAGAAACATAGTTGTATCATCCAATATTCTCAGATTGCTATATTAGGGTAGAACGTGTACATACAGGTGATGGTTGTTGTTCCATAAATCATTTGATTATTGCTGTTCCATTTTACTGCTGTTCCATTTCTGTTTTGCTGTTCCACTTTACTTTCCGCTGATTTATTTACCTGCCTTTGTTGTTTTGGTGTGAGAGAAGACCTAAGGCTGTAGTGAGCCTCAGCAAGACGCTGCTTAGCTCCCAGACCTATAAGTCCATGCTCTAATTTCCCTTCTTTAATCAGTTTCTAGAGGGATGGGTTATTGCTTCCGTACCCTTGACTGATCAACTGTTTTGTGTGATTCGTTTAGTTACAGCTTAGCATCTGTTTTCCTTTAGATCTTCTGAACACTGTACTACTAAGCATTACTCGGACAAATAGCCTCGGATTGAGCTACTTCTTGCAATAACAAAACGTTCCCGGATTGACTTATTAATGTGGAATAATTAGCGGTGTGAGAGACCCTAGTTACAGCTCTACATTTTGGCGCCGTTGCCGGGGAAGGAGTATAGCCATTTGCCCTTTACAGAGTAGTGCGCAAATCTGCTAGGGGGGAGTTGGATTTTAAAAACGGAAGGTAAGAACCTACGTACGGAGCATGTAAAAGCTCTGCTCCACCGTCCGCTCTCTTAGCAGAATTGCTGGTTGAATAGGATTTAGTAGTTTTTAGAGTGCATGACTAAGCAGAAAAAGCTAGAAAAGAATATCAAACCTCCAATCAAACCTGAAAAAGCCAAAGGACCGGTGACCCTTGGCCGAACAACCTTCATAGACGAAATCTATAAGAAAACTGAATCTCAGCCGTCAGTAGGCCTCAGAGAGATTCATTCTAAGCAGCCTACTAGTTCATTTCAGGCTACAGCATCACCATCTGGAGCCTACGCTGAGGTGCATAGTCAGACTGATGAACGGGACTTCCAAGAAATTGAAAATTCTGTGTCAGAACAGCTGCAAGAAGGGAATTTAAGCAATCTTTGTGAAGGAGAAGGGGAAACAGGGGAAATAGAGGAACCAAGGTCTCCTTCTAGGATAATCCAATTGTTAAACAGCCCAGATAGGGGGTGCGCGGTCAAAGTTAACATTGAAGGCTCCCCATTCCCTCAGACAGAAATCCCAGACAAGGGAAGTGTCATTAAAACAGTTCCTGCCAAGGCCGTCCCTTCTCAACCTAGGAACACCCTCCTAGAAATTCCGGAAGGATATTGGCACATATTTGATCCAATGGCGCAGAATCAGCCAAATACTCAAACTTCTACATTGCAATATCCTATAGTAGATTCTGCTGCAAATGCACCCATGAAAGCAATACCTCTTCAACACATCCCGACGTTTCATGGACTTACATCAGAAGACCCCGATGCATTTTTATTTGAATTCGATGTGCCATGTAGAGGGTACGATTACACCACTGACCCCCAGAAATTAAAGCTGTTCCCCTCCACTTTAAAAGGAGCAGCTCTGAGATGGTTCATGGGTTTAGGTGGTGGAATCATAAACAACTGGGAGCAAATGAAAGAATCCTTTCTCAAAAAATATCAGGATTATTGTAGGTCGAGAGAGCTAAAAGATGAAATTTTCCAAATGACGGCCAGACCAAATGAAACTTTAGAAGAATACGTAGAACGTTTCCAGTATAATTTACAGAGATCCCCCTATGCATCACTACCTCTGCCTGATAATGTGTTGAAAACTGCATTGATTAGAGGAATGAAAGAACAGTGGATTGAAACATTGAATATCATGGGAAAAGGGGATATTTACCAAGAGAATTTTGTTGATATCATTAATTTATGCATCAGGAGTTCAAGAGGTAGCACAAGGATAAAAACAACAGAATATGATAGGTTTGTTAAAGATAACAAAATATCAACAGAAGGAGTAACACGTGTAGAACTAGGGAATTTATTAGAAAATTTTAAAACTGATATTCTGGGGACATTAACTACTCAGCTTGATATTGTGCAGGCTAAACAAAAGCAAATGGAGGCGGAACAAAATCTGGCAATTTTCTGCCCCCGATGCAGAAGAAAACACAACCACAAGGAATGTTTGCTAGATACAGTTCAAACATGTGCTATCTGTACGAAAGACCACCTTACTGAGAGCTGCCCCTCACTTCCTGGATTGAAGGCAGTATACAAGGAAGCAAAAGAAGAATCAGAACCAGTATACTTTGTTAACCAACGTCGCCAACTTCTTCTTTCCAGCCTCCGCAGTATAATGCTCAGCAATATGGTATGTGGCAAAACCAATCTACACCCCCAGTCCCGAGTTGGTCATCACAGCCGTTTCCTTCTCCAAATCCATGGATGAATCAGACAAGCCAATTCGGCTAGCCAAATTTTCCTTACACCCCACCATATTGGCAGAATAACTCATACCCTCCACAATGGATTCCCCCTACTTCACAAGGTTCACCCTGGCAGACAAATTGGCCAAGATCGACATATCAGTCAACAGGAACTATTCCACTCCCTCAACCGACTCTGCCAGCCTTACAACAAAACCCCCAGTCTAATCTAAGGCCGCAACTCCCAGCCCAACCCAATCCCAATCCTAATAATAGACCAGTCCAATCCCTCCAAATTATAGAAACATCAGAAACTGGACTTGACCTAAGGGAATGCAATGACCTTCAGTTACGATCTGGACGTATCATAGAAACAGAGGGAGACAAAACAGTTCACATTGAAAATCAGTTACCAATAGAACAACCACCACAACAAGAAGGTGTAAATAAAGAACACACCCATCAACAAGCAAATACATCCTCTCCTCCTTTCCCGGAACAATTAGTCATACCACGACCAGTACAGCATCCAGACTTTGACATTCTGGGAGAGTTACAAAACCTGTACATAAAAATTCCATTCCTCCAAGCTATCCAAGATATTCCTATATACGCAAAAACTATAAAAGAACTGTGCATAAAAAAATCAAGGAGGAATACAACCACTAACCAAGAGTTCAAGTAGTCGGCACCTTATCTGACTTATTATCGGGAAAAGAGACACCTATCAAATATGAAGATCCCGGAAATCCAATTGTAACTGTCCAAATCTATGGCCAAACCCTGACTAACGCTTTAGTTGATCTAGGAGCTGCAATCAATATTTTGACAACCTCTACCTGCCAAAAGCTTGGCATCAAATTAGTTGAACCTACTTCTACTTTGCTAGAATTGGCAGATCGATCTGTAGTTCGACCGGAAGGCACTCTATACGATGTCATGGTTTCTGTAGACTCCTGGGAATATCCAACTGATTTCCTGATAATTAATCCAAAAACCCGACTGGATGGACATCCGCTAATACTAGGAAGACCTTGGCTTGCTACTGCCGATGCCTACATTGGTTGCCAGTAGGGAAATATGACCATAACTAAAGGACCAGATGTTAAAAATCTAGTTCTATATCCTCCAGCACAGCC
Source organism: Pinus tabuliformis (assembly GCA_031772625.1). Taxonomy (NCBI): domain Eukaryota; kingdom Viridiplantae; phylum Streptophyta; class Pinopsida; order Pinales; family Pinaceae; genus Pinus; species Pinus tabuliformis. Next base: position 236,436,115 of record CM062810.1, on the reverse strand, counting down.
AAGCCTGCCAATGATCAAAACCAATCAGTATCCTGTGTCATACCTTACTAACAATATCAGATCCCCATTGACTGTACAGAAGGCTTTAGATTTTAAAGATCAAATAGAAGATGATGCCATCAATAACTTCATTAGTCAAACTGAATCTAGATCTCACACACAGTGTTTTATGATAGAGGCAGCATTTGATAGTGAGCTAGAGGAAGACCCTTTGAAAGACACACATGACCAAACAATACCAGTGACTGTTGTTGCCAATAGTAAAGTAGTGGAAATTGAACCTGGTAAGGCCCTAAATATCAACGCCAACCTTACACCAGACCAAGAAACAAAGCTTGTAAATCTGTTACGAAAATATCAAGGAGCATTTGCGTGGGATTACCCTGACATGAAAGGGATCGATCCCCAATTATGCACCCACCACATCTATATAGAAAAAGATGTAAGACCTGTTCGTCAGCCGCAAAGAAGACTTAACCCCCATCTAAAAGAGGTAGTAAAAGTCGAACTTCAGAAACTTTTAGATGTTAATTTTATCTATCCCATCTCCGACAGTAAATGGGTCTCTCCCCTGGTCGTGGTACCCAAGAAAAATGGAAAATGGAGGATTTGCGTAGATTACAGGGAGTTAAATAAAGCCACACAGAAGGATCACTTCCCTCTCCCATTTATAGATCAAGTATTGGACACTTTGGCAGGAAATAAATTCTTTTCTTTCCTGGACGGCTTCAGCGGATATAACCAAATCCAAATCGTCCCTGAAGACCAGGATAAAACTACCTTTACTTGCCCTTGGGGAACGTTTGCCTATCAAGTTTTGCCCTTCGGCCTATGTAATGCCCCTGCTACATTCCAAAGGGTTGTCCTTAGTATCTTCGCAGATCTAATAAATGACGGACTTGAAGTGTATATGGATGACTTTACACTATATGGAGATGATTTTGACCCAGCTCTAGATACCCTGGAAAAAGTCCTACAACGTTGTATCGCTACCAGACTTTGTCTGAGCCACTAAAAATGTTACATGATGATGACAGAAGGGCTCATTCTAGGGCACTATATCTCAGCAGCTGGCATCCAGGTAGACCCGGCTAAAATCCAGATTCTTTTGCTTATTCCTACCCCCACTACTCAAACGGAGGTACGCAGTTTTCTTGGATTTTCTGGGTATTACAGACGATTTATAGAACATTACTCACGTATTGCTGCACCTCTATATGCTTTAACTGGCAATGTTGATTTCTTGTGGACAGAAAAATGCGACCAGGCTTTTAAGGAATTGAAGAAGCTTGTATCAACAGCCCCAGTCCTTCGAGGACCAAACTGGAATTTGCCATTCCAAATCTCATCTGATGCCTCGGATACAGCAATTGGTGCAGTCCTAGGGCAAGAAGAGGATAAGAGACCATATGCTATCTACTATATCAGCAAAAATTTATCCTCTGCCGAACTCAATTATACTGTTACTGAAAATGAGTTCCTGGCTGTAATACATGCTGTTAACAAATTTAGACATTATATCATAGGCTATCCCGTTGTGTTATATACAGATCATTCTGCTATCAAATATTTGGCAAATAAACCTGTTACGAAAGCTAGAATAACCAGATGGTTGATCTTATTGCAGGAGTTCGACATCACAATCAAGGATCGACCTGGCAAGGAGAACCCTGTAGCTAATTTCCTCTCACGAATACCGAAAGCAATTGAAACAGCAGCAGTGGAAGATCAATTTCCTGACGAGCACCTGTTTGTTGTTGCTGTTCGAACACCCTGGTATGCTGATGTCGCCAATTACCTTGCAGTCGGTAAGCTACCAAAACACTTAACCCCTCAGGAACGTAAGCAGATTGTTCAGAAGAGCGCTCGGTTTTCGTGGATTGGAGGCCATTTGTTCCATACAGGGGCAGACATGCAAATCAGAAAGTGTATTCGAGAAGACGAAATCTTCGACATTCTAAAAGCTTGCCATGACGGGCCATGCGGGGGACATTTCGCTGAAAAAAGAACAACACATAAAGTATTGTAGACGGGATACTATTGGCCTACAATTTTCAAGGATGCGAAAAAATTTGCACAAGCCTGTGACAGCTTCCAGCGAGCAGGAAGACCTGGCCAAGCCGATGAAATGCCTTTGAGACCACAATTGGTCATTGAGTCATTTGAACGATGGGCTCTGGACTTCGTTGGGCCCATTAATCCATCATCAAATCAGAGGACATACATTCTGGTGGCAACAGACTATGTTACTAAATGGGTCGAGGCCGAATCATTACCTAAGGCTAAAGAAGACTCTGTGATACAATTCTTGTTCCATTTGTTTGTACGTTATGGACTTCCGAGAGAACTAATCACCGATGGTGGACCACAATTTGTTGGAAATAAATTAGCTGCAACACTTAACAATTATCATGTCCAACATAAGATCACTACCCCATACCATCCGCAGGCAAATGGGCAAGTAGAAAGTAGTAATAAGGTAATAGAATCAATTTTAACAAAGACCATTGCATCACATAGGCGTGATTGGGCCACTCGACTACCCGAGGCACTGTGGGCCTACAGAACCACATGGAGAAGTACTACATGCTATTCACCTTATCAATTAGTGTTTGGAAAGCAGCCAATTTTCCCCATAGAATTAGAAATCCAAACGCTACGAACTGCACAGGAAGTTGGCCTAGATCTGAGTGAGGCACAAATCAATCGATTACAACAGATTAATGAATTAGACGAAATCAGGCTCTCTGCATTACAAAATACAGCATTGATTCAACAACAGCGAGCTAAATGGCATGATGCACTTATCAAGAATAAAGTCTTCCATGAAGGAGACTGGGCTCTGTTATACGACTCTCGGTTTCAGGACTTCCCGGGGAAACTCCAGATTCGATGGTTAGGACCATACGAAATCCAGAAGGTACATGACAATGGGACCCTTACCCTGATCACAATTGACGGTTCTGGATATGCATTCAAAGTAAATGGCCACCGAGTTCGCCTTTATCGAAAGCCACTCACTCAGGAATCCTTCTGTTAGCAGCTACGACAAGATACTGATATGGAAATCTTAGGAGAGGAAGCGAAATCTTCCTCACCTATAATTTAAGAAATTCATTTTTATAACTTGTACATAACATCTTGTATATATGTTTTCTTGATTTTTTGCTTGTATTCCAAGTTTTTTTGCTGTTCCTTTGCAAAAGGAGCAGCACTAGTGTGTTTTTGCTGTTCCTTTGCGAAAAGGAACAGCACTTGTGAGATTTTGTTGTTCCTTTGCGAAAAGGAACAGAATTGGTGTGATTTTGCTGTTCCTTTGTGAAAAGAAACAACATTTGTGTGTTTTTGTTGTTCCTTTGCGAAAAGGAACAACACTTGTGAGATTTTGTTGTTCCTTTGCGAAAAGGAACAGCACTGGTGTGATTTTGCTGTTCCTTTGTGAAAAGAAACAACATTTGTGTGTTTTTGCTGTTCCTTTGCGAAAAGGAACAACACTTGTGCTTTTTGCTGTTCCTTTGCAAAAAGGAACAACACTTGTGTGATTTTGCTGTTCCTTTTCAAAAGGAACAGCCTTTGCGTGTTTTTGCTGTTCCTTTGCAAAAAGGAACAGCACTCGTGTGTTTTGGTTGTTCCTTTGCGAAAAGGAACAGCACTCGTGTGTTTTTGCTGTTCCTTTGCGAAAAGGAACAGCACTCGTGTGTTTTTGCTGTTCCTTTGCGAAAAGGAACAGCACTTATGTGTTTTTGTTGTTCCTTTGCAAAAAGGAACAACACTTGTGTGTTTTTGCTGTTCCTTTGCGAAAAGGAATAACACTCGTGTGTTTTTGTTGTTCCTTTGCGAAAAGGAACAACACTCGTGTGTTTTTGTTGTTCCTTTGCGAAAAGGAACATCACTCGTGTGTTTTTGCTGTTCCTTTGCGAAAAGGAACAACACTTATGTGTTTTTGCTGTTCCTTTGCAAAAAGGAACAACACTTGTGTGTTTTTGTTGTTCCTTTGCGAAAAGGAACAGCACCTGTGTGATTTGGCTGTTCCTTTGTGAAAAGGAACAGCACCTGTGTGATTTTGTTGTTCCTTTGCGAAAAGGAACAGCACCTGTGTGATTCTGCTGTTCCTTTTCAAAAAAAGAACAACATTTGCGTGTTTTTGCTGTTCCTTTGCGAAAAGGAACAACAATTGAGTGTGTCTGTTGTTCCTTTTCAAAAGGAACAGCATTTGAGTGTCTTTGTTGTTCCTTTCTCAAAAGGAACAGCATTTGCGATTTTCCGTTGTTCCTCTCAAAGAAATGATATCCTACGAATGAATTCTTCTCTCAGAAATGCCATCGACATGTTTTTGCCCTTATGGAGGATGCTTTGCCCCCATGTTCTCCTCAATCCTTTAGATACAGCAATGAACTTATGCGATGAACATAAACCATGATATACCGAAATCAGCACATCATAAATCGCTATCACTATGAAGCCAGTATGTATAAGAGGACAAGAGGAGGGACGTGAACTTTTCATCCTCGCTGTCATTGTCATTTACCGGTACCCTGGTTGGTGATCTTTATCATGACGATTCCCCTAAAAATCTTTCTTGATCATTACTTAGGAGTAAGAACGAACGATTTATATCTATCTGTTGGGACCATAAGACTTCTTCCACCATTCCCCGCTCTTAAGGAGTGCAGAACCACCCTTATGTGAAAATAAACAAGAGAGGTGCTCTGCAAAAGAAAACAAAAACAAAATATGAAAATTGTCAAATGTAGGATAGGGGGTCTCATTAAGAGCCGGTCTACCATGATCATAAGGCTGGAAGCAAAGTGGCATTCCCATAATGGCCACCACACCAGGGATATGGTCCGAAGGTAAATTAACAAGCAAACCTTGGAACAGGGGGTCTCATCGCGAGCCGGCCTGACCACGTTTCGCGCCTACCTTGTGAATGGCATTATGGCTATCTGGTTACCAAGCCAGCATAATGGCCTGCATTTTGACAAAGCACTCTTTAGAATATACACAGAGGATCATGGTTCCGGAGGGTGAAATAAACAACTCTGCCAAGGTTATGAACACCTGTTGGCAGCAGAGCTCTGTTAATGGCATAGAAGTCGTAATAATTACATCAACAGGTATGATATTAAATTTTTCTGTCTCTTATCCTTTGCAAAGATCATATGTCACTCCCGATGTATATATCGCATGAATATTTATTACCACCAATCATGGCAACGGAACTGACAGTGACCACTGGAGACTTCGTACGCTTGACAGACCTCCCATCCCCTAGCTCCTCATTATATCACGCAGGCTCTTATGTAAAACGTGATCTACCTTTTTGCCTCGGTTTCGGCATTTCGTTGTTTTTCTAAAACATGACATAATTTCATATGCTGTACTTTATGATTGGACCTCCGAACTGGCTGCTGCTCCTCTCTTTGACGGCTGGGGACAGCCTATCAGATCGTGGGGGGAAGGTAATCTCATTACTCCATGATTACGTGGCTGCACACCATTCGGGCGAGATAATGTACGAAGGAATGACATGGTTTAACGGTATGATGCTTCCACTCTACGGAAATTTCCATCCACGATCTCTTTTTTTAGTTGCATGCTCGGTGATCATCCTCTCTGCGTCGCAAACACCTCAAGCAGTTGATGTTCCATTTCTGAGTAGAATCATGGGCGGAAAGACGGTCCGAAGTGAACCTCACAAGCTGACAGTTTCCGCTGCTGCTCGTAAAATCCTGGAAAACGTAGGATTTTTGAATTACTTCAGCCGCCTGCAAGAATCAAAAGAAGCCGTGGCGTTGGAATTCCTGCAGAATTTGCAGGAAAATTACTCCATAGTAGGAGGAAAGCGGGTAGCGGTTACAGAGGATATCATTGCAGAAGTTTCAGGATTACCAGCTGCTGGACCCATATGAACGGTGAAGAAGGAAAGATTACAAAAAGCTATGGAAATTTTCCAGGACGAAGGCCAAAGCTTGACAGTCAAAGGGGAAGGAGTTCTGCCGGCAACACTAGGGGAACCCTGGACTGAGCTAGCAAAGACAGTACAAAGTTATATCACCTGCGAAGGGAGAAAAGGCGTGGTAAGACCTCGTCACCTGAAACTTTTAGCTGTTTTAAAAGGAAAATGTTCTGTAAATCTCCCCGCACTTTTAAATTCGCTACTACATGACGCGGCCCGAAGCCTGAAAAAGACCCAGCACATAGATGTAGTCGTTAGCCACCATGGGCTGATTCGGTTGATAGTGAGCCACAGTCTCACTCAGAGGAACTGATCGCAATAGTCGAAGGAGGATCGGCTGCACCACCCCCAAAACCTGAACAGTCCTCTAGCACGCCGGAACAATTAGAGAAACACAAGGAGTCAGCAGCAGAAAGACATGCCGCTTCAAAACGGAAACAACCTTCCGATACGCCAGAATGACCAGAGGAACCCAGAGAACCTGCTGGCACACCCGACCAATCTGAGAGACCAAGAAAGTCAGCTCGGCTGGCCCGGATACGAGGAAGGTTGGAAAGAATTCAGGGAACAACGGCCCAGCCAATTGAAATTGCGGACGAACCTCCAAAACCAGAAGGAGGATCTTCCGAAGGAAATGCTGAGCAATCAGGGCCCGAGACTGGCCAACCGGAAGAGGAAGAAATGGTTACCGAACAGAGCAACCAAGAAGATGAGCACTCTGAGGAAGAAATGGCCACCGAACAGAACAACCAAGAAGATGAGCACTCTGACGAAGAAAGGGTTACCGAACAGGGCAATCAAGAAGAAGAAATAGCACAGCCAGGGGGTAGCCCGTCGCAGGACCCTGTAGGTGAGGAGGAATTGGCAACAGTTCTGGCCAATATGGGGGAATATGGCCAGCCCTCCAGCACAGCAGGCATCCCTGACAGTCCCGCAGAGGAAGAACTACCCGAGGAAGTACATGCAGAAAAGGCAGGAGAAGAAAACCTGCCTGGTTATGATAATGAAATTGAAGACAACAATCAGGGACAGTCTGTCCCCAGGACGCCGGAAGATATCCCAGATGAAGAAGGAGCGGGCTTAAGGGCCAAACCCTCTGCCGAGGCAAAGGAGATTAAGAAATTAAGAAAGAAACAACAGAGGTTGTTGGGCACTATAGCCAGGCTCCGGCAGCAAATTCGAATTTTGAAAGCCAATTTGAGAATACAAAGGACCACAAGGAAAAGGAGGAGGGCCACTACAGCAAAAACCCCGAGGGCAAGAACCCGTTTTGTTGGTCGAAACCCCATCAGGAGACCTACTGTCGAGGAACAGTCTGCTGTTCCAAATGATAATGAGGAACAGGGTGCTGTTCCGAATAACATAGAGGAACAGATTGCTGTTCCATCTGACCCTGGAGAACAAACTGACATTCCAATAAAGGGAGAAGAACAGCAAGATGTTCCAATGGCAGGGGGACCTCAGCAGCCTTTCATTCGTGTCAAGAAAGAGAAAAAGAATAAGGGGATCTAAACAGAGGCACCACCCTCAGGGGTTATTTGGGTTCTGAACTCTAAACAGCATAATAAAAAGTTGCAGGCAAAATTCCCGGCCTCTACGGCTCAATGGAACAAGGATCCAAAAATGAGAACCTTGCACAGGATGATGAAGCAAGCCCAACAAGAAGCTGAACAACTAAGAGAGCAAGCAATCCCCCGGGAGAAATACGAAGAGTTACAACAGCAACTTCGGAGTATTAGTCAATCCGAAAGCCAAGCCTTTGAGGGATGGCTGAAGGAACAAGAAAAGGTTGCTAAGGTAACTCGTCGATTAGATAGTGTTGTTAAGAAGATGGACACTGTGTGTTCCTTATATAATGACGTTTTGACTTGTAGGGCCCCTGCTAAAAATTATGCTTTATTTTTGCTTGAAAGATATTTGAGATTGAAAATAAAAGCCGTTAGGGCAGGAGCACCTATCCACATCAACACTGTTAATGATTTTATAGACTGTTGCAAGCATTATGGGGTTAAGGTTCAAAGGTTATTGTGCGAGTTTTACTTGCACAACTTTGTGCTAGACCAGGAAACTGATTTAAATCCTGGCCCTTTTGTTGGCGATATACAATTCCAAGCCTTCATCTCATTTGGGGTTAATCAGCTGAAATGGCTCAGGGCTTATAACACCTTTCAGAGACAAGAAAATAGCCTAGACTTGTGGATACGAGCTGAACCTAGAAACCCAGTGACGCTATGGAGAGAGCATAGGAGTCTTATGAGGATCCCAGGTGTCATCGAAATAATAGGACCCATGCACGAAGACTTGATCCGAAATGGTCTGGAATATTTCCTGACTATTAAAGATCTCGCCATCGATGCTGCAAAATTTCGATACCGGACCTCTAGTCCAAGCATCCATCTCAGGGAACCATTCAAATATGAGAATTTTGAGCTGGCTGCCAGCCGATTGAACCTTTATGGGGAACGGATTCTGCAAGCAGGGCCATCCTGGATGGGGTATCGATTTCGCAGTCCAATTATTTGGCACCCTGCACCCGGATATCAGGCCTTGTATGAGATGCCTGCAGATCAAATAGATCAGTTCTTTGATAATCTAGTTGCTCATCACGGTTGTCGGCCTCCTCACGAGATCCCTTCTCCGGCCTATTCTCTCACCGCCTTGCATGTAAATTATAATGTTTTCATGAGGCCATGAAACAGGGTAAGCAGGGGGGTGTGTGGAGCACTTGGAAGGTATGCTTTTGACAAGCAATCTAGTGGTTTTTCAATAATAATTGTAACCTTTTCTGCATTAGGAATTCAAAGAAGATAAAGGATTTTGATAAAATGTGCAAAAATAGACAAAGGAAGCTCAAGTGCTAATAATTGACGTTTTCTATGCAGGAAGACGTGCGAGCAAGGAGTTCCCGTCCAAAAACGAGAAGCAGAGGAAAAATAACTGCTGTTCCTCCAGTAGGGAACCGGATGCGGACACGATCAAGCAAAATCGGAATTAAATAGTCCAGGAAAAGAATGCGGGATACCGGCTCAGCGAACGCAAGAAGGATTGAACGATTAGCGAATCCCTCAGGATCTTTGATCCTGAGGGATCGCTGATTTACTTATCTATGATTATCTAGATATCTCCATCATTTCTTTTATATAATGGCACAGCATCATTAAGCAAGGGACGACTGTTTTTGTAATTTTACAGTTCCAGAACAAACTTTAATCATTGAGTCTCACTGAGACCTGATTTTGTTATACTTTTGTGGATGCGATTAATATAAAAGACTTGGTGTTTATTCCGTCTCTGCGTCTGGAGTAATCTAAGGCGGTGTACCATTGGCAGCTAAGGGCCCGGCTCCGAAGGACACTTGCTTTTGTATCATTATATGGTGATTTGTGTGTGGTTTGTGTATCTTTATTACTTAGCAATCTGATAAATTCTTTATATGATACGCTATGCTATGTTATGATCAATGAATGAATGATCTCTCCATGTAAGGACTCTGCACTATATAATTGGATTTACACAGGGTCGAATTGTATCTTTATTCAGCCATTTTTGTAACAGAGTGCTGGTATGAATGTTACTGTCATTGGATTTATGTGAAACAAAATTTATGGGATTTGAGAGTAGCGTCATTCTGTTTAGAAACATAGTTGTATCATCCAATATTCTCAGATTGCTATATTAGGGTAGAACGTGTACATACAGGTGATGGTTGTTGTTCTATAAATCATTTGATTATTGTTGTTCCATTTTACTGCTGTTCCATTTCTGTTTTGCTGTTCCACTTTACTTTCCACTGATTTATTTACCTGCCTTTGTTGTTTTGGTGTGAGAGAAGGCCTAAGGCTGTAGTGAGCCTCAGCAAGACGCTGCTTAGCTCCCAGACCTATAAGTCCATGCTCTAATTTCCCTTCTTTAATCAGTTTCTAGAGGGATGGGTTATTGCTTCCGTACCCTTGACTGATCAACTGTTTTGTGTGATTCGTTTAGTTACAGCTTAGCATCTGTTTTCCTTTGGATCTTCTGAACACTGTACTACTAAGCATTACTCGGACAAATAGCCTCGGATTGAGCTACTTCTTGCAATAACAAAACGTTCCCGGATGGACTTATTAATGTGGAATAATTAGCGGTGTGAGAGACCCTAGTTACAGCTCTACACTTATATCTTGCCACACATATTATGTATCATTTTTCTCTATCACATCTTCATATAACAGGAAAAAACTAATATATCATTGTTCCAATTTGTATGAGCACATTAAACACCATCTACCCTTATCTACAATAACCTATATATACAATGTTGTCCAAAATTTACAAAAAACTAAAAATAAAATAGTCCATGAAGACCATATCAGCAAATAACAGTAATCATTAAAATATATCCCCTATCCAAGAAGTGGAAATGACCCTAGGTCCATTGTAGTGCTACCCAATTTAAGCTCAATATGCATCCCGTCTCTGGTGTCCAATAGTCCCCGCTTAGACAATAAATCAACATTCTAGTTGTACTCTCAACTAATATGTTGAATTGTATATGCCCCATGAGAGTTCCATATTATTTCGATTCGATTGATCCATCCCTATAATTGGTGTTGGGAGATGTTGTTTTTTTCCCAATATATGATCTATGATGACCTTTGAGTCACCGAATATGTGAATGTTGGGAATGTTCAAGAAAGTAGCAAAATATAACAAACCCTAAATATCAATAATTTCAGCGTTCATGTTTGTACCACCTCCAATATTGCCAATATGCCCAGAAGTCCTGCTCCTTTAACATCCTGAGCCAGAAACCACAGCCACATACATCCCTTTGTGCAACCCCATCAAAGTATGCAGCCAGAAAGATATCACCAGGTTCTCGCACCTTCTTATGATTGGCTCTTGTATCCTTTTTGAGGATTTTTGTAGAATGATACCATTCAATAATGCGATCCACAATAGAGTGCTCCCTGAAATCTTAAAATATAATCTTGTTATGCCACCTCCATATTTCCCAGCGGAATAGATCTCCAATTATCATTTTGTTTGCACCACCATCCCAAAAATGCCGAGATATTAGAGAAGACAGTATGTGGGAAATCTATATGCAACGCAATCTGGCACTATATTATTTTTGAAACCGGACATCTGAGAAATATGTGCTCATTATTTTCCTCCCCCACCCTGCGTAGTGCACAAATACTTGGCCCATGCCAATTTCTCTTCTGGAGATTCTCCCAAGTTAAATTCTTGATTTTCCAAACAAGCCATACAAAAACAATGATTTTTATGGGCACTTTTGTTTTCCAGAACTTATAAAAATCACATACCTCCACATTGAGCGATCCCCAAAGACAAAGTGTTTGATATAAATCCACCACGACAACACAGTTTGATACCATCTTACCCCTCCATGCAATCCTATCATCAGCATGTACCTTGCCCACACCTGACCACTGTAGCTCCTTTCAAGTCTGAGACCACTCCCCTGCCAGATTATACTCCAAAGCCATCTCATCAGAAATGCACCATATAGGGAACTGACAATTCCATGAAGAAATAAGCTGGTTCCAATATAATATTCTTGAGTTGTGAAGATGTCGGATCAGCTCCTCGGAGAAGGTGATAGAGTGACTAATACCCAAAATGTGATCGATTCCAATCAAAGTCCGGTGCCCCGAACCAAATTCCTAGCTTAAATTCTGTAGAAAACTGTGACTATTCTTCCTGAAGCTATGCCAAATAGTTGAACCCATAGAAGTCTCAATCTAATCTCGATGAACCCATACAACAAAATCTAGATCCTTTAAATATTTGTGATTAACTATATTGCTCCAAATTCCTCCGCCAAATATGCCCCTCCATAATGCCTTTTGTAACAATGCGCTCCCAAACCATCACAAATCCAAAATACCCTAGCCCCCCATCCATTTTGGAGTGGTAATGATGTCCAATTTTGTCAACTGATATTTATGTTTAGTAATACCCCCAGACCATAGATAGTGAGCCATAATCCTATTCAGTTTATTAATGATGGCAACCAGAATATGGTATAGATGTGCCCAGTACACACACAATTGTGTAATCACATATTGTGAAAGTGTAATGCGACCCCCCTGAGAGAGACATCTGTTCTCCCAGCTCGATATCCTCTTATAATACCAACCACAACCAGTCTATTATTTTGCATTTGTTGGGCTTAATATTATATCCCAAGTATTTCAGACCACCCATTATTGATGCTGCACAAATATGAAATGAATCCTTAATGTGCACAATATCCTCCGGGACGCAATTCCCATACAGAATGATAGATTTCAATAGATTCATGTAGAGAACCAATGCTTCCCCGAATCTATCAAAAATGTATGATAAATGACCCAATGCTATTCTATGAATCATGCCCATAATCAAAATATCGTCCACATAAAAACTGTGGGATACCTTTATATTACGGCCCATATCCAGGGGGACAAAATTACCAACCACAACTGCTTGTTTAATATGCACACTAAGACCATCCATATCCAATATAAATAGTAGTGGGGATAGTGAACAGCGCTACCGGAGACCCCTACCAACATCAAAGAAATTAGTAGGCATACCATTAATTAATACAACATATTGCACATTTGTAATACAAGCCATAATCCACTCCAAATTCCTGGCTTGTAAATCAATTTTGTTAAGAACCATTCTCATGTAACCCCAGTCAATAGAGTGATATGCTTTTTGGAGTCAACCTTCATAACCACAACATTTAATTTTCTAATATGAATGGAATGTAGGCACTCCTGGGCAATGGCAACAACATCCTGTATTTGTCTATTTGGAAGAAATCCAAATTGTTCGGGTGATATAAATTTGGATAGGATAGGCTTCACTCTTTCAGCAATAGTTTTAGAGATAATCTTATAAATATGATTACACAAAGAAATCAGTATGAAATCCGAAAAGGTCCCAGAGGAAGTCCCCTTTGGAATGAGAGCAATATAAGTCGAGTTAATATGCAGATGGATATACCCTTGAACTCTAGATTCCTCGGTCATGGCCAAAATATCTCCCTGGAATATATAGAAGAAATGAGTGAATAGCTCGACAGTCCATCTATCTAGACCCAAACATCTATCCTTTTTGAAAGATTTTAGGATCCCCAAAATTTCCTCAGCAGTAACTTATTTAAATAGTTCCTCATTTGCTTCATTACTGAACATATATGGGTATCCCTCCACCCCCCATATCTGATCCTCTCCGTAATCTCCCATACGCCTCCCATAGACCGATATGTTACCGCAGAATTTAGACTGATATGTGGAGATTTTGCACCAGGGGATTTATGAATTGTGAGAGAGCGGAGGTCTAAAGTCTTGCGCAGGAGAAGGCCATCTAGGTCACTATCCACCAAATTGGTAGGAGAAGTAATAGGAGAGTGTGGCGAAATGGGAGTAGTGATACGAGGAATATACATGATATGAGATGATGAGATATCACCATGTGACATCAAGAGGGGAGACCAGATGTGCAGGAAATTTGTGTCGATACATAGTGCACCTGCCCCCAGATGACGCAGACATTGAGCAATTAGATGGCCTGTATGGTGGAAAATGAGACATCTAAACGGATTACCCCAAAAATCCAATCTTTGATGCAGATGAGTCTCCCCCCCAAGTAGATTTCAATATGATCAGGGAAAACCCCACTGTAATCTTTTCCAACCAATATCCAAGCAATATGTTTGTCATGTGCACCCAAACACTGTGGGTCGACGTATACAAATTTCCCAATGACATTACCTATATCCAAAAAAACTCGCTGCATCCAAAATTCAATAGGTAAACCAGGCAATTTAACCCAAACAATCGTATTTTTGGGCATCCCCTTCAACGAGTTAAAGCTAATATACCATTCAAGGAGGCCTAAAAAATCTCGCCCCAAACCCATGGAATTCTTTTGATTTTCAACAAATCTTGGTGGCACAGAAAGTGAAAGCTATACCACTCATTCATAAGGTGCACCACTGACAGGATATAACCCAGAATGGATTTCCATTTAGTTCCACCCACTTCCGCATCTCACCGTCTGCCATAGTAGCAAAATGCCATCTGCCCACTAGTACTCTTTTTTGAAGACTGCTAACTTGATCGTGAAGAATGTCATAACCAAAACTGAGAATAGGCGTAGGAGAGCTAATTTTAATAGAGTGGCCATCTTGGGAGCGATGTTGATGATATCCATGCGAATCTTGAGATGGATTGTGTAGTGCATGAGCCCCACCTGGCGCACCATCAGATAAACTAACATGACCCCCAACCCCCCATCCCCCGAGCCATCCTGCACCGATCTATATGGATTCCAGCAAAGTGACTCAGAGTGCAACGTAGCACGGATAAATGCCTAGTGTGTCAAGGTATTTGATTCAAATGGGTCCATGTGATCCATCATGTGGGCAGGAATGAAATAAAGTCGAAAAGACCCTGACTTATAGTAAAATAAATATGTTGCACAGTGATCGCCAGTGTGTAGGGAAAATTCCCCATAACATTGGGATCCACACACTATTCAAATACCAATGCACAACTCATGCCATAAACTCCCCATGAATCATCTAAGAAAAAACCACCGGCGAAATAAAGATTTAACCTAAAACGAACATGTCACCCACATCATCCCATGTCAAAGAAATCAGAGAAATCAGGTAGATGGTAACACGAAGTTAATTGAAGACCAACCCACGTCCCATCACATATAATTCACACCACCGCCCAGCTCATTGAAAAACTCAAATCAAGATCGGCAAAAAAAGTTGGTGAACGGGAAAAGTTTCCCATCCCCGGGAAAACCAGAGCAGATCCAGGCAACACGAAACCAATAGACCCTACAACTGCAGCACCCTATCCTTCACAGCAGCAAATACAACAACATCCCCTACAGGACCACCACCTATTGCAAGTTCTAAAGCCAACTTCTTTGATAATAAAGGAGTCAATCCATTGGTTCCAGATGGGAAAGAAATCAACATGATATATACAGAGACCAACACGTCCACACAGTTGTAGGCATGGAATGTTGAAAAGAATAGTCCAGTAGGACATCAATCCCCCCAAAGATGTAAGTCTTCGCGGCAGAACATACATATGAATATATAATTGTCAATCAAGAACAAAACCCAGAAAAGAACATTCTCAGTTAGCCATACATTGAAGATCATCCGCAGTATGAATCTGATAAACGAGGGAGACAGAAAGTGGTCCCAATATAGTTGAAACTTTCGAAATACAGTCCAAACACTCTGACACGAACAAATATAGCCAGAAATAGTTCCAAATACGAAGGCCAGGACCACATGTATGGTGCAAGGCAATGGCACCCCGAATGTTGAAGGAAGACCGAACATAAATTATTTCACCATAGCCAGAAATGAACCACCGAACTTGTCCATGATAAGCATAATAAGAGTTTCGAAACTGAACAAAAAGCTAATTGTTGAAATCGTAATTTCAACACTACCTACGTACGCAGCCCAAAACCACCGAACGAAACCATAAAACCGCCAAGGGATATCGCACCACCATCCAACGAAAGGTTGTTTCCGTATTCTTGGCTCCGATGCGTTTTGGTGCAGGCACGTGGCTCTCGCCTGATGTAAGCAACTCTGACATATCGGGATCTATCGTTCACTCATGTGAGGGCTTCCGATATCGTTCTCCACCGTAGGATCAGCTCCCGTGTTCTCCGCCGTTGATCGATTGAACCTGCATACGACCAGCATCAAATCAAATTAAATTCATAGCGTGGAGTAAATCTAAGTTTTGTTGACCATACGTTTAATTAATGAAATGTCATAGTGGTAGGTAGTATATTATTTTTTATATATAGCACGTAAGTTTTTTCTTTATGTAAAAGGTATGGAGCATTTAAAGATAGGTATGGTCGTTCTTTTTTTATGAAATGTAATACTCAAAAAGGGAGCTCGTATATTTTTGTTGTTGACTTTTTTTTGTAATAGACAGAGCTCGTGGGGCAAAAAAAAAAACAATGTGTTGTATGTATTGAACGCACAGCAGTGCGAGAAAATATAGGAAGAACAGAGTTGTAATGTTTTTGTGATGTATTGCAAAACAGAGGAGTAAGGAAAACCATGTGTGGTTTTGCACAGCAGTGCATAAAGAAAATGGTGGAGCGAGTTTTTGTAAGTTTGTGTAAGTTTTGTTTTTACAGCAGTATGTAAAATTGTTTTACACGAGTGAATGTAAATGGAGGCTTTACAGCAGTAAGTTGTTTTTCACAGCAGTGAATATAAAAGGGATTTTACAGTGGTAAATCTTTGCATCAGGTTTTAATGAATAGAATGTTTTTATGGTGGTGAAATACTCTGTTCCTAAGTGAATTTTTTTTTAAGCTGTTTGTGCACAAAAAAAATCCTGTGGAGGTAAAACAGAGCATTGCCTCTGTGTGATTGAATCTTGGTTTTTGGTATTTTCCCCATTGAACAAATACCCAACAATGGTATCAGAGCAGGGCTTAGGCTCTTTAAGGAAGTTAAAGAAGCTGAAGGGAGAAGGTTGTTGCTGCAGCAAAACTTCTCAGGCAGACAGAAGACTCAGACAACAAAGGGTTCAGGTATTTCTCAAAGTTTTTTCTCTGTGTTGCTGTTGAAAGAAACAGTCAGTTTTTTTTAAATACAAAGTCAAGGAATGGCCAGCACAAGCACTGGTATGGGTATGTTTAATACCCAGCTCCCACAGTTTAATGGGAAGAATTATGACTACTGGTCTATAACTATGAGAGCCTTGTTTGCTTCTCAAGATTTATGGGAAATAGTTGAGGAAGGTTTTGAAGAACCAGCAGATGAAACTGAGTTCAATGCATTAACTCAGGGAGAGAGAGATCTCTTGAAGAGCAATAGGAAGAAGGATGCAAAAGCCATTTTATTGTTGCATCTAGCAGTAGACCAGAGTGTATTTCCAAGGATAGCAGCAGCTAAAACATCAAATGAAGCATGGAAAACCCTCAAGACAGTCTATCAAGGCATGGAGAGAGTGAAGACAACAAAATTGCAAATGCTGAGAAAGGATTTTGAAAATTTGAACATGAAGGAGTCAGACAACATTGAATCATTCTTCACTCATGTGATTGGTGTAATCACACAAATGAGAACTCATGGAGAAACAATTGAAGATAGAAGAATAGTGGAGAAAATATTGAGGGTCTTACCCTCAAGGTTTGATGCCATAGTCACCACCATTGAAGAGACAAAGGATCTCTCAAGCTATTCAGTTGATGAGCTACATGCATCACTGATAACACATGAGCAGAGGTTGAGTAAGAATGAAAACTCATCTCTTGAGCAAGCCTTCAAGACCCAGATGTCCTTTGGAAGAGGAAGAGGTCAAGGCAGAGGAAACAGAAGAGGAAGAGGCAGAAGCCAGAACAGAGGTGGAAGGAACAGCCCATCAAATGCACAAGGAAGAGGCAGCAATCCAAATCAGAACCAAGGTCAAGGCAGCAGCCAACAAAGAGATCAGCATCAGGCTCAAGGACAGAGGTATGATAAATCTAATGTTCAATGCTATTATTGCAAAAAGTATGGACATTATGCTAGTGATTGTAGAAAGAAACAACATGATAAGAACAACAGACAAAATGCCAATGTTACAAGAGAAAACAGCAGTCAAAACAATGTCCTGTTAGCTTGTAACATTGCTGAAACACATAGTGAGGACATTTGGTTTTTAGACTCAGGTTGCATTAACCATATGACAGGAAACATTGCCCTCTTCTCAGCCTTAAATCAGAATTTGAAATCAGAGGTCACACTAGGAACTGATTGTAAAGTGTCTGTTATGGGAAAAGGGGAGATAAAAATATTTACAAAACAAGGAGAAAGGAAAACCATAGCCGATGTCTACTATGTCCTCGGAATGAGATGTAACCTAATGAGTGTTGGACAGCTTATCCAAAAGGGTTACAATGTTTATTTTAAAAATGATGTATGCACCATCATGGATATACCACCCAACAAAAGATGCATTGCTAAAGTGAAGATGACAAGGAACAGGATGTTCCCTCTCCGGATCCGGGCAGACTTGAAGAACAAGAAGGAAATGGCAGCAGTCACCCAAGAGGCCTTCCAAAGCGTGCCAAAGGATGAGAACTGGTTATGGCACTTGAGATTCGGGCATCTAAATTTTGGAGGTCTAAACTTATTGAGCAGAAAAGGAATGGTAAAGGGATTACCATTGATAGAGAAACCGGACAGCCTATGTGAAGGCTGCATTCTGGGAAAACAACATAGAGAAAGTTTTCCATCAGGGAAGAGCATAAGGGCAAAGACACCCTTAGAGATCATCCACTCGGATTTGTGTGGACCAATGCAAGCTCCATCATTAGCTGGCAGCGTATATTTCTTAACATTCATTGATGACTGTACAAGAAAGACTTGGATATATTTCCTTAAAAACAAAAGTGAAGTGTTTGAGAAATTCCAAAATTTCAAGGCATTTGTTGAAAACCAAAGCGGGCTGCACATTAAAGTTTTGAGAACTGATAGAGGAGGTGAGTATATTTCCAAGGAATTCCTAAGATTTTGTAGAGAAAATGGAATTCATAAACAGTTTACAGCAAGGTACACTCCGCAGCAAAATGGAGTTGCTGAAAGGAAGAACAGGACCATCATGGATATGGCGAGGCGCATGCTGAAGGCAAAGCATTTGCTAAATGAGTATTGGGCTGAAGCTGTACATTGTGCAGTTTATATATTGAACAGGTGTCCTACAAAAGCAGTCATGAACAAAGTGCCAGAAGAGGCATGGAGTGGGAGAAAGCAAGGAGTTACCCACATGAGAGTTTTTGGGTGTGTGGCCTATGCACACATACCAGATCAGCTAAGGAGGAAGTTGGACAGCAAAGGGGAGAAATGCATCTTCATTGGATACAGTGATGAATCCAAAGCCTACAGGCTGTACATCCCATCTACCAAGAAGTTCTTTGTAAGCAGGGATGTTCAATTCATTGAAGAGGAAGCTTGGGATGGAAGCATAGAGAAAACAATGAATGTCAAGAACTATTTGTCTCATGATGAAGATGAAGAGGAGGTGGCTGAAATGCATCCCCAAACAGCAGCGCCAACACAAGGACAGCAAGGGACACCATTGAGGATCAATGAGAGTGCTTCTCCAAGCACACCACAAGGAGGAAATTCAAGTGCATCTTCAAGCTCTTGCACACCAAGTGAAAGAGGTAAGAAGTTTAGAAATCTAAGTGACATTTATGATGAAGGAATGAGTTCCTTATTTGCCTTGTATTGTCATGTTGATGATCCTATTCATTTCGAGGAAGCAATCAAAGATAAGAAATGGATAGAAGCTATGGATGAGGAGATGAATGCCATAGAGAGAAACAAAACATGGGATTTGGTTGAGTTACCAAAAGGCAAAGAAGTCATTGGAGTGAAATGGGTCTATAAGACCAAGAGCAATGCTGAAGGCAAGATAGAAAGGCACAAGGCAAGGCTGGTTGTCAAAGAGTACAAGCAGCAATATGGGAGAGACAATGAGGAGACTTTCGAACCGGTTGCAAGAATGGAAACAGTGAGAGCAGTGCTATCCATAGCAGCACAAAACAAATGGAAAGTCTACCAAATGGATGTGAAATCAGCATTCCTAAATGGAGTGTTAAAGGAAGAGGTCTACGTGGAACAGCCTCTCGGATATGAGAAGAAAGGTGAAGAGCACAAAGTGTGCAAATTGAAGAAAGCTCTTTATGGGCTGAAGCAAGCGCCAAGAGCATGGTACAGCAGGATAGATTCTTATCTATTGGATAATGAATTCGACAAGTGTGAGGGAGAACCCACTGTCTACATCAAAGAAAAAGATGGTAGAATTTTAATTGTTGTCTTGTATGTTGATGATGTAATTTTCACAGGTAATGATGATCAGCTCATTGAGAATTTTAAATCAGTCATGAAAGAGGAATTTGAAATAACTGATATGGGTTTGTTGAGATACTTCTTAGGCATAGAAGTAGATCAAAATGAAAAAGGATTTTTTATATCTCAAGCAAGATATGTAAATCAAGTTTTGGGCAGATTTAAGATGGAAGAATGCAAGGCAGCAATCACTCCCACAGTGATGGGATTAAAGCTCAGCAGAGAGGACGACAGCAAGGATTTTAATCCTAGCTTGTATAAAAGTATTGTTGGCAGCCTTATGTATTTAACAGCAACTAGGCCTGATTTAATGTATGCTGTTAGTTTAATTTCCAGGTTCATGGAGAGGCCAAAGGAGGCACATTGGCAGGCAGCAAAGAGAATTTTGAGGTATGTCAAAGGCACCAAAATGTTTGGAATTTTATATCATGCCTCAGAACATTCAGATTTGGTTGGATACACAGATAGCGATTGGGCTGGAAGTGTAGATGATCGGAAGAGCACTTCCAGTTATGTTTTTAATATGGGTTCAGGAGCCATCTCATGGGCTTCTAAGAAGCAGTCCATTGTAGCATTGTCTACAGCAGAGGCTGAATATGTGGCAGCTACAGTAGCAGCATGTCAAGCAGTTTGGATGAGAAGGATGTTGAGAAACTTAGGCCAAGAGCAGGCAAAAGCGACAGTGATCTTTTGTGACAATAGCTCAGCTATTGCATTGTCAAAGAATTCTGTGTTTCATAAGAGAACGAAACACATTGATACAAGGTTCCACTACATCAGAGAATTGGTGAACAATGGAGAAATTATCTTAGAACATTGCAGGACTCAGGAACAGGTTGCAGACATCTTGACAAAGCCATTGGATCAGAAGAGCTTTGAATTTTTGAGGAAGTGTCTCGGCATGACCGAATGCCCAGTTGTTGAAATTAAAGGGGAGTGTTGAAATCGTAATTTCAACGCTGCCTACATACGCAGCCCAAAACCACCGAACGAAACCATAAAACCGTAAAGGGATATCGCACCGCCATCCAACGAAAGGTTGTTTCCGTATTCTTGGCTCCGATGCGTTTTGGTGCAGGCACGTGGCTCTCGCCTGACGTAAGAAACTCTGACATATCGGGAGCTATCGTTCACTCATGTGAGGGCTTCCGATATCGTTCTCCACTGTAGGATCAGCTCCCGTGTTCTCCGTCGTTGATCGATTGAACCTGCATACGACCAGCATCAAATCAAATTAAATTCATAGCGTGGAGTAAATCTAAGTTTTGTTGACCATACGTTTAATTAATGAAATGTCATAGTGGTAGGTAGTATATTATTTTTTATATATAGCACGTAAGTTTTTTCTTTATGTAAAAGGTATGGAGCATTTAAAGATAGGTATGGTCGTTCTTTTTTTATGAAATGTAATACTCAAAAAGGGAGCTCGTATATTTTTGTCGTTGACTTTTTTTTGTAATAGACAGAGCTCGTGGGGCAAAAAAAAAAACAATGTGTTGTATGTATTACACGCACAGCAGTGCGAGAAAATATAGGAAGAACAGAGTCGTAATGTTTTTGTGATGTATTGCAAAACGGAGGAGTAAGGAAAACCATGTGTAGTTTTGCACAGCAGTGCATAAAGAAAATGGTGGAGCGAGTTTTTGTAAGTTTGTGTAAGTTTTGTTTTTACAGCAGTATGTAAAATTGTTTTACACGAGTGAATGTAAATGGAGGCTTTACAGCAGTAAGTTGTTTTTCACAGCAGTGAATATAAAAGGGATTTTACAGTGGTAAATCTTTGCATCACGTTTTAATGAATAGAATGTTTTTATGGTGGTGAAATACTCTGTTCCTAAGTGAATTTTTTTTTAAGCTGTCTGTGCACAAAAAAAAACCTGTGGAGTTAAAACAGAACATTGCCTCTGTGTGATTGAATCTTGGTTTTTGGTATTTTCCCATTGAACAAATACCCAACACTACTTAGTTTTCATTCCAAAAATTCCCTTCAATATTAATATCTCAAAGCGAAATTAAGTGAGAGGCAGCGGAGACCAACCTCGTCTTTTAATCGGGTGTTCTCACGGCGCAATTGTTGCATGACAGATCGTCCACACTTGTAACACGTAGAATTCGTGATTGCGTCTCGAAGCGACCGCCTCTCCCTTCGAAGTCTCTCGTTATCGTTCCTCAAGGCTGCATTATGGTGACGCTCTCGTTGAGCCTGCCCAATCCAGGAGTTAGAAGATCATGATCAGCGAATCGAAACAGAAATAAGAAAAAAGTTTCAACAATTCTGTGAATTTCAGTGTGACATTTTGCAGAATGTTGCAACTGTAATGCCCATAAAACTTTTTTTCGCATACTTTCATGTGATTTCGCCGATTCTGGAACCAGAACTTTATCTGCCGAGGCGCAAGTTGTAATTTCTTGCTAAGTTCTTCCCTCCTTTTGTGGTCAGGGTAAGGGCATTCCTTGAAAATCCTGTAAGCAACAAACACAAATGAACTTCGTCCGGAAAAGTTGTCATGTTTCACAGAAACATATTTATCAAGAAACCCAACTCTTATAAAACAACAAGAAATATATAGTAGTCTCATAAGTTATGCTTCCATCTCCTGTATTTGCTATGGAGTATGCCTGTGATACGGCTTTTGTCGCTCAGCGTCTTGGTCAACCCGGGATCCATACTCTTCTGCTTTGCTCTTACCAACCTCTCCACTGTTTGACTGGACTCCACTAGTTTGCCCAACATGCCCATCTTAATTCTGTACTAAAATGCCCCCCATATGGTATTCCATGCCTACTGAATAACGCACTAATTGAATTCAAAATTTGAGAAAACATACCAGTGTCAAAGCCAGCTTTGCAGAGGAGATGTAGCTGTCCATTATCTACGTTCAGTACCTATGAAGGAGCAGCGACCATTGCAGCATAAGTTTTATTTTTAAGAACTCATACCAGATATGACATCCCCATATTTCTGGGTAACAATTATTCAGTACCGACCTTCACTAAGTTGGTTACACGATCCAACCGTTCGCAACAGTAGAGCACCAAGAATCTCAGGGAAGCTTTTGCAACCTTCTTTGTTAGATTGGTAAGCCTCATACGTATTTATAAGTGTGAGCCGTGTTACGTAAAGCTGTGGTTTAATTAAAAATTTATTTTCAAATGGGAGTTCATTTTCAAAATGGGTATCATGGTTTAGGTAAAAGCAATTTTAGGGATGTTTACTTTCAATTTGAGGTCAATAATATTTTCACGTTCAACCATGTTTTTAGGTCTTCCCAGATAACGTTCATTTCGATATTATCGGTTGAGTTTTCGAATTTTCAGCTACATCAATCTTGTGTTCTGGCATATATCATGTTCATTTTATTTGAATTTTCCATATTTTGAGGAGAATATTATTATAATATGTTTATTTAAAAATAAAAATTCTAACCTTTTACTTCCCCAAATTAAATATGCCACATATACCTACTTTAATAAGCATCCCCATTGATATTTAATATAAGATTAATTACTTACCATTTCTTTACGATCTTGGTTAATAATTAGCCCATTGATATTTAATATAAGATTAATTACTTACCATATCTTTACGATCTTGGTTAATAATTAGCATTATTTATTAATGATGATGATGATGATGATGATGATGATGATGGTGGTGGTGGTGGTGGTGGTGGTGGTGGTGGTTAACGTCCACTGAGACCAAATTGGTCTATCGGACCTAGTTTTTATTTGTCTGGCTCATCGTCTTTCTTGGCGAGATTGATGTTGTAGCTCTCTTTTTTTTCTCTATGGTCTTCCAAATTCCTTTATCTTGCATCTCCTTCATCTCTTCTGGTTCTTGGGACATTGGTGTCTTAGCTTCGCGATCTATTGTGTTCGTTCTCTTGAAGATAGACGGAGAAGAAGTTTGGTCTAGGAGATCTGCTTTGTTGTTCAATGAAGACTTATTTTGTGCGGTATTCGAATCCTCATAGCTATTGATGCTTGAGGGGTTGTCGAGTTCTCTTTTTTGTTGCTGAGTGGGGCTTTCTCCCTGCTTGTCTTGAGAGTTGTTTCTTTCTTGCCCGATTTCTTGTGATTCAGAGTTTTCTCTAGAGTATTCTTCTTTGATAACAGTGTAGTGTTCTTTTTGTGCTCCTTCCCACCAAGTAGATCTATGGTGGTTTTTTCTAGCAGAATTTTTCTGGAAGGCTTTTGGGCAATTTTTGGCTAGATGGCCCGTCTCAAAGCAGGATCGACATCTGAAGAGGACACTTTCATAATCGAGTTTCTGGTTCCACACATAGTCTTTACTTGTTAGGTTTATCTCAGCTGGGAATCCAGCGTTGAAG
This sequence comes from Pinus tabuliformis, assembly GCA_031772625.1. Lineage (NCBI taxonomy): Eukaryota > Viridiplantae > Streptophyta > Pinopsida > Pinales > Pinaceae > Pinus > Pinus tabuliformis. The sequence continues at coordinate 236,411,916 of CM062810.1, read as the reverse complement.
TCCATTTCCACACAGATGCATGCATAGGTGGTTCTGGCATATTCCTCTGTTTTTGGGCACCTGCAGTAAAATTTCCCAATTGCATTTCCAATGGCTTTTAGCGAGGAGAGATTCCAGAGATGCAAGGGTAGGCTTGGCAATCTCACCCAAACTGGTGCTGAGGTTATGACTGCTGTTGAGGGATCGAATGATGGGTTCCATGGCTTCATGAATAGGCCTGAGTTTTCCCAAAACCAAGGGCCGCAATCTAAAATACATTGTCTGCTTTCAGGGTTTTCAAAATCTACTATAAAAAAACCCTAGCACAGGGGTAGATATTAATTTCATCAGAAATGACAGGCTTCCATACTTCCGAGATCCAATTGTGGAGAGCTGTCAGCCGCGGCCAAAAACCATTGAACCGGCAGATTAGGGCACTTTCGGAAAACTTCAAAGCCTCATCGAGTGAGGCCTGGACCACCTGGATAGTGGGAGCTGGGGCTTCACTAACGATATGGGCAGGAGCTTGCCCTCTAGAAGCGGACGAAACTGAGCCAGCAGCTATTTTCACGAAGCTGGGAGCCATATTTGCCAGTACAAAGCCGAGACCCAGCCGCAGAAAAATAAGGCAGAAGATTAGATCTAGATCTAACCGCAGAATATTAGATCTAAAACCCACCCGCAAAGAAATAAGGCAGAAGATTATATCTAGATCTAGATCTAGCCGCAGAAGATTAGATCTAGAACCCAGCAGCAGAGTCTCAATAAGCCTTTTAATCTGCAAGAAACCCTATGGAGAGTGCCGCAGATCACAATCTATGAAAAGATGCCTGGAGCCGCAGATCCGCTCAGAGCCCTGGAGCCGCAGCCGTAGAAAGCCCTGGAGCCGCAGAAAGACGTATGGAGAGTAAATAATCTCTACTCGGCTTTTACGGAGGTGTAAATAAATGTTTACATATATCTTCTCCGCAGCCGCAGAAAGACTTGGAGCCGCAGAGTACCGAGCTATTAATTCATACTCAAACTTATTATTAAAATATAATAATATTTTTAAAATAAATAAACTTTCCAATTCACTTTAAAAAACAAAAAAAACACACACAATTTACAAAATAATTTATTATAATTTTAAATTAATTATAATATTAATAGTTTTAAGATTAATTAAATAATTTTTATGTTTACGTCTATGGTTTAAAATATATTAACATGAAAAAATTCAATGAACAAATATTTCCCCGCTTCATAACCATCATGCCAACCCTTTCGTGCCCAAACACTGATCTCCATTTTGAAGACGATACCGCGTTTCTGGCCCTATGTCCACGTTCACGTTCTTTTCACTCGATCTATGCTCGAGTTGGAGGGTGGCTAATTTTAGATTTTTGGTAATCTAAACCTATCATTAATTTAAAAAATAAAAATATATATTATTGAAATATTAAATTAGTCATATATTGAAAAAATAATATGGTGCCGAAAATAGTGGCGCTAAAGGTGGAAATATTGCCAACTAGGGGAGAGATTCCTATTCTTGTGCAGGGACCAGTAGTTGATATAATACTGGTCCCACCAAACCACCAGTGATTAAGACTTTTGAAACCAATATTTAAACAGAAATAAATAACATTATGTTTAAATAAGTTTTAAATTATGTCCAAAAATCACCCATATATTGACTGGGCCCACAACTGTCCATAAATAGTATTTAACTATTTAATATTGCAAAACATATTGACCCAAGTAGAAAACAGCTAGAGCCATAAAGGCTTCCAAACTGGTCTATTCCAGAAGTACAAAACAGCAGTCACTTCAACCCCCACTCATCAGAACTGCAACTTTGCATCCCAAATAAATATGCCTACCTGCACATAACAAAAGGAATGTATGTCAGCCATAACTGCTGTGTTGTTCAACAACTAAACACCCTATGTTCAATAAATGACACCCAACCCAACAACAATTAAATCCAATTTGTTCAATAAATGACACCCAACCCAATAACAATTAAATCCACTTTGTTCAATAAATGACACCCAGACCCAATAACTGCAATAAATGACACCCAACTCACTCTATTTCTCATTAAAACAGATCAAAGCACATGGATCAACAAATAAACAATTCCCAACCATTAGATCACAGCAAATTAAATCCATACCACACATTCAAAATGAAGCCATTGCAATCCATGTGCATCCATGTCCACCAATTAAAATCAAGTCCCCAAAACTATAAAAGAAGTCCACCCACTATTGAAGTTGCATCTTATGCTTTCAAACTATTCAGCAAACTTCAAGACAACATCACAGAACAGTAGCCAATATATTCAAGTCAGTTATATGAATTACAACTCATTCTTCTTACAGTTCTGTTTTTATTGTTTTCATTTATCAAATTTCTTACATTACAGTTCTTTCCATTCATTTATCAGATTTCTTACATTACAGTTCTGTCCATAGGGTGGTGACAGTTAACCTATACAGTTACAGTTAACTTTTTTTATACAGAGTTTATGTATGTGTTCTAGCTTATAGAGTTAAGCTATCGAATACAGTCGTATCCATCTAATCAATGTCACAGGTTGCTTACCTTACAGGAATTGAAGGTTAGCTTACACGAATTATTCGATCATCAACTTCATAGGGATTACAACTTACATATCACAAATGTTACGTATGTCCAAATGTTACGTATGTCGTGCTAGTACTGTAGTCATAGCTTGTTTACCTAACAGGAATTGAACCTTCAACCTTAGCTTACAGGAATTGAACCTTGAACCTTAGCTTACAGGAATTTAGCGATAGCTTGTTTACCTAACAGGAATTGAACCTTGAACCTTAGCTTACAGGAATTGAACCTTTATTATGGCTTGGGTTCTATGGTTCCTCCATAAGAACACTGAACGCCTAGCTTCGCAGAGCAGCTCTCCCCCAGCCCACAACATAGTGTGGAATCTGGATCGTTTCATCGAGCACCATTTCTTTTAGATATAAAGGTGTTCTGACTCTATTGGATCAAGTCATAATCTACGCCTTTTACTAGTATACTACTATGGGGAGAGACTAAGCTCTATTTCAGAGATTGGACTCTCTTATTTTGATTAGCCCCTACTAGTAAGAAGTTGTTCCCGAGCCAGGTTCCCTGGATCCACTCCTAGTCGGGCCTAAATGAATGAATGAAGAAGGGGGCGGGCAGCACTCTAAAGAAAGAAGCCTTTGCTCGTTGGACAGCTACCGAACTGGCTTGCTTGACTTACTTTACTGGTCGACAACTATATTATTATAAGACCTCCTGTCAGAAAGAAGGAAAGGTTATTGTAAAAGAAAGAATGACAGCCGATGTCAAACTGTACTCCTAGTGTGAACCATCCGATTTTGGGCAATTCAGAAGTGACAAGATCCGAGTGAACATGGATGAGTTAAAACATAGAACATAAACGAATTGTAACTTTAATGACTCTGATAAACTTAGTAATTTTTCACATATTTTTCACATATTTTCAGAAGCATGAAGCTATTGAGAAAGCAAACATTTTGATATTGAGTCGAAAGACTGCAAATAAGTGAATTTATACTACTGATGAATGGACCATAGAACTGGGGAATGGTATCTTAGAATGGAAACCCGAGCAGATGACCATTTCTCTTTATTGGATTAGATGACTGTAAGATTTTAGATAATGAGAAAACACAATTATAAGTAACATATCAGATGACAGTCTTATTGGCCTTCATATCTTTTCACCTCGTTGAGCTCGAGACCTTAGGGTATGGAGAGCCCGAGCCATACGGAGTTGTAAAAGTTGGACCAAAGGAATGGGGATTTACATAATTCAGCACTGTAAATTAAGTCACAGATAATGGAGAGAAATCTTGGAGCAGAGATTGTTCTTCACAATATTCAAAATAAGTAAATAAATTATATGAAAAAATATAAAAAAATAAATGACTGCAATGAAACTCAATTAAACTGAAGTAAAACCATTTGCCTATGACACCTGGGAGACCATAGAATCATAATGTAACAAGCTCTGTATCCAAAATGTTTTGTCCTTACTGAAAAAATGAAAAATGTGGGTAACATAATTTTCAATTGGTAATAGAATTTGATCATGGGTAAACAAGTAGAAGGAATCAAAGACCAAGATTTTTTAATTCCAAAAATGTAGAGAAAATTAGGAATAGCATTAAATATCCTCAAATTGTTAGCAACTATAGAATAATATTTGTTCTGAAATATTTCATCTCTTATCAAATTGAAATTCAACACACAATCTAAGTGAAATATTCATGGCCAAAAAAGTTACAAATTCGATCCTTGTTAAATATCAAAAAACTGAGTCTTTCTTTGACAGCTGAAAACAAATGCTCTATCAGGACAAAATCAACAAATTGAGTCTTTCTTTGACAACGTTGAAAAAAAATGCTTTGTTAGGACAAATTGTTGCATGAATCTGTGACCTAAAGGCCTAAGCTCATTGTGTCCATGGGAAAATTTGCACTTCAACCCATTTGAATAGGTTCCCTTTTTCTCATAATGCATGGACAACTTGATTTTATAATTATTTACCTCGTCATAAATGTTGGAACTTATTGCATTGCCATAAATTGTTTCTAGTTTCTGACCAAAAATAGAAAGTTCGGGCTGACCCTTTTGAAGTTCTTCTTCTGAGTGAGCAAACTGACAATCAGTTCCCCACCCACACTTCTTTTTAGCCTAATAAAAATGGAAAATAACATATTTGTATGGAGGAAGTGTAACTATTTTAGTAGCACGTATCTCCTTCACATTTGATAATTTCCTGTAACAAGCTCTGTATCCAAAATGTTTTGATAATTTCCTGTAATAGAGGAAAAGTAATTTTTGCAGAAGTAATAAAGCATAATTTAACATATATTCTAATGTCTAAATGCATGCAATAGTTTTACAGGTTGTTGCATCTATGGCAAAAGGAAGTTACTCTGCTCGTACAAGGAGAAGTGGCAGGAGAGTGACAAGGGGTGCGCAGCTGCGATGCACATCGTCTGATGATGACAGGCCAGCTGATGTCGATGCCAGCAATGCACCAGGGAACATTGTTGAAGATGACCATGTGACAGCCGCTGATGTTAACACACCATCAGCCACAGAACCACCATCAACAACAGTCCAAGGGGCAAGCTCAACTAAAAAGATCAGTGCTATAAGAGGATGGACAAAAGAACAAATGTTAGTTGCAATTGACGACATAGAGTTTAATGGATACTCAGTTCGGGCATCTGCAAAAAAACATGGTATTCCTCCCTCGTCAATACATTATTGGATAAATGGACTGACTCATACAAAACGTAGAGGGCCTCTTACAGTTATGACTGAGGATGAGGAGGCCGAGGTGGTTGAGTGGTGTAAAGAGATGGCCCAACTGGGACATGGGCTAGAGTTGATACAACTCAAATCAACAGTTGCTCAAATCTGTCAAGGGAGCCCAAACCCATTCAAAGATGGGTTTCCTGGTAAATCATGGTGGTTTGGGTTTAAAACAAGGCATCCAGAACTTGTATTGCGTACTGCTGAGGGCCTTGACAGAGACAGAGCATTAAATTTGCGCCCTGCAGTTGTGCAAAAATTCTATGACACACTTTCTAGTGCTTATGATAAACATTCTTATGGAGCAGACCATATATGGAACTGTGATGAAACAGGTTTACAGGCAGGGAGGAATTGTGGCATGCGGGTAATTGCCAAGAGAGGGAGCCGAAATGTGCCAAAGATTTTGCCCAAGAGCAGGGAGTGGATAACTATTTTATGTTGTGTTAATGCAATTGGTACTTCAATCCCAGGATTTTATCTATTCAAAGGTAAAAATCAACTGAAAAACTATATACAGAACTGTGAACCAGGTGCATGCATGGCTGCACATCCCCATGCATGGATGACTAAAGAACTGTTTCTAAGTTGGCTTTTTCACTTTGCTGCATCGGTACCAGGTGGCGTCTCGCCTAATAACAGACACCTTATGATATTAGATGGCCATGGGAGCCACATGGCTGTACAAACAATTAAGGAAGCAAACAATTTAGGCATCGACCTGTTGACATTGCCCGCTCATACCACTCATAGGCTGCAACCCCTTGATGTTAGTGTGTTTGGCCCTTTCAAGAACTATTTCAGGTCGGAGCGTGCTGCATGGATGGCAAAGAATCCAGGGGTTGAGGTGAAAAGGTTTGAGCTAGCAGAGCTTGCAAGTAAAGCTTTTAAAAGGGCTTCGACACCATCAAATATCAAGGCTGGCTTTAGGAGGACAGGAATCTGGCCACTGAACTATGATGCTCTTATGCATGACACTGGTTGTAGCCAAGCGTTTCATGTGGATGGTCAGGAAGAAGGGAATGTCCAAACATGTGTTGAAGTGCAAGAAGTAGATGACCAAGATGATGTTGTTGCAGCTGGTAATATGATTTCCCTGTCTCAAGGACAGTTATATGCTGAAGATGATGAAACTGTGTGTGAAACACAATATAACAATGAACAAATTCCTAGTAACATGGAGATTGTTCCACCAACTCAAGAACATCAAATTCCTGTCGCTGATATTGCTAATGATATTGTTGAACATGCAGTTGACAATGACCAATTGACATTGCCAAGCCAAGTAACCCCACCTTCATGGCTAGCAGAAGCAATGATCAATTTGAATGCACATAGTGTCTCAGCAACCAATGAAGAAAGCATGAACATGCCCTCACAACCAGCAGAATTGAACAGTGAAATTGTTCATTTTTTTGTGGACAATAGATCAATGGAAGAAGATGAAGGACATAATGAGGCATCAAATGAAGATAATGATATGGTTCAATCAGTTCCAACAGATACTGAAAGGGAAGTACCAAGCAATGACATGCAGGTGGAAGGGGTGGAGAAGACACTTGGACGGTTCCTAAAGCTACCAGTAGAGAGAGTATCAATGAGAAAAACGCAAGGTGCACCGGGTAGTCTTCGTCTGGGCCGAAGCTCACAGCTACTCACCTCAGAGGACCATATAAACCTGTTAGTTGAGTCAGAAAAAAAGAAACTTGAAATGCAAGAATTAAAACAGAAAAAGAAGGATATGGTCAAGGAGAAGAAGGCAGCAAGGATTGTTGCAGCACAACAGCGAGCAGAAGAAAGGATTGAAAGAGATAAAGCAAGGCAAGTTAAGGACCAACAAAAGCAAATGGCAAGACAGGAAAAGGAAAAACGAAAGGCACAACAAATGCTTGAAAAGGAACAAGGGATGATCAACGATACAAGAATAGCTGATGAAACTAGGATTATTTCAAACTCATTGGACTCCATTGCAGATAATACACCATTATTCCAAGATCTCATAAACATTCAAGTGCCCCACTATCAAACCGAGGGTTTACCCACTTGCCTTGTTCCTACCAGAGCTGGTGTCAATTCTCTGTATGCTCATTACACACCTCCACTTAATGCAGGGGTCAGTAGTGCAAATGTGAGGTATGGGTACTCAATACCTCCATGGTTGGAAGCTGCAAATTGGAATCAATCATATGGCAACAATCGACCATTTCCTAATCAGCCCTTGACTGGTAGGCCAACCTACCTGGCTCAAGAAGGTAACTCAGGGAGTTTTGGCACTCAAGATTCTCAGGGCCATAAAGAATAGGGGTGTCATATGTTTTCGGTTCTAACCACATTATGATGTGGATTTTGGATGGATTGTATCTTTTTCTTGGCACAGCAACATTTTGGCTTACAACCTAGTAGTGATTTCTTGTGGCAACCTAACTGTGTGTTGATAAGAAATTTTCAATGGAATATGTCTTTCTGTAAAATATTAATTATGATAAAACTATTTCTATAAGTTATTCTGTGCGCACTGTACAAAGCTCTAAACTCACTTATGGCTCCAATAAGTGGACCGTTATAATGTGATGACAGTGCTGGGCAAGTTTACAATCACTTAACACTGAATAGAAGTCTACACTGACAATTAGAAACACCTCCTGCTCGCTTCTAATGTACGAGGCACTAGTAGTAAGGAACTCTATACTTAGCATGTTATTGATTGAATTAGAATGAATAAGAACTTTACATTGCTGGAAACTAGAAATACAATAAAGAACATAGTTATGATTTTTATCAATCACCTAGGGGAGGGTCGCCAATACATGTGCGCCCTCCCCGCCACGTCATAATACCACGCATCAACCCACATGGCTCCGGTACGACACCTGTCCACCGTGGAGTATGCCCAACTTATAAAGAGCATGTGTTTTTATATGTGTCAGTAAAAATGATGGAAGTATCTAAATTAATCAAATCAGTTGATGAACAACTATGAGAATCATATTGTTCCATCTTGTTATATCAACTTTCCAAAAGCAATTGAGAAATTTGGGTGCACAGTAACCTAATCAGCTATATGACGAATTGTGGCTTAGTCATTAATTCTTTTCTAAGCACCTATTCACCTTTTTCATTTTCCTTCATGAGTAGATCAATTGTTTGACAATTACAATAATTTATAAATCTACAAAATATAAACCAGCGTAGACCCATCTTAAGATGGGATCTTTTAAGCATCAAGAGAATCATGTCTCTGTTTCTTTAGATCCCTTTTTACACTTATGAGTTCTGGGGTTAATATTGATCTATAACAGTGTATTACGGTACAGAAAAATTATGAATTGCCTCTAATACATGTAAGAAGGAAATTCCAAAGCAGTAGGTATACAAAAATCCCACAAAATTGCTTCAGAGCTCAAAATCTACAGCATGTTAAGCTTTCCTGTAATTTAAACTTCCCTGCACAAAACTAGGCATTGCAAAAATAAGAGAGATTCAAAGGAAATCAGTGTACCGAAAGGAAATCCAGGGTAACTGCAATTGTGGGTCTTGTCATCAACGCTGGAGATAAATAATGTTTAAAATTTGAATGAACCTTAGGAAAGATCAACAATCAGGCAGAAGCACATGCCATTCTTAAAGGGATTGAATTGGCTCTTGATAAGAGTGTTCACAGTATCTAATGCATGGCAACTAAGCAACAATAATTATGTTTTTTGGAATAGAGATTATACCGACTCCATAAATTTAAAATTTCAGTAGGTCATGTGCTATATACGGGTCAAGGAGGGTTTTGATTCAATATTCTTTTCACATATTACAAGAAATTTACATTCAGAGGTACACAATCTAGACAATTCAACAGCTACAATGGACAACAGCACCCTACAAATATATCACTATTATCAACACATTCTCCTCTCCCGATAGCTCTGCACTCCTTATATCCCTGTTCCCCAAGCAACTAGGAAGAAAAGTTTCAAAAGTGCATAGAAATCTGTTTGCAGAATCAAATATTCCAACTTAGCACAATTCCTACACATCCCTTGGAAGTACAAAGGTTGTCTCCAACACAAATGGCAGACCACCAAAGAAATGGACTCTCCTATAATTGTGATGAAAAATATGCTCCAGGTCATAGGTGTAAAAAACAGAAATTGTTCCAAATTGATATGCCCACTCAAGACCTGACCGAAGACATAACTACTGAGAGACACTGGAGTTACAGGTTGAAAACACCAACACTCTGACTCAAGCAGATATCGAACCTATTTCTTCATGAAGAACGGTCAATCTCTCTGCATGCATTATCGGGCATTTCAACTATAACAAAACCCTGACAAGGAAACTCTAACAAAACCCTGACAAAACTCTAACAAAACCCTGACAAGGATTTAATCCTATAAAGTTTGCTAGTAAAAGCTGAGCGATATTAAAAGGAAATAAAAGAGTAGAAGCTTTGTTCATAAAACAGTAAACCCTACCCATTTCTGGACTATATAAACTCATCAGCTGTAAAAACAAAATAACCTCCAAATAGAGATGCACCGTCACAAGTGAAAACGATCTCAAAAACTTAGCACTATGCAAGGTTTTACAGCATAAGGAAATCATAATATTCTACAATGAGTAAATCAAGAATAGTAGCGTTCAAACAATATCCAGAGAAGTCAATTTAAATAATAGAGAATGCAACTTGTGTGTAAAATTCGGAATAAGACTTTCATAGAAGGAAACAAGCTAACAGCTATGACTTCAAGAAACCATAAATAAATTAACAGTATAACTGTGATTAAGGTCGTAAAATGTCCACGGCTTCCATACAAATGTCCATACAAATATCCACGGCTTCCATACAACACTGTAGCCCAAGTCAATTTAAATAATAGAGAATGCAACTTGTGTGTAAAATTCGGAATAAGACTTTCATAGAAGGAAACAAGATAACAGTTATGACTTCAAGAAACCATAAATAAATTAACAGTATAACTGTGATTAAGGTCGTAAAATGTCCACGGCTTCCATACAAAGTCCATACAAATGGCCACGGCTTCCATACAACACTGTAGCCCAAGTCAATTTAAATAATAGAGAATGCAACTTGTGTGTAAAATTCGGAATAAGACTTTCATAGAAGGAAACAAGATAACAGTTATGACTTCAAGAAACCATAAATAAATTAACAGTATAACTGTGATTAAGGTCGTAAAATGTCCACGACTTCCATACAAAGTCCATACAAATGTCCACGGCTTCCATACAACACTGTAGCCCAGAGAGCAACATGAGTAGCAAGTCTGCGAAGAAGCTTCATAAGGGTTTAGTGAGGCTTTAGAAGAGCCTTCCCCTCCGAGCAGTCGAATATAAAACAAACAATAGCACGAAGCAGAGCACTCAGAACTCAAGCAGAGCACTCAGAACTCTATGAAAGAAAAGAGAAACCCTCATATCCCAAATGAAAAAGATAAAATAGCAGGGACAATAAAAATGCAGCGTTTTTATCTATGTTCCATTTTCCCTTTGTCTTTCTGCTCGAGGCCGGCTATGCAAGTCAGGGGAGAGCAGCTACAGAGCTAAAACAGCCAAAACAGACAGAATGCCATAGAATGCCTAAAACCCTAAACCCTAAAACAGCAAAAATGCCATAGAATGCCTAAAACCCTAAACCCTCAAAAAATTGCTCAAAATACTGCCATAAAATGCCATAGAAAGTTCACAAAATATCCTGTTAGATATGCTTGTGTTGAAAAACACAGAGTAAAGCTGGTAGGATTAAAAATCCTACCGGTTACAGGCCATGGATGGTCGCCGACCTCCCCCACCTTCCCCACAGCTCGCCAGACCTTCTCCACACCTGCAACGTCCTTTTCCACACCTGCAACACCTGCAACAGGAAGAAAAAAGCCATTAGAAGCCATTAGAGATCACAAAAACAACAAAAACAGCAGAGCTAAACCCTAAAAATGTTATGTTACCTCAAGCTCAGTAGAATGGCGACCGACTCCTCCCCAAACAACAATGCCGCCGAATAAGACCACCACCAGAGAAATGCTAAACAACCGGCATTCCATGTTAAACAACTTGCATTCCAGAACGACCAAGAAATCCAGGCGGAAAAGCACAAGAAAAGCAGAACCGCTGTCCCAGCCAGAAACACAGAAACTCCATCAAACCTTCGAACCAGCACTCGAATAAACGACTCTGCGCGCAACAATACAAACCCTGTCAACCGAACACAGCATTCCCCCAACACAGGTTCTAACCACCATGCGCGCAGGTTACAGGGCCGTCCCGCGCCATCTTCGGCGGGGGGCTTCGCCCAACTACCGGCCCCGAGCAGAAAGACACAGGGAAAATGGAACATGGTCGAAATGAGCCCAGACGAACCATGTAAATGGCGCCAAGTTCGTGTTTTAATGTTGGAGGTGATAGCCCACACGGCCAGCTCCACGGTGGACAGGTGTCGTACCGGAGCCATGTGGGTTGACGCGTGGTATTACGACGTGGCGAGGAGGGCGCACATGTATTGGCGACCCTCCCCTATGTTGTTGAGCGAGGTAAGGTTAAAGTACGTCCAAGTGGTAGTACGGTGGGGCCTCCTCATGATAATCCGTTGGATTGTGTCTTAAAGGGTAGGCAAATTCTATAGATAGTATGTGTGGCCTTAAACTGATCCTCAGGTTGAGCGGTAGCCTGCGGAGTGTATGCAGTTTCCTTCTAGTGATGTTGAAGTTTCCAAATTCCCACAAAACAACTAACTTGTAACTTATGCTAATGCAAATTTAATATATTTAAAGTTATTTTTTATGGAATGCATTATATAATTTAGAAAAAGGTGCAAATTAAAAGATATTTTTTAAATTAAAAGATATTTTTTTTAAATCAATTATATAGTTTAGTAAAAAATGTATATTAGAATTAATATAGAATAGTTAAAAGACAATAGTTTTAGTATTAGTAGGTTTAGTTTTTTTATATTTGAGTTTTATTTTTTTAGTTTGTTTGGTAAAAAATGAACATTTTGGAAATAGTGGCAATTCCAATCAGACTTAAAGGGCAAGAAAATTTGAATATCTTGATATTGAGGTGAATAGTGACAATTGTTGTGCTATGATCCTATGTCTTGGCCAAAATAATTGATATATAATAATTAAAAATCAGGTAAATAGAACTTTACTCATATTAAAACCAACCTAGATCCATCTTAACTCCCAATCTAACATGGATCAAATTTTTTTGCATCTTAAGATATTTGCATCTCAAGAGATTTGATTACTCTCGGCGCTTGGAATATCAAGAGTTAAGACGAATCTAGGCTCGTTTAATTCCACCATTTAAATAGGCTATATTGCACATGAATAATTTTTTATGTTATGTTTATTAAATATATTTATTTACTTTTATTCATACCTAAATGAATTTGCAACTGGGTTAGGTTGGTTTGGTCTCATACTCGCATGACAAGGTCAATTACAATTGCTACCACTATAATCTATAGGTGCTTACATATGCCCATTCAAATTTTATTATATTCAAATGTTTAAATCAACTGATGGGGCTTTGGATTGATAGTGAATGGGTGTTATGTTAAGGCATACCATGTGAAAAGGTCCCATGGGGATTTACCCACAATTTTTTTTAGAGAGAGTTGTACAAAACCCTAGTTATTGAATCGTTGATCTCCTCTACATTGCCCTTCCCATGGAAAATGCCAATGGAGGGAGTGGTTCCTCTACCTATAGTCAAGTAGTTGCTCGATTAAGCTAATTAGGGCAATCAACATACACTCAACTTCCACATGTTGAGCAATATACCAATGGAAACCATCAAAAACTTGAACAACCATCTTCTCCTAAGGGGAGATGCCAATCCAATGCCAGTTGTAGATCCAAAATTTGAAGTCAGCTCTAATCATATTAGAGGATATATTTAGTTCATGAATGATCATCCCCTCATTAGTATGTTTCCACACATCTAACTAATTAAAAAATCCCTGACATAATGGATCCAACTTAAATGGAAGTCGCATGGGAAACCCAAGTTTGAATTAGGTGAAAAGGGCTTCTTTACAATCAGTTTGTAGATTTGGCAGACATAAATGTTGTTTTCAAGAACGAAATTACTTTTTAAATTTCGTCAGACCTTACCTCTATGGACGAAGAGGTTTCTACCAGAACGAGAAGATTTCAAAGTTGCTCCAGTATGGAGACACATTTATTCATTTTTGAGAGAATTTTGGGAAGAATATACTTTAACTAGCATTAGAAATACTTTTGGGATTTACGCCAAATCCTACAAGGAAACCAAGCTGGCAACATACATCTCCTATGGGAGGTTCTTTTTCTATATGAACATCTCTAGGCCACTACCAAAGTATATCGATCAATACTACCAAGGTGAACTCTGACAACAAACTTTTGATTATGAGCACATTCCCTTTTGGTTCTATCATCGCCATGAATATGGCCATTTGTATCGAAATTTTCCCTTAGCTTCCATTGTACATGTAGTAGTTGTAAGTTCCCAAGCTGAAGACAAATTCACAAAAGTTGGAGATAAGGACACAATCCTTAAGCAAAACCCCCTAAAAAATCTGAGGTTTATGACAAAGCAATCCCTTCTTCTCAAAACCATTTCTCCCTCCTCTATACCCCATCTTCTATCAACCTCCCACTTGTCGCTCCACTGCCTGAGGTGGATATGTACAAATCCAACCTTCCATCCACCTCCTTCAACACCCAAATCTCCCCTAAAGTTGAACCACTGAATCCACATCCTCTAAACTCTGATGTACATACCCCCCTTAGATATCCCTGTTATGGCCATGGAACTAGTCGATAAGATCAAACTGGATGCCTTGGATCTCTCGAATCTTGCCAAGGCATGGAAGGGTAAGGACCCCTTTACCCTTCCTGAGAATAATATAAATTTGTTGGGATGGACTTATTTCAAAATATGCTATGCAAGTGTCAAAATCTCAACTCGAACCTCAAACTCGAGCATGCTTGAAGTCTAAGCTCAGAATATGAAAGAATCCTCAAAGTTGCATCAAAAAGAAAAAAATAGGGCTCAAGATAAATGAGTAGCATCTAAGAAAACCAGGGATATGTTAGTTAATATAGGACGTATAAGAAAAATCTCAAATGTTTTTCCCACAGCCAAAATACCCCCAACTGCAAAGGGAAATAAAGGCTCCTTAAAGACAAATGGTATACAACACATCCAAATATATGAATGATGTAGGAAAAAATTTCAACTAGTGATGCTCTTTCTCAAATGGTTAGTAGTCTAGGAAAAGACTCTTGTGTGTTAATAATAGATGCCTAGGGTCATTTTGGTAGTCTATCGATTATATTGAATGCTTAAGAGATTCAAGTCATCAATATGTTCGTTGCTAATTATATCCTTACATTTCAGTTTTGAATGATAAGATATATGGAAACATGCTTTCTTTCAAAAGTATATGGGCCTTCTCATGTGTGAGACAAGGTGAGATTTCTCTACACAATTTCTTGCATGCATCAAATTCTAACTCCCCAACCGTTAATTTTTGGAGGGGATTTTAATCTCGTTAATTCATTACAGGAAATGTGAGGTGGTGTTCAGTGACTTAATCTCGACTGAGTCCAACTACAGGAGCTTTAATTCACATTATCTCTACTTGAGTTGGAGTTCATAAATGGTTCTTTCACCTAGAACAAGCGCATGAGAGGACAGTAAGAAGTTGCATCTAAGTTTGATTGTTTCATTGTCTCAGAATCTATTATGAATTAGGACATATTTATAGAGGAATCCATTCTTCCAAGTCATGGATCTGACCATTGGCCATTTGTCTTGGCATAAACATTTAATCAAGACCTCACAACCGATCATTTTACTTCGGAAAAAATTGGCTTCAACATGCATAATTTAAGGACAATTTAATAAAATGTTGGGAGAAGAAATAAGGCCTACAAGGCTCTTATATGTTTAGGTTGCAAAAAAAATTAAATCATATCAAATGAAAATTAAAAGGGTGGAATAAATCTAAATTTGGAAACATCCTAGAAGAGAAATAAAAGTGTGGGCAAGAAATGGTAAACATTCAAAAATAAATTATCTCAAATGGGAGATTTGATGCCCTCATTGAAGAAGAGGCTATCACCTTCATTTAGCTCAAAGAAGATTGGAAACAAGAAGAACTCCTTTAGTAGCATAAACTAGAATCTGCTGGCTAAAAAAGGGTGAAACAAATACTTCCTTATTTCATAAATCTATATTGTAACATACACCATAATATAATTGCCTCCATCAAAAACCATGCTAGTGAAAAGATACACAATTTTGAGGACATCACACAAGAACTCATCTGACACTTCAAAGGAATTATAATAGAACTTGATATTCACATAACAGATGCAATACACACCATTGCATATCAAAAACTAGTATTGGTCATTGCGAAACAAAATGTTTCCCTTCTCAAAGAAATAAAAATGGAGGAAGTTGAGGATATCATTAAATGGATTCCACACAACAAAGATCCTCACCTTGATGGATTCAACATTGAATTATTATGATCATGTTGGCTAGTAGTAGGTGAAAAGGTATGGTTAGCCATGGAAAAATCTCAAAAATCCTTATCCATCTTAAGAGCTTTCAACACCACATTCCTCACCTTAGTTTTGAAGGAATTCAATGGGGATGAACCAAGTGGATTCAAACCCATTACTCCTTGTAATGTTATTTATAAGATCATTACAAAAAATATTGCTAATAGGATGAATCCCCTCCTCACCAATCTTATATCCCCTAAGAAAATATGGTTCATGGAGGGGTTAAAAATTCTTGACAAGATCATGGTAGCTCATGAAGTCATCCTTTCATTAATGTTGCAATGAAAACCAAGGATGCTCCTAAACATTAATCTCTCAAAGGTTTTTGATAAGCTCAGTTGAGACTTTTTGCTCCAAATTATCTGAGCTATTGGCTCTTCCCCTAAATGGACTATGTGGGTCAAAAATCTCTTATCATCTCTTTCCTTTTCAATCATTGTAAATGTATCCCCATCAGTGAAATTCATACCTACTTGGGGTATTAGGTAGAGGGATGAAATATCCTCATTTCTATTCATTACAGTGATGGAAGGTCTAAGACAACTCCTCAAAATTGTAGTATGCAAGAACCAGCTCAAAGGTCTTTGAATTTTTGGTGATGATTTACCACTCACTTATTACTAGTTTGTGGATGACATAATGGGCATGGAAATTCCCACAGTCTTAAAATCCCATGCTTTTATTCGTGTGCTAGAGACTTTTTCTCTTTCCTCAAGAATGGAAGTAAATAATTATAAGTCTTCAATTTTCTTCTTAACACACATGTTCATGTTCAGAAACATATTTCCAAACTCATGGACTTTCAACACTGGAAAATATCATCCAAATATATTGGCGCTTTGTTAGATGATAGCTCCTGAAGATGGCGAGTATGGTTAGATCTCATAACAAAGATCCACAACAAAGTAGCAGGATGGAATTTTAGATCTTTAAACATCACAAGCATATCAATTCTTCTTAAAGTATTGCTTCAATCCCTCCCCATATACATCTGTTCTGCACTCATGGAACCATATTCAATTCTGTAGGAACTCAAGAGAATCCAACACAAATTTATTTGGGGATGCCCTAATCTTGAGCACAAATGGGCTTTGGTAGATTTGGACAAAATATGCAAACCAAAACTTAAAGGTTTTCTTGGCCTTTGTGACCCAACAACCATAGCTATTGTCCTAGGGGTAAAAATCTAGTGGAAATGGATTCAAGGAGGAGAAAACCTTTTGAAGTTAATTTGAAGCAACTCCCTAAATGGAGTGATAATATGCAACTTCAAGAAATTATGTGCAAACTAAAAGCCAAAGGGTATAAGAAAGTTGCACATTATTGTTCTGGTGATGCTAAATCTTCTCATTGGAATCAATGCAAGCCCCCAATTTATAGCATCCTAATCCAAAGGAAAATCAATGGTATAATTAAATCAAGCCACAACTAAATTTTTCCTCTTCGATAAGAATACTTCTAGGAATGTATAATTAAATCTAAATGCAAGCAAAAGGAAAGAAATGCTAAGCCTATCTCGATTAGGAAGATATAGATCTAACCCAACTGATAGCAAAGTAATTAAATGATTGATATTTCAACACACCTGGTTTATGATGAATATCTGGCTAATGAAGTAGTTCAATTAACTCATATTATAATTTACCAAACATGTTGTTTAGAGATCTATTAACAATGAATGATGAACCAATAACATTAGGAAGTAGTTCTCATAATGCCAATGGAAATTAAATCAGAATTAGATGATAAATTTATGAGTAAATAGTTACTCAGAAATCTGATTTAAGCATAAGAGCATAAGAGGAAATTAACAACAGATCTATGAAACAAACAGATTAGATATCTAATATGTAAGACATGAATTCATATCTACAATAATGCATAATAGGAATGCAATTAACATAATTGTGTCATCAAAAAATAATTTCATATTAAAAATAATAGTATTTCTAATACAACTAACTTTGAACCTATTCTTTTGCTATGTTATTTGAATCTGATCTCCTACAACCTTCTCCAAAGCATAAAATCTGTTGTTAAAAGCAAGAGCTGCAATAGTGCAAGTTATGCCTCTCATACACAGTCCAGAAAAGAAAAAAGACAAATCCCAATAATTCCCAGTCTGAGATTGATCCCCTCTACCTATAACTTAAAATCTCTATTACAATAGTGTTTTAAGGATGAAAAAATGGTAGAAGAGAGAAGCCTCTTGCACATTCTACAAACTATTGTTTATAATTTACAAAAATGAATTACAAATAGGAGAGTTGTTGAAGAGTAATTCTACTCCAACTATTTTCATTGGTCCAAATACCTATTCTTCTATTTTTGGAGCAATTCATTGATTGAAATATTCATTTCCTCATTTCTTCAATTGTTTTCCTGCCAAAACCAATTAAAATACAAATTAAAATCAAAATACCAAATCTGGAACACAAAATATCTCCAATCAAAACTTAATTAAATAAATAAATAAAAGGAAATCTGAGCTTTTCATTGATCCCTATAAAGATCTAATTGGTTAAGGAGAACATAGTCGAATGGATCTGTATTCAACAGAGGTTATGAGAAAATGAAAATGCAAAAAATTAAACTCAGAAAATTAATTTTGTTTAAAAATTCGGAGCTTGATCTTATGCTAAATTTTAGACTCATTAAATGATCAAATCTGGTTATGCAACCACTTCAGAAATATTTTGCAACAATGAGCCGTCCTGCACCTCATTTGGCCAAGTAAAACCCGACTTATGAGCTTCCAAAGTTGAAGTGTCAAAATTGACAGAATTCTAGAAAATTTGCTTCCTAAGCCAAAAATAGAAAAAATTAAATTAAAAATTCTAATCCTATTTAATTTCACAATTATTAATTAATTACAATTATGAAATTATTTAAATATAAAAATTAATTTACAAATTAATTTAATTATAAATTAATAAAAAAATAATTAATTAATTAAAAAAACAAAATATTAATCATTATTATAAATCATAAAAATTAAATTAAGTAATTAATATTAAAAAATACATAATGAGACACATGGCGAGTGGCTATTGGCCCAAAATTATGGACCTAAGTGGCTTTTGGCTCAGGTACATGAGCCATTGTGGACAAGTGGGAGGTATAAGGTGGATGTTTATTATAAAGGGGAGGCATAAGGAGGAGGTAGGGAGGTATAAGGGATGTCAGAGGTTTTTTCATATCGGATATTGGAGAAGTGGGAGGCATAAGGGATAAGAAGTTATCATAAAAAAGTTCTCAATGTTTCGATATGTGACGAGGAGGTATGGGAGTTATAAGGAGATCTTCATTAAAACTTAAATATCCATCCTATATTATCGGGAGATTGTGTATCAAAAGTTTTTAAACATAACTTTTTGTCACCTGATAAAAATTATGATGTCCGATATGAATATCAAGACATTTTGTAAAGGAAGGGAGAAGGTGAGGTGAAGTGGGGCCCACTTGGAGTGGAACTCCTCCATTATAAAGTACAACCACTTTAACCACTCTGAAATTTTGAGATTTCAGGTCCCATAATTTCTTTTAAAATTAGGAATGAGAATCAATTACCGAGATCCTGGAAATGCATAATTTTAATTGTTCTACAATTTGGTTGGGTGGTTTTGTAGGATTGTTCGTGGAAAATGAAAAAAATAGTATAAATTAACTAGGAATTAATATTTACAATAAATTACTAATTTATTTACAAAAATTAAAATAATATACATTTTTGTGCATTTTTTAACTGAGGTGGTAAAAATGATCGAACTTTGGACTTGCACCATTTGCAAACCATGTAACCAAATGAGGTGAAATGAGTACCGATAGAAAGATAGCAAAAAGTCAAACTCAATGAAGCAATTAAAATAGAAATCCAACAAAAAAAAATAGAGAAATTGTAGGACACTTAACCAAAGAAAATATTAAAATTTGTTTTAACCAAAAATTTATGGAAATGGTCCCCATTATTTGAAGTAAATAAGTCAAAAATGGGGGGTGTTGGGTTTTCCCTACAACATTGGCGACACACTGGGAAGAACCAATTATCTATGGTTAAAGATAATGAACTTCAATTTACCCAAAGGTTAAAAATACTCGAGTCCATTGAATTGTCAAACAATAAAATATCTCCATGGGTCACACATAAATAGATTAAGTAATGTGAGATTGAAAAGATAAGTACTGAGAAGCACATTTGAGTAAAAATCATGAATCCAAATTTTGGGAAAATTTTATTTTCAAATTACCTCATATGAGAAATAGACGAATGTAGAGATGGGATTTTTTAATAAAGCATATATCCATTGTTATGAATGGTCTCCGACATTGCTTCGCTACCAGCGAGCCTGAGCAATGCCCCGACAGAGTTGTCTTTTATGCCACACAAGCCTAGCCCCACTGTTAGTGAGCGTCCATAGCCCCAACGGGTTTACTTGTATTTCTCATGCTTCCTCTTTTAATCTCCATTTTGATAAGTACATTTGAAAGCTTTAGTTTATGATGTATCTGAGTGAAAGAGGTGGGATGGTAATAGAGAATTATGTTAATGGATACAACACTTTCATAATGTTGACTCCAAATTCTTCGCCACGACTATCAATCAGAGACTTTAATAAAGTGGAGGGGTGGGAGAGATCCATGGAGTTGAACTCAGTTTAGTTCTCTCCTTGAAAAGATAAACCCTATAACTTAGAAATGATGTGTACTTCTCATGAAGAAAATTTAAAGCAAGAGGGATTTATGCTTCCATAAATATACACCTTTCATGATAAATGAAATTCACTAAAATAGACAGTAAATATTTTCCATATATGCCAACCATTGTTGGTTGAGGAAAAGGCCTTCCATATAAATCTTAGCGGTGTCACAAAAATCAAACCATAACCAAAAGCAAAAGGAAAAAATAAATGGAAAGAAAACTTCAAAAAATGTAAAAACATGAAGAAAGAAAAGGCTAAAAGAAAAATACAAATTAGAGAATCAACTCCAACAAGATTAACTATACAAATGTCTCAACAAATGAATAAAATAATATAAGCATTTGTACGTTACTTCTTATGTTGATATTTTTAAAATTTTATCTTGCAGAGTTATAAGTGATTAAGCTTCTGAATAGAAGTGATGAGAGATAATAAGCTAAACGAGAAGTCTTTGCCTGCTGCAAATTTTCTTGTTTCAAAGAAAAACTTGCATAAAAGAATGTCAACCATTTTCTAATAAAAAGAATTCTTAAGAAATAGATTAAATGTTTCGAAACTTCCTAGTTTAGCTGATTTGATGAGGACCATGACTACTTCTCCCAAAAACTTTAAATCAGACCAAACAAAGGAGAATGAGCTCCAAATTTGATATGGTAGAGGTGTGAAAAGTTTATGAAGAGCTGCAAAACAATTTTTATATTAGTAAAAACTAAAAACAAAACTAAAACTAAAAGTAAAGAAATGAAAATGAATGAAAGTGGGCATATGAAACTTACCATTGGAGAATTTCATTTAATCTTACCCAGGAGATATCATTTTCTCCAATAAAAATAACCTCTTATTTTAATTAGAATTAAAATTATGAAGAAATTTCCCCTTTCGAGGTGAGAAGTTGGACATGATGAAGATGTAATCCTATGAATTTTACAAAAAAAAATAAAAAAATTTATTCAAAAGTTGAATTTTCTGAAATCTTATTGACCTAAAATCGTCATTTATTAAATCTAAACCAAAGCAAATAGTAAACTAGAAGAAAGCAATGTTTTCTATTCAAGGAATCATAAATAAATAAAATCGATCAGAAATGAGAATGAAGACATGTTTTTTTATGAATTGCAATGATGATTGTTCTCTTTTCTTTTTCCATTTTGAATTTATATCAACCCCAAAATATTGAAATCGATTCAAAATCCAAATAATGTAGCAATTATGTATATGAAGATCACTGGAATCTTTATATAATAAGTACAAAGTGATATATCAAAAATTAAAATAAAAGAGAATTCAAACATGAATTAACCATCATCCATTACCTCTACCTATTTCAAATTCCTTATCAGTTTCTGCATTACCATAATGATTGTTCAAGAGTGCCTTTAAAAGAAAACGAAGATGCTCACTAAAATATGATTGAGATAATAAAAGGTGCATCTCATAATGAGTCAAAGGAAAAAACGTAAATGAACCACATGCGATGAAATTTCTCATTAGCCAAGCAGATTGTCGACAAGAGTAAGAGACATCCATGTGCACATACTATGGAGAATGTATATCCCTAAAGTCACAAAGTCATCCTGATGAATGAATACTTCAATTTGATGAAATTATAAATAAAATACATCCAAGCTCTTGTCACCATGATAACATGAAAGTAAGCAAAGATAATCAAACAAGGCTTCATGTGAGCATAGTGAACGATCATAATGAATTGACAGAGACCTACGAAGATATTTAACCCAATATTATGAAGTTTCGAGGTTTCCGAGAGAATCAAAGTGAAAGGTAAGAACTGAAGTTTTCAAAAACAATTTAATGGGAAAAACTACGATAAACAAAGACTTTTCTTCATAACGTTTCCAGTGACACTTGTTTTCGGAATTTTCATTACATTTCACCTCCGTATAAGAAGTCTTGGTATTTAGAATTTTAAAGGGAAGCAAGATCTTGGAACAATTTTGTTTTTTGTAACTTTTATAAACAAAACTTACGATATTGATGGTGCCCAATAATGAATGCTCTTTACATGTATATTTCTTTTCTAGTATATCAAACATTCTTGTAAAGGAGGTAAAGGTTTCGTAACAATTTATAAAATGACTCTGATGACCTTAATTCCGATAATTAGATAACTTGAAGTTTTTTGAAAATGATTGCAAGAGAACTTACATTTACCTATAAATAGACTTCTGAGGAAAGGAGTTTGATATTTAATGAGAATAAATCAGGTGTCAAAAGGCTTTGAGACCACAAGATTCCGCTGAAGGCAATGAAATATGGGTCATTTCCTTTTCCAAGTGTAATGGATGTGATAGTGGAGGAAAAGGAAATGTGGATCTTAGAGAGGTATATCTCAAAATTTGTTTTAAATGCTTCCAATATAATACAAACCCAAGAGTCTAATAGACCAGAAATTCCAAAATTCTGAAGAAAGATCTAGGAAAAATGAAAAGTAGAGGATCGGGATTCCAAAATTCACCATTTAGAGGCTTTGAGTCCCTTCGGAAGAAGGGAATGTGACTAAAGAGAAAACAATATGAACGAGTGTGATGCAATGGTTCAACTGAACTCAGAAATTGTAAGATTCAGAATGGGTATAGATAAAATTATGGATACGATCATTCGCTACAACAGTTTGTGAGAATTTTCCTCTGTTTGTTGAAAATATGAGCAATAGAGAGTGTAAGCATTTCATTTCAGCTGCATCAATGAGAGACAAAATATGATCATTGACTCATATTGCTAATTGAAATAAATGAATTCACGTGGGTATGCACACATGAGCATATTGGAAGAAAAATATCGAAGAAATCACTTGGCTATACTCTAGAATTACAATATGCGAACTTTCCGATCCGAGCCTTTTAAAATTATAACGGTTATGAGAGGAGGCAAGATAACACATCAGCTGAATTTTCACTAGGGGAATGTTATATCGGGAATATCGGGAGTGTAGTGAATAGGTGCTTCTTATAAAAAATTTGATATGATAAATATGAAGGTATCAGGGAGGGACCAAATATTGGGATATTAAGTATCGGAATATCGGGAGACCAGGATATCGGGACATCAGGAAATCAGGGATATCAGAGTATCGAAATATCGAATGATCGGGATATCAGAGTATCGGAATATTGGATGATCGGGATATTGAGAGTTTTGAGTGTAACACACGTTATAAGTTATGATATTTGTGAAAGGATATATGCCAAGTGGTAGTTGTGGGGCCAAAAAATCTTAAAATATTTAATTCAAAAGAAAGCGCCCAACTCAACTTCACCTTTTTACAAAAGCCCCTTTAATAATTACATTAACTATCAAGCATATTTGATTGGAGAATTATTTCTTATGAGGAAAGTTACGATATTATAAGGATTTGATATGAATCTTTTGATAATGAATTAAAGGCCTATCGTGGTTTTAATGAATAGAAGTAAAGCTAAAGAATACCCAAATTCTGATTAAACAACAAATACTTCCTTGAATATGTTGTAGATTTAGATAGGGTTGGCTGCTTGCTTATCTCAAGTCTCCAAAATCAAGCCAATGAAGACTTGCAAAAAGAAACAAAACATAAATAAGAAATAAACTATGAAAAAAGAGAAAATCAAATGACATATGAAGATGAAATTGTTAATGCATACCTAGAAGAATTTTGACTGTAAGTTTACCTCATGAATCTTCAAGTTCACCCATGCATTTCTCAAAATTTTCATATGTTCAAAATCATCTACATGTGAATCAAAAATTGCCAAGCCATAACAATTCCTTGGAATTTCTTCATATATGATTAAAAAACATTTTTAACAATGTGATGAAGTTTTTTTGCAAAAACAAGACAATCAAGTGCTTCACAAGTGTGTATGATCCGATTGTATAAAAAACTTGATATGTTCTAAGCCACTTTGCCAGACATGAAAGGGGATGCCAAGGAAAACTCAGATTCATTACTTGCTTATTAAAAAAATATGAAATAGTGAAATAAATGCAAACAGAAAGAGAAGCCAATCTAAATTAATCTATTCCAATTGCTAACTCAATGAAAAGAAACGTGACTAGGTATAGTCATACTTCGAATGTAACCATTCTCTCATTTTAATTCCTGCATTTATGTACAAATCAATCATCAAAAACAAAACTGAAACTAAATTAGAAAAATAAATTTTTAGCCTACTATGCACAATTAATAAATTTAGCAAATTAAATTTATTTACAAAATTCTTACCTTAAAATTTTTCCAACCAAATGTTTATAGGATCATAAAAAATAACATGAATTTTAGTGAATCATTGGAATAAGTTCAAAGAAATAGGAAACATGATGCCAGGTTTGAATGATACATTTTTAGTCATTGAAGCCTACCGAACACTACCAAAGTCAGAAATATTCCTAGGCATTGGAACTTCCAGATATTTTTCAAATGGATCAATAAAGAATGGATGAATATTTAAAATGTTTCTATAGGCATTCCATTACTGGTTAGAATGAAATGGTGTAGTCTCAAGTGCCAGAATTTGTGATGAACTTATTTGAAAATCAGAAATAAATTGATCAAACATGAACAAATAAAATTTCAAAATAAAAAATAGCTAATGTCCTTGCCTGAAACTCTAGAATTGATTTTCATATATGCTTATTAATGGACCGAATGACTGTCTAGAGTTTGAATGTTCAAAATACTAGTACAATGCACTCAAAAATTCAAAAATGAGATTCAAAAGAAAAACAAATTTAAATCGAGGGAACTGAAAATGAAGCAAATTCAAGTTTACATTAATGTTACAAATAATGGTACAACATGGTTGGGATTCATTTGCAAAGATTTATTTACTAAAATTATCAGTAGAAATTATAAAGTTAAACTCGTTGTTTGCATTATTTTGCTTGAGTGGGAAGATTTCAAGCTTATGATCCAAAAAGGGCATTTCATCATCATAGGAATAAAAAATTGCGATAGGTTCTTGAATACCAAAATTAATAGAAATTGAATGTTTGAAAATTGGAATGGATTGGACTAAATCTTTGATTCAAATTCTCTTTATCTTCAAAGATAGATTCGCCTAAGGAATTAGACAAAACCATTTCCGAAGATTTTCCAAGTTATCATCATAAGTAACTTCATAAGTGTTCTTTTTCTCTGAATTAAATAAATAAGAACCAGGCAAGTGATGGAGTACCAAGTTAAGAGAATCTTTAGGTTTATTAACTGAATTATTGATTAAATTTTCTCTACCAATTTTTAATAATTTAGTATTAATATCAATTCCTCTATTTAAAATTAAATTTGAATTTAAAGGTGTTGTTGACTGATCATGAATTAAATTAATATGTTAAAAATATTGGGTTAGAGAGAAAAATAGGAATTTGAAGATATATACTTGAATGTTTTTCTATGCATAGATGATTTTTGATTTTCCAAAATAGAAAATTTTGATTCTTCATGTATTTGATTGATTTGAAAATTTTTGTTAAGTTGCTCCATCATTTGCAATTTATTACCAATAGATTGTGAATTAATTTAAGAAGTAGACTGTGCATTGTCGACATTCTCTAGTTGATTTGATTGTTGATATTTTAGTTGTTGCCGATTGCTGCTAATAGATTATGCATTTTGTTGAAATTCTACTTGATCAACATTATGTAAAACTGGAGAATTTTTGGCATAATGGTTATCATTTGTAATTTCAATTTGCGAAGAATCGAAGTTGTCATTTTTAGCAAGTGTATCCCTATCAACAAAGGTTATACTTTCTGGTTCTTGATATTTATCACAAGATAGAGACACTAAATGCCCAAACCATCCAATTAATTGGAATTAAGGAGGCAAATATTTTGACCGAAGTTGCGTTAAAATTAATTTAAATCTAACCTAAAACATATCCAAAGTCTCACCTTCCATCCTACACAATTATTCTAGCTGATCACACACCTTTTTGTAGTCATATTCCTAAAATGTGTGAAGGAAAATCTTTGAAAATTCATCCAACTACGTACAGAGGCAACTGGAAGTGAAAAGCACCAGTCTTTGGCCTTTCCTGTCAAAGTACGAGTGAAGATTCTGTAAATAATATCTTCATAAATATTGAAATCATTGCAACTTAAAATAAATTGAAGGAGATGACTAAAGGTAGATGTCTTACAATTTTATTTTACCTGAGATGAGATCTTGACTCCCTTTACTGGAGTTGTTTTTGGATGAGGTTGAATAAAACAACTCCAAGGAAGTCTTTTGTATGGGGCCATAGTAAATAGAAAAAATATTCAAAGACAATAATTTTCAAGGTCCTCCTTCTAGGCGTTGAAGGCTCGAAATTCTCTACCTCAACATTACAAGGGAGACCACTCGGTCGGGACCTTAGAGCAACTCCTTTTCCATTTGGAATGGTGGTTCCAACTAGTTAAACTAGGTCTAATTACCTTCTCTCTATATCTACTGGCTTAAAGCATGTGTTGGCTTATATGGGCCTGACCCAGGTTCGGAAAAATTACTTAGCCAAACAAATCCCACAGCTACCGACTCTTTCGGCAACAGCCCACGGAGCGCGAACTGAGGTCTCACCCAAGGTAGCAGGGGAGGGTGCTGGAACCAGGTTTCCGCACCCTTGGGATGTCTAGATGTGGTCTAGAGGGTTCACGCGCTGTTCTGCAGCCTAGCGCTACTCTGCTTCCACGTAGATCCAGATCGGGATTAATTCGTAATATTAATTACTTGTATAAATCATATCTACTTAGCAGGGTCTTTAAGCAAACATTTATCAGATTTAACCAGTTCGCGCACTTAGAATAAACTCAGATTCACATACATTCATAACATAAGCATATGTGCATAGATCAAACAATTATATTCACCATACAGAAATCCAGATCACAGAATTACAGAAGCAACTTATCTTTATTTCCACTTTATCACCAATACATCCAAATCTTCCCTGCGCACTAAGCTGCAGGGGTTTGTGCACACAACTGCGGACTCTTCCAGGCCTCTACGCACACAGTTGCAAAGCCTCTATCTCGTCCCCAATACCCTTGACTCGGACTTACAGATGCTTTCAGGCTTTTCGCCTCAAAAACCCATTACAATTCAGATCTAAGATCATACCCAAAAAAGAGCTGTCTTCTCCCCATAGAGCCATGCTCTATTTATACCTTCCTATGGTCCGCAGACTAACCTACTTCCTATTATTCTATATTATTTTTTTGGGCGAACAACCCTTTGACTCGACTTTTTCCATTTCGCGCTCCACATATTTCAAAGGTTTACAATATCTTTACCCTAACTCCTAGGCTATCGGACCCAAAACTGTTATGTGGGACCTCCGCTACCCAACAGTCCCCCAACACAATCATCGTGACTCATCCCGAGTCACTCGTTGGCGCGGCGAGATGCGCTGCCTTGGCTTCGCGGTTCACCTCCCTCTGAGTGACACTTCTTCATTGTCTCCTACAACGCTTCGTCCTGCTCCTGCTTCATTGTTTCTACCAATTCTTACGACCGATAATGCTCATTCTGCTCTGCTCGGTTAACACAGAACACCCCCTCATAGGATTTTAGCTCGAGCAGGGGAGCCACATACGAGACCTCCATGTACCACCGCAGCCATATTCGACCTTCATATCTTCTCTTTGCATTGTCTGCTACAACTTGTGTTGCAATTTTGCAAGACCTTTGTTGCTGTCTGCGAAATCCCAATCCTCAAGGTACCTCAGAGACGACGTATTAACTAAATTGCTACTAGTGGTCTCCATCTTTCCATCCTTTCTCTTTTTTGTTGTAGTTGGTTGGCTTGCCCCTGGGCAGGGCGACGACATCTGGACCAATTCTACTTCGTGTCTCCCCTTTTCCAGTACATCCCCTACGGTTGATGTTGCACTCTGTGGGACACCCACAGCTGTCAACACCATGTTCCTTAGAGAGTCCTGCCTTTCCATCAGCCATATCACCACCCTCGAGCTTACTCCTTGTGCAGAGATAATGAAAAGTTCCATATCGATATCTAGCATATGTTTTCCAGAAGTGTAGGTCGCCCGGTGGATGCCCCTCGATGATTTATAAGCGATTCAAATTTCAAATTCACTGGTTCTCACTTGGTCTGGCATCCTCGTGTAAAATCTATGGCAGCTCGTTCGATATCTGGCTCGTACTCCTTCTCTTAATTTCCCGCCGCCCGCTCCCTTTTGCCATAACGCAGACATGTTGTCATGAATAGTGATAGGAATGGTCACCTCTCCTCTTAGCAATGCATCAGTGCACTTCTTACTGCGCATCGTGATCGTGGTGATGGGCCAAATCGACGTCTATCTTGACAATCGCGCCTCTTTCCCCCAGAATTCTTTACCGTCCCACACTCTCTTTCAACTGGCTAGAGTGGTGAGACTGTCCCTCGAACGGTTAGTCAGGTGGGTGGCCTGCCCGTGTAGGGCTTTAGGCAACTGCCATTCACTAGGCTCGGGAAGGGGTCTCCATTAGGTTTGGCAAGCTAAACTGCACCTCCATTGGTAACTTCTTTAACGACATAGGGTCCCAATGAATGCATTTGGAGTTTGCTAGGGAATTTCTTGAACTTACTGTCATATAGCACTACTAGATCATTCTCCTTGAAGGTGCGCACCTTGATATGGCTATCATGCCATGCTTTCTCACACTATTTTTGTACTTGCTGATGGGATCCAACCAAAAAATGTTCCTCCTCTAGTTCTTCTAGCTGCGTGAGCCGTTCCTCCAAAGCCCCGCGGTCGGCCATTCCTGTTATTGCCGCAATCCACAGACTAGGCACAATATATTCCATAGGCATAACGACCTCCTTGCCATAGACTAACTGAAAAGGTGTCTGGTCCATCATCTTCTTGCACATGGTTCGGTATGCCCATAACACAGGAGGGATGCACAAGTCCCAGTAATTTCGCTGCACATTACAGACCTTAGCTAACACGGTCTCCAAGATTTTGTTGAATGCCTCAATAGCCCCATTCACTTACGGGTGGTATGGCGTACTCTGTTGGTGATATATCTGGAATTCCTCAGTGAGTGCGTTGATCGTTTTATTCAGAAAATGTGTTCCCTGATCGCTCATGAGAATTTTGGGACACCCAAACCTTGTCAGTATATCCTCAAACAAAAACTTCACAGCTGTCGCAGTCGTGCAGTCCTTAACTGGCTGTGCCTCTGCCCATCGGGTCAAATATTATGTCGCGGTGATTATATAGCGTGCGCTCGTCTTTCCTCATGGCTCGATAGGTGCTACAAAGTCGATTGCCCACTTCTCGAATGGCTGTAGCATCATATGTGGCTGGAGCGGCATGTCATCTCTCCCCGATGGTTTCCCCATTCATTGTCATAAGTTGCAGGCTCGGCAGTATGCTTTCGAATCTTGATGCAGAGTGGGCCACCATAATGCTGCGCGAAGAATCTTTTGGGCTATGGCGCAACCCGCATAATGTCCGCCAACAACCCCACCATGTGCTTCGGCCAGGATCTGTCCTCAGTCAAACTCTGGGACATACCTATGTAATATTTTGTCATTGCCCATTTTGTAGAGGTGTCCTGCAATCACGGTGAAGTCTGCTACACGTATCACCAATTCCTTCTTCTGCTGAATAGAATATCCCTACGGTGCAGTTCCTGTAGTTAAGAAATGGATTATATCCTCAAAATGGCCATCCGCTATGCGCACCGTATATAGCTGTGCATTCGGAAGTCCGTCCTCTAAGTTTGTGGGCTCTTCGCCAGTCTCAATTCGGGACAGGTGATCTGGGCCTATGTTTAGACATCTCGGCTTTACGAAAAACTCAAAGTCATATTCCTGGAATAGCAACAACCATCTACAAATTCGCCCCCCCAACACAGGCTTATTCACTAGGTATTTTAACGTAGAGTGATTGGTATACATCTTAAAGTGGCCTCTGAGCAAATAGTGGTGGAATTTTTGAAGCACGTATACCATCGCTAATCCCTCTCACTTGGTAGTGGAGTAATTCTTCTCAGATTTTAACAACCAGTGACTTGTGAAGGCAATCGGATGGTCAATTCCCTCTGCTCCTGGTTGAGTAAGTACCGCCCCCAACACGATACATGACGCATCGACATGCACATGAAATTCAACGTCCCATTTCAGGAAGACCAATATAGAGGCGGATGCCATCTTTTCCTTAAGTGTCTCCAGGTTTTTGTTGCATTCCTCATTCCAGGAATAAGTAACATCCTTCTTCAGCAACTGTTCCATTGGAGCCGTGATCTAGGTGTAGCTTTTGATGAACTTCCGATAGTAGCCTGTGTGTCCCAATGTGGCGCATAGTTGTTTGACACTTCGCGGTGCTTGTAGATTGAGTATGACAACGATCTTTGCCGGATCCACCATCAGGCCTTGCTTATAGACCACATGGCCTAGCAGGTTCCCGAATGGGACAAGGAAAGTACACTTCTTTAAGTTTAGCGCAATCTGGTGTTGGCGGCAAGTATCCAACATTAACCATAAGCTCGCTACGTGTTCCTTAACCAGTTCGAACACGATCCAGTCATCAAGATAGACTTCTAAGAACTTGTGTATAAATTCCTTGAATGTCGCTACCACTATTCATGAAAATATCGTTGGCGTGTTCTTCAGTCCAAAGGGAATCATCATGTACTGAAAGAAACCCCATTCAGTGGTGAACGTTGTTTTACTCCTGTCCTCTGGCGTGATCTTGATCTGGTGGTATCCTGAGAACCCATCCATGAAGGAGTAGGCTTCCTACGCCCCCCACATTTTCCAGTACCTCATCTGTAAACGAGGTTGGAAATAGATCGTTAACACAGGCATCATTGAGCTTCCTAAGATCCACACAGATGCGAATCTGACCCTTTTGTTTCTTCTCCTGCATAACCATCGGACTTACCCAGTCAGACTCCTCGACTGGTTCAATTACTCCTGCTGCCAACATCTTGTCCAGTTCTTCGCGGACCTTTGCTTTATATTTTGGATTCAATCGGTAGGGTCACTCCTTAAATGGTTTCGTGTCTGGCTGCAATGTTATCTTCATCATTCCCAAGTCTCCTAGGATCCCTTTTAGCTTTGTGATTTTTGTTGGGAATAAATCTCGATATTCCTGAAGCAATTCGATGACCTTCTACACTTAGCGTCATCCCAATAGTCCCCAAGTGTTGCATACTTCAGCTCCTCTTCTATTCCAATATTGGCTTGTCTCATTTTCAACGGTGCCGTGATATCTGGATCTTCGATTTCGGGTTTGCGCACCTCACGGCTCCCCTCTGATTCCGGAATATTGATGTTTCGCGGATCGTCCTCATCATATTCTACCTAGACATTATAACATTCGAGAGCCTGGCTCAGCTGTCGCGACCAGTCGGGCTACACAGTTTCTTCTAGTTCTAGTGGCGTCTTGAAGATGGCGGCCTTTACCAGCTATAACGTGTCATCCACAGGATCCATCCATTGATCTTCAAAGAGGAATGTCGACAAAAACCCTTCGCGCAAGATATCCCACTCGCCTGTGTCGTGTCGGAGCTCCGCTTCAGTATACCAGTTTCTGGGAATGACGTCTAGGGTGTGATAAAATAAGTGCACCCAGTCTGGTTGAGGTTCCTCTCCATAGGCTTTGATCCATCTGGTAAGGTACATGCGCGGGTCATCACATCCATTGTATTTCTATGTTATGGGTAGTTTCGGATTCCCAAATCTGATCTTCATCATGCCGATGCAACCAAGACAATCTTTGAAAGTCCCTTCATGTGTGCCCCACCATTGCGCAGGCATCGCACGCAACGCCCATCTCAATGCATCAAAACGTTGGTGCTCTGGTACTGCAATTTCCAATTTGGTCAAGAATTCATCTATTATTGTCAGCCCATCATACGTCGACAATTCACGATCCTGGGCCCTTATGCAATACAGAGATTTAGTCACCATACTGCAGTGTAGTGTGGTCACTCCATTCAACTTGTTACGCCACCGCTCGTCTTCTTCATCTGAATCGGTGGTGCAAGACTCTACATAGCCCCATGATATTCTTCTATCCTTCGTTGTCTTGACCCATTCTTGCCTTTGTGCATCCATTCTGTAGATAGCGTTTGATTCGTTGTCGCTCTCTTTGTTGCACATGGGTTTAATATAGCGCGGTCCTTCAGCCAGATCTAGCGAAACGACTACGCGGAGCGACTTTGTCTCAAATATCATTATCCACTTCTTTAAAGTAATAACCCCATTCATGTCGGTGGCCCAGTCTATTGCTAACAACGCAGGATAAGGTGTGCTTTCATCCATGATTTCAATCACTTCAAAGTCCATTCGAGTACTTGAGCCTTCAATATCTACCGTAATTCCTTGCAGCCTTCCCATGGGCAGGACCTTCTGCTGGTTTTCCATCTGTAATTGGATAGGGGACCATTGTAGCGTAGGCTTACCCATGCGCTCCCAAGTCTGTTTAGGCAGTACGTTGGTGTCTGAGCCCAAATCCAGAATGACCTAATCCCTCTCATAATCACCGATTTATGCTGTTAGTCGCATTTCCCTCCCAGTCGCGATGCATGTCTTCCCAACTTTCGAACTTTGCGAGGTTCACTCCATCCTGTGCATCTATTTATCAATTCCTGTAAGCCTTTAATTGCCTTGTTGTCACGAAGAAATTTTATACATGTCTCTAAAAAGGTACTTGTCATCGAGGGATCCCTATTCGGCTCAGGTTGATCCCTACTACCTGGGGTAGAGAGCGCCACAAAAATCTCCCTAGCTTCCAAATATGTCTCCTTACCAACCCCTGCTTCTTCCTTACTTAAGTTTCATCTATCTGCTCCTGCCGCTGTGCCACTTCTCAGTACCATGTTTACTTTGGGATCTTCCTCGCAGGGTTCGAACCTCATCATTTGCATGTTCTAAGTCGGTGTTGGTTGCACTGCCCTTTTTTCACGAATGTGTGCTATCAGCGTAGGGCAATCTATTAGCTCATGATCGAATTTCTCACAATAACTGCATGAAATTCTAGTTGGGTTGGTACAATCCTGTGCGTAATGTCCTGGACCTCCACAGTTGTAACAGATTAGCTGCTCGCGACCCCTTCCTGGCCCCATTCTGCCCCGTCCTCATCCACGGCCGTAGAACCCACCGCCCGTGATCGCCGCGGCTGGATGTTGACCTCGCGCCTCAGTCTGCATTCTGTAAGAAGGTGACGGGTCCATTAAGAATTGGTAGCTACGATAGTCTCTTTCCTCATGGCCCACTAATCTGCAAAACTTGCAATATAGCTGCTGGGGGGTTTGGTTATATTTTGGCAGTAGATGATAGTTATCAGTGTTGTGTTTTCCTCCCACCTGATAGATTGCACACCAGAGAGGGGTTGTTGTGCTTGGCCCTGCCTGTGCCTCTGGTCACAATGGTGTTGGTCCCTCTGTTTCCACATAATTCACTGAGACCAGGCAGTGATATTTATCGTGCCCCTAGCTCATGCTCTTTATACACCATACTTCCTCTCAGACTTCTGGTCGCAGTGCCTGTTCTTGTTTTAACTTCTTCATTTCCAAACACAAATTTTGGATCTACGCTTGGATTTGCTGAACTCCCAACCCTGGGTCTTGTAATGGAGTTTCGTGCAACCTCATCGCTGTCTCTAATGCTTCAGCTTGGGTTGAGATCTTCTGTTATGACAAAGCCGTCCTCAGTTGTCGTGTTAAGGATTCCATAAACCAAGTGCAGTGCTGCGCATCCGTTAATGCCATGTTAGCCTTGCAAATAGTACTTTTCAATCTTTGGTCCAAATCCCACAGGGTTTCACTAGGCATCATCACGATCTCTTTGAACCCTATGATCGACTGTGTTTTTGACTTTGGTTGGCTAAACTCTTTCTTTAGTTCGATCTGGATTTCCGTTGTCCCTGGAGTTGGGTGATCGTTTGAGTACTTTATGTACCATGTCAGTGCCCAGTCCTGCAGTGCGCTAACTAAGGTAGCCTTTTTGATATTATCAGCTGCAATTCTATTTACGTTCCATATTGAGGTTAGCACGAACCAAAATTGTTCTAGGTCTTCGCTTCTTGGTCCTTTGAATATCGGTAGCTGGATCGCGCTCGTCATTGTTAACTATGCCACCGTACTCTGAACTACTGCTGCTCTTGGTTCCTTCGCTCCTTCAACTCTTTTTCTACAGAGTCCCTATGTTCCACATCAGACACCCCTTAGGTAGATCCTAGTCCCGACAATGGAACCATTTGTTGGCTTATATGGGCTTGACCCAGGTTCAGAAGAATTACTTAGCCAAACAAATCCCGCAGCTACCGGCCCTTTCAGCAACAGCCCATGGAGCGCAGACTGAGGTCTCACCCGAGGTAGCAGGGGAGGGTGCTGGAACCAGGTTTCTGCACCCTTGGGATGTCTAAATGTGGTCTGGAGGGTTCGCGCACTGTTCTGTGGCCTCGTGCTGCTCTACTTCCGCGTAGATCCGGATCTGGGTTAATTCGTAATATTAATTACTTGTATAAATCAGATCTACTTAGTAGGTTCTTTAAGAAAAGATTTATCAGATTTAACCAATTCGTGCACTTAGAATAAACTCATATTCACATACATTCATAACATAAGCATATGTGCAGAGATCAAACAGTTATATTCACCATAAAGAAAGCCAGATCATAGAATTACAGAAGCAACTTATCTTTATTTCCACTTTATCACCAATACATCTAGATCTTCCCTGTGCACTCAGCTGCAGGGGTCCGCGCACACAACTGCAGACTCTTCCAGGCCTCTGTGCACACAGCTGCAGAGCCTCTATCCCCTCCCCAATACCCTTGACTCGGACTTACAGTCGCTTTCAGACTTTTCTCCTCAAAAACCCATTACAATTCAGATCCAAGATCATACCCAAAAAAGAACTGCCTTCTCCCCATAAAGCCATGCTCTATTTATATCTTCCTATGGTCCATAGACCGACCTACTTCCTATTATTCTATATTATTTTTTTGGGCGGATAACTCTTTGTCTCGACTTTTTCCATTTCGCGCTCCACATATTTCGGAGGTTTACAATATCTTTACCCTAAATCCTAGGCTATCAGACCCAAAACTACTATGCGGGATCTCTGCTACCCAACAGTATGACTTACACTTACCAATAGAGAAGAGACATTAGTGCAACCCTATTTCTAATGAGGCAAGAAAGTGATTCTTAAGTTGATCTGGGGCTCATCCAAGCCACAACTAAAATTTTCCTCTTTGATAGGAGGACTTCTAGGAATGTAGAATTAAATCTAAATGCAAGAAAAAGGGAAGAAATCCTAAGCCTATCTTGATTAGGAAGAAATAGATCTAACCCAACCAAGAGTAAAGTAATTAAATGATTGAGATTTCAACTTGCCTGGTTGATGATGAATATATGGCTAATGAAGTAGTTCAATTAAATGATATTATAATTTACCAAACATGTTGTTTAGAGATCTATTAAAAATGAATGATGAACCAATAACATTAGGAAGTAGTCCGCATAATGCCAATGGAAATTAAATCAGAATTAAATGACATATTTCTGAGTAAATATTTACTTAGAAATATGTTTTAAGCATAAGAGGATAAGAGGAAATTAATAGTAGATCTATGAAACAAAAACATTAGATAGCTAATATGTAAGACATGAATTCATATCTACAATTATAGTGCATAATAAAAATCCAATTAACATAATTCTGTCATCAAGAATGAATTTCATATTAAAAATAATAGTATTTCTAATACAATAAATTTGAACCTATTCTCCTGCTCTGTTCTTTGAATCTGATCTACTACAATCTTCTCTGAAGCATAAACTCTACTACTAAAGTAAGAGCTACAATAGTGCAAGCTTTACCTCTCATACACAGTTCAAAAAGGGAAAAAAGACAAATCCCAATAATTCCCAGATTTGATATTGATCCTCTCTACCTACAACCTGAAATCCCTATTACAATAGTGTTTTAAGGATGACAAGATTTCAGAAGAGATAAGCCTCTTGCACATTCTACAAACCACTATTTATAATTTACAAAAATGAATTCCAAATAGGAGAGTTGTTGAAGAATAATTCTGCTCCAACCATTTTCATTGGTCCAAATTCCTATTCTTTTATTGCTAGGGAAATCCCATTGATTGAAATATTCTTTTTATCATCTCTTCAACTGTTTTTTTGCCAAAACTAATTAAAATTTAATTACAATACAAATTAAAATCAAAATACCAAATTTGGAACACAAAATTTCTCCAATCAAAACTTAATTAAATAAATAAATAAAAGGAAATCTGAGATTTTCATTGATCTCTGTAAAGAAATAATTTGTTAAAGAGAACATAGTCCAATGAGTCTATATTCAACAAAGATTATGAGCAAATGAAAATGCAGAAAGTTGAACTCAGAAAATTAATTTTGTATAAAACTTCGGAGCTTGATCTTATGCTAAATTTTAGACTCATTAAATGATCAAATTTGGTTATGCAATCACTTCATAAATATTCTCTATGATTCTATCTATCCAACAAGCCATCCTGAGCCTCATTTGGCCAAGTAAAACTCACCTTATGAGCTGCCAAAGTTGAAGTGTCGAAATTGTGAGAATTCAAGAAAATTTGATGCCTTTGCCAAAAATAGAAAAATATGATTAAAAATTCTAATTTTATTTAATTGCACAATTATTAATTAATTATAATTATGGAATTATCTAATTATAAAAAATAATTTACAAATTAATTTAATTATAAATTAATAAAAATTAAATTATTAATTAAAAAATCAAATAATTAATTATTATTATAAATCATGAAAATTAAATTAGTTAATTAAAAAATTAATTAATATTAAAAAATACATGATGGGCCTGTGGAAATTGGCCCAAAATTATGGACCTAAGTGTCTTTTGGCTCACATACGTGAGTCATGGTGCATAAGTGGGAGGTATAATGGTGCTAGCGTAAGCTGACAATACCCACATTATGCAAATAAAATTGCATGTCACTGGTCCCAGGAATTAATCACCTGTTCCATGGTGAAAACCCCCCTATAACCAAGGTTTAATTCTTTAAGCGGAAATATTTCATTTAGCTATCCATGGTTACGACTTTGGGTTATTCTTCAACTCCACGCTTATCAACCATACCCTTTGGTTAAAACCCAAACTTAACCCATAATATTTTAATCCACTTTATTTCTATTATAACCCATATAATAGAAATACACATAAACCACATTTAACTTTACCTGTCCGCCAATCCACGACCTTGGCACATTTACCGATGCTCACCTTATCGCGTTCATCCTCCACCGTTGATTTCACTCCACTAGATCAACAGCTATCGTGCGATCTCCATTCATCCTCTGGAACTCACACAAGTTTAACTTGCACTGATAAATACATCGGGTCTGCTTAGAATATTAACCTGTGCACACCTTTACCACGCGATCACCGTCGGATCGCACCCTTCATAATGAACGGATTCGATTGATCCAGACTTCAACGGATTAAACCACAATTCATACAATATCGCATCCGAATTTTCCATAAATATTATCATGCTAACTCTCCGCCGTTGATCTTACCTTTCAATCTGACGGTTGTTGGTTCACCTGATCAACAAAACTAATTGGTGATCCTCCACCATTGATCAAAGCACACTTGATCTAACAGTTAACAACGATATCGAATGAGCCACTTGCACGAGGATTATCTGCCCGATAAAGCGGTTTCCTCTCTCCTGTGGCGTGCTACATGTCGACTGATAAATGGAATTGGGTGACCACCCCGAATTACCACTTACCACTTAGAGCTCGTGCGATAAACCATTTCCCGTTATGAAATTACTTTTTTCACGCATTTTACCCACGCCATAACCATAGATTTATTTCCATCGGATGGTCTTGATTATTTGTTTGGATTTCTTCTTCAACCAGTCTTGTCCATTGATCTATATGATCCA
The DNA here is from genome assembly GCA_031772625.1 of Pinus tabuliformis. NCBI lineage: Eukaryota > Viridiplantae > Streptophyta > Pinopsida > Pinales > Pinaceae > Pinus > Pinus tabuliformis. Next base: position 236,373,392 of record CM062810.1, on the reverse strand, counting down.
ATGATCCCTAAGCATCACTAGGCTCTTTTTTATTTCTTCCCGTGTAATCAACATTCGCTTCCAGTCTGTGTATTTGGCTTCACCCTATGATCTTCATTCCTCCTGAGCTCGATTTCCACTCGTGACTTTATGTTTCCTTCACCTTTGCTGTAACATTAAAGGCTTCCTCTTGTATGGTCTGTGTGTAAAGTCGTAACACCTCTCTGTTACTTCTCTCTGTACTTCCCTTCTGGATCTGCACCTGTAACCTACGTTACACAGAATAGCTCAAGATCATATACAATCTACATCTCAATTACTCAATACACACATATGAACTCAAAATTGAGTTGACTGTTTAATAAACAAGTATCTCCACAAGAACTCCTTCCTTGGCCCAATCTTCTGTATTAGTGGCCTTTGTTCATGCCCGTAGGTTTTCAATCTGATTGATTGGTTGACTTCTCTAACTACCTCTCTAACTACTAACTATGCCTTTTAGGCTTAAATTTATACAAAAGGATTCTACAACCAATTCCTGGTTTAAATCCATAACCTTCTCAACGAAATATTAAAATATCTTCCTTATCTGTAAGGATCCTTTCTAATCCACAAAATCATGAACTAACTCCTAATCTAAGTTTTATAGTTAATTCTCAAATCTCTCAATCTCTCAACTATCCTGATTCTCTCATGTTCTCCTACATTCGATAACATTTACATATATGCCTCACTATACTTAATTAAATCCTTATTCTAGCTTCTCTCATTAAAATCACTCAAAACCATAATAATTACATTAATTCAAAACATAGGAAACCAACTTCCTTTGAAACACAAGACTCCCTATGTCTACTAAAATACAATGATATTGTTGAGATGAATGCTCCTGCATCAGAATCTCAAGGTTGAAAATAATCATGATCTCCTGATCATGTTCTTCTGATCTGTGTCCTCTTGGATCCCATACTTTGTTCTGTAGTCTGTCCTTGGTTGTTGTTGTTCTCCAGGTCTCCACACTTTATGCTGCATTGCCCCACTAGCTATGCTTTCACAGTCTGCTGCTGATCCATGTGGATATTGGTGGCCAACCAACAAGTCCACTTGGACCCCCACCATTGTTTCTTTCATCTTTTCAACTTCCTTAATTGTAGCACAATTTACTATTTTTAGCAGTTTTTCGGGTCCTGAACATTCGGAGCCGTTTTGAGGCCCTAAACGATGTTTTTTGGGAAAAATGGGAGAAACATGGCTCAATGGACCGATTTTGCTCTTCCCAAAGTTATAGTTCTTGGATAGATCTTTCTAACGAGATATTGTGTGCGTCAAACGAAGATCGTATGCCAAAGTTACGACCCTCGGAAGTTGATGTACCAATTTACCCAAACGGGGCCCATAGTTTGGCGTTTCATCTTCTATGGTTAGGTTTTTGGATGTTTAAGGTTCTCCATTGTTTCTGAACAATAAAATAGGCCTCTGAGCCTCATTTTAAGACAATTCAGAGGCATGTAGCCGCCACATCTTTTCTAAGAGATAAGCTACCATCGCCCAAGCTGGCTTATTTCCATTTTTGTTTGTAAGTATATTTCAGTATTTTACAGTAATGAAATGAAGAATTATTTCTGCTGCATCTCTGTATTTGTAGTTATCTTTGTAATTTGTTGCGTTCCTGTTTAAATCCTAATCAGTGGTATCAGAGCGGTTTGTTTTTTCTATGTTTTTCTTTGCATGTCCCCAACGAGGTCGGGATATAAGGAGTTAGTGCTTGAATTGGTTAAACCTTTGCAAGACCAGCCTCGCAAATCTCGCTAGCCTCCCATGGCGGATGAAGAGAAAGACGAGGGGGCAAGAGATCCTATCACAATCTTGCTTGAAGGATCCCTTGAGTGACAAAGGAACGTGATGATGGACAGCTTTGCCCAGATCCTTTAGCGGCTACCCAGAGGCGACGCATTGGCTTACAACAGCTACTCTGGAAATGCCACACCCTTTAAGGTACAAGTTAATTTTGAAATCCCCATCTTTGAGGGTCAAATAGACGAAGATGCCATAGATAAATGATTAAATCTGCTAGAAGGGTATTTTTATGTTCATGATTTTGCGAGTCAGGAAAAGATTATTTTCATCCTTCTCAAAGCAGCCTCCGACGTCAAGGACTAGTGGGAAACCTACTGCAAGCAGAAGGATGAAAGTATGGACTCACTATTTTTAGCTGCACCGACTTGGAATTCATTTCGGACTTCTATCAATGAGCAGTACTACCATATCGAAAGCTATGAGGATCAATACATAAAGTAGACCACGCTACAGTAGGGAAGGGACCAAGACGTGCTAGAGTTTACCAATTTCTTCCATACCCTTCACACAAAGTTGGGTATCGAGGATTCGAAGCAGCATTTAGTACTCAAATATCGCGACTGTCTGCACAAGTACATCCACGAAGAAATAGAATTCCTGAGCATCTCCTCGCTCGGCATGACATACTAATATGCTGTCAAGGTTGAGCAAAAGTTTAAACAGAAGAAGCGAGACTTTGGATTTGTGAATCCGAAGCAGGGGAAAGGTACCCCCAAATCACAGAACAAGGGACAAAGCCAAGGCGGGGTAGCCCAAGGCAACCCGCCAAAGTTGCAAGAAAAGAACAGTGTCGCAAAGTTGAAAAAGTACACGGGAAAGTGGTGTGAGTTCCATAAGAGCGCCACTCACAACATAAGTGAGTGTCGGGCCAAGCAGTCATTGGTGGCTGAGCTAAGGGTTTCAGAATCAGATGCATGTTCCGACTCTGAGTTAGAACCTGACAAGGGGAATGACAAAGGGAAGCAGATTATCGAAGCGGAGCCCAACGCCACCGATACCACCATGAAGATCCAGAAGGAGGAACCTGAAGATCCAGAGGAGGAGGAGCTTCTCTTCCACTCCTAAATGTGGGTAAAGGGCTCCCTACTACAGTTCATTGTCGACAGCGGGAGCCAAAAAAACCTCAGTTTAGCAGAATTTGTGAAGCGGTTGGGCTTACCGACCACAACACATCCACAACCGTACACCATCAGGTGGCTTCACCAAGGACGAGATCTTCGCGTAAGCTAGTAGTGTCACCTTCCATACAACATCAAGCCCTTCACGGATGAGGTATTGTGTGACGTTTCTCCCCTTGATGTTTGTGATGTATTATTAGGAAAACCATACTTATGGAAGCGACATGCTGTGTATGAATCAAGGTCCCGTGCTGTTATTGTTACCTTGGAAAATAAGTTGTATAGGATACCGGAGGTAGCCCCGCCTACTGCCATGTTAGGTCCCTATAATACTAGTGATTCCCCCATTACTATTGTTGTTGTATCCCTTATTGTTATTGTTGTGCCCTTATTGTCCCCATATTGTTATTATTGTGCCCCATAGAATCCCTCTATTGTTATTTTTGCGCCTTTATATTATTATTGTTAGGCCGGCTTGGTTATATTGTGATCCCTTAGACTCCTATATATAGAAAGGAGGTTTTATCATTTGAATCATCCAAGAATTGTTCATTTGTGTAATGTAAAGGCGGTTGCCCCCTCGACGAGGCTTATTTCTAAAGCGTTCATCTATCTTTTTGTGAGCTAGTTTCATAACATTTGGTATCAGAGCTTTGGATTCTAGGGTTTCACTGCTCCAAATAGGTCATCGTGGAATTTTCGCTATTACTCTTTTCCGCGACATTTCAGAAGCTAAAAAAAAACCCATTTGAGAGGAAATCATGCTAAACCACCGGTATGAATTTCAGATCCTGTCTCGCTATATTTTGGGAGATATAATCTGAGGAAGTTAGGGTTTTTGCACACCCCCAAATTACATTCCAAATAGGTTACCTCGGGGAAATCGTCATAACTTTTTCTCTCAACATCAGATTGAATTTTCGTAAGAAGTTACAGAAAGAGGACAGAATATAGTTTCTTGGGTATAATTTTCAAAACCTAAGGTTGAAACAGTGACCCACAACATGTCCTACAAGTTTGCTTTACTGAACCAGCCTATACTCAGGTCATCGTGGGAGATTTGGCATAACTCTTTATTGGAGAATCCAATCGTGATTAGGCTTGTGGGGTTAGAAATATTGCGCAAAGGGTTACCACAAGAAGAAATTTCAGACCTGGGATATCTATAATTAGAGAGATACATCGGATTCAATATCGAGATCCTACAAAGTGAAAAAAGGTGTGTAGTTTTTTTTTAATTTTTGCATAAGCTTGGTTTGAAAAATTAGTTTGAAGGAATTCAAAGGGCATAGTGAAGCATTATCATCGGTAATTGATGCCCCAAAGAAAGAAAATGGAAACACCTAGTAAGCAACTTTAAAGATCTAGCATGACTCATGAAGAAGAGGAAGAAATGCAACATGATATATCAAAATTACGAGACCAAGTGCAACAAATTTCACTCGCACAAAAAGTAACATAAAATAAGATGGATGGTTTAAAGAAAGACGTAGAAGCTAAGATGGATGGTTTAAAGAAAGGCATAGAAGCAAATATGGATGGTTTAAAGAAAGGCATAGAAGCTAAGATGAATGACGTGGACGCTAAGATGGATGATTTAAAGAAAGGCATGGAAGATTTGCAGACAAATTTGAAGACAGATTTGACAAAGTTTCTACAAGAAATGATTACTAATGGCAAAAGGGTAGGAAAAGGAACTCATGATGAGAACAAAATAAATGTTAATCATGATTTCGTACAATCTAACATTGGATTGAAGAACCACCATGTTCCAAAGATCGATATGAGGAAGTTTGATGGAAAGGATCTTGGAACATGCATACTACAGATGGAGAAATTTTTCGATCTCCATAATGTGCAAAACACATAAAAGGTACACATTGCAACTTTATATTTGGAACCAAATCAGCTTGTATGGTATCGATGGCTTTGCTCTCGTAAACAAATTGTCACTTGGGGTATTTTTACGGATAAAATGATAACACATTATGAGGATACAAAAAGCAACACTTTTTTTAGCCAATTGATGAATATCAAACAAAAGGGTTCAATGATGGAGCACATCGAGGACTTCCAAAAATCGAATATAAGGGTAAAAGATATTCCAGAGGAGCATAGGATTGATGTGTTCATAGGGACTTTAAAAGATAACATCCAACATGAGGTTCATCTTTGGGAAATAGATTCATTGGAGAAGGCATTTAGGTTGGCAAGAAAAATGGAAAGAAAAATTATGGCAACAAGGAAGCCTACCACTCACAATCATAAAGATGGAAGTGTTACTACCCCTAGCAATCCATAGCCTACAAGGTTGACACCACAACAATTGGAAGAAAAAAGAGCAAAAGGGCATTGTTACAGTTGTGATAGCAAATACACTAAAGGTCATAAGTGTGCATAGAAGAAATTATTTTACATAGATTGTGAAAAGGATGAAGAAAAGGAACAAGAAATGTCAAAAGAAGAAGATATACACCAGGAACAAACCCTAGAAAAGAAGAAATGAATCTGACAATATCTTGTAATGCATTGGCTGGAATTACCACTCCTCAAACTATCAAGATAGAAGGGCATATCAAGAAGAAAAAGGTAATAGTGTTGATTGATTCGGGAAGTACCCATAATTATATTCATTGTAAGATATCTAAAGAATTGAATTGCTTCCTATATCCAACACCAGAGTGTCAAGTGATGGTTGCAAGTGGAGGAACCATAAATTGCTCAGGAAAGTGCCATAATATCAAGCTATCCATGGGAGAATATGTGTTGAATAGCCAAATGCTTTCCATTCCAATGGGTGGTGATGATGTTGTACTAGGAGTCCAATGGCTACAATCCTTGGGTACAATAGCTTTAAATTTTCAAGAAGTTTTCATGAAATTCTCTTCAGAAGGAAAGGAAGTTGAATTAAGGGGTCTTACAGGGAATTCGGGAAAGATAATAAGCTCTAACGGAATGACAAAGCTTCTAAAGAAAGAACAACGAGGCATAATTGCACAATTATATTCACTAGAGGTTCCCACATCGAAATCATCCATTTCTCCAAATCTCCAAAAATTCTTGGACAATCATTCCAAGGTATTTGAGACTCCTAAAGGCCTCCCACCTATCCGTGATCATGATCATGCTATTAATTTGATTCGAGGAAGTGTTCCTTAAAACATTAGGCCTTACAGATACCCATATGTCCAAAAGAGTGAAATTGAACGTATGGTTGCAAAAATGCTAGAGACTGGTATAATTCAACCTAGTCAAAGTTCTTTCTCTGTTCCATTAGTATTGGTTCACAAGAAGGATGGATCATGGCGCATGTGTCCAGATTATAGGGAGCTCCAAATGCTCACTATTAAAGATAAATTTCCCATTCCTATCATTGATGAATTATTGGATGAATTGCATGAATCAATTTACTTCACCAAGTTGGATCTTCATTCAAGATATCATCAAATAAAAATGAAGACTGAAGACATTCCAAAAATAGCATTTAGAATTCATGAGGGTCATTATGAATTTTTGGTCACGCCTTTTGGCCTTACTAATGCACCTTCTACATTTCAAGGTTTGATGAATTTGATTTTCAAACCCTTCCTTAGAAAATTTGTGTTAGTATTTTTTGATGATATACTAATCTATAGTAGGTCTTGGAAGGATCATGTCCAACATGTTGACATGGTGCTCAAACTATTGGAGGAGAAACAATTATATGCAAAAATACCCAAATGTTTCTTTGGAGTACAAGAGGTGGAATATTTGGGTCATATTTTATCTCATCAAGGTGTTAAGGTAGGCCCTAGCAAAATTAAAACCATTAAGGAATGGAAAATCCCCACATCCATAAAGCATCTAAGAGGATTTCTCAGGTTGACAGGGTATTATCGCAAGTTTTTTTAGAATTATGGGAGGATAGCAGCACCTCTAACAACATTATTGAAGAAATATGCATTTTCATGGACTCCAGATGTTGGGTGTGGAGCCTGATTATCTTTTGTATTCAAAGGTCTCAGTCGGATGTATACCCCAGGAAGATTGTGCACCCCTCCACATGAGGGGGTGCGGGGGGGACTTCCCCCCCCCAATGGGTGTTCGGGGGGGCCGATTCCCCCAGCTGCGGGGTCCGGGGGCCAGCGGTCCCCCGGCAGGGTTTTGGGGGCAGCACACCCGAAGCTAAGAATAGATGTAAAATTACCTTGTAAAATGTTGTAATTTAGTATTCAATCTGGGCCGTTCATTAGGCAGAGATCTGATGATAGAAATTATGTTTAATTTAGGGTTTTTTGCCCTAGAAGTCAACCCTTCACTATATATGAGGGAATTGTATTATGTCTATACATATCTATATTCTGAGTGAGGAAGAGAGATGAGATTGAGAGCGAAGACGGTGTTACAGTGGATCTGTTGTAGGTTGTATCTCTTTAGTTTGTTGGATAATATAATAAAATAAGGATTGGTTGTTTCTCTGTGGACGTAGCCCAAATTGGGTGAACCATGTATATTTGTGTCTCTCTTGTTTTATGCATTTTCTATGTTTATATTTCTACAATATTTTATGTGTTCCATTGCTCTTTAATATATAATTTTCTAACAACTGGTATCAAAGATGAAGGTCTATTTGGCTGATAAACTCGTAGGAGAGAAGGTTTCCTCATTCGAGTGCGAGCAATGGTGGAAGATAGTAGGTTTAGGGTTGAAAAATTCGACGGCCAAAATTACCAGCTGTGGAAGATGTAGATGGAAGATTATCTGTATCAGAGAGATCTGTACCTACCATTGAGTGGAAAGACAAAGAAGCTGACGAGTATGACAGACACAGAATGGGATATTCTCGACAGAAAGGCACTTGGAACAATACGGTTGTGCCTAGTGGCATCGGTAGCATTTAATATTTCAAAGGAAACGACAACAGAGGGTTTAATGTCGGCATTGGCCAAACTATATGAAAAACCCTCGGCCTCAAATAAGGTATTTCTTATGAAGCATTTATTTAATATGAAGATGTCAGAAGGTGGATCTGTTGTTGATCATTTAAATGATTTTAATACAGTTACAAGTCAGTTAAGTTCTGTAGGGGTAACTTTTGATGATGAAGTTAGGGCTCTGTTATTTCTGTGCTCATTGCCAGAAAGCTGGAATGGTTTAGTTATGGCCATTAGTAACTCTGTCTTTGGATCTAGTACTTTAAAGTTTGATGATGTTTTCAGTGCAATCCTTAGTGAGGAAATGCGATGGAAAAGCTCCGGTGAGACATTAGGTAATGCTTTGACTGTAGAGACTAGGGGAAGAAAAATGGAAAGAGGAAAGAGCCCAGGATATCACAGCAAGTCAAGAAAAAGCAGATCCAAGTCCAGATCGGGGATAGTGTGGTAGAAATGTGGGAAGAAAGGACACCTGAAGAAAGAATGCAAGTCTTGGAAGGGAAAAGAAGGAGACGCGCAACAAGAAACTAATCATGAAGCGAATGTAACAGGTGATGTGTTGCAAGATGCTTTGGTTCTTTCTTTAGAAAATATTATTGATACCTAGGTGGTAGATTCAAGGGCCTCATTCCATGCCACACCTGATAAGAAACATTTTCATGATTATCTTCAAGGAGATTTTGGACAGGTTCGATTGGGTGATGATAAACCCTGTAAAATCGTTGGAATGGGTACAGTTTTTATATAACAGCAAAATGGAAATCAGTGGCTATTGAAGGAGGTAAGGCGTGTTCAAGATCTGAAGAAAAATTTAATTTCAACAGGGCAGTTGGGAGGTGAAGGTTGCGTAACTACTTTCACAGATAAAACCTGGAAGGTCACTAAAGGATCTACGGTAATAGCGAAAGGAGGAAAGGTTGGTACATTGTATTTATGTAATGGTACTTCTAATTCTGTTAATGCTTTAACCTCTACAGGGGAAGATACGGGATTGTGGCATCATAGGCTCGGGCACATGAGTGAGAAGGGGATGCAGATTCTTCACTCAAGAAATTTGTTGCAAGGTTTGAAGCATGTTGATTTAAAATTCTGTGAGAATTGTGTTTATGGAAAACATAAGAGAGTCAGATTCCTTAGAGTTGGGAAAGAAAAGAAGAGCGAAAAATTAGAGCTTGTGCATACAGATGTATGGGGACCTGCTCAGGTATCATCTCTTGATGGATCTCATTATTATGTTACTTTTATTGATGATGCAACCAGAAAAACCTGGATTTATTGTATTCAAAATAAATCTGATGTATTTGATACTTTCAAGAAATGGAATGCTTTGGTTGAAATGAGATAGGGAAAAGGTTGAAGTTTCTCAGATCATATAATGGAGTTGAATATTGCAGCAAAGAGTTTGATAGGTATTGTTCAAAGAATGGAATTTGCAGAGAGAAGACAGTTCTAGGAACACCACAAGAAAATGGTGTGTCAGAAAGGATGAACAGGACAATCATGGAGCATGCAAGGTGCATGAGATTGCATGCAGGATTGTCTTTACAATTTTGGGCAGATGCTGTAGACACTGCTGTTTATCTAATAAATAGAGGGCCTTCAAGTTCCTTGGATGGTGGTATTCCAGAGGAGGCATGGAAAGGTAAAAAGGTAAACCACTCATTTTTAAAGATTTTTGGTTGTGAAGCCTTTGTCCACATTAATAAAGAAAATAGAACAAAGCTTGAGGCAAAATCAAAGAAATGTACCTTTATTGGATATGGTGTTAATGATTTTGTTTATCGCTTATATGGTTATGAAAATCACAAAATCATTAGGAGCAGACATGTAATATTCAATGAAAAGGTCTTGTATAAGAATAAGTTGCAGGAAAAGAAACAAGAAAAATAAAATAGAGAATACACAGTTCTTGACGATATCACAGGAAAAGTGATGGTGCCTGAAAATCATAATGATCAACAGCTAGAACAACAACCACAACAGCAACAAGCACCTCAAACACCTGAAAGTGGTGTTAGAAGATCTACCAGGATAAGTAGACCCCCTGAACGATACTCTCCTTCATTATATTATGTATCTAAAATTTGACAGGTTTATGTCTGAACAAGGTTATACTAGATGTCACTCTGACCATTGTGTTTATCTCAAAAGGCAAAATGATGGCAGCTATATTATATTGTTATTATATGTAGGTGACATGCTTGTTGCAGGTTATAACATGAAGGAAATAAATGTGCTCAAAAGGAAATTGGCAAACTCATTTGCAATGAAGGATTTGGGTCCTGCAAAACAAATCTTTGGTATGAGAATAACTAGAGAGAGGAAGAATCACAAATTAACATTATCTCAAAGTGAGTACATAGAAAAGGTGTTGAAACTGTTTAATATGCAAAATGAAAAACCAGTTGGTATACCTTTGGCTGGCCATTTCAAATTAAGTAAGGAGGCGTGTCCCAAGACTCAGGAAGGAATGGCTCATATGTCTAAAGTTCCATATGCATCAATAGTTGGAAGCTTAATGTATGCAATGGTCTGCATAAGGATTGATATTTCACATGCAGTGGGAGTTGTAAGCAGGTACATGAACAATCTAGGAAAATAACATTGGATGGTGGTAAAGTGGATTCTTAGGTATTTGAGAGGTACCACAAATCAAGAATTATGCTTTGGTGGTTCAAACATTGCTCTAAAGGGATATGTTGACGTAGATATGGCAGGTGACAGAGATAACAGGAGGAGCACAACAGGATATGTATTTATTGTAGTTGGAACAGCTGTCAGTTGGGTTTCAAAACTGCAAAGTGTTGTTGCACTCTCAACAACAGAATCAGAGTATTTTGCTGCTACAGAGGCTAGTAAAGAAATGATTTGGTTACAAAGGTTTCTGGATCAATTGGGTAAGAAGCAGGAGTTGGGTAGGTTATACAGTGATAGGCAGAGTGCCATACATCTTGCAAAGAACTCTGCATTTCATTCCAAGATTAAGCATATACAACTCAAGTACCATTTCATACGGTCAGCGTTGGAATATGGACAGTTGAAGCTAGAAAAGATACACACTAGCCAGAATCCTGCAGATATGTTAACAAAAGTTGTAACCAGGGAGAAACTGAGAATCTGCTCAGTTTCAATTGGTCTTCAAGTATGATGAAGAAGATGAGAAACAAACAGGTCCAAAGAGGAGTCATTGTCTAGCAAATGAAGCAGCGGTGGAGTTGCTATAATCAGTCTCCAAGTGGGAGATTGTTGGGTGGGGAGCCTAATTATCTTCTGTATTCAAAGGTCTCAGTCGGATGTATACCCCAGGAAGATTGTACACCCCCCCATTCGGGGGGGTGCGGGGGGGACTTGTCCCCTCCGTGGGGGTTCGGGGGGGCCAATCCCCCCCGACTGGGGGGTTTGGGGGCCAACGGTCCCCCGATGGGGTTTCGTGGGCAGCACCCCCGAAGCTAAGAATGGATGTAAAATTTCCTTGTAAAATGTTGTAATTTCGCAGTCGATCTAGGCCGTTCATTAGGCAAAGATATGACGATAGAAGTTATGTTTAATTTAGGGTTTTTTACCCTAGAAGGCAACCCCTCACTATATATGAGTGAATTATATTACATCTATACATATCTGTATTCTGAGTGAGGAAGAGAGAGGAGATTGAGAGCGAAGAGGGTGTTACAGCGGATTTGTTATAGATTGTATCTGTTCAGTTTGCTGGATAATATAATAAAATAAGGACTGGCTATTTCTCTGTGGACGTAGCCCAAACTGGGTGAACCACGTATATCTGTGTCTCTCTTATTTTATGTGTTTTCTGTGTTTATATTTCTGCAATATTTTATGTGTTCCATTGCTCTTTAATATATAATTTTATAACACCAAAAGCAACGAAGGCCTTTGAACATCTTAAAGAGGAAATGTGGCAAGCACCAGTCTTAGCTACACTGGACTTCACAAAAACCTTTGTTGTGGAATGTGATGCCTCAGGAAATGGAATTGGTGCTACTTTAATGTAAGAAGAAAGACCCATTGCTTTCAAAAGTCGTCCAATCAAAGGAAAGTATTTACAAAAACCTATTTATGAGAAGGAAATGTTGGTAATACTACATGCACTTAAGAAATGGCGACCCTACCTAATGGGAAGACACTTCAGGGTAAAAACAGATCATGATAGTCTTAAATACTTTTTAGAACAAAGATTATCTTTAGAAGAGCAGCAAAAATGGGTCACAAAGATGTTGGGTTATGAATTTGAAATCATCTACAAAAAAGGGAAGCAAAATGTTGTGGAAGATGCACTCTCAATAAAGGATGAGGATGTGGAAGCATTTCTTTACGCCATTTCTATTATCCAACCAGTTTGGACAAACAAATCAAGGGATGAATGGAAGAATGATGAGGAAGTGTGGAAACTCATTCAAAAGATACAACAAGATCCCAGTACATCTGATACATTTAGCTGGAAAAATGATTCGTTATGGTACAAGGATCGGTTATACCTATGTAAGAATTCCCAACTCAAACAAAATATTCTTAGGGAATTGCACACCTCTCCCTTAGGAGGGAACTTAGGATTTCTAAAAACCTACCACAGGGTTAAGAAGGATTTTTTTTGGGATGGCCTTAAATCAGATATTCAAAATTTTGTGGTGGAATGTTTGGTTTTCCAACAAAATAAAGTTGAAACAATTAAGACCCCAGGACTATTACAACCTTTATCCATTACAAGCCAACATTGGGAGGAGGTTTCAGTGGAGTTTATCACAGGTTTACCTAAGTCCGAAGGAAAGAGTGTTATCATGGTGGTAGTTGATAAACTTACCAAGTATGCACACTTTTGTGCATTATCTCATCCATTTTATGCAAGTACAGTTTCTACTGCATTTATGGAAACAATTCAAAAGCTACATGGAAACCCAAAGATTATTGTAAGTGACAGAGATCCCATTTTCACTGGAAATTTTTGGACATAATTATTTTCTTGTCTTGGCACTCAGTTAGCTCATAGCTCATCTTATCATCCTCAATCTGATTGGCAAACTGAGATAGTAAACAAATGTTTGGAAGGATATCTTCATTGCTTTGTATCTGATAAACAGGCACAATGGGTCAAATGGTTGCCTTTGGCTAAATGGTGGTATAACACTTCCTTCTATACTGCAACAAAAACGACCCCATTTATGGCACTTTATGGATATCATCCACCATCAATCACATCATATTTAAGAGAAAATTCTAAGGTTCAAGTAGCGGAAAATCACATCAAGCATCAGCAACAAGTCCTCCAACTCTTAAAGGATAACCTCACCTTGGCACATAATAGAATGAAACAGCAGGCAGATCAACATCGTAGTGAAAGAAGTTTTCATGTAGGTGATTGGGTATTCCTATAGCTACAACCATATAAAGAAATGTCCCTCAAGCAAGCTAAGAAGGATAATAGGTACTATGGCTTACAATTTGCAAAAGATAGGTACTATGGCTTACAATTTGGAGCTTCTTGTAGCTTCCCAAGTGCACCCAGTTTTCCATGTTTCATGCTTAAAGAAGGTTATAGGTGACAAGCTTCCAGTTCAAACAATATTGCCAGAACTTGATGAGGAAGGAAAAATTATATTGGAACCTGAAGCAGTCAATGAAACAAGAACTTGATAGCCACGAAATCGATCAATTTCAGAGTATCTCATCAAGTGGAAGAACTTACTCATTGAAGATTCCACATGGGAGGATGAGAATTTTATACAGAAGCATCTAGAACTGCTCAGGCATTGAGGACAACACTTTTTTGAAGGAGAGGGGCATGTTAGGTCCCTATAATACTAGTGATTCCCCCATTACTATTGTCGTTGTATCGCTTATTGTTATTGTTGTGCCCCTATTGTCCCCATATTTTTATTATTGTGCCCCATAGAATCCCTCTATTGTTATTTTTGTGCCTTTATATTATTATTGTTAGGTCAGCTTAATTATATTGTGACCCGTTAGACTCTTATATATATAAAGGAGGTTTTGTCATTTGAATCATCCATGAATTGTTCATTTGTGTAATGTAAAGGAGGTTAACCCCTCGAAGAGGCTTATTTCTAAGGCCTTCATTATCTTTTCTATCTTTTTGTGAGCTGGTTTCATAACACGCGATCTCTTTAGTTACAACAAAACAATGCAGTAAGCTCATTTCCAAAACCGGAAAATTTGTTTTCCTGATGATACGCCCTCAAGGAAAGAATAAGACGGTGGCCACGACCTCTAGATAAGGCCCCTTCGCATGACAACTACAGATGGACAAGGTCGTGGAGGAGTACAAAGACATCTTCACCTCCCCACGGGGGTTCCTCTGCACTATCAGGTCAAGAACTCCATTGATCTGACCCCAGGTGCATCACTTCCCAATGGACCAATCTATCAGCGCTCCATTCTGGAGAACGATAAAATTAAGAGGTAGATTCACGGGCTGTTGTAGAAAGTTCACATCTGTCCGAGTTCATCGCCTTGTGGGAGCCCGATCATGTTGGTACAGAAGAAGGATGGGACTTGGAGACTCTGTATTGGCTATCGAGCGCTGAACAAGATCGCTGTCCATAATAGCTACTCGATCCCACGGATTGATGACCTCCTGGACCAACTGAAGGGGGCAATATATTTCAGCAAAATGGATTTGAAGTCAAGATATCACCAAGTACCAATCGAACCCTCCAATGTGTGGAAGACTGCCTTCAAAGCCAAGGAGGGCCTTTTCGAATGGTTGGTTATTCCTTTCAGATTGACGAATGCTCCTGCAACCTTCATGAGGCTAATGGGTGACATCTTGCGGCCATTCACCAACTCATTTGTAGTGGTATACTTGGATGACATCCTGATCTTCAGCTAGAGTTGGTAAGAGCACCTCCACCACATTCGATAGGTTCTCCAAACACTGCGGAAACACAAGTTATGTGCCAGTTTGGAGAAATGAACTTTTGGCATGACCCAGGTTCAGTATCTAGGATACATTATTGATGAATGGGAGGTGCATGTGGATCCAGCCAAGATCCAAGTCATTCGGGATTGGCCATCTCCAACCACTTTGACAGAGCTCCGCAACTTTATAGTTATTGCCAACTTCTACTGCAGTTTCGTGTTGGGATTTTCTCATATCACTTGGCCCTTGAGTCAAGTGACCAAGAGAGGAGCGAAAGCAAAATTCTTTTGGTCTAAGTCTCAACAGAAGGCATTCACAGAGTTGAAATATCGCTTCTACTTGGCACCAGTGCTCACATTACCATACTTGAAACAACCATTTGAGGTCGAGATAGATGCTTATGACTATGCTATTGGGGCATTCCTTACTCAACATGGGCATCTAGTGGCATATCATAGTGAGGCACTTTCAGACATAGTCTGGAAGTATCCCACTTATGACAAAGAGATGTATTCCATTGTGCAGGCCTACCAACAATGGAAGCATTACATTTTGGGGAAGGAAACGGTCAACCACATAGACCACCAACCCCAGTAGTTCATACAGACCCAAGGGAAATTGCAGAATGATCGCCATCAGAAGTGGTCCACATACCTACAACAGTTCCATTTAAATATCAAGTATAAGAATGGCAACACCAATAATGTTGCAGATTGCCTCAATCAACCACCGATCATGGTGTTAACCATCGTGCTCAACTCTTGTGGGCACGAGACTTCTGATTGGCCACTTCTCTACAAAAGAGACCCAGAATTCGACCACACATACTAGACACTCTTGGAGGGTTAGCATGTTCTAGATTTTCACCTCTAGGATGCCCTGTTATGCCACCTGGGTCACCTTTGTGTTCCTTCAAGCGAGCATGCCAAGATGATTTGGGAAGCACACTACAGTCGGGTTGTTGGGCATTTTGGGGTCGAGAAAATGATGGCATTACTGCAGAAGTATTTCTATTGGCCGAATCTTCGACAAGATGTCAGGAAGTACATCATATCATGCACTGCCTGCGCCATTGACAAACCAACCATCAAGAAGCAAGGCCTTTATACTCTGCTTCCTACCCCTAGTCGACCTTGGGAATCCATCTCCATGGATTACATGTCAGACCTTCCTTCTACTAAGCATGGAAATGACTGTGTTTTTGAGGTCGTTGACAGGTTCTCGAAGATGGCCATTATGGTGGCCTGCAAGAAGACTATCACAGCAGAAGCCACTGCTAAACTCTTCTTTGAATGAGTGTGGGCACACTTTGGGATCCCACAATCTATCATCTTAGATCGGGACAATAGGTTCCTCAATACATTTTGGTCCAACACACCAAACTCACTAAGTCCACAACCTTCCATCCTCAAACTGATGGCCAGATAGAGGTGGTGAACAGGATGATCGTAAACATTTTTCACATGTACAACTCAAAGCATCCACACACATGGGATGAGAGCCTCCCCTATGTTCAACACAACTACAACTGGGCTATCCATAGCTCGACTTTCCACAACCCTTTTTAGGTGGGCTTGGAATTCCAGCCACTATGTCCCATTGATGTGGCCATGCCATTTGCAGCTACTCACGTAGATTCGTCTCATGTCCAGTGTGAAACAGATAAGGAAAATAGCTTCATTGAGCACATCCAACATATTTTCCAACAGGTCCATGACATTTTGGAGAAATCAAATTCCAAGTACAAGCATTGACATGATCAACATTGGGTGCCACACAAGTTTCAGGTGGGCGACAAATTATCAATGCCTTTGCAAAAGGAACACCTTACCGGAGCCTATCGGAAACTCAGACCACTCTGATATGGTCCTTACACAATGACCAAAGCTGTGGGAGACAATACATTTGATCTCACCATTCCCCCATTCCTTGGCATGCACCCAGTGTTCAATGTGGACCACCTTCGGCCATACTTTCCACCATTGCTAGACATATCCGACATTGCAGAATAGCTGACACCCACAGAGTTAAATCTAGATTGCATGGAATAAGATGCAACTGATCGGATCATGGAAACACAGATCAAGCACACTCGCCAGAAAAATATCCAACTATATCGAATTATCAAAGCAGGCCAACTACATCACCAGGGCAAGTGGCTCACCAGGGACCAAGTTCAGCAGAAGTTTACTCATCTCATGGAGGAACTCAATGCAATGGGGACCATTGCTTCCTAAGGGGGGAGAAATGATCCAGGTGGATATTGGTGGCCACCCGCGAAGTCCACTTGGACCCCCACCATTGTTTCTTTCATCTTTTCAGTTTCCTTAATTGTAGTACAATTTACTATTTTTAGTAGTTTTTCGGGTCCTGAACTTTCAGAGGCATTTTGAGGCCCTAAACGACGTTTTTTGGGAAAACTGGGAGCAACATGGGTCCGTGGACCGATGTTGCTCTTCCCAAAGTTATAGTTCTCAAATAGATCTTTCTAACGATATTGTGCACGTCAAACGGAGATTGTATGCCAAAGTTACGACCCCGGGAAGTTGATGTACCAATTTACCCAAACAAGGCCCACAGTTTGGCGTTTCATCTTCTAGGGTTAGGTTTTTGGATGTTTAGGGTTTTCCATTGTTTCTCAACAATAAAATAGGCCTTCGAGCCTCATTGTAAGACAGTTCAGAGGCATGTAGCCGCCACATCTCTTCTTATAGATAAGCTACCATCGCCCTAGCTAGTTTATTTCCATTTCTGTTTGTAAGCATATTTTAGTATTTTACAGTAATGAAATGAAGTATTATTTCTGCTGAATCTTTGTATTTGTGGTTATCTCTGTAATTTGTTGCATTCTTGTTTAAATCTGGATCAGAGGCTATCTTTTTCTTGCTACTGCTTTGCTTTTCTACTATTGTCTTCTCCCTTTGAGACACTTTTCTCATCAAATCCATCATCAATTCAATTTCTATATCCAACTCATTTCTTTACTTGACTCTTTACTCTTCCTCTCTTGCATATCCTTTGCAATCTTCATCAGGTTCTTTCTTCCCTATTGGTGCTTTTAGCCATTTCTCCAGTAGCTCCAATTCTTTCTCCCATTCACTGATCCTTTGATGAGAGTTTAGTCCTTCTTTATTGATTGCCTCAACAGCTTCCCTGGTTATTTCCATAGTGCCTATCATCATGATGGATTTATGATCCTTTACTATGTTTTCAGCTAACATAGTCTCTTCTTTCAATTTGCCTTTAATATTTTGCTGGTTACCTTCACTTTGTAGTTGTTGGTTCCTTACTACCACCCTTACATCCTTACCCTCTTGTTGCTTCTGAACTTCCATTTCATCTCCAAATAACCTCTGTTCAATTTCTTCGATCACAGCATCACACTCAATCATTCTATGCATTGTTCTTGCAAACAAACTATTGGTTTGTGAATCAAAACACTATTTTATCTCCATTTCTTTTAAAGAACCTCTGCTATTGTTAAGTACTGTTGTAACCATTTCTTTTCTATTGCCATTTCCTCCTAGCAACTTCTCCAACAATTCAATTTCCTCCTTACATTTAGCAAGTGTTTTATCACAATGCTATTCATTTCCAGCTTCATCCTTTACATGGTCACTATTGCCCAATGATTCAATCAGACTTCCTTCCATAGACAATTCTGTCTCATTCATTTCCACATAAATAAATCCTTGTTCAACACTTAAAATCAATGTATTCAAACAACAATTGTCAGTTTGAAAAGTATAAGGCTCAACAGCCTCAAGTAACGTTTGACATATCAACTCTTTAGGTTGATCGTCATCTCCTTCTTCCATAAGCAATTGTCCTTGTTTTGTAACAGTTCCAAATATAAATTCATAGATAATTTCTTTCTGCTGTAACAATTCCATATTTTCCTCATTCAAGAGGCATTCTCGATCATACTCTGCTCTAGAATACTTATCCTCTGAAAGGTACTCTTCATCCTCTGTCAGTACATCAATATGCTGATCCAAGTTCTCCTCTGAACTCTGGTAATTTTTATCAAGTTTTATGATAGCTTCATAAGGCTGCCAATCCTCTACAAAACCTGCACTCACAAAACAATTATTATAATTAAAAACATAAGGCCTCAGTGCCTCTTCTTCCTTTGGAAACATTTGAGTATGCTTCTCTAAACTATCCCAATAGTTCACTGATCTCCATTCTTCATCTTCACCCAGAACTTCACCTTGTTCTGCCTCACAAATAGAAACTTCCATTTCCAACTCAGCTTCTCTGAGTTTTTCCACCAGCCACTTCACTTGCCTCTGTTGTAGCCTTCTCTATAACTTATGCCACTTTACTGCCCTTTTCCTCAAGACCCAACCTTGTCTCTGGCTTTCCTCCAATATCCTCCTTAATGCATCGAGTTGTTCTTTTAACTCTGCAATTTCCTTGTCAAGCTCCTCTTGACTCATTCTCTTGCCATTTGCGTTGGCGTCCTCCTTCTTCACTTTTCTTCTATTGTGGTCTTCCTCAGAACCTCTTCTATGACTATTAGTAGTCATCTTCTTCTCCATCTCTATGAGTTCTTCACTCACTCACTATGAGCTGCACTAAAGCCTCTGCAACAGCAAGTCCTCCCTGCTTCCACTTACCTCACCAAGCTTTCCTTTGTACTTGGTCTTTTCACAAGCCCTTGGTTCTCTATCTCTGGAACCTCTTTTGAGCACTTCTCTCTGCTCCTTCTAGGTTTCAACTCATCTGCACCTTTTAAGAACACAATTGTCCTCTTGTATTTCAATCACTGATGAAATACTAGGTTTTGACCACCTCTTCTTTCACTTAGAAACTCTTACCAACTTCCTTCATCCTTTAGCAATTCTACACACATCCTTTGTGAACTGGAACAAAACCCCTACAGTAACAAGTCTCCTTCTTGCTACATATGCCTCACTAAGCTTCTCTCCTCTGAGCTCAGTCTTTTGGCATCTCTCTGGTTCTTACCTCTGGAACCAAATGAGCACTCCTTGCTCTAGGTTGTTGCAATCTTATCACCTTCTTATGCTGCTACCTGTGCTTCAATATAAAGACCACAATCTCTCCAATCTTATCAAACTAAAATAAAAACATATCATCTCACCTTCAAGATCTTTTCATGATCTTGTTTTACCATTCTCTTGCACTTTGAATGGATTGTTTTATATTTCTTGCATCTGCAAATTCTACCAATATTTTGCTATACTTTATCTCTATGTGCCTGTTTGTATGTCAGATTTAAAATATGATCTCTTCTTACCTGCTTTCATCACCATTCACCTATATACACACCTTCAAAACATAATTCTATTTTAAATTTTCTCAAAGAAATTTTCACACATAATTTCTTTGTGTTGCTTTGATACCAAAAATGGTGCCAGCCTAAGCTGACAATACCCACATTATGCAAATAAAATTGCATGTCACTTGTCCCATGAATTAATCACCTGTTCCATGGTGAAAATCCCTCTATAACTAGGTTTTAATTCCTTAAGAGGAAATATTTCAGTTAGCTATCCACGGTTACGACTTTGGGTTTTTCTTCAACTCCGCACTTATCAACCATACAATTTGGTTAAAACCCAAACTTAACCCATAATATTTTAATCCAATTTATTTCTATTATAACCCATATAATAGAAATACACATAAACCACATTTAACTTTACCTGTCTGCCAATCCACAACCTTGCCACATTTATCGATGCTCACCTTATCATGTTCATTCTCCACTGCTGATTTCACTCCACTAGATCAACAGCTATCATGCGATCTCCATTCATCCTCTGGAACTCACACAAGTTTAATTTGCATTGATAAATACATTAGGTCCGCTTAGAATATTAACCTGCGAGCACGTTTACCACGCGATCACCGTCGGATCACGCCATTCACAATGAACCGATTCGATTGATCCGAACTTCAACAGATTAAACCACAATTCATACAAAATAGCATCCGAATTTTCAACAAATATTATCGTGCTACCTCTTCGTTGTTGATCTTACCTTTCAATCTAACGGTTTTTGGTTCACCCGATCAGCAAAACTAATCGACGATCCTCCACCATTGATCAAAGCACACTTGATCCAACGATTAATAGCAATATCGGATGAGCCACTTTCACGAGGATTACATGCCCGATAAAGCGGTTTCCTCTCTCCTGCGGCATGCTATGTGTTGACTGATAAATGGAATCGGGTGACCACCCTGAATTACCACTTACCACTTAGAGCCCGCAAGATAAACCATTTCCTGTTATGAAACTACTTTTCTCGTGCATTAACACTCACACATTTTACCCACGCTATAGCTGTATATTTATTTCCATTGGACGGTCCTAATTATTTGTCCAGATTTCTTTTTCAATCAGTGTTGTCCTTCGATCTATATGATCCAATGGTCCCTAAGCATCGCTATGCTCTTTTTTATTTCTTCGCGTGTAATCGCCATTCACTTCCAGCCTGTGTATTTGGCTTCACCCTATGATCTTCATTCCTCCTAATCTTGACTTCCACTCGTGCCTTTATGTTTCCTTCACCTTTGTTGTAACATTAAATGCTTCCTCCTGTACGGTCTATGTGTAAAGCCGTAACACGTCTCTGTTGCTCCTCTTTGTACTTCCCTTCTAGATCTACACATGTATCCTATGTTACACAAAATAGATCAAGATCTTATACCATCTACATCTAAATTACTTAATACACACATATCAACTCAGAATCGAGTTGTCTATTTAATAAATAAGTGTTTACATAGGAACTCCTTCCTTGGCCTGATCTTCTGTATCAGTGGCCTTTGTTCCTGCCCGTAGGTTTTCAATCTGATTGATTGACTTCTCTAACTACTGACTAACTAACTAGCTAACCCCTGACTATGCCTTTTAGGCTTACATTTATACAAGAGGATTGTAAAACCAATTCCTGGTTTAGATCCTTAACCTTCTCAACAAAATCCTAAAATCTCTTCCTTATCTCTAAGGATCCTCTCTAATCCACAAAATCATGAACTAACACCTAATCTAAGTTTTACAATTAATTCTCAAGTCTCTCTACTATCGTGATTCTCTCATGTTCTCCTACATTCCAGAACATTTACAAATATGCCTCACTATACTTCACTAAATCCCTCTTCTAGATTCTCTCATTAAAATCACTCAAAACCTTAATAATTACATTAATTCAAAACATAGGAAACCAACTTCCTTGGAAACAAAAGACCCCCTATGTCTACTAAAATACAATGATATTGTTGAGATGAATGCTCCTACATCATATAATGTGGAGGCTTATTATAAAGGGGAGGCAGAATGAGGAGGGAGGGAGGTATAAGAGATATCATATGTTTTTTCATATTGGATATCGAAGAAGTGGGAGGCATAAGGGATAAGAAATTACGATAGAAAAAATTCCCAATGTTCTGATATGTGTCGAGGAGGTATGAGAGTTATAAGGAGACCTTCATTAATACTTAAATAGTCATCGTATATTATTAGAAGATCATGTATTAGAAGTTTTTAAAAATAACTTTTTGTCACCTCTTACAAATGCTGATGTCCGATATGAATATCGACACTTTTTGTAAAGGAAGGGAGAAGGTGAGGTGAAGTGGGGCCCATTTGGAGTGGAACTCCTCCATTATAAAGTACAACCACTTGTGTAATTAAAAATCCTACAGAATGAATTACAACCACTTTACAATTTTGAAATTTTAGGTTTCGTAATTTCTTTTAAAATTAGGAATTGGAATCAATTACCGAGATCCCGAAAATGCATAATTTTAATTGTTCTACAATTTGGCTGGGTGAGTTTGTAAGACCGTTAGTGGAAAATGAAAAAACTAGTAAAAATTAACTAAGAATTAATATTTAAAATAAATTACTATTTTGTTTAACAAAATTAAAATAATATACTCTTTGTACATTTTTTAACCCAGGCGGTAAAAATGATCAAACTTCGGACGAACACCATTTGCAAACCGTGTAACCAAATGAGATGAAATGAGTACCGATGGAAAGCTAGCGAAAAGTTGAACTCAATGAAAATAGAAATCCGACAAAAATGAATAAATGGAAAAATTGTAGGAAAATTAACCAAATAAAATATTAAAAGGTGATTTACCAAAACATTTATGGAAAGGGTTCCCATTGTTTAAAGTAAATAAGTAAAAAATGGGGGTTGTTGGGTTTTCCCTATAACATAACGCTAGAAAATAGATATGTACAACAGATAGCTAGAGCTATGATGGGAGAATGAAATTTTAAACAAAGATTTTGGGATGAAGATATTCACATAGTAGTAGTGATTCTTAGCAAAGCTCTCTTTAGACTGAACAGTTACAAGACTCCCTATGACCTTCGGTATGGTAGGCCTACAACAATCAAACGCTTAAGAGTATTTAGAAGCAAGTGCTATATCAAGAGGATTCATGACAAGCTTGGTAAGTTCGATGTTAGGGCTGATGAAGGTAATTTTCTTGGATATTTTCATAATAGCAAAGGCTATAGATGTTACAATAAGAATACAAAGAGGATTTTTAATTGTATTGATGTGAAAGTGGATGAGTATGTTGAATCTAAAGTAATTCAGCCATAAAAGACCAACTCCACTGATCCAATCAACAATGAGAAGTATTATAAGGAGGACCAACATTTCCAAAGTAAGGAAAAGGACTAGGATCCCCATTAAGAGGGGTTCCTTGGTTGGTAAATTATGGAATTGTTGCCATTATATTCAACTTTAGTGAATTTTATTAATAATTTTAACAGTATTAAGAATCCAAATTCACAATCCACACCTAAGGTCTGCAAAAAGTAAAATAAACAAATAACACACACTAATAAATCTCAGGAGTCAAACCATGAAAACAACATTTTCACAATGAAATCACTAGTTGGTGATGAAACTCAATGTCAAAGAGATCAATGTGGAAAGTGGCTAGAGATAGAGTATGTGGAATTAGTTATGTTGACAACCTGCTTAATGGACATGATCTGGTGCAAGTAACTTCACTTATGAAATTTCAAGTGAAGAATACCCTCCAAAAAGGTACAAGTGAGCCTAATCAACATCTGCACCAAGTACATCAGGGACTTCCCCCCCATCCTCACCTTGGGTAAAACCCTTAAGATAATGGTATCTAAGGTTACCACATACAACAACTTAACCTGGGGGGGCGGTCGCATATTGAACGTACATGCAAGGGAAGAGTAAAAAATCTCAATCCCCTTGAAGGTTCCTCAACATGTTCAATCTAAGGTTTATCCTTCAAGTGACTCCAAATTTCCTTTCAAAATTGTTTGTAATGCGTGCAAATCACAATACCATAACTGATGAAGCGAGGTCGGTCACTTCATTGGGTCCAATATTATATCGTGTTTAACTCTTGTGTAAGAGGACCTTCCCATAGTCAAAATGTAATAGATAGATTTAGTCCCTACTGCAAGATTCTAATGTTTGTTTGTAGCCTTGGAAAGTTAACTAACTTTCCTATTCCAAATCTCTACAATCTTATTTAATGTCGGTCTAATGAGCCCTAGAAATGCAAAAAGTCTAATTTATTTTATTAGCATTGTTTTCTAAGTTGTTGTTTACTTAGTAGGTTGATGGATATGAAACCAATGGCATTATAACCTAACTCAAAATTGAATTCTTTTATGCTATGAATTAGCACAAAAAGGAAATTATAAATAGACAACACCCAACAAACAAATACACAGATTATTCAAGTATCTAGTTCTAATAAGGATTCTTCGACAACATATATCTTTCATTTCATACATTTGACTTTTCATTGATCTTAATAAAGATAACGATATTATCATTATTTTCTTGTTACTTTATATATATTGAAAATTATCAACATTATTTTGATGGAGAATTATTGTGTATGATGATATTACTATCTTTGGATGGATGTTGTGAATTTACCTTAGAATAATGATATTCATGAAAGATTTTTATCTGATAATCACACATTTGAATTTTATTTGATTTGATTAAATAAGATGATGATATTATTAGTATTATCTTGTTATTTTATGTGTTGAAAATTGGCAATGTTTTTTTAATGGAGAATCATTATGTACGATGATATTACTATTCTTTTATGGATGTTGTGAATTTACCTTGGAATAATGATATCAGTGATAGGTATTGATTTGGTAGTCATATATGTATATTGATAAATTGTCAATCATTTTTTGATGGACAATTGTTATATATGATGATACTATTATTTTTTGGATGGTGTCAATCTCCATTAAATTTCTTTACAAACACGATGTTATAAATTTGAATTGTGATATATTCTTTAATGATATTTAGAAAACGTAATATATTTAGCTATTTAATTGAAATTAGTAAAATGAACCCATAAAGGAGGCCATAAATGGAAGAAAAAAAGGTACACTCTAAACAAGAATCCAAATGTGGATGTAACCAGGAATGCAAAATTGGATGTTAAATTAGGCATCAAAACAAGATGCAAAAAGGACACAGAAAGGGTTTTAAACTAGAGGTAAGAAAGGTTGCAACACTAGACACAAAGAAGGGAATAAACTAGGGCATACAAAAGGATACCAAAATGGGCACAAGAAAGGAGACAAAAATGGACACCAAACTAAATGCAATAAAGGATAGACAACTAGAAGTAAAATTGGATGCAAAAGGAGATGCCAAGTTGGGTGTTAAAAAGAAGAAAAGAAAGGATGAAAATTTAGATGCCAAATGAGGATACAAAGAATGATGTAAAATTGGGATGAAAAATTGGCCACAAAAAAAAAAAAAGGAACAAATAAAGGATGTAATAAAAGACACCAAAAATATGCAAAATGGGGCTAAAAAAATGTTGAAATCAAGGATGCCAAAAATGATGCATAATTAGCTGCAAATTCATACTCAAACCTAGGTACAAAATGAGATGCAAAGGTGGACACAAAATGAGGAAGAAAAAATGATGAAAATTTGGATACCAAAAGGATGCAAAATTAGACACCAAAAAGGATGAAAAATTGGATGCAAAAATGGATGTAAAAATGGTGAAAAGTTGGATGCAAAAATGGACTTAAAAATGGTGAAAAATTGGATAGAGAAGTAGACTTAAAAAGTGGTGCAAAAATGGCCATAAAAATGGCTCAAAATTGGACGCAAATTGAGATGCAATGTTGGATGAAAAATGAAGTGCAAAAACAAATGCAAAAGTGGATGTAAAAAATAGCTCAAAATTGAACATAACATTAGACACAAAATGAGATGCCAAGGTGGATGCAATGCATGGCTCAAGACAGGATGAAAATATAGATGCAAATTTGGATGCTCAAAAAGATGCAAAATTGTATGAAAAAATGGTGTTAAAAACGATGCAAAATTGGAAGCAACAAATGATGCAAAACTAGATGAAAAATACAGTGCAAAATGAGAAGCAAAAAACGGAGACAAATCAAACTCAAAAGTGGATGCAAAAAATGATGCAAAGAGGGGCACAAAAATGGATGCAAAATTTGGCATGAAAACATATTGTGCAAAATTTAATGCAAAAAATGGTGCAAATACAGGCAGGAAAACTAGCACAAAGCCAAATACAAAAATAGGTATAAAGTTAGAAGCAAAAGTTGGCGTAAGAATAAATGCAAAAATTGGATGCAAAAAAGGCGATGAATTGGATGCAAAATATGTTGTAAAAATTGATGAAAATGTTGGTCCAAAACTGGAAGAAAATAATGGCACAAAAAAAGAAGAAAAAAATGACGTAAAAAAAAGATGCAAAAAATGGTGCAAAACTAGAAGCAAAACGTGTCATAAAACCTTATGCAAATCCAGGTGCAAAATATGATGAAAAAAGGATGAAAAATCTAACGCAAAAAAGGATTCTTTAAAAAATTTAGAATAGTACCACATTTAGCATCAATATACTCATCCCAATTGGAAAAAAAATGCACTAAAATATGACGCTAAATCAGGTGTAAATTACCTATTATTCATTATACATGTGACTGTTGATATCACGATTGTTGTTAAACCAAAACCCGCAAGTGTTAGTAAACATACACATTGCCAGAGTTAATGGATCCTCAAGAGGCGGTTAAAGACATGCCGCAAAACATATGGGGAGCGTTGGATTATCCAATGCCCAACAGTGACAAGATTGAGACACATAGTAATTATACCAGGTGAACCATCTAGTATATTAATAAGTACTAGTGGTACAACAAACTTAATGTAGACTATGCATTGTTCATAATATTTTTAGTTGTGATCTAAACAAGAATAAAAGCATCGCCAATCATTACTGTGAGCCTTACAACAAATTCATCTAATATTACTTTCAACGACATATCATGGTCTTCCCTTGAAAATACCATTTTTGATAGTATCTTTTAATATAAAAAAAGGCATGAAATGACATTTCATAGATAAAAATAATAAATAAAAAAAATCCATACAATAAAATATTTCAATATAAAACACTATATTTTAAAACAATAATCATTTGAAGAATATAACAAAAAAGACACTATACCTAATCACAATAATCATTTATATCACTAAACAATCGACCAAGAAATATCTTTACTTTTGCATTCTCCATTAAGAAAAAAACATTTTTCTAAAAAGACAATCAATCCTATTCACATCTTTATTTTGTATATATCTTTTTTTTGGTTAAGTAAGAGTGCAGCCTTCTATTAACCACAAGAAAAATTATATATATTACATGTCTTTACAAGTGTAAAGACCAACAAGGGCTAACCCGATGAAGATTAACCTGAAACAACCCGAAACAAACCCGAAACCTTATGCCTAAATCTTACATCTAAACCTTCGCCCATTATCCAACCTGATGGCCATTCGATAAGACCCCCAGTGATCCAACGGTCATTAAATAAATCACTTCATAGATATGCGCGACCTTTACTAACTTTACGAAGCCTACAGGGTAAATAAGTTGTCACTGTATAAAACTTCGGGTCTGCTCTTGGACTTAACCTCCTCCCATGTTGAAACCCGATATCCTTTCAATCCAGATCCCGTAAGATCCGACAGTCACGAACACTATCGCCTCAGCAACATGCGCCCCTTTTACCTGGTTCACGGATCCAATAAGGATTATGAGCCATTGGTTTATAAATGTTCGGGTCCTATCTGAGACTTAACCTTCGATTACTTTTAGAACCCGATATCCATACGATTAGGTCCCTGTTGATCTGACGGTCCTCCAATATATCATATCGGAAACTTGCATGGTCTTTACCCTCTTTATGGACCCAATGAATATTATGAATCACTGATCTAAAAATCTTCAAGTCCGCTTGAATAGTTAACCTTCGATCACTTTCCCACCCGATAGCCATTTGATGGCGAAGGCTATCAAGATCTATGGTCAGCGCCCTGCTAAGAAGCCTGTTGTTTACCAAGTGCCCCTCCCCTGTAGAAAGCTCTATTTTACACATTTTTGAAGGATCAATAGTTAAGAAAGCCTTTCCCTTCCGCTTACTCTTGCTTCCACTAGTATTATTTCTTGTTCATTTCTAATAGTCTGGAAGTTCTCCATGTCTTTGGCCGCCTGTCTTTGACAATCGTCACGCAATTTTCCCGAGGGTGTTTAATCCCAAGGATACCTGCTGTAACTTTGTTTGCATAACACTCCTTCATTTGCCAGACGATCAGCTAGAATATTGGCTTTTCTTCGCACATGAACAAAGCTAACCATTCTCGGGGTTTGTAGGTGGATATGAATGCGCTAAAAGACCTGCAAAAGTCACCAATTTTTTGAAACTTTTCCCGGTGCTTTTCCATTACATATATTCTTGGTCACATTAATAATCAATTCAAAGTCTGCTTCAATGATGGAATTATGTAAATTTGACTCGATCAGTATTTCCAGGCACTGCTCTAAGGCCATGAGCTCCACCATGTTATTAGTGGCAGTCCCCAAATGACTGTGAAAGATATCCTTAATGCGCCCCTGCTCATCTCTGATGACCCCTCCAAAACCAACCATCCCTGGGTTACCTTTAGAGGCTCCATCTATATTGAATTTCAAGAAAACATGAGGAGGAGGTTGCCAGAAGTCTTTACCAGTATTTATCTGGCTCACACCCTTGTTTATGCTCTGGGGAACTAGCGAATGGAGACCCAACTACAGCAATATACGAGCGTCATGGGGTAGAGTAGGGTCCTCAGGAGGTCTCCCTAAAAGGGTTCCAACAATGTCTTTGAGC
Source organism: Pinus tabuliformis (assembly GCA_031772625.1). NCBI lineage: Eukaryota > Viridiplantae > Streptophyta > Pinopsida > Pinales > Pinaceae > Pinus > Pinus tabuliformis. The sequence goes on along the minus strand of CM062810.1, from coordinate 236,344,412 downwards.
TGTCTTAATATTTGTGTAATAATGTTCTGGGTTGAGCCAGTTTTATTCTTGAAAATCCTATCATTGCATTCTTTCCAGACATCCTAGATTAAGAAGCCTGGAATTAGAGTCCAATCTTTGTTGATAATTTCATTGCATGAGAAGTCTTTTCTCCAATTCTTCAAAGTGTTGGTAATATTGAGTCTGTCCTTGTCAGTTTGCCTGAAGATTGAGGCCACCCAATCCCACAACGTAGACGTGAAAGGGCAGAGGTTGAGTAAGTGTTCCATCATCTCCTCTTGTGAACCAAATAGATGGCATTTGGATGGGCCAACAAAGCCCCTTTTTAGAAGATTTTCCCAAGTTATAATTTTCTTTTGTTAGACCAACCACATAAACAACTTTATTTTCATCCAATGCTAGTGTTGCCAAAGGTCCTTTCATACTTTATCAGGGTTTTGATAATCAAACCCTAGGGTTATTCATTTAGCTTCTTTGAGGTTAAAGTTACCTTCTGTGTTTCTTCCCCTTCTCAGTTGGTTAGATGAGGATGATACCAAAATCTTCCTCTCTTCCAAGTCCCTAGCAAGAGAGCCTGACTAAGCTTTCAAAGGGCTCCCTTCACTGTAGCCCAAATCCTTCCATATTCTCCATTTACCATTGTTCCTTGCCTGATCCTGGAAGTCACTTACCATGCATAAGCCTTTGTTGTTAGTTTCATTCTTGAGAGTGGTTAGTTATTCCCTAACAAGTTTGGTTCCTGCTGCCAGTTGTCCTCCTAGAATCTTGCCAGGTTCCTAGCTCGGATCTCCCAGAAGCTGTGCTACTTGACAATGGCTCTGTTTTCCCAAGCAAGATTCCAAATATGGGAGCCCTTGATAAGCCCAGACATTCGGATATGATCCCTTTCCTGCCAATTGTTTGCATATTTCTGTTTCCAAAGCCTGGCCCAAGGGGTTTCTGATTCCTTAAGCCACCTCCACCAAAGTTTTGCACCCGAAACTCTGCTGAGGGTTTCAGGGTCATGAAGCCCCAAACCACCATGGGCCTTAGGTTTACAGATCTTGTCCCAAGCTACCAAAGCCCACTTATTTTTCTCTTCCCCTTTGCTGCAAAGAAAATCTCTTTGAATGTTCATGATCTGTTGCATAACTCCTATAGGAGCAAGAAGAGCTGACATCATAAAAATGGGTATGGCCTGCATGACAACCTTTGTAAGCACAAGGCACCTTGCCAAATTCAAAGACCTACATGTCCATTTCCTGATCCTATCTTGAAGTTTGTTAATTACCGGCTCCCACACTCCCCTACTTAGAGGTTTGTCCATAAGTGGGATTCCAAGGTACTTAGAAGGTAGTTGATCCCTTTGAAACCCTAGAATTCTGGTGAGGTTTCTCTAAATAGCAATGTCAGTGTTAAAAAAGAAACATTTTGATTTGTCAAGGTTTACCTCTGTTCCAACGGCCATAGCAAAGTCGTTCAAGATTTGTTTAAAATATTTGGCTTCCTTGACTGTGGGAATGCCCTGCAACATAGTATCATCCACAAATTGTTGGTGAGTTGAAGCAGCTCCATCTATGGTAAGTTTTAGTCCCTAGATTCTTCCTTCAGCACTTGCACTTTTTATCGCTCTTCCTAACCCTTCCATCATGAGAACAAAGAGGAAGGGGGAGAGTGGATCTCCTTGTCTGAGACCCCTAAAAGGCATAAAGGTTCTTGAGGGTGAGCCATTAAACAGGATTGAAAAACTAGCCATGGATAACAGGGCCATAACCCATCTAATCCAGTTGTGGTCGAAACCATAAGCTCTCAGCACTGCCTTGATGTAAGACCAGCTTAGCTTGTCATAAGCTTTTGCTAGGTCAAGCTATATGATCATACCAGCTTGCTTATTGCTCTTAAGAGAGTGTACCATCTCATGAGCTTGTATGATGTTATTGAGAATCTGTCTTCCTTCCACATAACCAGTTTGCTCCTCTGAGACAAGAGCTGGAAGAAGGGGCTTGAGTCTGTTAGCGATCACTTTGGAAATAATCTTGTACACCAGATTACATAAAGCTATGGGTCTGAATATGTCCGGTGTCATAGATTTTTCCCGCTTTGGAATCAAAGCTATGAAAGAGGGATTGAGAGCCTTCAAAACCATTTTGGAGCTTCTGGAGTCTTCCACTACACCAAGGATTTCTTGTTTGACTATTTTCCAGCATGCTTTGAAGAAGTCCACATTGAATCCATACGGGCCAGGAGATTTCCCATTTTGCATCTCATTGATAACTTCATTGACCTCATCTTCAGACACTGGCCTGTTAAGATTGTGATTGTCTTCCCTTGTTATAAGCTTGGGAATGTACTTTGTTAAATTGTTAATGAACCGTGACCTATCTGACAAAGGCTTCTTTGCAATGCTAAGGAAGTGTTGTGCTAGGATAGATTCCATTTCTTTGTGGGAGACAAGCTCCTTCCCTTGAAAATATCTGAGTTTTGAAATTCTGTTATGTGACCTATGATCCAAAGTTGATTTATGAAAAAAATTTGTGTTTCTTTCCCCTTCTATAATCCATTGCACTCTCGATTTGTGCCTCAAGAATATCTCCTCTTGGATGCACCTATCTTCCCATTCCTTCTGAAGAGAATCAACTTGACTTTTCCTTTCCTCAGTAAAGCCATATGTGATTATGATTTGATTAATCCCCTGGAGTTTATATTCAACTTCTCTTTTGGCTTTAAAAATATTACCAAACTCTTTCTTGTTCCAATCTTTGAGTCTGGATTTGATGTGTTTAAGTCTTTGTTGCAGAATGAACATTTTAGTGCCTTGAATGGGTAAATCTTCCATCCACCATTTGTCAATATTTTTGGTGAAGTCAGGGTGAGAGAGCCAGACATTTTCAAACCTAAAAGGTATGTTCCTCGGTGTACCCATAAAAGTGGCTTCAAGTTGGACAGGCCAGTGGTTCGAGCCTCCAAAGGGAAGGATTAGAGTTCACATGTCAAGGCCTGTGAGAAGGAGGTCCTCTGAGATTATGAATCTATCTAGTCTAGAGGAAACTTGAGAAGCCCCTCCTCTCTTGTTGTTCCAAGTGAAAGTGCCATGTATTGTTTCAGCATCCACTAGTCTCATTTTATTTATGAAGTTTTGGAAGGCAATGGAGTCTCTGCCTAGTGTTCTGGTGCCACCTTTTTTCTCTGTAAGAGATTTTATCATATTGAAATTCCCTGCCAGAATCCAGGGCATATCAGGATATCTCTCTCTCAGCTACTCAAGGGAGGTGAGAAGCTTGAGTTTGTCTTCTAGTTTTTGAGGACCATAGGCATTTGTAATCATGTAAGTCTCCCTATCACCCAAAGGTTGAATCCCCAGTGTTAGATAGTTCCTAGACACTTCCGCATCCAGGATTCCAAGTTTTTGGGGATCCCAAAGCGTAAGAATCGCTCCTACCAAGTTATCTGCCTTAACCTCTATATACTCATACTTGCTTAACCATTTGCTATGTATTTCTCTGATCTTGTCCATCGAACACTTAGTTTCCTAAATAAAAACCATATCTGGTTTTTCTTCTTTTATTCTACTGCTAAGATTTCTTTGTTTCCTTTTACTTCCTAGGCCCCTAATGTTCTAGGTAGTAAGCTTCATTAAGAAAGGTTTGTAAAGGAGTAGTTGGTGAGATCTCTCATCTTACCTGAGTTAATCATGAGTTTTTCGCATTCAGTCAACAACTCATTCTGTCTTTTTCTTCCTCTTTTCCTAGTTGGATTCTTGGAAGAGTGCCCCAGTGTTTCCTCCATTGTTTTCATCCCTGTATTCTCCTGGCTGTCATGGTTTCTTTTGACTCCAGATCCCTTCGATTGGGATCTCCAGAGGAATAGATGTTAAACCTTGTCAAAATCCTCCTTTGGCATGGAGTCAACCCCTTTGGCAATACCCTACTCCAGAAACTTTTCTAGATCTATGTTCTCCCTCTCAAGAATATCCTGCAGTTCATGGTCCTCCGTTCCTGCCTCACTTGGGGTCATCTCATGGTCCCTACTGAGCTCCACAATGCTCGGTAGATCATCCTTTTGATGGTTGTTCTCTGGTATATCCTCCATGCTAGCATCCCTATCCTTCTCATTGGTATTGTCTCCGATTACTGGTTTGCCCCATTGTTTCCAACTTCTTCTTCTAATATTTTGAAACTATTGTGGTTCAGTTGCCCGTCCTCGTTGATTTTCTTTTGGTACCGCTTTCCTCCTTTCCCTTTGCCCCCCACCTTAGTGAAACCCTCAGGATCTTTGCTTGTGGTGGTTTTTGTGTTGTTCTCTAGTTTGTTTGATAGGCAGTCTCTGTATAAGTGCCTGTATTCATGGCACTTATGGCACCTGAATGGGACATGTTCGTAGTCCACTGCCTACACCCATTCTTCATCTTACACTTCTAAAATGATCTTGTCCGGAAGTGCCCCAGATAAGTCCTGTCAAACACAGACATGGGTAGAAACAGAATCCGAAAGATAAAACATGAGAGTACATTTTTTATTAACAAAACATATACATTTATAGTACATGGTTTGATCATTGGGTTCCACATTCCAAGGTCTCTTGGACTTCCTTAGTCTATTCTTCTTCCACACTAACCCATAGAGGATTACGTGTCCAACATTCCCCCCCTTAATCCGAAGGGTTATGTATGAGTCCAAGAAGAGAGCTGTAATACAAAACATGCAAAAATGCATGGCAGCACTAGGCTGAATGTGCTCTATGAAATGTTGGTATAAAGGGCGGTGGTTTAACAATGACCACCAACACTAGAATGCTTAGTGCAGTTCCCGAAACTCTTCCAATTCTGGGATGAAGCTCATGTCTTCTACTAGAGGAAGTGATCCTGATGTTTTGAATAGGGAAACCTTCAACCAATAAAGGGAGGTCTCACCCAGCATAAAAGGGAGAACATCAACCTAGAAAGGGAAGTCTCAACCTGTGATGGTTTAAGGATTACCAACAACTCTGGAATGCTTAATGCAATTCCTGGAACTCTTCTGAAACTGGCAAGAAGATGAAGACTTATGCTAGAGGAAGTGTCCCAGATTCTTTGAAGAGGCATTACCAAATGAAGGCATGCTTCGGGGCATATTTGTCTTTGGCTACAACTTTGAATCTGGTGTGGCAGGTTGTGGCTCAGGCTCACTTGATGTGGCTTTGAAGCTTGTTGATGACCATCATTTCCCCCCTATCAAATACAAGGTGAGATGATGGAGAAAAATCAACTACAAGACTGTTCAATACCCTAGAACAAGTTCTGACATATGACTGGAATATCTTCTTAGCTGTTGATGACCATTGCCAAGAAGCAATCCATCCAAGATGAATCTTTGTTATTGCAGGAGGTTTGTTTCTGAAGCATCTGTGTAAGGAATGGGTGGTTTTATGACAGTGCTTACATGGGTGAAGATCAAAACAATGATCTTTCATATGGCCAACTTGGTCACAGTGTTGGCATTTCACAATCTGTTGTTGTTGCTATGGAAGAGGGGAAGAATCTGGAACGGCTGGAGGTGAACTGTCATGAGGAGCAGGTGAACTATCATGAATGAATCCAACACTTTGAAATTGGATTGGTTCGGAGTAGTCTGGAATATGAAAGGACAAGTCCTTGTCATATCCAAGACCAGTTCTGTGCTTGTTATGAACAAGCTCTTCCAAAGGTCTGATGATGGGCTTGGGAAGTGCAAACTGAACTTCCGCATCTGCATGTACAACTGCTGATTTATTTGGCACTGGATCTGAATCAATTGTAACATTATCGTCTTGTTGTTTATGGGAGTTTGTTTCAATCTTCTGAACAGAAACAGGTTTAGAAAGATGACTCCACTGTTGTAATTTTGCTCGCTGTAGCTGAGATTCAAGCTGCAAAAACTCAATATTCTCTTGTGCATTTTGCAGACACATTTTAATATTGGAAAGAGAGGTTTTGTTGATCTTAACCATCTCATCAACAGTGGAATGTATGAGATTATTCAATAATTTTAATACATCATCCATTCGTTCCATTTCAAAACAATAAAATCAGATGAACCGTGTTGTCTTCAACTACAAATGCACCTATAAAATGATAAATAGCTACGACTAATATATGAGTAGAAAATTGTGTCAAAATTTAACTGTTCCACGCCACTTCAACCCCAATTTTATTTTATCTCACGATACAAAATTATATTTTGTTCATAATCGAGACACCATGCTCCAAAACATGCTTGGTAAGCTCAATTGTCCTTTACAGAATCATGTGCTTGTGAGACATATAACGCTAGAAAGAAACTAAAACCAATGGCTAACATCAAATTTCCTTTACCAAAGGAGGGATTGTCACATATGGTAGCTCGCCAACGTTTCCAAGGACTTGCCCCACAAGCATGTCACCATGGGATCTATTGTGGAACTGGCACCAATAAGGCCGCCAGGAACAACAAACTGCAACTCGTTTTGCTCAGCATAAAGTGAAATTATTCTTGAAAAGATGGGCATACACTTGATGTTGTCACCCTCATCCTTGACAACGATGCCTGGACAAACTTCAATTTTTTTTTTATTCACCTTCAAAACGCCCTTCAGTATACTTCCACCTGCAACACCTCCTTCAGCACCAGGAAGATGCACCATTCAAGAACTCAACGCATACCATATGGCCTTCAACCCATATACCATGCATATCATATATCATGCAGTCAATGCATTCATCAATGCATCGTAGAACACTTTTAGAAGTAACACACAGTAAAGAGCATCACCATGCACCACAATAGAAAATTTTTGAAGATGTCAGGTGTACAGTAAAATAGAAATAAACCAACTCACTAATATTTAACGCATAGAGACGTTCAACCTCCCAATGCATAAGGCGGTTCAATCCACATATAACGGACACATATGTCACCAACGTACATCAAATACTCTACGCATCATATAAGGCATCGTTTTCAACAAATTTTAATGTACCTCCAGAAGTTCAACACTTCACTCATGATGTAACATTTAACATGAGCCATCGCACATATATGAACATATATGAATGTATTAGCCACAAACTTGCCAATACATACATGCTTTATGGAGAGCACAATAGTTAAGTCACAGTCTTCCAGTGATATGTGGAAGTCTAAAAATGACTTCCTGGATCCAAAGATAGAGCCAATCAAAGTTTGGTGACCCCAAGTCAAAGTTAGCAGACTTAGAAGGAGTTTGGGTGAGCATTTGGCACCTAGCCAAAGTTGGCACAAGTGCCAAACCTGAAAGCAAAGATTTATGGTGCCATTATATAGAGGTCTGGGCAGACATGGCCAATAGTGCCACAGCGGAAATTGTTGTCATTGAGTAGGTGGAGCCGACCCAGTGGAAATATCCCGATGGATATACCCCAACACAATTGATAGAGCGCTCAAACAATTGGGCAGGATGACACTAGGTAGTGACACTAATCCCAGCGAATTCACCCCAAAGGATTACAAAGGGCGCATAAAGTGAAAAAGGGAGGTGGTGGATGCCACGACACGACAACAAAGTGTCATCCAATGGGAAGTGAGCGAAGCAACCCACTTGATAGCCTGATCCTCTAGACTAAGCCCGACAGGGTGAGCCTAAAACAGTTTTTAAGGAACAAAAGAGTTAAGTGTCAGGAGATAAGAATTGGGCCACACGGTGACATTCTAACAACACTCTTGGCCTCAATCTTATCAGGCCTTGAAGTGTTAGGAGGTGGTTTCCCATACCGTCGATCGCGTAGATCAACTGTGGACAACAAGTTCGGGAACACTTCCCCCTAATACGAGAAACCACAATGGAGTGGTCTTAAGGTTGGTTCTTGAACCTGGTGGTTTTTTTATTAACAAAGGAAATTTCTCAAAAAACAAAGGTCTCAGGGATTATTAGCTTGAGGGGTCCTAACTCAGGTTCAAAGTTAGTTGCAGCAACCAACAAAACCCTAACTGCAAGCTCTTTTAGCAGCAACCTGCGTAGAGCGGGTTGCAGTCTCACCTAAAGCAGTATTGGGGGATGATAGAACCAGGTTTCTGCATCCAAAGGTTAGTGCGATGGGTTCCTATGGCTTCTAGGGCTTCTTTTAGTCTTCACAAACCCTGACCCTTAAAAGATAAATGATTGCATTAACTCGCTAAAATAGAACCTTAACTTTCACAAAGTACTTTAATCATTCATAACAATAAGTGAAAACTTAGATCTGCTACTTTCATGCATGAATCAAATTTTGCTTCATATGAATTCAGAATATCACAGAAAATACAAAGAAATTGCATAAGTAAAGAGAGATACATATATACACAAGTAGAGCTTCAAAATAGCCTTTTATTGATATAATCGTTCAGTTACAGACTCTTCTTCCCTGTGTACTCAGCTTCAAGGGCCCGCACACTCAGCCTGCGGACTTACCAAGGTCTTCGCGGACTCAGCTGCAGGAGCCTTCCCCTTCGCCTAAATATAGTAAATAGACTTTCCCGCCTTATCTTACTTGCCCAATCAATGATCTTCTATATCAAGTTACTTCCTAGACTTGCTATGACTCTCCTATATATAGCCTTTACTTTTACAATACCATGGTTCGCAAACCATGGGTGGGTCACAAAACTCCTTATCTTCTAGCATATTAAGGGACTAAAGCTCCTTTTGACTCCTATGACCTTCACACTCTGCTCCCTCAAAACACGTAGAATTTACAAGTATACCAAAATTTATTACAAAACTTTACCCCAAGGGACCTTGTCCCAATAGGCCCCCAATACAATTTCATGACTCATCCTTGAGTCACTCTACTAGTGCTTCAATCTTGGCATGCAGTTCACAGAACTCCAACTTCAAAACCTGCAGGTCAGCGATTCCCTGTGTAGCATCCTATTGCACTTCTTCAACCAACTGTTCAGTAGTTGGGCCTTCAACTACAAGGCCCATGGTCCTGTGAGTCTGTTGTATCCCTTTGAGCTTACTCTATATAAACAAAGTCAACTGGTTGGCCTCTTTTGTCCATGGTTGTGTCTGTGCAGAAATAATTTCTTCCTTGCGGCGCAACTCTTCAATTTCATTTTGGATCATCTTCCCTTCCTGCAACGTTGTGAACCATTTTACTGCTACTAGTCTTCACATAGTCGATCATATTTCATCGAACTGCTACTGCTTCTCTCTAATATCTGCTCCGATTTTTTGCAGAGTGGGATCCTCCTACAGCGAGGTCCACCATTCGATCACTTGCTCAAAGAGCTTCGTGCATCCCTTTACTGCGTCGTCTATCATTTCCATGCCTTCTTTGATAGCAGCTTCGTGTTGCTCTCTAACTTCTAGAGGAGTTGTGGGCTGCAGCTTCAATTGTAGCACCGATATCTGCAACTACAGCTCAAACCAAACTTGGCCGATTTCATCTTTAGACTCCTTCACTATAGCGGCCAGCTTTTGGAACTTTTTCGCGGAGGCTGCGTCGACCGGAATATTAAGGTCTGGCAGGTCACTACAAGATTTTGCAATGGTTGCTTCTAACTGTTAGCTTTGCATTTTGATTTCCTCTTTCTCCTTAAGCGCCTATACCTTCTCCTCAAAATTCTGCTAGTTGTTTGTTTTAACTTCACTGATTACTACTAGCACGTACTACTCCCTAATCTGAAATTCATCACTCACGCCTTGGTGCAGTTCATGCAGGGTCTGGATAGGGAGTGTCGCAAGGTTTAAGCCCAAGTTCTTCAGCTTCATTAGTTGGTCCCTTTGTTCTTCTGTTCCAGTGCGTAGGGATCCTTCTGGCAACTAAAAAACGTGAAGATCAAAAGACCTATTTATATCCATAACTAACTCGATCACTTGATTCAGGCTCACTTGCTGCCCGCTCACCTAGCCCATGCTCACCTATATCCTACCTGTTTGGATCTGCAACTTGCTCAAATCCTCCTGAACCTTTCCCAGCACCTTTTGGTATTGTTCCTCAAAGTGGCCCCAAAGATCATTCATTGTGCCACGAACCATGTCGCCTATATCATCTAAATCCCCTTTAGTAAGGACTAAAGGTTTCACGCCTACTGATCAATCAGGATATTGTTTCTTGTGCGGCCCAGTGGCGGCTTGCCTCTTCCTTATCTGGATGACAAATAGGGATTCTAACTCTGCACCCCCTGTATCACGCTTCTCTGTATCTTCCTCCTCCGGTGTTTTCTCCTTGTCTGACTCCTCAACGTCAATTGTGGCCTATGATGTTGTTGTCTCTTGGGTTGCTCTTTCATTAGTTTTCGCTTCATTTTCTCTGGCCACAACTTCTTTTCTCTACGCATCTTTCTCCTGGGCGGCAACCTTCTGTGCTTCTTTCTTTTTCTCTACTTCCATCTGTTGCGCGGTTGAACCTTCTGCAACTTTGGTAGTTCCTATGTTGACATTGGACGAGGTGAGCTCGTCACTTGGCCACTTGCTAATGAGCCCTACTATGTCCCCCTCAGCCACCAGGTAAGGCAACTTGTGCCAAAACTTCATGGGATCCCTCCTCGCATGGATATGCAGATAGTGGAAATCTTCTTTGAGATAATCCATTGTCTTGTATTGCTCATACAATGTGGGTGACAGCCTCGGCCTATAGCTAATCATTGTGCTTAGATCCATCTCAAAAAGGACCCAAAATATATTCACCTTTATGATGCGTGAGGAGTCCTTTGTAGTCCAGAGCGGAGCGAACCTCGCCGCCTCCGGAAGGTCCAGATCTTGGGGAGGAAACTGACTATCCTTCAGAGTCCTCCATGCCACCTGTGCTATTAGTAGCAATAACCAGGCATAATGGAATGCCTTACCCTCATCCTGGGCCTCCCTACAATTCTCCAAACACTCGCATAAGTATTGAGCCCAGTTATATTGGACTCCTTTGGCGCGCTGCATAGCCAAAGAGATCACTGGTGACGATACTCCATCTGTGCGACACTTACGTATTAGTTTTCCTGCTAATATCTATGCAGAAAAATACATTGCAGGATCTGAGATAGAGCGTATAGAGTATCTGTGCGATTTCTTTATGAGGCCAAACTCACTCTTCATCTGGTCTGCGAGCTTCTTTTCCTGCGTTTTACCTCCAAATGCTTATGCAGGATCCACTATTTGGTATGGGAGTAAAGTGATCTGATGGATCAACATATCTATAATCAGGATGGGTTCTCCCAACCAGAGACACCCATCATGCACTAGTGTGAGCAACTGGTGCACACAGATGGTGTTTATGTTGGTGCGACTAAAATGAGGCACCCAAAGCATGTTCAAGATCCCCGCGACCCCAACACCAATTACCCACTTCATTGTTTCCAACTGCGTGACCTCTGATTCTTTGTAGTATACCTTCGACAAGTATTTGGGGGTGCCAACTGAGGGAACTTCTCATGGTCCCCTAAGTCCAAATCCTTCATCGTAAATGTTGCTATGTGGGACAACAACATGCCCTTCAACACCACCTTCTCTAGCAACAGTGGCATGGATACCATAAACTTTGCGTTATTTAGATCTTTTTGCTCTTTAGCTGTGGCCTTGTGTAATGAAATATACTTTGATAACTGAGTAATTGGCTCACCCTCCTCAGCATCAATCTCCTCAATGCTATTGCGCAGTTCTTCTTCATCCAAATCCATTAGCTTTTTTGGCTGTTGTGACTGATCCATCTTCCTGTTTTGGCGGATTTCCGTGGGGATTTTCCGTGGTGACTGACTCACAAGGACCTGTTGAGGTTTCTTCTGCTTCTTATCTGTCACCTTAGACACAGAAGGTTGAGATACAAAATTCTTAGGTCTGGGAGACCCAGGCGTCGTTGTCGGAAATCTTGGAGGGATAGATGGCGCAGCTTCCATCTCAGGGGGAGTTGCAGTCATTCTAGCCAGAAAATGCTCTCGGAGAAGGTTAGGTACATTAGCCAACCCTGGTCGTGAAAAGAGCTCTTCCCAATCTGCCCAGACATATAGTTCTGCACTTGGTACACATCAAGGTGAAAAATCGTAGTACAAGCTCTTAGGAAGAAAAGTGTTTGAATGCAGGGCAGCATGCCATATTTATAGAGGAGTTTAAATTCAAATCCAATCGTTCCCTCCAATTTTCAATCATTAATGCATCTTTGGCAGTAGATTTCCAAAGATATGCTCCATAAATGTGTCTTCCCTGCTCCTTTCAATGGAAAATTTTTCCATCCAATCATCTACAGTGCTTCCAATGGTCATTTGTCAGCCAGGCCGTGTGGCACCCAACCTTGTGGCATAGCTTCTTCGGCATAGCTCCCCTCGGCGCCTTACTTCAACCCGTCATGTATCCACCTTACTTCGGTTTTCCAACTTTCAGGCAATGTAGTTTAGAGTTATGTACTTCCTTGCAGCTGCCTCGAGTGCTAAGACTATCTCGCAATCATATAGTCATTTTGCAAGGGCAAGATCACCCCTGTACATGTTTAATCGACTGCCATTAACTTTTCCTGGGAATAATTTAGCATTTAGCTTTGCGAGCTGAACTGCGCCACCATTTGTAATTTCCTTAACAACATATGGTCCTAGCCAATGCATTTGAAATTTACAAGGGAACTTTGTAAACGTACTATCATGTAGCAATACCAAATATTCATTGTTGAAGGTACGCTATTTGATGTGGCAATCATGCCATGCCTTTTCATGATCCTTCTACACCTGTTGATGAAATCCTGCTAGGAAACGGTCTTCCTCCAGTTCTACCTGCTATGCGAGATGCTCCTCCATAGTATCATGCTCATCCATATCGGTCAATGTCACAATTTGCAAACTCAACATAATGTATTCCATGGGCATTACCGCCTCCTTCCCATATACTAATCTTAATGGGGTTTGGCCTGTCAACTTCTTACAAGTCGTCCTATATGCCCGAAGCACCACTGGTATGTGTACATCCCAGTCATTTCACTTCGCATTACAAATCTTTGTCAAGGAATTCTCCAAAATCTTGTTGAAGGCTTTCACCATGCCATTAGCTTGAGGGTGATAGGGCATACTCTTCTGATGATATACCTAGAACTCCTCAAGCATCACATAAATGGTTTCATTTAAAAAGTGTGTGCCCCCATCACTCATTAAAATTTTAGGGCAGACGAACCATGACAGGATGTATTCAAAGATAAAATTCGCGGTCGTATTTGCGCTACAGTCTTTCACTGGTTGTGCCTCCACCCCCTAGTCAAGTAATCAGTTGCGGTGATAAAGTATATAGCCCCTGTCTTTTTCCTTGGCGGCTGAATTGGACTCACAATGTCTATCGCCCACTTATCGAACACCTGCAATGTTATTTGTGGATTTAGTGGCAACTCATCCCTTCGTGACGGTCGCCCCATCCTCTAACAAATGTCACATGCCCTACAATATGTTTTTGAGTCCTTATGTACAGTTGGCCACCAAAGCCCTATGCGCAGGATCCTTTGCGCACTCGCTATGCCTGCATAATGACCTCCCGCTACTGTTCCATGTGCTTCTGTAAAAATGCATGGCTGTTCATACTCCAATACATATCTGTGCAATATTTCATCAGATCCCATTTTGTACAAATGTTCAAAAATCACGGAGAAGTCAGCCACTTAGGCCACTAATTCTTTCTTATGTTGCATCTAATATCCTTCCGCGGCCATTCATGTAGTCAAAAACTAAATTATATCTGCGAAGTGATCGTATGCAACACAAACAATGAAGAGTTGCGCAACAGGAAACCCATCCTCCAAACTTGTAGGCTCATCACCATTCTCAATCTGCGAGAGGTGATCAGGACCAACATTCAGGCGTCCTGGCTTCACAATTACGTCAAAATCATATTCCTGGAAGAGTAACAACCACCTACAAATTCCCCCCACAACACCCCCCACTAACACAGGATTGTTGACCAAGTATTGCAGAGTAGAATGGTCTGTATACATATTGAAGTGTGCTCCTAACAGATAGTGCTGAACTTTTTGCAATGTGTAGACCATCGCTAGTCCTTCACACTTTGTGGGCGAGTAGTTCTTCTCTTCCTTCGACAACTTCCAAATCATGAATGCTATAGGGTTTTCAATATCTCCTTCACCTAGTTGGGTTAGTACCACACCTAGCGTAATAGAAGATGCATCTACATGAACATGAAATTCCTTCTTCCAATCGAGGAACACTAACATGGACGCGGTGACAATTTTCTCCTTCAAAACATCCAAACTTTTCTGACAATCCTCATCCCAGCAAAATGTCACATCATTTTTCAACAATTTTTCCATTGGTGCAGTTATTTGTGCATATGCCTTGATGAACTTCCTGTATAGACAGTATGGGAAAATGTTGCACGCAACAACTTAACATTCTTCGGGGTCTCCAAATTGACGATGACTGCAATCTTGGCAGGGTCTACCCTCAATCCCTACTTTCAAACCACATGACCCAACACTATCCCATATGGTACAAAAAATATGCACTTTTTGAGGTTAAGGGCTATTTGATGTCTTTGATAGGTATCCAGCATGAGGCGCAAACTAGCAACATGACGCTGGACCAACCTAAACATGGTCCAATCATCAAAGTAGACCTCCAAAAATTTGTAGATAAATTCCCTAAAAGACACAATTAACACTCATAAAAAGATTGTGAGCACATTCTTGAGTCTAAAAGGCATCACTGTGTATTGAAAGAAACCACACTCAGTTGTGAAAGTAGTCTTGCTCTGATCCTCGACATGATCTTGATTTGATGGTACCCTGAGAATCCATTTTTGAACAAGTAGGCTTCCTGTCCTCCAACATTCTCTAGTAATTCGTTCGTAAATAGCGTAAGGAATGGATCGTGGATGCACACATCATTTAGATTCCTCAAGTTTATGCGTATCCGAATTTCATCCTATTGCTTCTTCTCTTTAACAACCATGGGACTCACCCAATTGGACTCCTCCACAGGTTCAATAATCCCAGCTTCCAGCATCTTATCCAATTCCTTGCACATGTTTTCTTTATATTTGGTATTTAATCGGTAGGGGTGTTTCTTTACTAGCTTTGCATCTAGCTTTAAAGTAATCTTCATGATGCCTAGATCCCCTACTATCCATTTTAGATCAGAGAACTTGGTGGGAAACAAGTCATGATATTCGTGCAACAAATCTGTGACTTTATGAACTGTATCTTCATCTCAATAGTCATTGATCTTCGGAAACTTCAGTTGTGCGCCTGATCAAATATTTACTTTCTTGGTCTTTAAAGGCTTTGATATATTAGGGATTTGTGCCTTAGGTCCTTCAAATTCGCATTGTCCTTTGGACTCGGGAATGTTGATGTTTCTGGTATCTTCTTCACCTTCTTTTGTAGTCACGTTATGGCATTTGAGCGCATGGCGCAGCTGCATGCTCCAATCTGGTTGTACCCATGTAATTGTTTCCTATGACATCTTGAATATCGCAGGATTAGTCATTTGTAGTGCTTCATCTATATATTCAAACCTGTCTTCAAATCTAAAATTTAACAAAAACTTTCTTTCTAAACATCCCATTATGCGGTCCCATGTCACAACTTTGTTTCCAAATACCAGTTCATGGGTATGGTATGCAATGTGTGGCAGAAGATATGAACCAATTACAACTGCAGTTCTTCTCCCCATGCTTTCGTCCATCATGCCAAATGCTCGCGTGAATCATCCTTGTGTATTTTTCCACCAAGCAGGTATTGGCATACCCAAACCTCAACTTCATCATTCTTCGGTACTCCTTCCAATCGACAAAGTTGTCTTTATGCATAGCCCACCAACGTGCAGACATAGCTTGCAACACAATATATAGAGCTTGGAACCATCATTCCTCTAGTACATCCCTTTCAAACTTATCCAAAAATAAATTAACATCTTCTAAACCATCAAAATAAGGAAAATTTTGTACCTAAGTGGAGATGCATCGAAGCGATTTTATCAGCATGTTACAATGCAGCGACGATACTTCATGTAGTCAGTTCTTATAATGCTCAAGCTCCTCATCGGAATCTGAAGTGCAAGAACTTTCCTTATCCCATGTGATTTGTCCATCCACAGTAAGGTTGATCCAGTCCTCATCTTGAGTAATTATCTTATAGATCTGATCCAGGTCGTCTTCTTCTTCATAATCATGGACTGGTTAAGTATATCACGCACCCTTAGTCGGATCTAGTGGAAAAATAACCCTGAGCTCCTTCCTTTTGAATGTCATTCTGCACTTTTTGAGATTAATGACCACATCCATATCAAAGGCCCAATCAATTCCAAGTAGCGTAGGGTACGGGTTACTATCATCAACTGTCTCAATTACTTCAAAATCATCTAGGGCGCTTGTTCCCTCAATATCTACCGTTACCCCATATAGGCGCCCCATAGGAATGATCTTTTGCTGATTTTCCATTCGTAGCTAGATGGGAGACCACTGCAACGCATGTCTCCCCATTCTCTCCCAAGTTTTCTTTGGAAAAATGTTCGCATCAGATCCTAGATCAAGAATTACTTGATCCATTTCATACTCTCCAATTTGCGCAGTCAACCTCATCTTGCAACCAATTCACTTCTTGTTTTTGTCTACTTTGCATAGTGGGCACTGTTCCAGTAGAGGTTTATTTTTAGCAGTAGAATTATCTATTAATTCTTGTAGCCCTTCCACTTCCTTTCTATCCCTTAGAAGCTTCATACAAGTCTTCAAAAATGTCACTAACAATGAAGGGTCTACGTCCTACGAGTTGTCATTTCCTCTAGATTTTCCCTGACTTTTGGATGTAGAGGCTTCCGCGAAGCTCTTCTTAGCCTCCATAAAGGTTTCCTTTTCTTTTCTTGGATCGAACCCCACTTCCTTTTAAGTAGCCTTTTGTACCCATCTATCAACTTCTAGCTACTTCCCCTTATCTTCTACAGTAGTGATACTACTTCGTGTAACAATATTAATACGAGGCTCATCTTCTCAAGGCTTCAACCTCATCATTTGGATTTTTTGTGTAGGTTGTGGGGTCTGAGTCTTCTTTTCTTGCATCTTCGCGATAAGTATCAGGCAATATTTGATGACATGGTCAAACTACCTACAATATTGACAAGAAGGGTGTGTCGGATTCTGACATTCACGTGCGAAATGACTTGCCTCCCCACAATTGTAATAAATAATTTAACCCCGACCCCTTCTAGCTCCTCCTTTGCGGCCTCCTCCTTGGCCTTGGAACCCTCCGCACGCCACACTCGCGCGTAGATTTTGAGGCTGATTTTCTGCCTACATCCTATATGTAGGGGTCCATAACATCGTCAGTTCATAACTTTTGCAATTGTGCTCATCATGACCTATCGATTTGCAGAAAGTGCAAAACAACTGTTGCGGAGTTTGTACAAATTTTTACAAGAGATGATAGTTTTCAGTCACTTGTTTCCCATAGATTTGACAAATAGCACACCATAGCGCTACTCCTGTACTCGGCCCAACGATGTTGTCTAGTTTTAGGGGGACATGACCCCCCCCCCCCCAATAAGATAATTGTGGTATACTAGGCAGTGGTCCTTATCATGACCATGGCCCTTACACTTCAGGCACCAAAATTCTGCGTGCACCTCGGGCTGGACTTATTTTCCCTTCTTAAGTCTCTCTAACTCCATATGTAGACTGGCCAACTGGGACTGAATTTTTTGTACCCATAAATTCGCGTCCTTCACGAGTGAAGCTTCCAACCTCATGGCAATCTCCAAGGCTTCAACTTGCATTCCTATTTTATGTTGAGACAATGGTAATCTTAGATGAGGCAATAGCAAATCAGTGTACCAGTCTTTGTGTTAATCATCCATGATCCTCATATTAGCTTGGTGGATTAGACACTTCAATCTTTGATCAGAGTTCCACGCGGACTCATTCACCCTCTATTGGATCTCTTTAAACTTTGTCACTGACTGGGTTTGCAATTTAGGCTTCTTAAACTCATTGTTCAGCGCTTGTTATGTTTCCAACATAGTTGCATTGGGTTTACCCAAATAAAACTTGATATACCAACTCAGCGCTCTGTCCTGTATCATTGTAACCAATTGCACTTTCTTCATGTCATCATCAGTAATCTGTTGTGCCTTCCATAGAAAATCTGCTACGAACCAAAATTTCTCAACGTCTTCAGCCGAGAGACCCTTAAACATAGGCATCTTCATTGCGTTCGCCATGTTGAAGGATGGAGGTGGAGGTGGAGGTGAAGGCGTGGGTGTAGGAGTGTGAGGCGAAAGTGACGACGGAGGTGGAGTGGAAGGATTCAGTATCCCTGTGATACTTTGTCTTATTGCTTGCAGCGCACCTAGCGATGTCCTCAAAACACTACTTTCTTCGTCATTATTAGATGCTCCCAACAGAGGACTATATTCAGCACCTGTATCTAGGTCTCTTTTGAATGGTTTCCCACTTCGCGTAGCTCCCATCAGATCTCTTTTAAACATTAATTTAGTGGTATAACTTTTTTTTTTGCACAATAACATTTTAATCGAGGTTTCCAAGGAATTTAGGTACTTATCTCTTTGCCCCTTGAAAAACCTATGCTCTGCTTCATTATAACTGGTGGACGTATCAATCATGAAATCAGTAATGAATCTTCCCAAAATACTATTGATCCAGTGATCAACAACCCACACGATTTTGTTTTCTGAAGCCTCCAAGAGCTTCACCAGCTCTAGGGTCCACACAATAGGGCCATCAAGCTTCCATGTACCCTAACTATTAGCTAATTTAGACAACCACTCATGTAATTCACATGGAAAAGAACATAAGAAAATTTCGTGCTCATCGGTATACATATATCTATTCAGCCACTCTTCCTTGGATAGACGCAGACTCCTCTTTCCCTGAGCCGCGAATTCATGTAGCTCTCGATCTATCCACTTCTTGATTTCTTTCTTAGTTGGGAATAATTTATTCGACATCTAACATTCCTCAAACAGATCTAGTCCCGAAAACAGAACCATTTGTTAGTTAGTTGCGCCAACCAACAAAACCCTAATTGCTAGCCCTTTCAGCAATAACCCGCGTAGCACAGGTTGCAATCTCACACGAAGTAGTATTGGGGGATGACAAAACCAAGTTTCTACATCCATAGGTCAGTGTGATCGGTTCCTATGGCTTCTAGGGCTTCTTTTAGTCTTTGTGAACCCTAACCCTTAAAAGATAAATGATTGCACTAACTCGCTAAAACATAACAGTAACCTTTGGGAAGTGTTTTAACCATTGATAACAGTAATTAAAAACGTAGATCTATTGCTTTCACGCATGAATCAAACATTACTTCATATGAATTCAGAATATGAGAGAAAATGCACAGAAATTGCATAAGTAAAGATAAATGCATAGATACATAAGTAGATCTTCAAAATAGTATTTTATTCATATAATCGTTTAGTTACAGACTCTTCTTCCTTGCGCACTCAGATGCAGGGGCGCACACACTCAACCTGCAGACTTACCAAGGTCTCCGTGCACTTAGTTGTAGGAGCCTTCCCCTTCACCTAAGTACACGAAACAAACTTTCCTGGCTTACCTTACTTTCCCAATCAATGACCTTCTATATCAAGTTACTTCCTAGACTCGCTATGACTCTCCTATATATAGCCTTTACTTTTACAATACCATGGTCCGCGGACCATGGGAGGGTCACAAAACTCCCTATTTTCTAGCATATTAAGGCACTAAAGTCCATTTTGACTCTTATGACCTTCGCGCTCTGCTCCCTCAAAACATGAAGACTTTACAAGTATACCAAAATTTATTACAAAACTTTACCCGAGGGGACCCTGTCCCAATAGGGACCCTTTCTATCTCCTTCGATAGGACAAGTGGAAAAATGGAATTAGCTAAGATGACGCAAGTGATGAAGTCATGATAGGCCAATCAATGGTGGACATGTGGCAGTCATTTTTAGCATCTTTAGGGACCCAGAAGGTCCATTTCTGGGTGACACATGTCACTACTTAGAAGGCACCATGTGGCTCGAGTGACATCGTCATGATGTCATCCTGCTAACAAGACCCTACATGATTTTAAGTGGCACACAGAGGGAAGAAACAGGATGATTGGGCATCAAGATGATGTGGAAATGTGAGAGAAAACTCAGCCCTAAGAGCATTCCTATTGCCTCTCGGTACAACGGGTGGACCCCACGGTATAGTTAAGCCCATGGGATGGAGCCCGAAGGAATTTGAAAGGTTTAAAAAGAGATGGTTAGGAGGAGATCGCCAAGACACAAAGGAAAAATAGGTTGGTAGGTGAGAATTCCCCATGGGACACATCAACCTGGAAGATAGACCATTGCGGTTTATAAAGAGGGCGAGAGGTAATGAGCCGGGATGGAAGGGTTATGAGCTAAGTCGTGATCGTTTGTTATTTCACGTAGAAATAGAGTACGCGTGCAATGGAATAATAAGAGGCACAAATAAAAAGTGTCAGGATAGGAAGCTCTAGCCTTAGCACCAACCCATGGTCATTTCACGTAGAAATGAGACCAACTGCATGGAGTGTTAACAAAGGAATTTATCCCACGAAGGGATTAAAAGGGCTTAGTGCCCAAAATCCTTGGCCAATGGTGGGTCAAAAATAGTTAAAAGTGCTAGAGAAAAAGGGGCTTAAGCTAAAAAAGGAGGAACTATCAGTTTGGGAGTTAATTTAGCAATTATGCCAAAGTGAACTATAGATAAAAATAGAAGAGGCATTATTAAAACTTGTTAAAAGGCTAGAATGCTAAATTAGGCAAATAAACTTAGTTTAACATGCAGAAAAGGGTGGTTAAGGTCAGAGAACTTGTAGAGGACATCCAAAAGACTAAAATAAACATGAAAAAGGAAAAAAATAAGGATGCATGCAACAATCAAAGGAAATAAACAGAAGCCAACAATATCAAGCCAAATTCTTTATAAGAAGGCTTACATCTGGTGCGATTGAGTTGGATTGTTGCTGATGTTTCTCAGTGATCAGAGATTGTTGAAGGTATTGGTGATTGACGAATTTTTTTTTTTTTGAAAGTAGAGAAGGAAGTCATTGTTTCTAGTATGAAAATGGATGAAACATGAACCAGTGAGTGTTTGCTACTTGCATACACACTTCACGAATGCCCACTACAGTGGTGCTCGAGTTTGCCACCCTACAACGTGCACTCACTTGAACAGTTATGTGATCTCATTGAATCTACTTTCCATCATTTTGATCCAGAACCGATTGACAAAAAACTGTTAAGACAATGGAGGACCTCGCAAGAATCGCCTATGGATTTTTGGGACCGCTTCCGTTTATTGCAGTTTCAAGCTCCGAAAAGTCAGATGAAATTTCAGTATCTCATGGATAGATTTGAATATTTCCTTACAAAATTTGTCAATCCTAAGAAAAATTTCAAGCCCAAGACCCACCAGCATACTTCAGTGATGGAGCTATGCAATCATAGACGGACACGGTTGTTGTCACAAGTGACTATCCATCGTCCCCTCATCAAACAGCCCCACCACCGCAGAGTGATGTATGAGAGCATGCACACACGTCTTTTCAACTCTCACATCCTCCAAAAATCACTTTACTCCATTTCCTCACAAACTTGGTTGCGAATCCCATGGGTTGTCACATGTATTTCGTACCTCAACCTCTGTCTTCGTATTCTGATGATCCTTCGGATTGCACGGTGTTGTGTTCTTCCATTCTGGACTCTACACTTGTCGTGAACAAGGATCAAGCTATCGACGGAGTTGGTCTTGCACAACCAACCTACATTTTCATTCATGAAGAGTATGACTGGGAGCTTGAGCATCAATCCTCGACAAAGGATGAGTTCCTTCTGTCCGAGCCTCCTCTGTTTTTTCCTAGCATCTTTGGTGATTATGTCATCCCTCATTTCGCATGTGTAGCCCCGTCTACAGATGCACCCATTGTTGATCATTCACAGAACACATTGGATGTCAGTCCATCATCTGACAACGGAGAGGACAAATCATTCATTGAACATCCACTTGATTCTTCATCTGCTTTTTCTGGAGATGCAAAGGGTGAACATTCTTGCTTCTCATCTACCCCTCTATGCGATTCATCAAATAATGAGGATGCTGATAAACATCCTAATTTTTCTGATCTTGGTTGTCATGATCTCTCTACTTCTTCATCTGATCATGATGTTGATTCAATCGTTGTTAATATGTCTAAGACACTGGTCTATGATGATCTATCTGTTGACGAAGTCAAAACGCCACAGACTGTCAAGGCACTTTAGCCCGAGTTGGTGGTTATTTCAGGCCTTCACTGTCTTGAGGTTGGTTTCACTTCCGATCTGGAAATTGTTGAAACAGCCAAGGCTCCTCATCACTCATCTGTATGCATTAAAAATCAATCTAACACTCAGATTTCGCTTCCTCCACTCTGTTAGCTACCTATACCAATAGGTTTCATATTTCATGATTGGCAAAGAAAGGTCCAAATATGCTCTGCTTTGGTGATGCAAAGATCCCATATTTCCAAGAGAAAACAATGTGTGTACATAGCTTGAAGTTGACTAAATTTTGATGGGTGGTCCAACAGCCTAATCTGGATCATACCATATTTCAATTTTCTGTTATAAAATAGAGAAAGAAGTCTGTCCAAACTGTTTAAACTTGGCAGACAAGTAGCTTAGGTAGAGAAGTAAGGTTCCCAACTGCTTAATCTAGGACCTTGGAAGCAATAAGGGTAGTTCTAGATAGAAAATCAAAAGAAAAAACCAAAGAAAGGAAAAGGCACATAAGGGTCTGCAAGTCTAAGTGCACCCTCCAGGAAGTAACAAAAAATGCTAGGAAATAGATGGGTAAGTAAATGGGGTTGCAGAAATCTCATTCCTTTGAAGTGAATGTTTGATAACATGTTTGCAAAGGAATATCAGTGGATTGAGAAGGTTCTCTTCTCCATCATGTTGCAGCAATACAAAGGAGCATGTCTAACTTCCCATTTTCCCCTTTCACATCCATTTACTAACATCCCTTCATCAGTACAAATTCATGGAAGAATTTAAGGTTTTATGTTGGTTCCTATTCCTTTAAGAAGCCACATTTCTTGTCTAAAATTCTTTTTATTTTGATCTACTTCCTAACTAAGTTTAAGCTCCATAAAGCATAGTAAACACCATTCCCCATTCTCATTCCCCCCCCAGTACAAAAAACTAACTCTATCTATTCTAAATCCCTTATGTTCCCCTTCCCCCTACTACTATAACACCATGGTGTATAAATCCCCAGCATTGTATAACTATTCTCCCTTTTAGCACTATAGCTAAATAAGTTGGTTGAGGGAGACATTGGTCCACCAGGGACCAGGGTCAACCCTGTCATGGGATTGCTCTAGCCTCTGGTTGGAGTAATAACCTCCCCCTAAGCACTCACCTCCCCTCTGTTCAGAAACCCACTAAAAACCCTTTTTCCTACAGAAAAAACCCAAAAAACCCATAAAAACCCTTAAATCCTAAGTTCCGCGCATATATATTAAATTGAATATTTTAATGCGGGCGGGACCCAACCCAGAAAGCTGCGCGATCCGTCGGGAGGCCCGCCAGCCATCCATCATCTGCCACCCCCGATCCAACGGTGGGCGGGTATTTTCAGATCCGGATCTGCCGACCTTTAGCGTCCGGGGAACGGTGGTTTTCCGCCCCGTACATGGGACGCGTGGCAGGCGACGGGGTTGTTCGGAGCCCCCCTCCCCAATACCGCCTTTGCCCAAAGGTGGTGCAGGGAAACCGCTTACCACCATCCCCGTTACCACCTCCCCCTTATGTCATCCATGCGTCATCATGACGTAGCACCATCTCCCGCCCCCGCGCCGCGTGGCCCTCCACGTAGCCCTGCCACCTTATCCGCCCGCCACCGTGTCCGGCCACGCTGGCCTACACCTCAGCAGCCACGTCACCCTCCGTACCCGGGCCCGCCATGACATCATGCTGACGTCATTGGTGGAAAGGCGCCATTACTCAATTTTTCTGAATTCATCGTTAAAAGTCACGGTTTGGATCCTTTTATGTCATTTTCAAGTGAAGAAGACATAGCCGTTGCCGCTGGTTCACTGCCAAATCGCCTCCGGACCTCCAAATTCAAATTTGCAACCGTGCCAACTCATCAACTCAGCTGCATTCAGCCTTCACAATTCGGCCCGAAGGCATTCCAGCTCGTTTTTCAGGTATTTCACCGCAAGTTCCCTGTTTTCCCACTGAGCATACCAATTTCTATGTGAATTTTCCATAAGAAACATTCAATTGCCAAATTGCACACTATTTTTCACCAAATTTACCATCAAATCTATCTGCATTATCCTTTGCCCCAGCAATTCGCTATTAAAACGTTAATTCACGATCGAAGGTTACCAGTTCGGCCTCGAACTTGCCCGGCATTGTTCCCTTTTGCCGGGTGTAGACCAGCTGTAGCTTTTTACCAAAGTAAAACTCACATACCCTCTGCAATTTGCCCCTAGCAATTCACAATCCCTGTGAATTTACCAAAAACTGCAGAAACAAGCAGAAACAAGCCTGCCTTTTCAACTGTGAGGAGAATTTCAAACATTGTCTGCAATAAGCCTGTCACTCAAATCTTTGAGCAACCTTGAAAACCATTGTAATCACCTCTGTTAAAATTCAAACTGCATAATGGCTGCTCCTGCACCATCAGCCCTCAGTGTAGCTCCATTAAATCCACCAAATAAAGACATGGAAGCCTTGCCCTTTGATGACAAGGACTACCTCATTGAAGACTTTGTGGGTAACAGAGACTTTCTGCAGACCTTCAGGCAGCTAAGAGAGGACTACCTGAATGGTCATGATACATATGGGATATGGGAGTCAAACCTGCCATACTACTGTCTCCCCTCTGTAAATGTTTTTCCTGAGATCATTCACCTATGTGCTGAAAACTATGATGTGCAGCAAAGAGCCATTAAGTCTCCATCTGGGAGCATCCTCTTTCACATCAATCCTGAAACCATCAATAAAATGCTCCATTTTGATCAGACAGAGCTGTTGTTCCCATTTTCCATGAATTATCTGCTGGACAATGGTGCCAAGATGACCAGTGAAGAGATCCAAAGAATCACCAAGACATTTATGAGGCCTGAGTGCCAGCCCACAGGGCCACCTCCCTACCTGGATGTCTTTTTCACTGATGTAGGCAGGCTTTTACTGGACATGATTGCCTATGTGTTGGGGTACAGAACCAGTGAGCATGTGCATGCAATAATGCTGGTATTGTTAGCTGCTTACAGCCCAGGCCAGCCCCCTGCCCGCAAGTACAACTTTGTTAAGTTCATAGCTAACAAGATTCATGATCAGTTGAGCAAAGTGAACAGACAGGGTGTCTTCAAGTACTCGGCCTATATTTACCACCTTTTCATGTACTATCAGTCTGAGGCTTTTCCATGCTACATCAAAAAGCTGGATTATAGAGGGGAAAGAAGATCTGTTATCTTCTGGACCTCTGTCTATCACAAAGTCTCAAATTCACCCTATTCCTATTGTGAATTTGTTGACCAATTTGTATACCCAGTCTCTTGCCTATTGATGAGGTCCCCTCCTCCCAGAATATCAACTGAGATACAGAAAGCTCTGCAGCTTTCCAAGAAGTACAAAATAGGTGATTGGTACCTATATGAGAATCATACAGTCATCAGAGTCTATGGCTGTGAGCTCTGTCCATACAGGCTCCCAAAATATGTGCCTATGAGGTTATCTGCCTTGGAGTATTACAGGCAGCTGATTCAGTCCAACCTCACCCACTTCCACAGCTCCAAAAAGAAGGCCCACCTCAAGTTCAAACACCAGTTGGGCCCCTTCATCATGAATAAGAAAGAAGGATGGGAAGATGCAGACCTAATCCTCAAAGATAAATACAAGTTGTCATATAGTTTTCGGTGGGTCCTTTATGACCCTCAAGGCTTCATTACTGCTAGAAGAACCAAGTACAGGCTTCTAGGTTATAGGCATTGTCAATACCCATACATTGAAAGATATGCCAACCAGCAAGAATGGCAACAGGGTACTCTAGTTGAAAAGCTAACTGAAGAAGAGACAATGCTAAAGAATGTAAAGGAGCTTGAAAAAATTATTGACCTAGACTCTGTGAAGCAGGTACCTTTCAAACGGCCTTATTCAGCAGGAGAAGGGACCTCGGCCTCAAGGACTGCACCAGTCGTACAGGCACCCTCTACAGCAGCACGAGGTACTAACAAAGGCAAAGGAATAATGGGTGCAGAAGAAGAAACAGTGAAAGAAAAGCCTGCCCCTTCAAATGAGCAGTAGCAAGAGCCCCAACAAGGGCAGCAAACAGAATAGCAAGAAGAGCAGACTGCCCGTCCACAAATGGGGCTACCAGCAGCTCCAGCAATGCAAACCCCACCTCCACAAACTGAGCCATTGACTGCTCCAATTTTGCAGACCCCAGCACATGAGGAGAGGGGTACGAAAAGAGCCAGAGAAGAGTCCACCCCTGCTAGTGGATCCTCCCAGCAACCCCAGACCAAGAGGCCAAGAGCTGATTCCCCGGAGGTAGAAGACATCACTAAAGAATTCCTTGATAGTTCAAGGAAAAACAGGGAGGGCAGCCAGCACACAGGGACAAGCTCCTTTCAGCAGGAGCAAGGATTGCAACTTGGTTTGGAGGTGTCTTCCTCCTCCCAACAGAGCAAGAAGCCCAAGAGCACTAAGGCTTCTTTCAAACAAATAAAGGCTCAGAATGATCTGCTAAGGCCAGAGGTCTACAAACAATTTATAGATGCAACACCAGCCCAGCAAGAAAGGCTAATGTCTGTGTATGACATTAAAGAGGAAAAAATCATCCTCAGTCACTTTAAGCCTACAATACCGCAGCCTAAGTCAGCTGCAGATTTTGTGAAGACAAGGGTGGAAGTCAACGCCAAAGACATCCATCCCATGGACCAAATTGAACTCCACAAGCAAGCTGGAGAGATGGTTTATGCAACCTTGGTGGAGAGGGCAACCATGGCCCATGAGCTAAAGGAGTCCCTGCAAAATACCAACACACATTTAGATTTTGAGAGAATGTCCTCCCTGGCCAAAGACAATAGAATAAAGTCACTTGAGGACATCATTATTGATCTAAGACATGATCCTAGTGATCCAAAGGGTGTAAAGGCCCTTCTGAAGAAGAAAGAAGATGACCTAAATGCATTAAAGAAGAGGTTAAAGCTGCTGCCCACAGAGCACCCTCAAACGACAGAGCTACAAAAGGAAAAACAGGTGGATGACCAACTGGACCTCATAATGCAGCTAAACCAGAGGGTCCTGGATTTGGAGAAAGAGCTGGAAGGAGCATTACAAGATAAACAAGGTGAATCCACATCCCAAGCTCCTCCAACTACTTCAACAACAGCAACAACTACAGGGGCAGCAGTGGCCCCCACAACAGAAGCAGCAGGAACAACAACAGCTCCAGATGCCAGCACAAGTGTAGAAGAATTTACTAAGGACATCAAGGAAATGGAGCTCCAGGAAAATGAGATAAAGAAGGCCAAGGAAAAATTGGCAGAACTGGATGCCAAGTATGACAAATCAAAAGTAACTGTAGCAGAGCAGGGCAGAGAAATAAAGGCCCTAAAAGACAAGATAAAGGCCTTAGAGAAGGAGCTGAATCTAGAGACTGCCATGGCCGACATAAAAAAGATTCTATGGGCCAAAATTGACCAATCCATCAGTCAACAATGGAGGTCAATCAAAACAATACATGAGCAGATGGACTTGATGGTCCAAGCACAAGCAGAAATCCATAAGGCCAAAACATTACTGGGAGACAGACCTGAACAGGCCAACAGAATGATAGACTTCCTGAACAGGCAAGAAAAGGAGTAACTGGCAGCCATAGGCATTGCCAACAGAACAGAGGCTGTCCTCAATGCCAAGAAGGTACTAACTCTCAGGAATTATGTACAAACAGTGGAGAGGAAGTGCTATGAGATACAGGGTGATGTGGAGGAATATAAACTCAAGATGGTAGTGCTGCAAGCAAAGGGCCTGCCTAGCCTCCTAAGCGGTGCAGGAAGATTGATCTCCCGAGATCAATTTGCCAACAGAATGGCAACTGTCATTGAAAATCAGATCACTGCATCTGGCAGTACATCTGAGCAAACAGGGCCTCCTACAGGACAGAGCTTATATGACAAACTTGAAGGCCTATTCTTTATTGAAAATGAGGTGAATCATCTTTTTGAAACTCCTCCTAACTTTTATAGATATACAGAGGCCGATGAGACTTTGATAAAAATTCGGAGACATCAAATGCCTAAGGAGGATTAGTGGCAAGCAATGCTTCAGATTTTGCCATGGTAACCTCAGTTGTTCGGCCACTGCCAGCTCCAGGTCACTACAAAACAAATAGCATGACAAAGTCAGCATTAAAGGCAGCTGAAAGGTGACTCAGCACATGGAAAATGACAGCTAGCCTAAGGGATAAGACAATACGCAAATTTTGACAGCGTATCCTCAGCCGACTCCAATAGCCGCCAAACCAACTGCTTCTAACTATTTTTGACAGCTAAGGCACCAAAGAGTTATTTCAGCATTAACTCTCTCAGCTACAATGCTCCAGGAGTTGGCATAACATAAATGAGCTATTAACTCATTCTCTGATATTTTTCTTATGTAAATTTTGTATATATACCCCCCTTGGCAACGCATTAGGGGTTGGTGATTTTGACTCTAAGGAAAATCTATTGTATACTTTCAGTCTATCTAATACAAAGGGCTGGACCAGCTCAGTGATTTCCTGAAATATTTGATCTCTGGATGATGCTATGTGTGCTGATGCAGAATTCCTGTGCTGCCTGATGAAATAAGAAGTTTTCCTCAATCTCTGTTCTTGTCTTCTTATGTTTATTAAATCATACTCATGTTACACTAAACTAGCAGTAAAGAAAAAGAATAGTGCAGGATTTGTTTCATTACACCTTGCGCTCAATTTTTGCTGCTGTAAATGTTTGTCTTCAGAATTAACCATGGACATGAATTCTTAATTGCTCATGTTTCTTTTAATTCCATACGTATGAATGTTATCTAGAAATTCTCCATTGCTTCCAGAATAATATTCTCACTGTCTTTCTTTAGCAGTTTATTGTAAGATTCTTAATTGCCTTACATAAACTGGATACACTACATTCAATCACCATTTCAAAAAATTGTTTCTCAGACACTAATCTGGCTCTGCAGCACCACTTCATTATCACACAGCACATCAAGCAAGCTAAAGGACCACAAACTCCATGCCCAATGGACTAAGACCTGCTAGTAAGCACCTATATATATTGACTGGAATCATCACCAATCACATTCCAAAAACAAAACCTTGAGCATCATAGCTAGCCTAAAGTACTATCAGAACAGAGACAAATCATAAAGAGAGAGCCCTCTCTGATTACAGTTTGGCTAGAAACTGTAACCCAAAGATTGGTTAGTGGTTACCCCGGCCGTATTCCCTTGGGAGTCATAGGGAACAACCTGGGTGTTAACATAATTGGCGACTCCGCTGGGGAAATCTTATTTCTCAACTGTTGTCTGTCTCTAGACAGTGGTTCTAAAAATTTGAGCAGTCCCTTGAAACAGTTCTAAAAATATCCTAAAATATCAAAAAACAAGTTCAGAAGCTGGCTCCTAAAAGGGAAACTAGACATACTAGGTCAAACCCTGACCCCAATCCACCAGCTATTTTTGAAAATCCTAATACCATCCCCAAGATCATTAGGAAGCAGCAGGAACAGGAGACCCTTGCTGACTCAAGTCCTGAGACAGCTCGTCCAAACCCTATGCCAACTCCAATCAAGGTTTTATTTCGGTCTACCCTTGGTTCCCCCAGCTCACCATCCACATCTCAAAGCCCTCCTTTCACACCTTCATCCACTGCACATATTCCCTTGACCAACACTCTAGTTTCTACCGGTCCCATCAACCCTGTAGTACCCATCGTCCCTGTTATCCCGTTTATCCCTGTCAATCCCATAAACCCTGCAAATATGGCCAATAGGTATGCACCCCTGCAGTTACCTGCTAATGCTGCAGCTCTACCCCAAGACTACCAATCTAAGATCTCATATTTTGACTCCACTGGCCCCTTCACAGCTATTCAGCATGCCAAAAGGATGCAAGATCATTTTGAGACCTATGAAATAGATGATGACAGTGTGAGAATGAGGATGTTTGTTCAAAGTCTGACTGGGGATGTAAGAACCTGGTTTAGATCCCTGAATGCAAATTCCATCACAACTCCTGATGAGCTTTATGAAGCCTTTACTAACAGACGGGAGAAAAAGAAAGATCCTATGCACATACTTGGTGAATATGACACTATCAAACGAGGTCCTCAAGAGACCGTTCTGGAGTATTGTGCAAGATTCAACAATGTATATAACGCAATCCCACAAAATTTAAGACCTCCTCCTGATTTGGCCTTGTACAAATTTCCTGATGGTTTTGACCCTGATATGGCCTATCAGTTGAAGGAGAGAGCTCCTGAAACCCTTGCAGATGCCCAAAAGGTTGTTGTCACAGTGGAAGCTAACCTGATTGCCAAAAGAAACAGAGCAAGGTTGGAAAAGAGAACCACCTTCAAAGAAGAACCTTCAGCCTTTGATCAAAAATTGGATGCAATACTCACTGGTATGAAGAGATTGGGTGATAGAGTGGAATCAGTTGAGAGAAAGTCATCATGGGAAGCACCACAAAACAACCCTCCTAGGAATCCAAATTTTAGGAGAACTCAAAATCCAAACATTGGCAAGGCCAGTTCTGATCTAGACATAAGACCCCCTTTCCAAGAGAATTATGCTGAGACTTCCACGTCAAGTGAACCCAATGAAGATCCCCACATCAATTTAATGGGTTTGGATGGTGAAAGTCAAGTCTTTTTAACACAAGAAGATCATGAGAATGATGAAATCAAGCTGTTCCAAACCAAATCAGGTGAATCATTTGACTTTAAACAAGGGTATGACACAGCTGTTTATGAAGTCCATAAACAATACAAGTTAAGGAGTAGAACTGTAAATGTAACACAGCCCGAAAATATAAAGGATAGCCAGCAGCACAAAAGAGCCATAGTCACAGAGCCAAATGACACAACGGAATCACTTGCAAAGGAAGTAACCATTGAAGAAGTCACTGAACCATTTTCTTCAAAACAGCAGCCCATGGCTACATCATCCTTGCACCCTAACCCAAGTGTCACTCCTCAAGAGATGAGCAAGAAGGACAAGCCTCAAGATCAAGATAACAATCAAGAAGAAGAGTTAGTGAACAAGGAAAGAACTGTCACCCACAGCCAAAAGACCCAATCTGAAAAACCCTTTGACCTGGAAACTGAAATTAGTAAATTGAAGGTAGCTATTGCTCTTTCAGAACTAGCCAAGCATGACATTTATAAACAACAAATCAAGAAGTCCCTTCAACTTACTGACAACAAAGATGATGTCAATGTGTTGGATGATACCCCAGAATTGCTGTTCGGTCCAGAAGTTGATGGAAAAACAATAGTCACAGGGATCTTACCTTTTTATGTCAGTTTACATGTTCATGATAAGATATTGCACAATGCAATGTTTGACTTAGGTGCCTCTCACAACCTCATGCCAAAAGCAGTCATGGAAAGGTTGAATCTAGATATTACGAGACCATATAAAGACCTATTCTCATTTGACTCCAGCCAAGTTAAATGTTTAGGCTTGATAAAAGACTTATGTGTGTCCCTTGTTGAGTACCCAAATAAAACAATTCTAATGGATGTTGTAGTTGCTGATATCCCACCTAAATATGGGATGTTGTTATCAAGATCATGGGGGACTAAACTACAAGGTTCCCTACAACTAGACATGTCATATGCAACCATCTCTGTCTTTGGGCAACCAAAGAGACTGTACAGAGAAACACTAATGAAATACATGGTCAGCAGTGAAGAAAAGCCCCAAAATTTTCCCATATATGCTGTCCATTCAGACATAGACTCATACATTCTCTTCAATGATAATACAACTCCCTCAAACAAGGATGTTGAAACCAATACACTCATACAAGAGGAGGACACTGATGAACAAACCGCTACCCGAGAAATAATGGTTAAACCATCACTAAACAAAGCTGCTGTTCTAGAAATCAAGCTAATTCAATCAAGTGATCAGACTGTCCTAAAAGACAAACCAGGTGAAAAACCAGAACTTCAACTTATGATCCCAGATCACAGGGAAGTTATTAAATCTCCCCTAGAAAAAGAGAACCTATGGTTTCTTGAATTTGATGGATCAGTCAACAAATTAGGGGCAGGAGCTGGAGTTTGGATACATAATAGACAAAACAGTCATGCAGAAGGCCGAGCCTATAGACTAAATTTTAGATGCACTAATAACATGGCAGAATATGAAGCTCTTTTACTAGGCCTCAAACTAGTAAAATCCCTACAAGCCATAACAGTGTCAATTCTAGGAGACTCAGACCTAGTTATCCAACAAGTAAAGGGAAATTTTGTCACCAATGACAAAAGACTGAGATCTTATAGATCTGTTGCTGCTGAACTACTACAGTCCTTCACTGAATTCCAGATTACCAAAATTCCTAGAACCCATAATCTGCATGCCCATAGCTTGGCCACATTTGCAAGTACCTGCAAGCTACCTTTTGAGCCTCACCACTGTTTTACAGCTGAGGTAAAACACAGACCTTCTGTCCCAAACAATGTCAAGGACTGGCAAGTATTTGAAGATGATGCACAAATAAATAATTTCTTGACCTTACAACAAGAATTTGCAGGACTGAACATTGACACTGAAAGAGCAAGTCAATCACAAATACCTGAAAGAGCAAGTCAATCACAAATACAGAGTAGACAGAATAACAAAGCAATATTACCCAAAACAGCTAACCAAATGCTACATCCTACAATTTTCAACAAAGACAACATACAAGAAATCCAACAAATTAGTTATGAGGAGACAGCCGAAGATGAAGCTGAAGTGATACAATTGAAGGATAATTTTCTTCCAACAGACTTAGCTCCTTTAGAAGACGTTTTCGACTCCAATGATGTTCCCAACAAACCAAAAATGCAGCCCCTCAACACTGCCATAGAAGAATGTAACATTGGCACTGCTGAACAACCCAAAATAATAAAATTGTCTGCTTCCTTACCTCCTGACCAAAAGCCTAAATACATTGACCTTTTTAAAGAGTTCCAGGATGTCTTTGCATGGAGTTATGAGGATTTAAAATCCTATGACACCTCTGTAATCCAACACACTATCCCTCTCAAGCCAGATCAAAAACCCTTTAAACAAAAATTGAGGAGAATCAATCCTATGCTTCTCCCAGCAATGGAACAAGAGGTACAGAAAATGTTTAAGGCAGGCATCATAGCACCAATCAGATTCTCTGATTGGATTTCAAACTTAGTCCCCACAAGAAAGAAAACTGGTGAAATAAGGCTATGTGTTGACCTAAGGAACTTGAATCAAGTATCCTTGAAAGATAATTACCCTTTACCCAAGATGGATCACATCTTGCAGAGAGTAGTGGGGGCCTCAAGAATTTCTCTACTTGATGGATTCTCAGGTTTCAACCAGATCTTAGTTCATCCTGATGATCAAGATAAAACTGCATTCACAACCCCATGGGGAACCTTCAAATATGTTAAAATGCCTTTTGGGTTGAAGAATGCAGGGGCAACGTTTCAAAGAGCAATGGATATTGATTTTGCCAAAGAGATTCATGACTTCCTTGTCATTTATTTGGATGACCTAACACCTTTCTCCAAATCTGACCAAGAACATTTGAAACATCTAAGGCAGATATTCATAACTTGTAGGAAATATGGGATCTCTTTAAATCCTAAGAAATCCATGTTTGGTTTGGAGGAAGGTAAACTGTTGGGCCACATCATTTCTAAAGATGGCATTAGGATTGATCCAGACAGAATCTAGGCCATCTTACAAATGCCTCATCCAAGAAATGTAAAGGAATTACAAGCCTTTTTGGGTAAAATCAACTTCCTGAGGAGATTTATCCCAAATCTGGCCGAATTGAGAAGGTTACTAAATAACATGTTAAAAAAGGATTCAAAGGTAAAATGGACGATAGAAGCAAGTCAAGCCTTTGAAGGAAGAAAATTGGCCCTCACCCAAACTCCAGTCCTAACAAATCCACAATTTGATAGGGAATTTATCATATTTTCCTTTGCTTCCCAACACACAATTGCTGCTGTCTTATTACAGAAAGATGACCAAGGAAATGAGAAACCCATTGCTTTCTTTAGTAAAGCTCTTAGAGATGCACCCCTGAAATACCAGATTATGGAAAAGCAAGCATATGCCTTGGTCAAAGCTATTAAAGACTTTAGGATCTACATCCTATACTCCCATGTTATAGCCTATGTACCAAGCCCAATTGTGAAAGACATACTTACTCAAGAGAACTTAGAGGGCAGAAGAGGAAAATGGATTGCAAATATTTTAGAATTTGACATTGAAATAAAACCTACAAAACTGATAAAAGGACAAGGTCTGGCTAAATTAATGTCTGAAACAAATTTCCAAGCCTTGGACATCAACCAACTGGACAGTGAACCGGAGCTGGCGACTCCAAAGATCAATGTAGCCTTTGAACAATCCCCCTGGTACTCTGATATCTGTTATGTGTTACAAAACCTGTGTGCTCCCCCAGGATTGTCCAAAACTAAGTGTAGGTTCCTGAAAATGAAAGCTTCTAAATTTTGTGTTATAAATGACAATTTGCTTTGGAAAAACCATGAAGGTATACTGTTAAACTGCTTGATTGAGAATGAGACTAACAATGTCACCAAAGAATTTCATGCAGGTGACTGTGGTGGAAACTTGTATTGGAAGTCCACTGTGGATAAAATATTGAGGGCTGGTTACTATTGGCCCACTGTTTTCTCTGATGTTAAGAAATTCACCACCTCATGTCATAAATGTCAAGTGTTTGAGGGAAAGAGAAAGTTACTGCGACTTCCTTTGAGGCCTATTGCAACAGAGAGACCTTTTCAACAATGGGGCTTGGATTTCATTGGGGAAATTCATCCCTCATCTTCAGGCCAACATAGATGGATTCTAACAGCTACAGACTACTTTGCTAAATGGATTGAAGCTGTTCCATGCAGACAAGCTAATGATTCCACTATCATTCAGTTCCTTGAGACCAATATTCTTTCTAGATTTGGTTGTCCTGATAAGATAATAACAGACAATGCTGCTGCTTTCAGATCTAAGAAGATGGTGAATTTCTGCCACAAATTTCACATTACCTTGGGCCATTCTACTGCATACTATCCCCAAGGAAATGGCCTTGCTGAATCATCAAATAAAAGTCTGGTAAACATCATAAAGAAAGTGTTAGAAGAAAATAAAAATAATTGGCATAAGAAACTTGTGAATGCCTTATGGGCAGATAGACTAACAACCAAGAGATCCATTGGGATCAGCCCATATGAGTTAGTCTATGGATTAGAAGCTAAATTCCCTTCATCACTAGGGATTCCTGTCATGAAACTTCTTCAAGAAAGTCAAGCTGAACCAAATGACATGCAAAGAAGGATCAATCAAATAATATGTTTGCAGCAAACTAGAGATCAAGTTTACAGCAGGGTTCAAGTTTTACAAGAAAAATTAAAGAAAGCTTTTGACAGAAGGACTAAGGCACAAGATTTCAATATTGGAGATAAAGTCCTCAAGTGGGATTCAAGAAGAGAGGATAAGGGAAAACATGGAAAATTTGACTCCCTTTGGAGAGGGCCTTTTGTCATACAAGCAATACAGGGAAATAACACTTACTTTTTGGAAAATTTGGATGGCACTGACTTAGGTGAAGGTCCTGTGAATGGCAGGATGCTGAAGCACTATTTTGACTACCATCCATGAGTGCAGCCTAATTTTCCTTTGTACATAATCAGATGTATATATTTTCTTTCAGCAGATAAATAGTTCAGTTTGAGAAGTCACTATAAATAAACAGAAAGGGGGCTTTACATGCCAGAAAGTCCACAGAGGTGATAGCTTCTAGTTTTGAAATACAAAGAGTGAATTTTCAAATTTTGGCAAGAATAGATCAAGGGCCAAGGCATTCTAACCTGCTGTTCTTGGTCTTTCAAGAAGAAAAACCATCCCCAAGTGGAGCCACTGTTAGCTACCTATACCAATAGGTTTCATATTTCATGATTGGGAAAGAAAGGTCCAAATATGCTCTGCTTTGGTGATGCAAAGATCCCATATTTCCAAGAGAAAACAATGTGTGTACATAGCTTGAAGTTGACTAAATTTTGATGGGTGGTCCAACAGCCTAATCTGGATCATACCATATTTCAATTTTCTGTTATAAAATAGAGAAAGAAGTCTGTCCAAACTGTTTAAACTTGGCAGGCAAGTAGCTTAGGTAGAGAAGTAAGGTTCCCAACTGCTTAATCTGGGACCTTGGAAGCAATAAGGGTAGTTCTAGATAGAAAATCAAAAGAAAAAGCTAAAGAAAAGAAAAGGCACATAAGGGTCTGCAAGTCTAAGTGCAACCTCCAGGAAGTAACAAAAAATGCTAGGAAATAGATGGGTAAGTAAATGGGGTTGCAGAAATCTCATTCCTTTCAAGTGAATGTTTGATAACATGTTTGCAAAGGAATATCAGTGGATTGAGAAGGTTCTCTTCTCCATCATGTTGCAGCAATACAAAGGAGCATGTCTAACTTCCCATTTTCCCCTTTCACATCCATTTACTAACATCCCTTCATCAGTACAGATTCATGGAAGAATTTAAGGTTTTATGTTGGTTCCTATTCCTTTAAGAAGCCACATTTCTTGTCTAAAATTCTTTTTATTTTGATCTACTTCCTAAATAAGTTTAAGCTCCATAAAGCTTAGTAAACACCATTTCCCATTCTCATTCCCCCCCCCCAGTACAAAAAACTAACTCTATCTATTCTAAATCCCTTATGTTCCCCTTCCCCCTACTACTATAACACCATGGTGTATAAATCCCCAGAATTGTATAACTATTCTCCCTTTTAGCACTATAGCTAAATAAGTTGGTTGACGGAGACATTGGTCCACCAGGGACCAAGGTCAACCCTGTCATGGGATTGCTCTAGCCTCTGGTTGGAGTAATAACCTCCCCCTAAGCACTCACCTCCCCTCTGTTCAGAAACCCACTAAAAACCCTTTTTCCTACAGAAAAAACCCAAAAAACCCATAAAAACCCTTAAATCCTAAGTTCCACGCATATATATTAAATTGAATATTTTAATGCGGGCGGGACCCAACCCAGAAAGCTGCGCGATCCGTCGGGAGGCCCGCTAGCCGTCCATCGTCTGCCACCCCCGATCCAACGGTGGGCGGGTATTTTCAAATCCGGATCTGCCGACCTTTAGCGTCCGGGGAACGGTGGTTTTCCGCCCCGTACATGGGACGCGTGGCAGGCGACGGGGTTGTTCGGAGCCCCCCTCCCCGATACCGCCTTTGCCCAAAGGTGGTGCGGGGAAACCGCTTACCACCATCCCCGTTACCACCTCCCCCATATGTCATCCATGCGTCATCATGACGTAGCACCATCTCCCGCCCCCGCGCCGCATGGCCCTCCACGTAGCCCTGCCACCTTATCCGCCCGCCACAGTGTCCGGCCACGCTGGCCTACACCTCAGCAGCCACGTCGCCCTCCGTACCCGGGCTCGCCATGACGTCATGCTGACGTCATCGGCGGAAAGGCGCCATTACTCAATTTTTCTGAATTCATCGTTAAAAGTCACGGTTTGGGCCGTTTTATGTCATTTTCAAGTGAAGAAGACATAGTCGTTGCCGCTGGTTCACTGCCAAATCGCCTCCGGACCTCCAAATTCAAATTTTCAACTGTGCCAACTCATCAACCCAGCTGCATTCAGCCTTCACAATTCGACCCGAAGGCATTCCAGCTCGTTTTTCAGGTATTTCACCGCAAGTTCCCTGTTTTCCCACTGAGCATACCAATTTCTATGTGAATTTTCCATAAGAAACATTCAATTGCCAAATTGCACACTGTTTTTCACCAAATTTACCATCAAATCTATCTGCATTATCCTTTGCCCCGGAAATTCGCTATTAAAACGTTAAATCACGATCGAAGGTTACCAGTTCGGCCTCGAACTTGCCCGACATTGTTCCCTTTTGCCGGGTGTAGACCAGCTGTAGCTTTTTACCAAAGTAAAACTCACATACCCTCTGCAATTTTCCCCTAGCAATTCACAATCCCTGTGAATTTACCAAAAACTGCAGAAACAAGCAGAAACAAGCCTGCCTTTTCAACTGTGAGGAGAATTTCAAACATTGTCTGCAATAAGCCTGTCACTCAAATCTTTGAGCAACCTTGCAAACCATTGTAATCACCTCTGTTGAAATTCAAACTGCATAATGGCTGCTCCTGCACCATCAGCCCTCAGTGTAGCTCCATTAAATCCACCAAATAAAGACCTGGAAGCCTTGCCCTTTGCTGACAAGGACTACCTCATTGAAGACTTTGTGGGTAACAGGGACTTTCTGCAGACCTTCAGGCAGCTAAGAGAGGACTACCTGAATGGTCATGATACATATGGGATATGGGAGTCAAACCTGCCATACTACTGTCTCCCCTCTGTAATTTTTTTTCCTGAGATCATTCACCTATGTGCTGAAAACTATGATGTGCAGCAAAGAGCCATTAAGTCTCCATCTGGGAGCATCCTCTTTCACATCAATCCTGAAACCATCAATAAAATGCTCCATTTTGATCAGACAGAGCTGTTGTTCCCATTTTCCATGAATTATCTGCTGGACAATGGTGCCAAGATGACCAGTGAAGAGATCCAAAGAATCACCAAGACATTTATGAGGCCTGAGTGCCAGCCCACAGGGCCACCTCCCTACCTGGATGTCTTTTTCACTGATGTAGGCAGGCTTTTACTAGACATGATTGCCTATGTGTTGGGGTACAGAACCAGTGAGCATGTGGATGCAACAATGCTGGTATTGTTAGCTGCTTACAGCCCAGGCCAGCCCCCTGCCCGCAAGTACAACTTTGCTAAGTTCATAGCTAACAAGATTCATGATCAGTTGAGCAAAGTGAACAGACAGGGTGTCTTCAAGTACTCAGCCTATATTTACCACCTTTTCATGTACTATCAGTCTGAGGCTTTTCCATGCTACATCAAAAAGTTGTATTATAGAGGGGAAAGAAGATCTGTTATCTTCTGGACCTCTGTCTATCACAAAGTCTCAAATTCACCCTATTCCTATTGTGAATTTGTTGACCAATTTGTATACCCAGTCTCTTGCCTATTGATGAGGTCCCCTCCTCCCAGAATATCAACTGAGATACAGAAAGCTCTGCAGCTTTCCAAGAAGTACAAAATAGGTGATTGGTACCTATATGAGAATCATACAGTCATCAGAGTCTATGGCTGTGAGCTCTGTCCATACAGGCTCCCAAAATATGTGCCTATGAGGTTATTTGCCTTGGAGTATTATAGGCAGCTGATTCAGTCCGACCTCACCCACTTCCACAGCTCCAAAAAGAAGGCCCACCTCAAGTTCAAACACCAGTTGGGCCCCTTCATCATGAATAAGAAAGAAGGATGGGAAGATGCAGACCTAATCCTCAAAGATAAATACAAGCTGTCATATAGTTTTCGGTGGGTCCCTTATGATCCTCAAGGCTTCATTACTGCTAGAAGAACCAAGTACAGGCTTCTAGGTTATAGGCATTGTCAATACCCACACATTGAAAGATATGCCAACCAGCAAGAATGGCAGCAAGGTACTCTAGTTGAAAAGCTAACTGAAGAAGAGACAATGCTAAAGAATGTAAAGGAGCTTGAAAAAACTATTGACCTAGACTCTGTGCAGCAGGTACCTTTCAAACGGCCTTATTCAGCAGGAGAAGGGACCTCGGCCTCAAGGACTGCACCAGTCGTACAGGCACCCTCTACAGCAGCACCAGGTACTAACAAAGGCAAAGGAATAATGAGTGCAGAAGAAGAAACAGTGAAAGAAAAGCCTGCCCCTTCAAATGAGCAGCAGCAAGAGCCCCAACAAGGGCAGCAAACAAAACAGCAACAAGAGCAGACTGCCCCTCCACAAACGGGGCTACCAGCAGCTCCAGCAATGCAAACCCCACCTCCACAAACTGAGCCATTGACTGCTCCAATTTTGCAGACCCCAGCACATGAGGAGAGGGGTACGAAAAGAGCCAGAGAAGAGTCCACCCCTGCTAGTGGATCCTCCCAGCAACCCCAGACCAAGAGGCCAAGAGCTGATTCCCCGGAGGTAGAAGACATCACTGAAGAATTCCTTGACAGTTCAAGGAAAAACAGGGAGGGCAGCCAGCACACAGGGACAAGCTCCTTTCAGCAGGAGCAAGGATTGCAACTTGGTTTGGAGGTGTCTTCCTCCTCCCAGCAGAGCAAGAAGCCCAAGAGCACTAAGGCTTCTTTCAAACAAATAAAGGCTCAGAATGATCTGCTGAGGGCAGAGGTCTACAAACAATTTATAGATGCAACACCAGCCCAGCAAGAAAGGCTAATGTCTGTGTATGACATTAAAGAGGAAAAAATCATCCTCAGTCACTTTAAGCCTACAATACCGCAGCCTAAGTCAGCTGCAGATTTTGTGAAGACAAGGGTGGAAGTCATGGCCAAAGACATCCATCCCATGGACCAAATTGAACTCCACAAGCAAGCTGGAGAGATGGTTTATGCAACCTTGGTGGAGAGGGCAACCATGGCCCATGAGCTAAAGGAGTCCCTGCAAAATACCAACACACAGTTAGATTTTGAGAGAATGTCCTCCCTGGCCAAAGACAATAGAATAAAGTCACTTGAGGACATCATTATTGATCTAGGACATGATCCTAGTGATCCAAAGGGTATAAAGGCCCTTCTGAAGAAGAAAGAAGATGACCTAAACGCATTAAAGAAGAGGTTAAAGCTGCTGCCCACAGAGCACCCTCAAACGGCAGAGCTACAAAAGGAAAAACAGGTGGATGACCAACTGGACCTCATAATGCAGCTAAACCAGAGGGTCCTGGATTTGGAGAAAGAGCTGGAAGGAGCATTACAAGATAAACAAGGTGAATCCACATCCCAAGCTCCTCCAACTACTTCAACAACAGCAACAACTACAGGGGCAGCAGTCGCCCCCACAACAGAAGCAGTAGGAACAACAACAGCTCCAGATGCCAGCACAAGTGTAGAAGAATTGACTAAGGCCATCAAGGAAATGGAGCTCCAGGAAAATGAGATAAATAAGGCCAAGGAAAAATTGGCAGAACTGGATGCCAAGTATGACAAATCAAAAGTAACTGTAGCAGAGCAGGGCAGAGAAATAAAGGCCCTAAAAGACAAGATAAAGGCCTTAGAGAAGGAGCTGAATCTAGAGACTGCCATGGCCGACATAAAAAGGATTCTATGGGCCAAAATTGGCCAATCCATCAGTCAACAATGGAGGTCAATCAAAACAATACATGAGCAGATGGACTTGATGGTCCAAGCACAAGCAGAAATCCATAAGGCCAAAACTTTACTGGGAGACAGACCTGAACAGGCCAACAGAATGATAGACTTCCTGAACAGGCAAGAAAAGGAGGAACTGGCAGCCATAGGCATTTCCAACAGAACAGAGGTTGTCCTCACTGCCAAGAAGGTACTAACTCTCAGGAATTATGTACAAACAGTGGAGAGGAAGTGCTATGAGATACAGGGTGATGTGGAGGAATATAAACTCAAGATGGCAGTGCTGCAAGCAAAGGGCCTGCCCAGCCTCCTAAGCGGTGCAGGAAGATTGATCTTCCGAGATCAATTTGCCAACAGAATGGCAACTATCATTGAAAATCAGATCACTGCATCTGGCAGTACATCTGAGCAAACAGGGCCTCCTACAGGACAGAGCTTATATGACAAACTTGAAGGCCTATTCTTTATTGAAAATGAGGTGAATCATCTTTTTGAAACTCCTCCTAACTTTTATAGATATACAGAGGCCGATGAGACTTTGATAAAAATTCGGAGACATCAAATGCCTAAGGAGGATTGGTGGCAAGCAATGCTTTAGATTTTGCCACGGTAGCCTCAGTTGTTCAGCCACTACCAGCTCCAGGTCACTACAAAACAAACAGCATGACAAAGTCAGCATTAAAGGCAGCTGAAAGGTGACTCAGCACATGGAAAATGACAGCTAGCCTAAGGGATAAGACAATACGCAAATTTTGACAGCGTATCCTCAGCCGACTCCAATAGCCGCCAAACCAACTGCTTCTGACTATTTTTGACAGCTAAGGCACCAAAGAGTTATTTCAGCATTAACTCTCTCAGCTACAATGCTCCAGGAGTTGGCATAACATAAATGAGCTATTAACTCATTCTCTGATATTTTTCTTATGTAAATTTTGTATATATACCCCCCTTGGCAACGCATTAGGGGTTGGTGATTTTGACTCTAAGGCAAATCTATTGTATACTTTCAATCTATCTAATACAAAGGGCTGGACCAGCTCAGTGATTTCCTGAAATATTTGATGTCTGGATGATGCTATGTGTGCTGATGCAGAATTCCTGTGCTGCCTGATGAAATAAGAAGTTTTCCTCAATCTCTGTTCTTGTCTTCTTATGTTTATTAAATCATACTCATGTTACACTAAACTAGCAGTAAAGAAAAAGAATAGTGCAGGATTTGTTTCATTACACCTTGCGCTCAATTTTTGCTGCTGTAAATGTTTGTCTTCAGAATTAACCATGGACATGAATTCTTAATTGCTCATGTTTCTTTTAATTCCATATGTATGAATGTTATCTAGAAATTCTCCATTGCTTCCAGAATAATATTCTCACTGTCTTTCTTTAGCAGTTTATTGTAAGATTCTTAATTGCCTTACATAAACTGGATACACCACATTCAATCACCATTTCAAAAAATTGTTTCTCAGACACTAATCTGGCTCTGCAGCACCACTTCATTATCACACAGCACATCAAGCAAGCTAAAGGACCACAGACTCCATGCCCAATGGACTAAGACCTGCTAGTAAGCACCTATATATATTGACTGGAATCATCACCAATCACATTCCAAAAACAAAACCTTGAGCATCATAGCTAGCCTAAAGTACTATCAGAACAGAGACAAATCATAAAGAGAGAGCCCTCTCTGATTACAGTTTGGCTAGAAACTGTAACCCAAAGATTGGTTAGTGGTTACCCCGGCCGTATTCCCTTGGGAGTCATAGGGAACAACCTGGGTGTTAACACACTCGAACTGCACGATCCCATCGCTCATGCATTAGAGGAATCTTACATAGAAAGCCCACGTGCATGACATAAGTTGCCTTTGTTTATTTCATTTTCTTGCATGTCACAATCAAGAGTATGCATATGCTTAATAGCTACACATAGTGTCACACATAATCCTGGTAAGTCCACAGATCGCATACCATGCACTTGCACTCACTTATGTTCTGTGGATGCATTTAAAATCGAAGTGTGCCTGTCTTCATTGTTATATCTTTCATGCTTACAGGTTCACATAGCTATGTTGTTCGTGAACCACACCTTCACCAACATGGGTCGACCAATGCACCGGTGGCTACATTGGAAGTATCACTTCACGTGAGCAGACCCATGCACCGCTAGCTTACGAGTAGGAGTAGTGTTTTCTTTTGGTTTGTTTTCTTGCATGCATGTTTGCTTTTTAATTTGCATTCTTGTTTGTTTTCTTGCCTGTTTTCTTCCTTTGCTTACGCATTTACTTATGCTTTTTCTTTGTTTTCTTGTTTACGTTCATAGCTTAGTTTCACATGGAATCATGTGTGACTTTTGAAACAAGATGGCTAAAGTACAAGAGGACTTGTGCAGTAATCAATACTTGGTTATCTGTCATCTTGCCTTTGCATGAATAACTTGTTGTCTTTATTCAATGATACATCAATGGAAAATACGTATTGTTCGAAGTGAACCTTGGTGAAAACACAATGCTTGCGCACTAACCAGTGTCACCTACTCTAGTCGGTTTTTTTTGGGTTAATCCTTCTTAGCTCAGTCAAATAGAGTAAGGTGAGGGGGAAAACATTAACACGCACATCAGAGGTATATATAAACTACTTCTCTGAAGGAGCAACCTCTTCAGTTCCCAATAAGTTGGGATCCCTCTTCCACCTCTGAAATGAGTAAGTGATATGCACAGTAATGAAAATGAAAATGAAAAAATGAAAA
The DNA here is from genome assembly GCA_031772625.1 of Pinus tabuliformis. Lineage (NCBI taxonomy): Eukaryota > Viridiplantae > Streptophyta > Pinopsida > Pinales > Pinaceae > Pinus > Pinus tabuliformis. The sequence continues at coordinate 236,300,247 of CM062810.1, read as the reverse complement.
TGTGAAAAAAATCGAAAAAATGAAAATGAATAAGGCGAAAGAAGAGAAAGGCTTTCTATGTAGAGAGGTGATGCAAGTAACTCCATCGGGGTATCAACCAAGCTCGCTGGCAGCGAAGCAATGCTTGTGTTCCTACGTGACTCTGCCGGGGTACTGTCTAGGCCTGCTGGCAGGGGAGCAACACCAGAGATGAAACTAAAACTCTAACGACCCTATGGCTTGTGCATAAATATATCCCTCATCCCTAACCGAAACAACTGTGTTGACTTGGCATGGAATGTGTGTTGACCAACCAAGAGCTTGGCAAATGCTACATCTTATAATCAAGCAAGTGTAGAAACCAAGACGAACAAAGAATTGAACAATACTTCCATAGGTGTTAGACTTCTTTTTCGCGAACAAGGTCCATTCAGAGAGTTGGAATTATACTAGTGTGTCGCAAAGTGTTGTAGTGGCTACAACCACCCTCCAAAATTTTTCCTTAGCTTCATTTTGGAGCCTCCCTACCAACCATCCTTAGCGACATGTCTTGCGTTATCAAGTACATAGGCTTCATTGGTTTTTTAGCAGCTTGCCATCTTGTGCTTGTTAGTTTGCTTCACTCCCCTCAAAGGTTGCCATTCCAGACTGAGCCTAGTTGTTGGTTGAGCAGCTCCCTAAAAAATTGCATAATTTTGGAGTGGAAACAACCTTCCCTCCAGAATTTGCACAAATATGCTAGGCAGCCTGTTGGGCTCAGAAATTGCACAGTCGAGTCACACAATCTTCCTTGGGAAAATTGCACAATCTGGCCCAGCACTGCAGCTCAGCCCAGAAATTGTGCAATTCTGGGCAGCAGTCACCTGCTCTTCTGTGAAATTGCACAATCCCTCTAGGACAGGCAACCCAGTTCCCCTAAGAAATTGCGCAAATCCCTCTCTGAGTCAAGCAGGATGTTGCATGTGCCTTCAGGTTTACCAGTTCCCTCCGAGACTGAGCAAAACTGATTTTCATGCATGGGTTGCCCTTCTTGAAATAGCAAAAGGCAGCATGCAAAAGGCATCCCTAGATCTAGGGATATGTTTTTAGCAGTTGGAGGTTACATACAATTCTCATTTTAGTAACCTCTCGCAAAGTGTCATTTTTTCCTAGATTTGTGGCATGTGCGTCATAACCTCGATCTTATCAAAACTCATGAACAGTACACTAAAAATCTCATTCCTCACATCGACCTTACAACTCTAACATCCCACATTGCATCGATGAGTCTTCGGCACTTTCAACTTAGCTGTTTCAGGATAACTCTGCTTTTCATGTCTTGCATTGAGTTTCTATCACTTTTTGCGTTTCGCTTTATGTGAGTGATGTCTACTGGATTTCAATTACCCCTTTTTGTTGTTTGAATGCATGTTAGCTTGTAGAAGCATTGTTTCATTTTTCATCCGCATCTCACTGTTATTGCATGCATGACATTGTTTTTGCACCGATGGTCGCCATTACGGCAACCCACTCCACACACCTGCATGTTTTCCCATTTTCTTAATCCTACACTTACTATTTGCATGCATGATCATTCACTCTTTTTTACACTCAGTATCACCATGCATTCAGACTTCTCATGTTATCATTTGCCTGTCGGCGGGTCTGCGCTGCCTTGGCCCGGACCTTGCCTTGCCCGGCTAGAATTACTCATTTCTAGAAGTGAAGGCTCTACATTCCCTTCAGAAATTGTGCAAGTTTTTCCCAACACTGACCTCTAGGCTAGCATTATGCAATTCGAGGAAGCATTTTCTTGCTGGTCCTAGACACTGCACAATGCAGTTTGTTGGTTTGCATGTCACTGTTGACTGAAATTGCACATTGCACAATCTCAGTCCTCAGTAGGCTAGGCTGGACTATGCATTGCATAGTTCCAATAGTCAGTCAGGCTCTTGATAGCTCAGACTATGCCTTGCACAGTTTTGGCCATCAGTCTCCCAGCCTCCCGGTGAAAATTGTGCAATCTTCACAGAGAGTCACATAGGTATGTCGCATGTCAATCCTCTAGTTTGTTTTGGTTTTCCATAGACACATTTCTTGTTATGAGTGTTTTTATGTATCCAGGTATCATAGGTGTTCGTCTACCTCTCAGCAGCACAAATACAATGGCTTCTAGGAGAGCATAGTGGAAGACACCTTTCAGAACACAACTGGGGATGTAATCGATCAAGTGTCTATGAACTTGACTATCTATGAAGACATCAAGTTGTTCATGGACAAGGATATCCAGATGAAATGGCTGTGGCATCACAGTGAGTAGCACCATCAGCAATAGTAGAAGGTAGCACACCTACATGCAACAAATGCAAGAGGAAGGTTGTTGACAGCGCAAAGGCAGAAGAAAGTTGCAATCTCAAGCATATCCACTTGTGATGAAAGAATCTTTGGAGATTGAGGTTATGAGGTGATGGCGTGACAAGACGATCGCATGAAGGCAGAGAGAGAAATAGAGAAGGAGTTACAGTTACTGAAGCGACAACTCAAGGAATAACAGGAGCTTCATAGACAATAGAAGGAGTTCCAGTCAGAATAGGCATAGTAGGAAGCGCGGCATGCATAAACTGATGAAATTGCACCCATACAGGTTATGGACCCATCCAGTAGCTGCTATGGAGCAGACAGGGTGAGAATTGTTGTCGATCGCATGCAAGGTTATTCAGGAGCATGGATGTCATTGTGCACACGCATGTGATCCCACCCATTTGGCACACTAACCGAAGCGAAGACAAGAAGCAAGTCCGACTAGAGTTAAACATGTATTTCAACAAGTTGATGTGCATGGTCACTAGCACACAATTGGAGTTCAGCACAAACACTATGCATCAGTATGTTATTGGTCTAGCTGCACTCAAGACGATGATTCGCATGTTATCAGACGAGTTGGATAGAGGAGCCATATCGGTGTACCCGGATGCAACGAAGGCAAGATTTTTCTTTCAGAAGGATGTCACCATTGAGTGTGTGGACACCATCACGGACGACCAAGCTTGGCATCAGATTACCATCGTCGATCATCACGAAGATGTCGAAGGGTTGGTTTTCCCACAATTGTCTGAGTCTTAGTGATAGCTTGCATGGCTTTCTCAAGCTTGTTTTGTATCACATGGGTACATGTGCAGATTTTATGTAACATCTTGTAAAGTGAAAGTCATGTAGTAGGTGAAGAGTCATGATGGTAGGTGAAGAGTCACAAAGGGGAATGTCAAGGGTCACCCCACCCTTTGCTATTTATAGAACCTCATAACTCATTGTACATGCTTTTGGTTAGCCATGCTTCCGATAGGAGTATCTTAGAGAAAGCTTGGAGAGTATTGTAATGAGCCATGGCTTCTCCACAGTGCAGAGCTAGTACATCTATTTGGAGGAGCAGGCGACAGTGATTGTAACGTTCCATTATCGGGACTAGTGGTTGGTCATGGTTGTACTGTATGATTGGAAATTTCACTTCTTAATATAACAGAGTCAACACGTTTCATGCATGTGTTGCTATTGTATTTCAATTAACTTGTTTACTCTAATGAAAAATGTATATGTTTTCTTACGCATGTATGTATAGATTCTTTCTGTATATGTATGTATGAATCTTAGTGAAATGTGATATTGGTTTAACCATCATTTTGGATTGTTGGTTCACCTTCCTTCCAGCTTGTGATGCATCTTTGCTTGTGTGTTCCCTTCCAAGCTGCGTGTTTATAAAGGTTTCCAAGGGGCGCACTCATTCCACCTGCAGTGTGTTGGAACCATTCATGCACCTTCCCTCTCTTGCTACGCATCTCTCACCCTTACTACCAATAGGGACATCCTACTTGCCTCTGTGCGCAATTGTGATCAAGGCGATACCATACAACCCATTGCTAGGACTCGTACACCAAACGGTCTGAGGTCTATTTGGGTCTTCTTACCGAGGAGATCTCCAGACATGTTGGCAGGTCCAACACCATCAACAGTCAGCTAATGGGATATGATCTAGGTCCAAGGCATCAGAGGCCTTTGGGGTTTCCTATGTTGCAGAGGAACTAGTAGATGGCTTGTCTTTATTCTTTGGACCCATAATAAAACTGAAATATAGTATGGCAGAAAAATTGCAGAGATACGTTCAAAGGACGATTAATTTCTGTAGGTTCGGCAATGGTATGAATCTGTGAATAGAGGAATAGTGAGTTCAACAGTGAAAAATAAATTAAAGAAAGCGGGTGTAAAGGGTTGAAGGTATATTTATCAATGGATTAAGGCTACCATTACACGAAAGTCGTTGTTGATCAGCTAATTAGTCATTTAATTCCGCAACGGGAGGAAATAAATGGTGAAACGAGAGGAAATAAATGGCAAAAATGGATAAGCGGGAATGGATAGGTGGTAACGGTTGAGGGCACATGGTGTGGAGCTGTTGGAGGTAGATAGCATGGGAGGAGTTACCATTGGCATGGTATCGGGAAACGCGGGAAGGAAGGATGGCAGATTTCGAAGGGGCGGGGGTAGTGGTAAGCGTTAAGGAGCAAGGGGGTGCAAAGCGTGGAGGAGTTGACACATAAGAGAGGGGCTCGTGCTAGAGAAACCACTTTTCGCACCCCCCTATTGTTATCACATATCATGGAGAGTGGGTGCAAAGAGGCTTCCCTACCATTGATCTGGGCAGGGAGGCAGATCACCGATGGATTTTTCTCATCGTTGATCCCTTGCCGAAAAAACCTTTTGTCATATTTGACCTTTGATGAAAGAATATAAACATGTTTATTCACAAAATAATTAATCACCTTTTAAAGGTAATTAAGCGCTAACTTAAAAATTAATCTATCTTGAGTGCATTTTGACTAGCTACCCTTATTTAACTATTTCACTAATTTAAGCCTAATCTAATATAACTTAGGAAAAATTTTGAGCATGTTAGGCCTTTTATTTGTCCTATTCTATCCCAATTTCTAACGTTAAATCAAGATTAAACTATTTGGTTGATCTGATTTTCTAATCTAATACAAAAATTTAAATGATCTGATCAAGATTAAACAGTTTGATCCAAATCAAAAGAAGAGGTTGTGGCATAAAAACAAGCTGCACACAGACCTTTATTTATTACAAATGCAATTTATTTCATGAAGTGGCATTTAAACAAGAACACTTGTACAAAATTTTTTATTTTCTTTTGACGGGATTTTATTTCATCTCTTTTTTTTTCTTTTCTTTTTTTCATATTTCCTTTTTTTCTTTATTTTTTCATACTCTCTTTTATAAAATAAAAACTAACTTACCAAAAATAAATCATGTTACAACATCGGCTCCAACTGGGGACTACTTCCTCTTGCAGGTCGCAGAGAACTTACAGATCCATGTTCCTTCTCCTCGGGCTAATGGGGTCTCTATTGAAAAAAATACACACTACATGTAAAATAAAACTATTCGGTATAGTGCAATGATGAATGAATGGAAACTTATCAATACTAAATGTAGTGCTTCAAGTACTTCCCATTTACATGTAATGATGAATACTCTCCCTCCAAATTTTGCAGAATGAAAGTGTTATTACCCTTGACCTCAACAATACTAAAAGGTCCCAACCAAAGGTTGTCAAACTTGCCATGTTTCCCTTTGTCTTCTCTCCTAGCATCCCATCTCAGTACCAAATCACCTTGCCTGAAATCTCTTTCCCTAGCTTTCCTATCAAACAAGATTTTCATTTTACTCTGATATTTCTTAAGCTTGTAATGTACTTCATCTCTATCCTCATTCAATTCTATGATCTAATTTATTCTTTGAGAGAAGTCATCAGGCTCTTCATTTGACTCTTGCAAAAAATTCATAACAGGAAAATCTAAATGTGTGGGAAATATAGCTTCTTTTCCATAAACAAGTTGAAAAGGGGATTTACTTGTTGATCTTTTGGGTGAAATCCTGTTGGCCCAAAGTGCATAAATGAGGTGACTATCCCAACTCCTTTTATGATCCTCCAATGTTATCTTTATAAATTTAACCAAACTTTTATTTGAGGACTCTGCGAGTCCATTTTCTTATGGATAGTATGGTGTAGAAAGATGCAACAAGATCTGATATTTATAAAAAAACTCAATCATCTTAGTACTGTTGAATGCTTGTGCATTGTCTGTCATTATTTGCTCAGGGAATCCAAATCTAGATGATATATATTCTTCAATAAACTTAATAACAACAATATCAGTTGCATTTCTAACTAAAATGGCTTCTACCCATTTGGTAAAGTAATATGTATCAGCCAATATCCATCTATGTTGATTGCTTAATGGAGGAAGAATTTCACCACTGAAATCCAATCCCCATTGATAGAATGGTGCTTGGACTAAGACTGGAACCAATGGAAGAGCTGCTAATCTCTACTTTCCAACAAACATTTGACACTGTGTACAACTCCTAACTTTTGCTCCCACTTGTGCAAACAGAGTAGGCCAATAAAACATTTCCATTAAGATCTTGTATGCTATAGCCCTCCAAGCATAGTGCCCTCCACAAATTTCTCCATGTAATTCATCAATGATCCTTTCTGTCTCATTTTGTGTTAGGAAAAGTAAAAGGATGTTAAGAGGATGCTTCTAATACAAATTTGCATTCACAATACAATACTTTACAACCTTCAACTTCAGTGTTTTACATTGATTTCTGCTAAATACAGGTGGACATTCAAATTCTCTAAGAAAGTTCACAATATCAAGTACCAATCTGATAACAAAAATTTTTCATCAATGTGAATCAGAATTGATTGATCTGATGTAGAAGGTGTTACACAGTAATTTGTCACTGTCTCCCTGTCAGTCACCCTACTGTGTCAGGAATTCACAATAATCAAGTTCATGCCTTCTGAACTGGCCAAAAACCCACTTTTCCAAAGTTTTCCTCATCAGCGCGACTGTTTCTAAAATATCCGCGATGACTGGCGCTTCATAACAGACTGCTTGCGCTGCCAGCACGGAAGCACACACCTTTTCCGCGCTGGTCGAATTTCATAACCAGCGCAGCCTCTGTTTGTATTTACCCGCGCTGACTTGGCCCTTTCCATTATGTCATTGCGACGTCAGCGCGACAGACCAGTTATGCACCCGCGCTGATCCAGTTCTGGCGAATTTGTTCCAACAGCTAGCCTTCCAGATAACTCCAGACTTGGTTGTTGGCCTTGTGAGTATCGACTCCCTTCTATGGCATGTCTGTTCGACCCTTTGCAACTACTTCCCTTGAAGATAAGCTCATCCTTCCACCCTTTTAGGAGGCCCCTTCTCCTATATAAACTTCCACCATTACCATGAGCAGCTAGTTTTTGAATAGCTTGGATTGTGTAGAGCTTATAGTGCTCAGATTGCTGCTACTATAGGTATTTGGTGTGATAAGTGTGGAAGTGCATGATAGCTTAGGGAGGGTTGTGTTGTGTTGCTTGTGTGAGAGAGAGAGTCTCTTGTTTTGGGAGAATCATTTCCAAAGGTGAATGCTTGAGACACCTACTGATTGGTCCCTCCTGAGAAGGTTACCGACGTCAGAACATTTGGTTGTACTCTTCTCTGCTTGATTAATAATAGATGACTACTATTATTGTTCCATTCTCATTTGTCTACGCAATGGTTAAATGTGAATTTCTTTTTTTTTGACTGATGTATGGTTGCTTTTATTAGATTTCACGCTTGTGTTTGTTTCCTCTTCGTGTGTGCAGGTATCTATTCGTGGAGATCGCGGAGGATCGTGACCAGCCAAAGCGAAGGAGTGAAGGTGGCATCTCTTCATCAAACAACAGCGCTGGAATCCAAGTAGGTGTTCTTTACCTCTTGTTTAATTGCAATTAGGAACATGCATAGTAGCATTGACTGATTGTTGCTAGACCCTTGCTGGGCTAGTAGGGATCGCCTCTATCCGTAGAGGGGATTTACCTCTCCAACAGAAGGTTCTTATGGATTCTCCTATATGGGGATTTCATAGGGTTATTGTGGATTCTTCTCAGTTGGGCTCTCAGAAGGTTCTTGTGGGTTCTCCTATGTGGGGGTTTCAGAAGGTTCTTGTGGATTCTTCTCAGCTGGGATTTCAAAAACAAAATTTATTCCTAAGATCTTGCAATTGGATTCAACAAGGAGCTTAGCCAAGCCTTGACCTTTTACCAGTTTGGTAGTCTCGATGATGAGATCATACTCTAAAAATTTATTTATCCATCTCCCTCTCCTTCCATTAGTGTTAGGCTGAGTTAAAACAATTTTGATGGCACTATTGGGTACATAGGCAATGATAGAAAAGTGGAGGAGATAGAATCTAAAGGCTTTCAGAGCTTGAACTGAAGAACAGGCTTGTCTTTCAATGACGTCATACTTTAGCTCAATATCTCTCATAACCTTGCTAAAAAATGCAATGGGTTGGTCATCTCCATCTTTGTTCTTTTGCAAAAGAACAACAACTAAGGTAGTTTCAGAAGCAAAAGAAAAGACACTGAAAGGTTCAAAGTAATCTGGACTGGCTAAAATGGGGGCTTCTGCAATGGCCTTTTTAATTTGATCAAATGCATACCCACCAGGAATAGTCCATTTGATTTCCTGGTTCTTTTTCAGCATATCAGTTATGTCCTTAACTATTTCTGCATATTTAGGGATAAACCTTCTTAAAAAATTAATTTTCCCAAGGAAAGCTTGAACTTCCTTCTTGTTCCTTGGTAATATGAGTGCCTGAATTGTTGAGACTCTTTTAGGATCAATGACTAATGCCTCTTTAGAAATGATGTGGCCGAGTAGTTTTCCTTCTTGGAGTGCAAACAAATACTTCTTGGGATTAAGAGAAATCCCAAATTTTTTGCACTTGTCAAAAACCATTCTCAAATGCTTCAAATGCTTTTCATCAGAATTGGAAAAAATAGTTAAATCATATAAATAAATAACAAAAAAATTGTTGCTCTTACCTACAAATTCTAGGTCCATAGCATGTTGAAATGTGGCTCCAACATTAATTAACCCAAAAGGCATCCAGGCATACATGAATGTGCCCATGGAATTGTAAGTGCAATTTTTTCTCTATCCTCTCGACTAACCATAATCTGATTATATCCCAAAAAACCATCTAACATGGAAATTCTATGGGCTCCTAAAACTTTTTTAAGTAATTGATCCATCTTAGGTAATGGATAATTGTCTTTCAGGGAAGATTTATTCAAATTCCTAAAATCCACACATAATCTAATTTCACCATTCTTTTTTCTCACTAGAACTAGATTGGCTACCCAATCAGTATCTCAATGGAAGTATTATTTTAGCATCCAGTAGCTTCTTTATTTCTTTTTCAATTACATGAAGAAGGACATGATTAATTCTCAATTTTTGTTTGAAAGGTGTTGCCTCTAGTTTTAATGGAATTTTATGTTCAATAAGAGATGTATCATATGTTTTTAGTTCATTATAAGACCAAGAAAAAAAATTCTTTGTAGGCTTTAAGGAAGGCTAAATTTTTTTCTTTAGCTTCCATTGATAAGGATGCTGAAATTTTAACATTTTTGATCTCTTCAGAACTTCCAATGTTATAAATTTCAATATTTTCTTCATGTGAATCAGATAGTGGAGTTTTGGGGACATCATTATGATCAAATAACTTCTCAAGAGGGAATAACCCTTTTAGAATAAAATTGTTAGATAATTGGATAATTCTATGATCAACAATTTTAGAATCAAATTTTAGTGTTGGATTTTCATTGTCAATTTCAAGATTATCAAGATGTTCTTCCTCAACTTGCATGTTTGAGAATTCACCTATGACTTGCAAAAAGGATTTTAGTTGTTCGTCATCATCAAAGATTTGCAAGTCCTTATCATTGTCAAGAATAGATGGTCTATACTTGATTTGAATTTGATACTGGACAAGCATTTTATCAGGAATTTTAAATGAACTTGCAGAAACAACTAGGGAATCTGCATGCATGTTTTGATCTCTAGGAATAACAGTAATATTGAATGTTGAGAATAATTTTTCAATTGAATCCCAAACTTCATTCCTATAAGATCTTAATCTGGGGTGCCTAGTTTGACACTGATTCCTAACTTGTTTGACAATAAGTTTAGAATCATTGTATACACTTAAGTTCCACACCTTAAGACTTATTTCTAACTCCAACCCTAGCAGAAAAGCTTCATACTCTACTACATTATTAGTTACATCAAATTCAAGCTTGTATGATTGGGTAATACTTTCTTTGTCTGGTGAAATTAATACAATTCGAGCTCTTGCTCCTTCCTTTGAGCAAGAACCATCAAAGTATAATTTCCAAATATCAGTTTCAATGGTTTTAGGTTGATCAACAATACCTTCAATAGTAAGTTGAGTAGTTTGTGAATTATTTAGTGATAGTTCAAAACACCAAAAGTATTGGTCAACAGCATAAATAGGATGATTCCTAGCTTGATTAGATCTACAAACAATATTCATAAATCTAACCTCTCTATATATCCTGAGATGATCACCCCCATAAACTGGAATAGTGGCGTAAGATATATCCATTTGTAGGCTTCCTCCTAACTTAGCACAACAGATTTTGATAGCAACATGCCAAATGTTGGAGGGATGTCAGTGACTACTATGTCTAAAACCAAACTTTTGACATGGATCTGAGCTAAGGCAAGCACCAAAGTTTTAATGAGCCCAAGACAAGGAACTTTCTTGGATTCAAAAGTGTAAATATGATGGTAAGTTCTAGTGACTTCTAATTGCAGCTGGTCCATGATCACTTTAGGCATTAGATTATGGGAAGCCCCAGAATCTAACATACAGTTATATAACAAGAAATCATGAATTTTCAGAGTCACATAAAATGGTGGTACATTCTCATCTATCATGTTAGAGCTAGGACCAAAAATTACTGAGGCTTTTTCATCCTGTAGGCTTATCACATCCCCTTCAGCATCCACACTGGATGACTGAATCCATTTTGAAACTTGGTTCTTATACCCTGGGTTCTTTGACAGTTCAACTAGGGGAATTGGTATTTTAACTCTTTCTAGTTCTCTTTCAACATTGAAGGTTGTCAAAACAATTTTATCAATTTGGCTTGTTTCAACTGTTTGATTCAATGGTTGAATGATAGTTGTCTGGGCTTCAGCAAATTTGATCTGAGGTTCATTTAGAGTGGGACTTTTTGGAGGTCTACTAGGCCTTGACCTAGGTCTTAGATCATATCTTCTGTTCAATTCTCCAATTAGGAATTCAAAGAAGGCTTGACATTTAGAAATTTGATTGTCTTATTGATTTGAGAAGACTAATTTGAAGGGTGAGAAACAATAACATTATGTACAGATGAAGAATAAAAATTATTTATATCTTCAGAGATTAGAGGTCCAATGTCATCTGGCTGTTGGTCATCAATCATCAGAGGAGGTTGGATCTGTTGATTGATGTTAGGTCTCTGTAAAATTTGAGTTTAAGGCTCTTGTAAACTGAGTCTGTGGTCTAACAGCATTTTTTTGTATCGTTCTAAGCTGCATTTCAATCTTCAAAATCCTATAAGAAAGGTTTCTACGTAATGATGTTATCTCATCTATTTTTTGATCATCGTTTTTGGTCTTTGAGGAAGATCCTTCCTCCTTACCTTTCATTTTTCTTTCAGCCTTTTCAGCCTTGGCTTTGAGTTTAGATGAAGCTGATCTGTTAGCCTCAACTTCTATAGCATTGGTTTTCATGTCCTAAAGGCTAGGAGATGTCCTTTCCCTTAGCATGACTATAAAGTCATCATCAAAGGCTTTGGAAAACATAACTTTTGTTGCTGTAACTGGAGGTTTACAATTAGGAGCCATTTTGTGGTAGAGTTTATGGGATTGTTTAATGAAATTTTCCACAAGTTTTACATGGTTCCTTTTAAGCTCTTCAAACTCATTAAGATAGCAAACTGGATCCTTTTTGACACCCCATTGATTCTTGAATATAGTAGTTAATTTATTCCATGAACGAATTGAATCAACTCTCAGTTTCCTAAACCATATCCTAACATTTCCCTCTAAAGACTGAACAAATAAACACATATATACATCCTCATGCTCTATATTCATATTATCTGCAAAATCTAAAAATGCAGCTAGATGATCTTTTATAGACAAACCAGTTTCCCCATTAAACCTAGGAAGGTGTTTCAAATACCCATCAAGAAAATTCTTGAGCTGGTTGGGAAGATGCAGGGCAACATATCTAGCTTGAATTATAGGTTGAAAGGCTATATCTAAAGATGTAAAAGAAGATGATTCATTAAAAGAGGTAGGAGATGATGTAGTGTAGGATGAAGAGGAAGGTGGTGAAGTAGTGGGTGAAGAAGGAGGTGTAAAAGTGGGAGGAAGAGAATGGCAAAGTGGAGGATCCCTAAAAATTTTCAAAGGTGTTTTAATTACTAACTTCTGAACCTTTGTTTCAACTTGCTCTTTACTTTCAAACAAAGGGTTTGAACACACAAAGAAGGTTTCTTTAGGTTGGGCAGAAGTGGATGGAAATGTATAATGAGTGGGGGAGATAAAATCAGTTGGTTTTAGCTCTAGTAAATGTACATGTAGCTCTTCTTCTGACTTGGGTGAATTTGAAAATATTTTAGGAAGTTTTAATGATTCCAAAGATTGGACTAAGAGAGATGCCTGTAGATCAACTCCTTTATATAAAAGTTCTAAAACCCTAGGTGTTAGATCAACCAAATCTAATTGGGATGGAAAAGAGCTAAAGGGATCAGAAGCTAAAATATATTTAGGTTGTAATGGTACAGAAGAAGAAGCAGAAGCTTCAACTCTCCTTCTAAATGAGGACTCTCTCACCAGTCTCTCTAGATCAGATAAAGGAGATATAACTTGAGAGTCAGAGTGAGATCTGGTGTGTTTTGAAGGAGCCAGCTTCGTCTAGTGGAGTCGCTAGGTGAATGATTTTTAACATACAATTTCTTTATTCACCTTAAAGAAAAAGTTTTTAATCGTTGTTCAAGGAAAAATAGTTTAATTTCGCTCCCCGACAATGGTGCTAGTCTGATGTTGTCCTCTAAGATGATTCTAGGTCAATTAGTCATGTTAGAGCGTCTAAAATGTTTTGTTGGTTTTTAATTTTATGGATGACCAATGTTATGAATTATTGTAAATATGTGCTTAAGCCTTAACAATTACTAAGCTAGATGAAAGGGATGCTATTTGTCTAGCTATAGTTAATTGATTTAAAATGTGTGAATAGAAGAATATTGATGAAACATAACTTGCTAAATATTCAGACATAATATTTGATTGGTTGTGAGAAAAAAATACAAGTAAACAATGTTTCCTATAGAACAAAATATATTTAAAGGAATGTAGATTTGTGTGATAATTAATTGATATAGGAGAGTTTATAATAACAAATAGTCTTATAAGCTAGTCCCTATTTATTGCTGATAACTTCACTGGGAATTTAGGATTGACTGATACTCAATATGATATACCGAGATCTCTTCATAAAGACTTAAATATATGAAGAAAGACATAATGAAATAAGCACATATGAAAAACTTACAAGGAGACAAAACTATAGAAGGAAAATTCAGAATCCTTTCATTAACTTGGAAAATCTCCAACTCGGTTACAATTCTATTCTCAAAGCTCATTCAAGGGTTCAACCCTTAATAACTCAAAGGAGGAGTTATTTATACAAAAATTCTTCTAGATATTTTCAAAACAAAAATACAAAAATAGTACAAAACTATAGGAATTTCAAAAACTGCTAAGTGCTGGCACTATTCTTTAGGAATCTGTTGATGATGTGGTCCCCAAAAAGTGTTGCCCAGTTGTCCTTTATTTTGTTGATGAAAGTTACTCAATAAATTCACACAAGTGATCCCATCAGTCTTCACTTGGTATAGCAAGGTTTACCAATTTCTTGTAAGCTTCCTCAACCTCGGCGTACTTCTCAAAATTGGGCTTATTTACAAAAAGGTGTTCAATCTCATGCTTAATAGTCAAGTCAAATCTAAAGCTTCTAACATTTGTTTTCCTGTAATGTGACCCTTTATTCCTGCAAAGTTTTCTTTATCAGTTGCTATAGTATACAACTTTTGGCAATATTCTTCTAAACTGACCAACCTAACATTTGGGGCCACTAATCCTAGCAGTCCTCTCTGACTAAGTAAATTAAACTTAAAATGAAACCTTTGGAAAGAAGTCTTCAAGGTTTGGCACTTAGTTTCTAACTGAGTCATCGGGTTCTTTTTCTGCAACACCATCTTGATATCCAAAATGGTTTATGTTATGTCCAAAATTTGAATCTGCTCCAACTTGGCCCTGGTTTCTGAATTAAGAACTTTGATCATGTCTGAAGCTTCACTTGGTTTATCTTTAAGAAGTTGCTTCACTTCATCAATGGCTACCTAACATCTGTTTATGAGTTCCTCCTGCTAAAAAATGATCTGAATGGAGGGTCATACTTCAGTTATGGCCTGAATGATATCTTCCCCATTGCTTTCCTTAGCTTGGGCTAAGGCTTGAGGCATCAATGATTGGCTCTGCAACTCTTCAATTCAACCTATGTGTTTTCTTCATTTATTCAACATAGAAATTATCATTCATTATCTTTTGAGCTTCCAGATTCTTGAACTTCTTATGAAGCCTTTCATTTTCTTTTTTTTTGGTGAGTTAGCTCCTGTTAGAGTTTGTTCAAATCCTCTGTTTTCGATGTGGATTCTGTTGTGGCTGATGTAGATTCTCCTACTATTTTGGACACTGTAATAGGAATAGTTGTGATGGGAGCTATAGCTAACTGAGTAAATTTCTCTTTTTCCTTAAGAAATTTTTCAATTTTCTCCTCCATGGTCTTTATTTGTACATTCTACTTAATGATCGGTTTGAGCATTTCTTCCTTGTGTTGTTCACTTTCTCCTATCTCCTTAGTCTGGGGGTCCTCTGTAGAAGGCAGTTTCAGCTGCTTCCTCAATGCTGCAATATCTGTGTTTTTCTTCTTCATAATATCTTCAATAGCTTTAACATCAGTAGGGTCATATCCAATTTTAATAACTAATTCTTCTAATGACTTGACCCTGTTATCCTTTGCTAAAGATGATATTTTCTCAATCTTCAATTGTGACTGCACATTTGATAGAGAAGTTTTAAGTTTTGACAATGCCATAGTAGTATTGGTCATGGTTGAGAAAAACATCTCACTAGACTACCTATGCATGTCCATTTGATCAATTGGATGTATCTGATTAGCATCAAAATAAAATACAGTTTTCTTGTAATCATAAGAACCCTTAGGAAAGGGAACTTGAGCCTACAGAAAAGCCATTTGCATTCTTCCCTTTTCACTGTCAAATGTTGTCAACAAGCTGTCTTGTGAAGTAGAAGTCTTCTTCCAAACCTGTTCAAAAGGATTTGATATTAAAGCTTCATTCTTTTGCTTAATTTCAAGGAAATTAGTGAAGACATTTGACTCCTCTATTTCACTTCCTGTAGATTGATTCATCTCTAATAAATTCTATGAAGCAGAAGAAGAAGATGGAGTAGTAATTACAGGTTCTTCTATCCCTATGGAAACCTGTGAAACATCCAAATTGATGATGATAGGCTCCTTCTGACCTTGAGTAGTAGCAGTATTTCCTTTGGATTCAATCCTTAATTTCTTTTGATAGTGAATGAATTCATTTTCCCTAATTGTTAATGATGATGATCCTTCTCTGGGCCTCTTGTCTTGCTTGGTTTGAGAAGTAGGAGTCTGAAGTGTAGAAGGAGGTAAAATCTATTCTTCTGCTTCTTGAAGAGTATTCTCTTCCCATTGTTCTTGATTTATGAACTTCTCAATCTTTGGTCTTGGTGTATGATTATAAGGTGTGGTTTTGAGTTCCACCCTTAAATCTAAGATAATATTGAATGGGTCATAAGACCAGGTGAAGATCAGTTGAAAACCCATCTGTTTTAGCATGGCATATTCTTCTAAACCTGTTGATCTAGTGTTACAAATGAATGATCCTACCCATGCCTTTATCTTGAACTGTGATCTCCTCTTCCCTGAAATGAAATGAAGCTCATCCATATTCATCATTTGCCTAATATATTCCAAAGAGAAAATTCTCATTGGAACATATTTGGGAAACTTATATGGAGCCAATTTGCAGCCATATACTCTGATCTCTATGTAGTTCTGGTAAAGATGTCAGTCTCCTATTCTAACTTGATCACTGAGATGCAGGATCCTTTTGATTTTTGTATTGATCCTGGGTTCACTCTGATTGTTGATAAGATGTGCAACTGGGTGAATGAAGCAATCAAAGAAGTCTGAAAATCTCAACTCAGTTGAGTTCTTCCTAATCAATGCAGTCCATTGTGTGACTGCTTGATTCTTTTGATGATCATCCTTCTTGTGCAAAACAATTGGTAATCTATCTCCTTGCTGAAAAATAAACATATGAAATAACACATAGGCATATTTAAACACTCCTTCATTTGTGATGTTCAGCAATTTCTCATGCATAGCTTCAACCAAAAATTGACTGTAGTTATACGTGAATGCATTTTTGTTTTGTTTAGAAAAAATTCTCAGATATCCTAGGATAGATTCATCTACCCATTGGTGTGATTGGTAGCCTAACAAGTAAGAAATTAGGCAAATTATGTGTTTGGATCTCTCAGGGAACATAGATGTTGGATAAGGAGGATTCTTTTTGGGGAGCTTAGCATCTTAAGGGAGAAAGATCTCAAAAATTTGAGCTCTTTGAGGGAAGGTCAGCTTATGATATAGTCCAATTAAGGCTGCAGTGGAGAAAAACCTTAAGGAATCATTTTCTGGGATTAGAAGAATTTTATTAATGGTCTTGGGAGTGATAGATATCAGAATGTCTCCATTCTGAGCTACCACTACTATCTGTAAAGGATTATACTTGGGTTGGCACCAGATAACTAAATCAGGAAAGGAATAAGTCTAAGGAAACATATACGAAGGAAAAAGGGATTCCCATAGGTTAATTTCATCTTCACAGTCAAAGTATGTTTGTTTTAGCCAATTGTGCAATTCAAACATGTCGAATTCACATTCAATATCTGCAATTTTAAAATATTGATTGGCTAATGGGATATGATCCAGGTCTAAGGCATCAAAGGCCTTTGGGGTTTCTTGTGTTGTAGAGGAACTAGAAGATGGCTTGTCTTTCTTCTTTGGAGCCATAATAAAACTAAAAATAGGATGGCAGAAAAATTGCAAAGATACATTTAGAGGATGATTACTATTCTAGGCTCGACAATGGTATAAATATGTGAAAATGGGAATAGTGAATTCAAGAGTGAAAAAGAAATTGAAGAAAGCAGGTGTAAAGGGTTGAAGTTATACTTATCAATGGATTAAGGCTACCATTATAGGTTATTCGTTGTTGATCGGCTAATTAGTCATTTAATGCAGCAACGAGAGTCAAGATCAGGAACAGGAGACAATAAATGGTGGAAACGGATAAGCGGGAATGGATAGGTGATAACGGGTGAGGGAACATGGTGTGGAGCAGTTGGAGGAGAATAGCATGAGAGGAGTTACTGTTGCCACGGTATCAGGAAGTGCGGGAAGGAAGGATGGCAAATTTCGAAGGGGGGGTAGTTGTAAGAAATAGGGAGAGAGGGGAGTGCAAATCACGGAGGAAGTGACACGTAAGCGAGGGGCCCGCGTGGGAAAAACTACTTTTTGCAACCGCCGCCCCCCCCCCCCCCCACACCCTACCATTATCTCATATCATGGCAAGGGAGTGTGAAGAGGTTTCCATGCCATTATTCTAGGTGGGGAGGCAGATCACCATTGGATTTCGCTCGTCATTTATCACTTGCCAACAAAACCTTTTCTTGTATTTGACCTTTGACAAAAGAATATAAACATGTTTATTTACAAAATAATTAATCACCTTTTAAAGGTAATTAAGCGCTAATTTAAAAAATAATCTATCTTGGGCGCATTTAGACTAGCTTCCCTTATTTAATTATTTCACTAAAATAGCCTAAGCCAAATTTTGAGCATGTTAGGCATTTTATTTATCCTATTCTATCCTAATTTATAATGTTCAACCAAGATTAAACTGTTTTGTTGAACTTATTCTCTAATCTAAGACACAAATTTAAATGACGTGATCAAGATTAAACAATTTGATCCAAATTGTAAGAAAAGGTTGTGGCATAAAAAGAAGTTGCACACAGACCTTTATTTATTACAAATGCAATTTATTTCATGAAGTGGCATTTAAACAAGCACACTTATACAATTTTTTTTATTTTCTTTTGATGGGGTTTTATTTCATCTCTTTTTTTTTTTTTTCTATTTTTTCATATTTCCATTTTTTCTTTACCTTTTCATACCCTTTTTTATAAAATAAAAACTAACTTATAAAAAATAAAGCATGTTACAACAAAAAGATTGATCAAAGACTTTAGAATAAATGGAAATAATATTCTCTCACTACTACTCGATTAAGGTGCCTAAAGTAGGTCCTTGGCAGAAATTTACATTCTATTAACCCCATCCCTCTTTGCCACTATCATAATAGGAAAAGAGTTCCTCAAAATTTGTGTGTTAAACAAGATGTAATGCTAGTATACATGTTTGCTATTTCATGTACAATGTGTGAATAATATAGACAATAAACCCAATTTCGAAAACAATGTGAATTATGGCTAAAAAGTTTCAAAAAAATATTTTGTATCTCTTCTGAGAGCTTTGATAAGCAATAATGTTTGCAACATGGGAACTTCATTTTTCGATACCTTTCAATAAAGACAATCATCTCCATTGGATTGTAACTCGGAATGTGCTCATTCTTCTTGATGAGATAGTAAAAAAACACCTGAATTCTATGCAACCTATCACAATTCCCAATGCATGGACACAACACCCTAGGAAATGTTCCAATGCATTATTATTGGTTGCAATTTCTAAGAGAATTGACTCCTCCAAATCGTAGAATATGTGCCATGAATTCTAAAATAAATGGATGATGTTCCTTTGAAAACCTTCTTCAAATCACACATAACATACTATATTACCCTTATTTATTAATAAAGGAAGGTCGACAAATCTTAGATTTGTGGACAACATTCAGAGTCACCAACCAAGTCCATTGTCAAAACTACAAACCTGGTTGGTGTCTCCGAAACATCGACAAAAAATCTAACATCTGTGGATATTCCTTTATCAATAACTAACTCCAACCCTTATTGCTAGAACTCGAATTTGCTATAAAATTTTACACGAATTTGTGGAATGAAGACATGATGTCTCTCATATTGTTATCATAAGATTCAAAACTTTTATCGAGTATGGTTGTAAGATGAATAGTGTATGATTAGTGTATGGATTCCATGTGGAGGTGGAAAAAATGTATACACAACATTCTTCTAGAGGCATCATATGGCACATTTAGGTATAGGTTCATTGAACATAACCTTGATCCTCAATAGAATATTTTTAATAGGTTTTCATAATGTCCCATGGGATAATAGTGTGTGAGTTGCATGTAACCACTATGAAAAGAAAATTCACCTGTAAAATCTATCCTAGAACTCATTCAAACTAGTTATCCCTTACAAATATAAGCACAAAATAGTGCAAAAGGGTTCAAGTAAGGTGTTATATATGTGCCCACAGTTGCACAAAATTTCCATCAAACAAACGAAAGGAAAGTGTTCCAACAAAATGTGATATCAATCATGCAAATGTGTTGATCATCCTTTACAAATTGAATCTACTATTTGCTAAAGTCAACATGGAAAACACAATTTCCATTGTTCGATTAAAACTCTTCCAAGACCATAATAAAGTTCTAGAACCATGCCAAGTAGATCCTATGTTGTAGAGGGATGGAATAAGGTTTGAACAATGCATATGGTGGTTTATCATCAACTTTTATATCTTTTTTTCTTGTGACTAGGGGAATGGACAACTAGGCTGGTTTCATACTCGCGTAACATGGGGTCAATTATGACTGCTACCACTATAACCCCTAAGTGCCTACGTAGCCCCTTACGCAGGCATGAGTTAGTCAGGGGATTTGAAATCCAATCACTTCGATCATAACACTTCCATTTACATGGGCTTGCCAGTCGAGCTGCCCCCTCGAGGGCATCATCAACCTATTTATCATCCACAACATAAGGATACAAAAATAAAAGTCACACAGATACATTCCACATGTTACCCAAAGTCAACACTATTAGTCATCTACAAGTGCCAAGATCCAGACACATAGTAATAATCACAAGTGAACTATCTAGTATAGCAACAAATACTAGTGGTACAACAAACTTAATGTGGATTATGAATTCTTCATAATATTTTTAATTATGATCTAGACAAGAATAAAAATGTGTAACACCCCTATTGAAAAGTTAATGTTGGTAATAGTAAAAGTAACTATTGAACAAAGACTTTATTTGAAAAATATATATATAACCCTATTATTAATTTTATGAAATGATAAACAATTGTGTTGATATTATTTGAACTGAGTTATGATTAATCATGGTTAGTAACTGAGGAATCAGTTACCTGGAAACCCTAACTACCTGGAGGTAGTTGAGACCCCAGAGGAAAAAGGGGAAAAATGCCAAGTCTGGTTAGGATCAGATGGCAGAGACAAGAAAGGAAAAAGAAGATGTATGCTATGTCTGGTTAGGATCAGATGGCATAAGGGAAAAGCTTTTTCCTGTGCACGCTATGTCTGGTTAGGATCAGATAGCGTTTTACTGGCGAGACCAGTGTAATTGCGGTCGAGTAGGACCTGCAAGTGCTTGGGGGTGGAAGAGAGTGAAGAGCTTCCTACGGACGGGTGGTTTGACAAGCATTACAAGTAGGTTGCATACAAGAAACAGGTATGGCCTACTATGATTAAATTAATTACTGAAATGTCTCTTATATGACTGTATGCTGTGTGCTAAAAGTTAGATACAGCAGAACTATCTGATTATCTTTCTTAACAGAAAATAAGCAAGAAATGATAGCTACTGTAATATAGACGGATTGGACTACATTTGCATTTTAAAGAAAAATAACGAAAGTAAAACCCTTGCATATTTTACTCTGAAGTAACAGTAGTAATGGAGTAAGCAGGTTACTGCTACTGCCGAGATAGCAAAAATATGTTCAATGATAGAACTGTGCAGACCCTTAGATACACATGCATGCCAAAGAAAGGAATCATAGTTTCATGAACAGCAAGATCCGAAAGATTATACAGACACCCTGTCAAGAACGTAAAATAATGTAAAGACAAGACATTTAGCTATATAAAGATGCTGATACGTCTTAGGAAAAGAATGCATGTTATCGGAACCCGAATTAATATTTCGAAACGAGTAAAGAATACTCAGGTATAAAACCTCGGCCAGGAGGGCCGTAAGATCTGTAACATACTTGGAACAGAACCTCTGAAATTTGTATGCGCATATTCAAACCACAGTCATATGTATATGAAAACTATTAACTAAATCATTTGAATAAATATGCCGAGGAATGCGCGGTAACTCTGGTTACAACCATTCTCAGCTAATATTTACATAAACCCTCGCTCAGAACGAGTGACCTTAGTTGAGCTAGGGTTCAATCGAGAAAGGCGGAGAACACCATAGCTGAAAGCTAGCAAACATAAACGGATATTGCAACATATACCAGAAAGGAGATACAGAACTTAAATCCTTACTCAAAATAGTTGCAATGCATAAATTGCTTAAGGCTGAAAAGATAACCATATAATACATGCCGAGTTCACAAACGTGCCAAGAACAGTATAACGCTTAATTAAATTCAAAATAAATATACAATAGCTTGTAAAACAAAGACGAGCTCGGGATTAAATTATAGCAACAGTTAAATATACAAAGACAAAACTGTATCTTACTATCGGTCATACCATGAGCCGAACCAACACCAGAACTTAGCTGTGCTTAGTTACATTTAAACGAGGGTCCGGACTAAAACAGAGGTCGCCGGAACTTAATATGTAACAACAGTCCAAATACAAACTCAAATAGAACTAAGCCTAAGTTATATAGATTCATAGTATCGAAACCCTGGTGGCATGGCGGCAGAATGCTCATGGGAGCAGGGTACCATGGCTTTCCCTGTTCAGTAGAACAGAGGTTAGCCACGGCGCTGTGGGAAAGCCGAATAAACTCTACGGGAAGTGAAAGAACTCTCATACCTGTGATGGAAAGGGCCGAGGGTTTGAGGGTTGGATTTCCTCCCCAAATGCCCTTCGAATGACTGCAAGCCTGCCCTGAAAACAAAACATGAGAACAAGTAATGACTGAGAACCTTGCCGAGTAGCTGTGAGCTAGTAAATTAAAACGAAAATACCATAAGAATGCTTTTCAGAACTTAACTTAACCTGTTCAGAGACCAAGTTGTATTGGTTTCCTTATGGCATGGATTATCATGGAACCCTGGAGCAGTGAAGATCTAAACAGTCGACGACCGAATGCGGCAGAGCCGAGAGCTTCGACAGCCAGGCTCTTGCTGCAAAGTGAAAACAATAACCAAGTCGCCATAAATCAAACCTTAAATATTCAATCCATAACCCTGATTCGTGGCACAAGCTACACCCTTGATCTGAACAGGGTTACATCCACCGTTTGATCAGAGCGAAGGATCTGGAATGATCTTTTTAGCGCGAAGTGTCAAGACCGAGGAGCTAGCCTCGTAAGTCATGCAACTCAACAGCACGCCACCGCACATGGCAAGACAGAGGAGGACCGTTGATCACGCTAAATGGATGAACTGCATTAATCAAGGACTGTAAGCGACAGTGCCTCACTATCCTCACTTCAGATCAGAATAGTTTAAGTCAAACTCCAATGCATAAACCTTTAATTCCGCAGTTAAGGAGGTGCCAGCTCAGGGTACCCGGAGTGCACCGTGGCAGCAAAACCTTGACTCCGCACCTTAACACTAATACAAAAGAGCACCGTTGAATAATCCAATAAGAGAGTTGTGTACATTATATATATGGCATGTAGACCAAAGCGGATACACATAGTAAGTCAATGAATTATTTCCATGATGATTATAACGTGCATGTGGCGCAGTGTAAAACATGTATGTCAAAGTGAAAACCCATCATACGTGCTATAGTATTATTGCACAATCACTTAGGTCAAATAATGTATGAATATGTGTACACGAGATTTGTTATAACATAAGTGGATTAGTATGTTTTGTTGTATATAAAGAAAATTTTTTTTTTTTACTATATGTTAGAGCGTGACAAATTGGTATCAGAGCCCAAGGTTTACAACTCTGTGACCTTTGGGAAGAATTTAAATTACAGTAACATGAATATACATAATATCATGACAAAAGTTCATAAATACGCCAAAGTTAAATTGAAACTGTTAATAAGTTATCCTAAACAGGTAGTAGCAGAATGAGAAGAGCAAACAGTGCTCCTTATGGAAATCCGGAACCACCAGATAACATGGAACAACCTCAAGGGAATTCTGAGTTTTGGGTACAACTGGGAGCAGCAGGTCGCACTACTGACTCAACGCTATTGAGGACATTGCAGGAGCTAAAAGATGAAATGGCCCGGCTGCGTGCAGATAACGCAAGATTGAATGTTGAACAGGAGAGGATCCTGAAAAGCTTATCTGATAAACAACATCAACAACAGTCACATCCGAGGCCTGAACAAGCACAAATAACAGATGAACAGAGCTATCATACTGAACAGGAGGAAGCAGAGGACAGAGGAGAGACGCGAGGAGAGAAGTCTGTTAACGCTTCTGAATATCAAACTCCAAAAAGACCCCGGATGGAATTACAAGGAGAATTCAGGAAGATTAAACCACCTCATTTCGACGGAGAATCTGAAGAAGCTGCAGAGGCATGGCTGATTAATATGAATAAGTATTTTCAGGTGTATGAATATGATCATCATCTTAAGGCAAGGCTGGCTATATTCCAGTTGCAAGCCAAAGCCACGCTATGGTGGGAAGAGGTCAAGATGGTGCGGGGAATAAGTGAACAGGATGTGACATGGGAAAAGTTTCAAGGATATTTTAAAGAGAAGTACCTGACAGAACGCTTTTATGATGAAAAAGCGCAAGAATTCCATGATCTGCAGCTTGGACAGCAGACCATTGATGAATTTGTAACTAAATTCACGTCCCTGCTTCGCTACGTACCCTATATTCGTGAAGAGAAGGCTAAGGTGCAAAGATTTGTGAGCAGCTTACCTCTGATATTGCGAGAAAGGATAGAGTTCGATAATCCGAAAACCATGGATGAAGCAATTCGAAAAGCAAGACTGTGTTATCAGCAGAACAAATCAAAAGGAGAAAATTCTGGAAAGCGTTGGACAGATAAGCGGGGCAGTAAAATGCCTATGGGTAGTAAAGGAACACGCAGCAGTTTTCAGAAAGGATTTTCGAAAGGAGCCAGCACTAAAAATCCAGCAAAAACTCAGAGCAGATTCAAGCCTCCTGCAGAATCCAAATACAGTGAACAGCAAGTTAGATTGGACAATGAAGGCTCAGCTCGGCCACCTGTTCAGTGTTGGGGTTGTGGCGGACCCCATTATATCAGAAACTGCCCTCATCGGAAGGACAGCGATCAGTTGTCCCAGATCTACGAAGCTTCAACAGTAGGAGATGTGGCTCGATCCATGCCCAGAATAAATGCAGCACTGGAGGATCGGCAAGCTGATTACGAGCCAACAATGAAAGAGTTCGAAGGTAAGATCTTTGATCGAACTGTTTCTGTTTTAGTAGACCCATGAGCTACTTTAAGCTATATAAGTCCTAAAGTGGTAGAAAGCTGTGGTTTGCAAACCACTAAATTTAAAAGCCCATGGTTAGTACAGCTGGCCACTGGGACCAAAAGACGAGTACTAACCAAAGTCAGTAATTGTCCATTAAGGTTAGCTGGCCAAACAATAACAACTGAGTTAAATGTACTTCCTCTTGGTTCCTATGACGTGCTGATAGGAATGGACTGGTTGGAACGACGGTGGTCTGTAATTAATTGTAAAACAAAAACAGTCTCTTACAGAGATGAGCTGGGTATGGGAAAAGAGATTCAAGGCATCCAGAAACCAGTGCAAATTCGGCCGATCACAGCCTCTCAGCTGGTTAAGTGTATCCGAAATAAGTGCCAGATTTATGCAGTACAAGTGGGGTTTGCAGATTCTGTGGATAAGGTTGCAACTGTTAAAGATATACCAGTAGTGCAAGAATTTGCAGATGTATTCCCTGAAGAAATTCCAGGGCTGCCACCTAAAAGGGATTTGGACTTCACCATTGAGCTGATACCCGGAGCAGCCCCAGTGTCCCGAGCACCCTATCGGATGAGTGTGCCGGAGTTAACGGAGTTGAAAATGCAACTGCAAGAGCTGCTGGAAAAGAAGTACATCCGCCCCAGTGTCTCTCCTTGGGGAGCTCCTGTGCTATTTGTGAGGAAAAAGGATGGGACTCTGAGAATGTGCATAGATTATAGACAGCTGAATAAACTGACAGTTAAAAACAAATATCCACTACCCCGCATTGACGAGCTGTTTGATCAGGTGAAGGGGGCGACCATTTTCTCAAAGATCGATTTGAGATCAGGATACCACCAAATTAGAATAAAAGATGAAGACATAGCCAAGACCGCTTTTCGTACTCGTTATGGACATTACGAGTTTGTGGTACTGCCTTTTGGGTTAACTAATGCGCCTGCAACATTCATGTGTTTGATGAATAGTGTATTTCATAAATACTTAGACAAATTTGTATTGATCTTCATTGATGATATACTTATTTACTCCCGGAATAAGAAAGAGCATGAGGAACATTTGAGGATAGTGTTACAGACTTTACGAGAGCATCAGCTGTATGGAAAATTCAGCAAATGTGATTTTTATAAAGAACAGATCCAGTATTTGGGTCACATTATCACAAAGGAAGGTATAGCTGTAGACCCAGAAAAGATCAAAACTATAATAGAATGGCCTACACCCAAGGATGTAGCAGATATTCGATCTTTCATGGGGCTGGCTGGATATTACCGGCGGTTTGTAGAAGGTTTTTCTAGAGTTGCCTTCCCCATTACCTCCTTGCAAAAGAAGGGAAAAGTGTTTAAGTGGACAGCAGATTGTCAGCGGAGCTTCGAACAGCTCAAGCATTTACTTACCACAGCACCTGTGCTGTGTGTGGCAGATCCCGAAAAGGAATATGTAGTCTGTACAGATGCCAGTAAGGAGGGCGTGGGTGGAGTGCTAATGCAGGAAGGCAAAGTGATTGCCTATGAATCCAGGAAGTTGAAGGAGCATGAGCAGAAATATTCTGCATATGACCTGGAATTAACCGCTGTGATCCATGCTCTGAAGATGTGGCGCCATTATTTAGTAGGGAGGAAATTTCTGCTAATGACGGATCACCACAGCTTGACTAGTTACTTTAGTCAACCCACTTTAAACGCAAGACAAGCAAGATGGGTGGACTTCTTGGGAAATTTCGATTTCGAAATTAAACACCTAAAGGGAAAGGAGAACAGAGTAGCTGATGCACTAAGTCGAAAAGTGCATTGCATTTATGAGATTGGTATCAGTCAAGGATGGTCCACTCTTGACCAAGAGATTGAGGAGGCTGCGGCGCAAGATCAAATTTATTTGCAAAAGAAGCATTTGGTGCAAAATTCAGATGCCCGTTCCATACAACAAGGTTATACCTTGAATACAGCCGGCATGTTGTGTTTTCAGAAGAAGATTTACATACCCAATCAGAGCAGTATTAAAGAAAAGATTCTGGATGAAAATCATAGAAGTCCTTATGCAGGGCATCCTGGTTACCAGAAATTAATCACCTCATTAAGGAAGGAGTATTACTGGCCAGGCATGAAGAAGGATGTTGTAGAATACTTGGCGCGCTGTTTGGAGTGTCAGCAGGTGAAAGCTGAACATCAGCATCCTGCAGGACTGCTACAGCCAATACCCATACCAGAATGGAAATGGGAGACCATAACCATGGACTTTATTACCGGTTTGCCGAAATCCAAAAAGAATAATGATTCTATAATGGTAGTAGTGGATAAACTTAGCAAGTCAGCTCACTTCATACCGGTTCAATCCACTTATCGTGCAGCTCAAATCGCAAACATTTTTATGCAAAATATATTTAAACTTCATGGGCTGCCGAAAGTAATAATATCTGATCGTGATGTTAAGTTTACCTCAGCTTTTTGGAGGACCTTATTTGAAGGTCTAGGAACTCAGTTGAGCTTCAGCACCGCATATCATCCGCAAACTGATGGACAGACTGAGCGGGTGAATCAAGTGTTGGAGGATATGTTGAGGTCTTATGTGATGCAGCAACCTACGCGATGGGAGGAGTATCTACATCTAGTGGAATTCGCCTATAACAATGGCTATCACTCATCCTTGAAAATGAGCCCATTCGAAGTACTCTATGGCCGGAAATGCCGCACACCCTCCAGTTGGGGTGGACCAGAGGATAAATTCTTGCTAGGTCCTGAAATGTTGGAAGAAATGGAGGTCACGGTGAAGAAAGTTTGAACTAATTTAAAGATGGCACAAGACAGGCAAAAGAATTTTGCAGATCGGAAAAGAACATTTAAAGAATACCAAGTGGGTGAACATGTGTACATCAGAATTCGAGCTAGGAAAAGTACCCTTCA
The DNA here is from genome assembly GCA_031772625.1 of Pinus tabuliformis. NCBI lineage: Eukaryota > Viridiplantae > Streptophyta > Pinopsida > Pinales > Pinaceae > Pinus > Pinus tabuliformis. Next base: position 236,272,647 of record CM062810.1, on the reverse strand, counting down.
ATGGAATGCATGTGCCAAATTGGCACCGCGTTTTTGTGGACCATTCCAAATTCTGGCGCGAGTAGGGCCGGTAGCTTATCAGCTCGCCCTACCCAGCCATATTCGAGTTCACAATGTCTTCCATGTATCAGTTTTAAAGAGATATGTGTATGACCCTAGACATATAATAAGTTGGCAGGACATTCAGGTAAGGAAAAACTGATATATAACATAAACTGAAATGGAATATTAGTAAGCAGCTGATTTAATTGTTATGTGTTTCAGGTGGAACCGGAAGGAGAGTTCCTAGTCGAACCAGTGAACATATTAGATCGGAGAAGAGTCGAGCTGCGGAAAAAGGTCATCAGCCAGGTTAAAGTGCAGTGGCAGCACTTTGGGCCTGAAGAGGCCACCTGGGAAGATGAACAGTTAATGAGGGATACTTATCCCAGTTTGTTTTTGAATGAACAGCAACATCGGGACGATGTAGACTTTCAGGAGGGGGAGATGTAACACCCCTTGTGAAAAGTTAATGTTGGTAATAGTAAAAGTAACTATTGAACAAAGACTTTATTTGAAAATATATATATAACCCTATTATTAATTTTATGAAATGATAAACAATTGTGTTGATATTATTTGAACTGAGTTATGATTAATCATGGTTAGTAACTGAGGAATCAGTTACCTGGAAACCCTAACTACCTGGAGGTAGTTGAGACCCCAGAGGAAAAAGGGGAAAAATGCCAAGTCTGGTTAGGATCAGATGGCAGAGACAAGAAAGGAAAAAGAAGATGTATGCTATGTCTGGTTAGGATCAGATGGCATAAGGGAAAAGCTTTTTCTTGTGCACGCTATGTCTGGTTAGGATCAGATAGCGTTTCACTGGCGAGACCAGTGTAATTGCGGTCGAGTAGGACCTGCAAGTGCTTGGGGGTGGAAGAGAGTGAAGAGATTCCTACGGACGGGTGGTTTGACAAGCATTACAAGTAGGTTGCATACAAGAAACAGGTATGGCCTACTATGATTAAATTAATTACTGAAATGTCTCTTATATGACCGTATGCTGTGTGCTAAAAGTTAGATACAACAGAACTATCTGATTATCTTTCTTAACAGAAAATAAGCAAGAAATGATAGCTACTGTAATATAGACGGATTGGACTACATTTGCATTTTAAAGAAAAATAACGAAAGTAAAACCCTTGCATATTTTACTCTGAAGTAACAGTAGTAACGGAGTAAACAGGTTATTGCTACTGCCGAGATAGCAAAAATATGTTCAATGATAGAACTGTGCAGACCCTTAGATACACATGCATGCCAAAGAAAGGAATCATAGTTTCATGAACAGCAAGATCCGAAAGATTATACAGACACCCTGTCAAGAACGTAAAATAATGTAAAGACAAGACATTTAGCTATATAAAGATGCTGATACGTCTTAGGAAAAGAATGCATGTTATCGGAACCCGAATTAATATTTCGAAACGAGTAAAGAATACTCAGGTATAAAACCTCGGCCAGGAGGGTCGTAAGATCTGTAACATACTTGGAACAGAACCTCTGAAATTCGTATGCGCATATTCAAACCACAGTCATATGTATATGAAAACTATTAACTAAATCATTTGAATAAATATGCCGAGGAATGCGCGGTAACTCTGGTTACAACCATTCTCAGCTAATATTTACATAAACCCTCGCTCAGAACGAGTGACCTTAGTTGAGCTAGGGTTCAATCGAGAAAGGCGGAGAACACCATAGCTGAAAGCTAGCAAACATAAACGGATATTGCAACATATACCAGAAAGGAGATACAGAACTTAAATCCTTACTCAAAATAGTTGCAATGCATAAATTGCTTAAGGCTGAAAAGATAACCATATAATACATGCCGAGTTCACAAACGTGCCGAGAACAGTATAACGCTTAATTAAATTCAAAATAAATATACAATAGCTTGTAAAACAAAGACGAGCTCGGGATTAAATTATAGCAACAGTTAAATATACAAAGACAGAACTGTATCTTACTATCGGTCATATCATGAGTCGAACCAACACCAGAACTTAGCTGTGCTTAGTTACATTTAAACGAGGGTCTGGACTAAAACAGAGGTCGCCGGAACTTAATATGTAACAACAGTCCAAATACAAACTCAAATAGAACTAAGCCTAAGTTATATAGATTCATAGTATCGAAACCCTGGTGGCATGGCGGCAGAATGCTCATGGGAGCAGGGTACCATGGCTTTCCCTGTTCAGTAGAACAGAGGTTAGCCACGGCGCTGTGGGAAAGCCGAATAAACTCTACGGGAAGCGAAAGAACTCTCATACCTGTGATGGAAAGGGCCGAGGGTTTGAGGGTTGGATTTCCTCCCCAAATGCCCTTCGAATGACTGCAAGCCTGCCCTGAAAACAAAACATGAGAACAAGTAATGACTGAGAACCTTGCCGAGCAGCTGTGAGCTAGTAAATTAAAACGAAAATACCATAAGAATGCTTTTCAGAACTTAACTTAACCTGTTCAGAGACCGAGTTGTATTGGTTTCCTTATGGCATGGATTATCATGGAACCCTGGAGCAGTGAAGATCTAAACAGTCGACGGCCGAATGCGGCAGAGCCGAGAGCTTCGACAGCTAGGCTCTTGCTGCAAAGTGAAAACAATAACCAAGTCGCCATAAATCAAACCTTAAATATTCAATCCATAACCCTGATTCGTGGCACAAGCTACACCCTTGATCTGAACAGGGTTACATCCACCGTTTGATCAGAGCGAAGGATCTGGAATGATCTTTTTAGCGCGAAGTGTCAAGACCGAGGAGCTAGCCTCGTAAGTCATGCAACTCAACAGCACGCCACCGCACATGGCAAGACAGAGGAGGACCGTTGATCACGCTAAATGGATGAACTACATTAATCAAGGACTGTAAGCGACAGTGCCTCACTGTCCTCACTTCAGATCAGAACAGTTTAAGTCAAACTCCAATGCATAAACCTTTAATTCCGCAGTTAAGGAGGTGCCAGCTCAGGGTACCCGGAGTGCACCGTGGCAGCAAAACCTTGACTCCGCACCTTAACACTAATACAAAAGAGCACCGTTGAATAATCCAATAAGAGAGTTGTGTACATTATATATATGGCATGTAGACCAAAGCGGATACACATAGTAAGTCAATGAATTATTTCCATGATGATTATAACGTGCATGTGGCGCAGTGTAAAACATGTATGTCAAAGTGAAAACCCATCATACGTGCTATAGTATTATTGCACAATCACTTAGGTCAAATAATGTATGAATATGTGTACACGAGATTTGTTATAACATAAGTGGATTAGTATGTTTTGTTGTATATAAAGAAATTTTTTTTTTTTACTATATGTTAGAGCGTGACAAAATGTCACTAATCATTATTGTTAGTCTTTCCACAAATTCAACTAATTTTATTTTCAAAGGCATCATGGTTTTTCATTGAAGATACCACTTTTAATAGTATCTTTTAATATAAAAAGAGGGTTGAGATTAGATTTCATAGATAAAGATAATAAAGATGGATTTTCCATGGAATAAAAGATTTCAATATGAAACACAATATTTTAAAACAATAATCATGTGAAGAATATAACCAAAAAGAACAGTATACCTACTCACAATAATCATTTATAGCACCAAAAAATCTCTTTAGTTTAGCATTCTCCAAACAAACAAACAAAAACAACATTTTTTCTAAAAAGACAACAATCCTACTCACATCTTTATTTTGTATATATCATTATTAAACATCATCTCCAAAATCCATTTGGTGTCAAAACAAATATGAAACAACGCAAATTCGAAACACGGCAAATTAGAATTGATGTTATTGTTGTTCATTAATTCTAATATTTGGATTTAAGTAATGTGATAAAGGAAAAAATAGCAAATAGGTAGTAAAAGTATGTAACAATTTATGGATAAATGATCCTCTTTTTACACCCCATAATTATATAGTTCATAGAAATGATCTAGCATGTTTTGTCTCTTAAATAACCATTAAACATGTTTTCTTTCTTAAACTACTATTAAGAAAACACCTGATCAAAATAAACATTTTAAGGTAATCTTCACCATTCTCTATAGCTGCATAATCTGCCATATTGATGTTAGGAAGATGTGTGTGTCATCAAATAACATGCCACTAAAAACATCATAGTCAAATCCCTTTCAAACTATTTCCTAAAAAATCTCACATACATAACTGAAGGTGACATTTGGGCCATGCAAAGAGTTAAATTATTTATAAATTTAAATAATGTCATAAATGAAAAAATAGCAAGCAAACAATAAAAGTTTGTGTCATTTTACCCCCAAGTAATTCTGTCTCCACCAAAATGTTCAGCACTTTCCATCAGCCAAAATATTCAACACTAGATAGTTGAGATACACCGTTCAAATTTAGATGGAAGTCTACCCGAATCATTTTTTTCAGCACGAAGTCTACCCGAATCATTACCCTTGCATAGTTGTGAACTCTATGAACAATCCCAGGAACCGAAGTCCTTAATTATTCTGGAAGACTTGAGCAAGTATTTATGTGGTGCGCTCTTGAAGCCCTTCTGGTAAATGTGAAGTGAGATTTATAGTCCAATGCAGGCTTTCAAAATTGCTGAGACCAGCGCTAACAGCTGTCAGACTCAGAGAAAGTGATGTGATCATTTGTGGGAATGGTCTCCCTTACAGTTTTCCCATAATCGCAGTAACTCTTTGGAGCTGCACTAGTGGCTGCCACACCCATAGAAGCATTGTGTAGACCCGGAAGTGATGCCATGTGTGGGAATGGTCTTCCACATATTTTCCCCGTAATCGCAGTAACTTTCGCGATCTGCACAACCCGTACAAAGAACACAAAAAAGAAAATGGTCAGAAACACCAAAATAGTGCATAACCAGCCAACAGTGTAATGATTTTAAGAATTCTATTATTTTTTTAAGAATGTTTCAACTAATATAAAATTGGGTTATTTAGAAATTAATAGAGTATGAGTGGGTTTAATGGTAAAGAGTATGTATTTTTTCTGATCACAGGTTTAAAATCAGAAATAAGTACAGTATATCTGTTTTAATAGATTTAGCCTAGTGAATCCCTATTCCAACAATAAGCAAAGAGTCTCATTTGGTGTCTAACTCCAAGTCAAAAGAACATTAATTAACATTAATTAGGAGGAGCCTTCGTCCCTGCTTTGCACAATTTCTCTTCTTTGCACAATTTCTGAATGGCTCCAAAGTTTTCTGCCTGCTTACCATTCCGTGCACTAGCAGGATCAATGTCATTTTAGCCGAAAGAAAACCAAATAATTACGACTGAAGGAAAGGGCCAAATGGCAAATATAAGTTTAAAAAGCTCACCTCAACTTCATACCAGTACCCTAAGACAACAAATAAGAGTTTCGAAACTGAATAAAAAGCTAATTAGTTTTCATGAACTTTTGAAATGGTTTCAAATATGAAATGCACCGATTTCATTACGTAAATGCCGTTCAATTTAATATCTCAAAGCTAAATTAAGTTTGAAGGGCAGCGGAGACCAACCTCGTTTTTTAATCGGGTGTTCTCACGGCTCAATTGTTGCATGACAGATCGTACTCCGCACTTGTAACACGTAGAATTCGTGATTGCGTCTCGAAGCGACCGGTTCTCCCTTCGAAGTCTCTCGTTATCGTTCTTCAAGGCTGCATTATGGTGACGCTCTTGTTGAACCTGCCCAATCCAATCCAGGAGTTACAAGATCATGATCAGCGAATCTAAACCGAAATAAGAAAAAAGTTTCAACAATTCGGTGTATTTCAGAGTGACTTTTTGTAGAATGTTGCAACTGTAATGCCCATAAAACTAACTTTTTTTTTTCTGTTTTTTTTTTTTTTTTGGGGACATACTTTCATCTGATTTCGCCGATTCTGGAACCAGAACTTTATCTGCCGAGGAGCAAGTTGTAATTTCTTGCTAAGTTCTTCCCTCCTTTTGTGGTCAGGGTAAGGGCATTCCTTGAAAATCCTGTAAGCAACAAACACAAATGAACTTCGTCCAGAAGAGTTGTCATGTTTCACAGAAACATATTTATCAAGAAACCCAGTTCTTATAAAACAACAAGAATACTAGTTTCATAACTTACGCCTCCATCTCCTGTATTTGCTGTGGAGTATGCCTGTGATACGGCTTCTGTCGCTGAGCGTCTTGGTCAACCCGTGATCCATTCTCGTCTGCTTTGGTCTTTCCATGCTCTTTCATCTCACTTTTTGACTGGACGCCGCAAGTCTGCCCAAAATGTCCATCTTAATTCTGTTTTCGATGCCTACTGAATAACACACTAACTGAATTCAAAATTTGAGAAAACATACCAGTGTCAAAGCCAGCTTTGCAGAGGAGATGTAGCTGTCCATTATCTACGTTCCCGTACCTGTGAAGGAGCAGCGGCCATTGCAGCATAAGTATTTTTTTTAAGAACTCATACCGGATATGACATCCCCATATTTCTGGGTAACAATTATTCAGTACCGACCTTCACTAAGGTGGTCACACGATCCAACCGTTCGCAACAGTAGAGCAGCAAGAATCTCAGGGAAGCTTTTGCAACCTTTGTTAGATTGGTAAGCCTCATACGTATTTATAAGCGTTAGCTGTGTTACGTAAAGTGGTGGTTTAATTAAAAATTTGTTTTCAAATCGGAGTTCATTTTCAAAATGGGTATCGTGGTTTAGGTAAAAGCAATGATTTAGGGATGTTTACTTTTAACTTGAGGTCAATAATATTTTCACGTTCAAGAATGTTTTTAGATCTTTCGAGATAACGTTCATTTCGATATTATCGGTTGAGTTTTCGAATTTTCAGCTACTGTTTTGGTATATGTCTCTTTTAATCTTATGCATTTTCATTTTATTTGAAATTGTCACATTTTGAGAGCATATTATTACAATATTTTTATTTAAAAAAATATTCTGAACTTTTGCTTCCACAAATGAAATAAACTATTTATACATTTTTAATTAAACATCCATATTTAGTTAATAGTTAACCTTATTTATTAAATATTTTATTAATTCATACTCAAATTTATTATTAAAATATAATAATATTTTCAAAAATAAGAAAACTATTTTTAAATAAATTATTTTTCTAATTCACTTTAAAAAAATTAAAAAAACTCACCATTTATAAAATAATTTATTATAATTTTAAATATTAATAATTTTAAGATTAATTAAATAATTTTTATGTTTACGTCTATGGTTTAAAATATATATTATATGAAAAAAATCAATCAACAAATATTTCCCCACTTCATAACCATCATTTCAACCCTTTCGTACCCGAGCACTGGTCTCCGCTTTCAGGACGACACCGTGTAGCGTTTCCCGCCCTCTGTCCACTTTCACGTTTTTTTGACTCGATCTAAGTTCGAGTTGGAGGGTGGTTAATTTTAGATTTTTGGGTAATCTAAACCTATCATTAATTGAAAAAATAAAAATATATATTATTGAAATATTAAATTAGTCAAATATTGAAAAAATAATATGGTGCCGAAAATAGTGGCGCTAAAGGTGGAAATATTGCGAACTATGTTGTTGATAGAGGTAAGGTTAAAGTACGTCCAAGTAAAATCCGTTGGATTGTGTTTAAAGGGTAGGCAAATTCTATAGATAGTATTTGTGGGCTTTCCCTGATCTTTAAAGGGTAGGCAAATTCTATAGATAGTATTTGTGGGCTTTCCATGATCTTAGGATGTATGCAGTTTCCTTCTAGTGATGTTGAATTTTCCAAATTCCCACAAAACAATTAACTTGTAACTTATACTAATGCAAATTTAATATATTTAAAGTTGTTTTTTAGGAATGCATTATATAATTTAGTAAATGATGATGATGATGATGATGGTTAACGTCCGCTGAGACCAAATAATGGTCTATCGGACCTAAAGAAACAAATTATCTATTTTGATTTAAGATTTTATTCCTATTCTCAAAAAGCTTGGAGAGAAGCCTCCCGAGCTCACTATAATTTTGACATTGTAAAAGGCTAGGAAGGTCAGTATTGTAACAAAGATTGTGAAACTGAGATCTAATGTGGTTATACGCGGGGCACTCTAAGAGGAAGTGGTTTTCATCGTCGATGTTCCTATTCTTACATATATGGCAGATCCTTTCCGTCCATGGCGTTTTAGGAACTGCCCAACGACCTGTTTCACTATGGAGCTCATGAGAATTCGTTCTAATCTTTGCTATATTAATTTTCTTCTTTGAGCTAGTTAAAATAGAGAGATACGTTTGATCTTCTAGGGTGGGGTTGATGACCTTCTTATAATAACTTAATTTTCTTTTAGCCGCTAAGTCTTTCTCACACCACATTTTTTCTTTGAACTTAGAAGTAACAATATCTTTAATGTTATTTATGTTTTGCAATGCATCGTTTTGGTTGATCTCCCAATAGTTTAACCAGGCCCTTGTGTCTTTATGCCACCCTCGATTGAGCCTTAGGTGGTTTTGGCTAGAATTTAAAGCTAGCTTAGGAAGTCTATGATCGTTTATGTTACTGATTTTGTGCTTGTACAACAGAAACCTAAGCATAGCTAGGCTCTCAATAGGGGAAAGACCTGCTTCTATAAGGAGAATAGGATAGGGTGTATTACTTTTAATTTTCAGGTTATAAGTTATAAAACGCTTCTGGATTTGCTCAATCTTTCTCCATGATTCTCTGGAGATGCTGCAACCCAAAACCTCACAGCCATATAAGATAACAGGAGTGACTAAAGTTTCAAATTAAAAAATATTTTTTAAAATTGATTATATAGTTTAGTAAAAAATGTATATTAGAATTAATATAGAATGGTTAAAAGACCATAGTTTTAGTATTAGTTAGCAAGTTTAGTTTTTTTAATATTTGAGCTTTATTCTCTATTAATTTGTGTGGTAAAAAATTGAACATGTTTGGAAATAGTGGCAATATAAGTAAGACTTAAGGGCAAGAAAATTTGAATATCTTGATATTGAGGTGAATAGTGTAAATTATTGTGCTATGATCTTATGTCTTGCCCAAAATAATTGATATATAATAATTAAAAATCGCGTAAATTTTATATAAGATAAATTTATAATGTATAGAACTTTACTCATATTAGAACCAACCTAGATCCATCTTAACTCCCAATGTACCATACGCTTAAAGGGATCAAATCTTTTTGCATCTTAAGATATTTGCATCTCAAGAGATTTGATTACTCTCCGCTCTTGATATATCAAGAGTTAAGACAGATCTAGGCTTGTTTAATTCCACCATTTAAATAGGCTATATTCCACATGAATAATTTTTTATTATATTTAATGACTTATGTTATGTTTATTAAATTTATTTATTTACTTTTATTCATACCTAAATGAATTTGCAAGTGGGTTAGGCTGGGTTGGTCTCGTACTCGCATGATAAGGTCAATTACAATTGCTACCACTATAATTTATAGGTGCCTACATATGCCCATTCAAATTTTATTATATTCAAATTTTTAAATCAACTGATTGGGCTTTGGACTGATAATAAATTGGTGTTATGTTAAGGCATTCAATGTGAAAAGGTCACCAGTTCAAATTGGTGAGCTCCAGTATTGTAGCAATAATGCTACAACTCCTGGGGCTTCCTGTCTCTCATTTTATCAACCCGGTAGTTCGTACAAACTTGGAAGCGACGGTGCTGTATGCACAAGTACTAGCTCTTGTCGCAGCTGTCACTTGGTCAGCTGGCACAAGTCCGCTAGGGCTCAAGCCAACTTCTATAGGCTCTCAGAAGAAGCTTGCTAATTGATGGACGAAAGCTATTCTCAAAGGGAAGCTGCTTTACTTGACAAAAATGAATTGAAAGCAAATCAAAGCATGTAAACCTAGGAAACCCTAATTTTACTAGTCTAACCTCTATAATGCAAAGAATGTGAATGAAACTTCTACCAATGCTGCTGTTACCTCTAATAAGTGAAAATGCATGGATCTAAGCTGCTTGCATCATAAAAGACATGTTTTTGTATTTTTCCTTTAAGTGTATCGAATGATTGTGATTGTGTGCTAATTAGGGTTTGGTTGTGCAGATGGGATGGAGAAAGAAGGAAAGCATGGGACAGGTTGGGGAGGCTAGGAGAGGTCCCTAGGGATCCTTAGCATCCATCCACAGAGGTTCCTCACATTCAGAAGCTCAGCAACCGAGTGAGTGGCCTCCTACAGGATGTCTGCAGGGGATCCTACAGGACACTCAGAGGTTTCTACAAGATGTCTAGAAACTGCTACAGGATGACCTACCGTGGGGGATTGAAGTGATGGAGGAGTGATGGAATGGTAGGGGGAGATGTGTAAGATGGGAATAAGGCTGGTGATGGCTCAGAAGTGGAGGAATAGGATGGGAAATGAGTGTAGGGAGTAGGTTGGAAGGTAAAGGGCTATGTCAACGAAAGGGCTAGGGAATGAAGTTACGTGAGGAGTGGAAGACTTTGGGAGATAACAGAGCGGAACAGAGGTCAAAGATGTGTTTGCATGCGTGATCAAGATGGAGGAGAAGGTAATGGAACGAGAGAGAGCAGTGTAAATGAAACAAATGCTTATGATTGTCACCAAACCAAAAATGCATTAGCCTAAACTACCTGTGCTTGTAAATTCAATGAACAGCAATCCAAAACGCGAAGGAGAATGTGCATGAAGCTGTGGTAAAGGAGTGTGGTGCAAGTGTGAATCATGTGGAAGCATCTAACATAACGTGACTGTGTTTGCAGCAATCATGAAATAAAGAAATGCGTATTTTTGGTGGTTAGTCATGGACTGCACCCCAATCCCAAATGAGATGGCAGTGAGCCTTAACAACCTTTTTGCTGGAGCTCCAATGGATTATATCTATCCTCTGCTAACCTAAACAACTGTAAACAAATTCACCATAAGCAAATCCTATCTAAATTCATGAAAAACAACTAAATTAACAACCTGTAATTCGAATTGCATGTGGAAATGAAAACTCAAAGTGCTGAAACGAAATGGAAACAACACTACAGCAGAGGGGATCTATGGCTCTCAGGTTGGGCCCTAACCTGAGAGCTATAGTCTCCTTAAGAAAACTCAGAACTAGATCAGAATCTGCCTTCTTTATTCATAATCTGATGTCATGCCAAATTGGCTTACAAAAAGGAACAAAAACTGAGCTGTGCTCCAAAATTACAATAGTAATGCGAAAGTTTCAACAACCTATCAAAGGCTACGACCTCTATACTTATGCAAAACAATGATCCAACAAGTGTCCTTGATTTTAGGAGCTCGGCTGTCCAACTAGAGTTTAACTGCTGATCCTGTAGGACAGTCATAAGTGATGTTCCTGTAGAACAGTTGTAACTGCTGTTCCTGTAGAACAGCTGGCTGCTTCTAAGCTCGGAGGGGAGATGGATTGGAGCTCGGAGTTCTTGGTGGGAATCACGAGGAATGTCCCCAAGACCGTGGACATCCTCTCCTAAAAACCAGCAGTGCCACCTCGTTGTCTCCTTTTTCGTTGTCTTTTGCTCCCTTTTAATGCCAAAACCTGGAATCATAATGCATTAGTCACGTAGATAGAGTGCCTACCCTTCTTCCTACAAACAACATGAACAAACTAAGAAATGCATGCATAAGCAATAAAAAATGAATGGTTTGAGCAAGTAGAATAGGCCAAAATGAGCCCAAATTGTACCAAAATTGGGGCTCATCATCACCCCCCAGCTGAACCATTTGCTCATCCTTGAGCAACCTTGCTCCTGCTCCTTGTCCTTGGCCGAGGACTCGGGACCGGAACAGGCTCTTTCTTTTCTGCTTTTGATGGCCCTGCCTTCTCTGCCCCTGGTGGTGACGAGGGTGGAACTTCTTCCCTCTTTCCTGTTTCTTTGAGCCGGGCTTCGGAAGGCGATTGGCCTATCTTTCGTGTCCAGGAGGTGATCTTCGGGCTTCCTTTCTCGGGGGTGGCCGGTGTCTTAGAGGGAGTTTGCTTACTGGGTGAAGTAGGAACACTCCCTAAAGTGGTTGTGCTGCTGGGAGGAGGCTGCGGCTTGTCTGTCTTCATTCTCTGACTTCTCCTGGTCTCAGAAGGTAGAGGGATCTCCCTCTCCCTCTTTTCTTTTGGTTTTGCAGGTGCGCTGAGGGCGGCCAGCGCAGCTGCCGCCTCCTTCTTGAGAGGATCAGCCTTCTCTCCCGTGCCTTTTACTTTCCCGGTGCTCCTTGTGGAAGGCCCTTCCCTTTTTATTTTCGGGCTTCCTGTAGAAGACTCTTTCTTTACGCTCTGTGGGCTTCTTGTAGAAGATCCCTTCCCTGTTTTTGGGCTTCCTGTAGAAGCCTTCGTCTGCTTTCCTGTAGGCGTTGTTCTTGGGCTTCCTGTAGAAGCCTGCATTTGTTTTCCTGTAGAGGTTGCTTCCGGGCTTCCTGTAGAAGCCTGCTTTTGTTTTCCTGTAGAGGCTGCTTCCGGGCTTCCTGTAGAAGCCTGTTTTTGCGTTCCTGTAGATGCAACTGTCACCACCTTTTCTTGCTTGGCTGCATGGATTTTGCTTTTGGCTTTGACTGCAGGAGTTGACGAGGTGCTTGGGCTGACAGGGACCACCTCAGTTTTGACTGCCCTACTTTTCAACCTCTTTTCCCTTGCTGACAGGATGGGGGTGTCCTCTTTTGCTCTGTCATCCTTTCCCTCCTCCTTCTCCTTTCGTTCTTTCTTCTGTGTTGGAGTCGGGATCTTTTGGCTTTTCCCTTTCTTACTCTCGGCTACTGGCTCTTCTTCTTCACCGCTAGAGGACCCCGTTTCTTCAAGCAACATCTTTATGTCCCCTTCCCTTGTTAAATTCCTAAATGATTCCCATGCGAGGGGGACTTTATATGAGTGGAGAGCATCCTCCACAAGAAGTTTGACTAACCCATGGTGGGCTACCTGATCCGGAATGCCGTCCTTGAGCTTTGTGGAGCACTCCATCAAGGACTGTAGTAAAAAGTAAGGAATGCTCAGCCTCTGTTTTGCAGGAAGATCAATCCGGTGTCTTAGTTCATTGAGCAGCCTGAAGTGATATGCATATACGATGCTGTAACGACCCTCACAGGTGATATATTTCATAATTTGCAAACTGACTTCGTTCCATGGTGGCAACAGGCTTGTCCTTCTCACCCCATTTTTGTCCTCTGTGAATGATTCTTCAGGTGGGAAGAACTCCTTCTTGGCTTGCTGGCTTAGCTTTCGTTCTTCTTTATCCCACGGGAGACCCATAGGAAGCTCAATAATTCTACTGATAGACTGCGGGGTGATCTTGAGGCTTAGGCCTCTGAAATTGACTGTGGCCAGCACCTTGGATTTTGGCCTCAGGGCCTGCAAGAATTCCTCGGCCACTTCCTCATCGTACCCCTGCAACTTATCACAAAAAGGCATCCATTGTGCTCTGGTGAAGAGCTCTACCACTGCCTGATTTCTTCTTAGTGTATTTGAATCAGTGGGCTCTCGCCTGATAAATCCACCCAGCATGATGGCACAATTTTCTTAACCGGAGGTGGTGATGGTGGAAGAGAGTTTAGTTTCGGTGACAGAGTGCAGAACGGTGCGTATAACCCACAAAAATTTTACAACACAGTCTAACCACGCAACAATCCTGTAGAATTGCAGTATGGGCACACAGACAGCAATTTGTCTACTTTCTCATTTACCCAGACAGTAACTGACAATCCTACCACCTTAAATGAGAAATTGCATGAGGAGTCCAGGGTTACCTCGTTACTCGGCCACCTTTTTTATGTGAACACCCGCGTTCCTGTAGAAGACTGCGTTCCTGTAGAGACTGCTTCCTGTAGGACTGCGTTCCTGTAGAAACTGTTCCTGTAGGAGCAGTATGCAAACTTTGGGGAGGACTGCAATTGGACTGCGGTTGAGGTGCGCTTCACCGGTGTTCTGGTAGCCGAAAGCTTGGCGTATCAACGTGCCGAGGAAATCAGAAGAGCCACTCAAGTTTTGAAGTGGAGGTTGATGAATACATGCGCATAATCTAGCCGATTAGATTTTGAATCGGCGCAGCTCGTGGCGCGGGGGGTGAGCTGTCCCCGCCGGACCGTTGGGCGATGTCACCCATCATTCGCCTGCATATTCACTCGCTGCCGCATTCATTCCCACAGATCTGCCGTCGCCCTTTTCGGTTAAACTCGTTTCTCGGTTGACGGGACTATCTTCACGTGCGTGCTGCGTGTTTTCTTTGTCGTGGCTGCCACCCGATCATCCGACTATACCATAACTAGCCGACGTGGCCAGTCAACTGGCCATACGGCTGCTCAACCATTCACTCTTACGCCATGCAAACAAATCAAAGTAATATTCATGCGATTTGATGGAGAGAAGGTTGAGACACTTACCTGCGCGCGTCTGCACACGATTTTCAGTTTTTGGACGACGGATCTACCTGCTGCACGCGGCTTACACAGACCCGGAGGCTCATGGTTACAGGTTGCTGACGCTGGAGTGGATGGTTTTGCTTTCATGCGCCCGCGTTTCATCTCGGATGGCGGTGCTGTGGAGGGTATTCACTCGAGCAGGTTGAACTGTTACAGGATCCCCGCGAGGGGTCTCGTCACAGTCCTTTCTCCTTGGGTGCATGCTGCACGCTGGCGGTTCTGGCTTCTCGATCACGATCCCAGCGCTCTTGATGCATATGGTATGAGATCTCGTCATTTGTTACCTTTGGAAATGGCTTGCCCGCGAGAACTCATCGATTTTCTTTGTGGGTGCAGGGACTTGGCCGCATGTCGACACGGGTGGTGGAGCAAGGTAACAGCGTCGTGCATGGGCCCAAAAGAGGCTTGCATGCATCCACACCAACCCGTAGTCATCAGATCTGCTCTTGAAACGCATTCTGGGCCGTTCTGAGCTTCTGCAGGAAGTTTCCTGTAGAAATACAGAGCTTCCTGTAGACAGGCAGCTCTTCCTGTAGAAATATTCACCTTCCTGTAGAAACTGGCACCTTCCTGTAGAAAATCGCACCTTCCTGTAGAAAATCTGTGTCTTCCTGTAGGAGACTCAATCTATAATGAAAGTGCATATACCTTGAAGAACATAAGCATTCTTGGAGGAGGTGCTGGTGAGGTGTCCTGGCTGCATGATAAGGACCTTTGACCTTGAGTTGAGAGGCTTCCTCTCCTCCATAGAACACCTGCAATCTGCATGCAAATTTCACATAATGACTTACTCATCTTGTATTTTTTCTTTTTTGTTTTTTTTTTCCTTTTTTTTGAAAGATAGCAGGGGCGCCTCAATGAGGTTTTCACCCCTACCACCTGCCTTAAGTGCCTCAGAGAGGTTTTCACTCAAGGATCTTTATCTCTTTTTTTTTTTTTTTTTTTGAAAGATAGCAGGGGCGCCTCAATGAGGTTTTCACCCCTACCACCTGCCTTGGGCGCCTCAGAGAGGTTTTCACCCAAGGATCTTTATTATTTATTTATTTATTTATTTAGATTCTTCAAGGTGTGCCCAAAGCAGGGGCAGGACCCTTCTCTATGACCAATACTGCCTTCTCCATTGTTTTGATGAACTCTTGTCTTGAGGGAGGCTTCCTGTAGATCTTCAATCGATGCCCATTGACAAGCATGGGAATGGCTTCCTCATCAATGGTTCGAATGAGGACAGATCCATTGTCATGACATTTTTCCACTGAATATGGTCCCAGCCATCTAGTTCTCAACTTCCCCTTGAAATCTTTGTATCTGGAATCATACAACAAAGCCCAATCTCCCGGCTGAAATTGCTTGTCATGGAGATGTTGGTCATGCCACACCTTCCTCTGAAGTTGAACCACTTCTGAGTGAAGGAGGGCCTACATGCGGTGCTCATCCAGTCCATTCAGCTGCAATAACCTTTCTTGCTGTGCATGGCTGAGATCTAGGTCCAGCTGAGCTGCCATCCTCAAAGTGTTATACTCAAACTCAATGGACAGCAAAGCTTTCTTCCCATAGACCAGCTCATAAGGTGTGAAGCCGGTGGTGGTCTTCCAAGTGGTGTTGTAAGCCCATGTGGCTTCAACCAGGCGATCTGCCCAGTCTTTTCTGCTGCTGCTCACCACTTTGGTCAAGATCCCTTCTAATGCTCTATTGGTGACTTCCACCTGCCCATTTGCTTGAGGATGATAGGGGGTGGAAGTCCTATGCTTGATCTTGTGATGAGCCAGTAAGTCTTCAACCAAGTAGGATGTGAACTGGCTCCCTTGATCGGTCACCAGCTCTCTTGGGTAGCCAAACTTGTAGAAGATGTTCTCTCTTAAGAACTCGACCACCTTCTCTTCTGTTGCTGCTTTGATTGCTTTAGTCTCTGCCCACTTTGTCAAGTAGTCAGTACACACAATGATGTAGGATCTCTGCCTCGAAGAGGGATTGATTGGACCCACAAAGTCCATGCCCCACTTCTCAAATGGCTCAAGAGTCACTTGAGGTTGGAGAGGCATCTCATCCCTTTGGGTCGGTTTCCCCATTCTTTGGCACTGGTCACACTGACTGACATATCTTCTGACATCTTGATGAAGTGTGGGCCAATAGTAGCCTGCCTGCAGGATCTTGAAGGCAGTTCTCTTTGCTGCAAAATGTCCTCCACAAGGCCCATCATGACAGGTGAGGAGGATGTCAAAGACTTCCTCTTCCCTTACACAACGCCTTAAGATCTGATCGGGGCCAAGCTTGAACAGGTTGCCCCCGATCCAAGTAAATGAGGCACTTTTTCTGATGATTCTGCTCTTCTCTTTTGAAGAGAGGTGCGGAGGGAACTGAGCTGAAACAAGGTAGTTTGCTATATCAGCAAACCATGGAGAGAGTACTAAGATAGCAAATAGATGCTCATCAGGCATCTGGTCATCCACCGTCCCATCTTCATCTGCAGACAAATCCAATCTAGATAAAAAGTCAGCAACAACATTTTCTCTACCTGGTTTATCAACAATGGTTAAATCAAACTGCTGCAATAAAAGTAACCATCTAATAATACAAGCATTCACATCTGGTTTATTCATCAAATATCTAATAGCAGCATGGTCAGTATGTACAAATGTTTGATATCCAGTGATATAATGACGGAACTTGTTGAGTGCATGGACTACAGCTAAGAACTCTTTCTCGGTTACAGTGTAATTCAGCTCTGCTTTGGACAAGTTTTTGCTAACGAAGTAAATGGCATATGGAAGCTTTTGCTTAACTTGTCCTAAGGCTGCACCTATGGCTTTGTTCGAGGCATCAGTGTGGATGTGGAAAGGTAGGGCCCAGTTTGGACCTCTCAGGATTGGTGCTGACACCAACTTGTCCTTTGACTCATTCAAACTCTTCTGACAATCGTCAGTCCACCTAAACTCCACATCTTTTGCCAATAGGCCAAACAATGGTGAGGCTAACTTGCTGAAGTCCTTAATGAATCTCCTGTAGTATCCCGCTAATCCCAAGAAACTCCTAACATCCCTGACCTTTTGGGGAGGTGGAACCTTCTTGATTAGAGCAATTTTGTTGGGATCCACCTGTAATCCTTGGGAAGAAATGGTATGGCCTAGCACGGTCCCCTCAGTCATTAGGAATTCACATTTTTCAGGACTAAGGGACAAGTTCATCTCGGTGCATTTGGTTAGGACTTTCCCAAGGTTGGACAATGCTTCCTGGAAGTTGGCCCCGTAAGGAGTAAAGTCATCCATATAGATTTCTACTGCATCATGGACCAACTCTGAGAAGATGCTCAAGACAGCTCTCTGAAAGGTAGCAGGAGCATTGCATAGTCCAAAGGGAAGGACTCGGTAGGCAAAGGTACCCCAAGGACAAGTGAAGGTGGTCTTATCTTGGTCTTCCGGGCTGATTTGGATTTGATTGTACCCGCTAAACCCATCCAGGAAAGAGAAGAACTTCTTTCCTGCCAGTCCATCCAACACTTGATCTATGAAAGGTAGAGGGAAATGGTCTTTCTTGGTAGCTTTGTTCAGCTCACGGTAATCCACACAGATTCTCCACTTCCCATTCTTCTTGGGAACCAACACTAGAGGGTGTTATAGACATTTTTGTGCCTTACAGCATAGAGCATGAAATGTCAATAATCTAAGGGATCCAAAGTCCCTAAACATGTTGTTCTTACCCTTAGAGGAACAAGGTCAGCAAACCACAGCACTGCAAATCAGTTCTCCACTGAAAAACACTCAAAAACAGGTCAGTTTTGGATCAAAGCAGCTGCTCCACTAAGCATCTGCGCTGAATGTCAAAAACTCTATGGTGTACCTGCACTGCATAGCAAGTGCAACAAAGGCTACCTGCGCTGGGCGTACTTTGACATGTGGAGGAATCTTTTTCCCAATGTGCCAGTGCCCAGGAAGCTTCCAAAAAGACACTTGATCATAAGATTCACCTAATGATGAGTTAAGAGCTTCTAAAACTCCAAGTGGAAGGTAGAAACTCCGAGTGAAGAACTGAAGAACAACTGGAGTTGAAGAGGACAACAAGTCACACATCAAGCTGACTTATCTTCACTCCAAAACTCTATATAAGGATCTCATCCCATGGGATCTGGAGGCCGGAATTTAGTGCGAAGAATTGCTGTTGGTTTACAATTGTGAACATTGGGTGATTGCTTGAGGGAGGTGAAGAAGAGATTTCTCTTCGTCGGGAAGGTGATGCTGGATTGGACCTCTCATGGTTGTATCACCGCCTGAACCTTACTTCCATATATTAATAAAGCATTTGAGGTTCTTCTATTCGCATGTGTTTCAATGATGTATTGTCTTACTTGCGTATTTGATTTATGCTAATCCTTGAATCAGTTATGAATGCATGCTTCTTGTAGTTTCCTTTCTTTGTCTTGTTTGCAGGATCTCGTGTAGCTGGGCCCGTGAAAAGACTTGGAGCTGGGAGCAAGCGGCGAATAGAGGAGATTGGATCGACCACTTGCGCAAGACATCGGTAAGTGGATCTCTTCCTTCTATCTCTTGCATGTCATAAAGAAGTAACTTTAGATAGCTTTGCTTTCAGCTGTTGCTAAGGAACTGTCACCCTTAGAGTGGGTTAGGGTCATTCCGAGTTGGATACTTTCCCCCACAACAGAGGGGACACCCATTCACTATCTGAGATGGGGTAGATGAATCCGGCATCCAACAGTTTCTGCAATTCTTCCTTGACAATGTCTTTAAGTGCTGGATTCATTCTCCTCTGAGGTTGCCTAACCGGTTTACAATCCTCTTTGATGTATATATGATGGGTACAGACTGAGGGATGGACTCCTTTCATCTCTTTATAGCTCCAAGCAAAAGCATCTAGGTGGTTCGCCAACAGACTACACAGCTCCTTTTCCTGGGAAGGAGATAGGGAGGAGCTGATTTTCAATGCTCTCTCAGGGCCGAACTCCACATTCTTAACTCTGGGAGTGACAGGGTTGGTTGTACAAAGATCCACTAAGGTGCTAGCTTGGGCATCCTCCACCAATTTTTCTAAAGGTAGTGCACTGGTAGGTGGGTTTTGGATCAGAGTCTCAATCAAGTCATCCTCGGTTGGGGGGTTTCTTTTAGTGGTATCTAGGGTACACAGAGGTGCTGAATACACCTCGTCTTCTTCTCCTTCCTCCAACCAGAGTGGTAAATCATGCTCTAAAGAAGGTTGGACAGGAGGGTATAGGACTAGCTGCTTGGACATGGGACCATTTTTGATGGTCATGTTTCCTGCCCGACAACTTATGTAAGCATCTGCAGTAGCTAACCAAGGCCTTCCCAAGATGAGAGGATATCCAGTAAGCTTGGCCTTTGGTTGCAGAACCAGGAAGTCTGCAGGGTATTCCCAAGAATCGATGGAGACCATGACATCCTCCACAATCCCTTCGGGAGTCACGGTGGAGCGGTCTGCTAATTGCAGTACTGTCGAGGTCTTGCTCAAGGAACCCTGAAGATTGAGTTTAAGCATGGTATCCCTGGTCATCACATTGATGGCCGCCCCCAGATCAATCAAGGTGTTGGGGATAATGGTGCCATTGATGTGAACATCTACTACAGGACTTCCAGGATCTAGGTACTTTGGGCAGATGACTTGTCCTAGCATAAGGTCAGACAGTTGTCCTATGACATTGATAGTTGAGGCATCTTTCTTCCGTCTGCCTGGGTGTTTGAAACACTTCTCCTTAACCAGCTTGTTATATATTGGCACATCCTTGATAGCTTGGAGAAGGGGTATCTTCACACACAACTGCTTGAGCTCTCCCAGAAGCTCATCCTCCTCTGGGTTGGGTTGTGTGGTGGCTGTTAGTCTCTCAGGAAAGGGTGGAATAGGCTTTGGTTCACTCTCCTGATGGTCTTCCTCATCCTCTGGGGGAGGAGGCTGGCGATCTGGAAGAGTCTTTCCAGATCTAAGATTGATCTCCTGGATCTCCACAGCATAAGTAGGGCATGAGGTTTCCCCAGTGTATACCTGCTGGGCCTGTCTATTGTTGGGGTTCGGGTTCGGTTGAGCAGGCATTTGAGGTTGCCTTGGAGGAGCAGGAGGTAATGGTTGTGGTTGAACTGGAGGTGGAGGCAGAATGGCGGGTGGAGTGTTGTACTGAGGCCTCCACCCCGACTGAGGTGCATTCCATTGAGGCTGTGGCTGGGTATGTGAGTGATATGGATGAGAAGTAGGTTGAGTGGGGTACTGAGGTGGATAAGACCATGGAGGAGGCATGGACCATGAAGGATGAGCAGGGGGACCCCAGGAAGGCATAGGAGTTGACTGGTTGGGGTTGTAATAAGCTTGAGATGCCCCTTGCATCCCCTGCTGATAAGGTCTAGATCCTTGTGGCCTCCTTTGGTTGAGGTAATAGAGAGGCTCTGTGGGAGCTTCGGTCCCTTGGTACATGGCTTTAAACCCAGGTAAGGTTGGACACTGATTTGTTGGGTGGTCCTCCTCACAAACTAAACACACTTCAACCGAATGCAATGGGCATTCGTTCTTAGGGTGTCTTCTGGTGCACCTAGGACAGAAGACAGCCAAGGCTCTCTCAGCTTCTTCTTTCTTCTGCTGGATCCTGAATGTGTCCAGCTGCATGGCAATGGTCTGTCTCACCTCACTCTTAAGATCTTCTAATTGGTTTGTAAACTCATGTTTGGAGAAAGCGACACCAGTGGAGAGGAGATTTCCTCTACCTCGTTTCCTAGCTGCCCTGGAATGATTTCTAAACACAGTCTTGATGTCCTCATAAGGCAGTTGGTAAATGTCCCCCCCAGCGAACATGTGAAGGGTGTCTAAGAGATCTTCAGGGACTCCTCGGAGTAGAACCAACTTGATGGATTCAGGGTCAAGTGTGCACCTGGCCCGCTTATAGCTAAGTTGGAACCTCTCCTCATAATCCTCTAAAGACTCATCATTCCCCATGGTCATCCGAAAGATCTCTCCCTTGGTTTCCTTAGACCTACAGTAATCCCTATACTTGGTATTGAAGGCTTGCTGCATCTGAGCCCAAGTAGTGATACTATTCCCAGGTAATCCCATGAACCAGCGTAGTGCTGCATCCTTAAGGGTTGAAGGGAAAAGCTTCAGCTTTTGCTCATCTTCAGTATAGTCATAGGTTCTACAAAGGACAACAAACTCAAACAAAAAGGTATCAGGATCCTCAGTGGTCAGTCCATGGAAGTGAGGCAAGGCGGAGGGGCTAATGTTCTTCATTTTCATCTCTCCATTGGTCTCTCGGATGGGGAAAGCTCCTTCTATTCTCTCATCTTCTCTTCTATTATCAGCCATGGCTTCAGATGGAGTGGTCTCTAACTCTTCTTCTTCTATAGGGTCTTGGTATATCTCAGGATGTTCACCTATAGGTTCCTCTGGGTCACTGTCACCAAAGAAGAGAGAAGGGTGACTCAGTGATGTGGTGGGGGTGTTTGGTAGGAATTTGCCTGATCTATCTCGGTTCCTACGAGGCATGAAATGGAAAAGACTTTTTTTTTTTTTTTATTGCTTTTGCTTTTTCTTTGGTACCTGCAAAACTGAAACAGAGTGATCTACAACTAACTATCTTGCTCAAATGAAATTGCGGAATTGGAAAGCTAATCTAGGAAAGCGAGAAATACTAATCTATGAAAGCAGGAAATGCTAATCTATGAAAGCAGGAAATACTAATCTATGAAAGCAGGGAATACTAAACTAAGAAAGCAGGAAATGCTAATCTATGAAAGCAGGAAATTCTAAGCTACTTTTGTAGAATGGAAATGAAATAAACTACTGAGCAGAAGTAAAAGTACGAAAGTAGAAGAAAAGCAACAATTACTAATACTCTGACGCTTCCCCAGCAACGGCGCCAAAAAGGATGGTGAGCTCCAGTATTGTAGCAATAATGCTACAACTCCTGGGGCTTCATGTCTCTCATTTTATCAACCCGGTAGTTCGTACAAACTTGGAAGCGACGGTGCTTTATGCACAAGTACTAGCTCTTGTCGCAGCTGTCACTTGGTCAGCTGGCACAAGTCCGCTAGGGCTCAAGCCAACTTCTATAGGCTCTCAGAAGAAGCTTGCTAATTGATGGACGAAAGCTATTCTCAAAGGGAAGCTACTTTACTTGACAAAAATGAATTGAAAGCAAATCAAAGCATGTAAACCTAGGAAACCCTAATTTAACAAGTCTAACCTCTATAATGCAAAGAATGTGAATGAAACTTCTACCAATGCTGCTGTTACCTCTAATAAGTGAAAATGCATGGATCTAAGCTGCTTGCATCATAAAAGACATGTTTTTGTATTTTTCCTTTAAGTGTATGGAATGATTGTGATTGTGTGCTAATTAGGGTTTGGTTGTGCAGATGGGATGGAGAAGGAAGGAAAGCGTGGGACAGGTTGGGGAGGCTAGGAGAGGTCCCTAGGGATCCTTAGCATCCATCCACAGAGGTTCCTCACATTCAGAAGCTCAGCAACCGAGTGAGTGGCCTCCTACAGGATGTCTGCAGGGGATCCTACAGGATACTCAGAGGTTTCTACAGGATGTCTAGAAACTGCTACAGGATGACCTACCGTGGGGGATTGAAGTGATGGAGGAGTGATGGAATGGTAGGGGGAGATGTGTAAGATGGGAATAAGGCTGGTGATGGCTCAGAAGTGGAGGAATAGGATGGGAAATGAGTGTAGGGAGTAGGTTGGAAGGTAAAGGGCTATGTCAACGAAAGGGCTAGGGAATGAAGTTACGTGAGGAGTGGAAGACTTTGGGAGATAACAGAGGAGAACAGAGGTCAAAGATGTGTTTGCATGCGTGATCAAGATGGAGGAGAAGGTAATGGAACGAGAGAGAGCAGTGTAAATGAAACAAATGCTTATGATTGTCACCAAACCAAAAATGCATTAGCCTAAACTACCTGTGCTTGTAAATTCAATGAACAACAATCCAAAACGCGAAGGAGAATGTCCATGAAGCTGTGGTAAAGGAGTGTGGTGCAAGTGTGAATCATGTGGAAGCATCTAACATAACATGACTGTGTTTGCAGCAATCATGAAATAAAGAAATGTGTATTTTTGGTGGTTAGTCATGGACTGCACCCCAATCCCAAATGAGATGGCAGTGAGCCTTAACAACCTTTTTGCTGGAGCTCCAATGGATTATATCTATCCTCTGCTAACCTAAACAACTGTAAACAAGTTCACCATAAGAAAATCCTATCTAAATTCATGAAAAACAACTAAATTAACAACCTGTAATTCGAATTGCATGTGGAAATGAAAACTCAAAGTGCTGAAACGAAATGGAAACAACACTACAGCAGAGGGGATCTATGGCTCTCAGGTTGGGCCCTAACCTGAGAGCTATAGTCTCCTTAAGAAAACTCAGAACTAGATCAGAATCTGCCTTCTTTATTCATAATCTGATGTCATGCCAAATTGGCTTACAAAAAGGAACAAAAACTGAGCTATGCTCCAAAATTACAATAGTAATGCGAAAGTTTCAACAACCTATCACAGGCTACGGCCTCTATACTTATGCAAAACAATGATCCAACAAGTGTCCTTGATTTTAGGAGCTCGGTTGTCCAACTAGAGTTTAACTGTTGATCCTGTAGGACAGTCATAAGTGCTGTTCCTGTAGAACAGTTGTAACTGCTGTTCCTGTAGAACAGCTGGCTGCTTCTAAGCTCGGAGGGGAGATGGATTGGAGCTCGGAGTTCTTGGTGGGAATCACGAGGAATGTCCCCAAGACCGTGGACATCCTCTCCTAAAACTAGCAGTGCCACCTCGTTGTCTCCTTGTCTCCTTTTTCGTTGTCTTTTGCTCCCTTTTAATGCCAAAACCTGGAATCATAATGCATTAGTCACGTAGATAGAGTGCCTACCCTTCTTCCTACAAACAACATGAACAAACTAAGAAATGCATGCATAAGCAATAAAAAATGAATGGTTTGAGCAAGTAGAATAGGCCAAAATGAGCCCAAATTGTACCAAAATTGGGGCTCATCACAAATCTCCCATGGGGATTTACCCACATTTTTTTTTTAGAGAGAGTTGTAAAAAACCCTAGTTATTGAATCGTTGATCTCCTCCACACCGCCCTTCCCATGGAAAATGCCAATGGAGGGAGTGGTTCCTCTACCTATAGTCAAGCAGTTGCTGGATTAAACCAATTAGGGCGACCAACATACACTCAACTTCCAAATGTTGAGCAATATCCCAATGGAAACCATCAAAAACTTGAACAACCATCTTCTCCTAAGGGGAGATGCCAATCCAATCCCATATGTAGATCCAAATTTTGAAGTCAGCTCTAAACATATTGGAGGATATATTCAGTTCATGAATGATCATCCCCTCATTAGTATGTTTATATGCATCTAACTAACTAAAAAATCCCTGACCTAATGGATCCAACTTAAATGGAAGTCATGTGGGAAAACCATGCTTAAATTAGGTGAAAAAGGCTTCGTTACAATTAGTTTGTAGATATGGCACACATAAATGTTGTTTTCAAGAACGAAATTACTTTTTAAATTTCATTAGACTTTACCTCTATGGACGGAGAGGTTTCTACTAGAACGAGAAGATTTCAAAGTTGCTCCAGTATGGAGACACATGTATTCATTTTTGAGAGAGTTTTGGGAAGAATAAACTTTAACTAGCATTATAAATACTTTTGGGATTTACATCAAATCCTACAAGGAAACCAAGCTGGCAACATACATCTCCTATGGGAGGTTCTTTGTCTATATGAACATATATGAGCCACTACCAAAGCATATCGATCGATACTACCAAGGTGAACTTTGACAACAAACTCTTGATTATGAGAACATTCCCTTTTGGTTCTATCATTGCCATGAATATGGTCATTTGTATCGAAATTTCCCCTTAGCTTCCATTGTAAGTGTAGTAGTTGCAAGTTCCCAAGATGAAGACAAATTCACAAAAGTTGGAGATAAGGACTCAATCGTTAAGCAAAACCCCCTAAAAAATCTAAGGTTTATGACAAAGAAATCCCTTCTTCTCAAAACCATTTCCCCCTCTTCTATACCCCATCTTCTATCAACATCCCACTTGCCACTTCACTACCTGAGGTGGATATATACAAATCCAACCTTCCATCCACCTCCTTCAAGACCCAACTCCCCCCTAAAGTTGAACCACTGAATCCACATCCACTGAACTTTGATGTATAGACCCCCCTTAGATATCCCTGATATGGCCATGGAACCAGTTGATAAGATGGAATTGGATGCCTTGGATATCTTGAATCTTGCCAAGGCATGGGAGGGTAAGGACCCATTTACCCTTCCTGAGCACAAAATAAATTTGTTTGGATGGGATTATTTCAAAATATGCTAGGAAAGTTTCAAAATATCAACTGGAACCTCAAACTCGAGCATGCTTGAAGTCCAAGCTCAAAATATGAAAGAATCCTCAAAGATGCATCGAGAAGAAAAAACAGGGTGCAAGATAAATGAGTAGCATCTGAGAAAAACAGGGGGTATGTTAGTTAATATAGGACGTATCAGAACAATCTCAAATGTTTTTCCCACAACCAAAATACCCCCCAAAATGAATATCATCTCATGGAATATATGGGGCCTCAACTGTAAAGGGAGATAAAGGCTCCTTAAAGAAAAATGGTAGACAACACATCGAAATATACAAATGATGCAGGAAACAAATTCAACTAGTGATTCTCTTTCTCAAATGGTTAGTAGTGTAGGAAAAGACTCTTGTGTGTTAATAATAGATACCCATGGTGATTTTGGTAGTCTATCAATTATATGGAACCCTTAAGAGATTCAAGTCATCAATATGTTCGTTGCTATTATATCCTTACATTTCATTTTTGAATGATAGGATATATGGAAACATGCGTTCTTTCAAATGTATATGGGCCTTTTCATGTGTGAGACAAGGTGAGATTTCTCTACACAATTTCTTGCATGCATCAACTTCTAACTCCCTAGCCCTTGATTTTTGGAGGGGATTTTAATCTCATTAAGTCATTACAGGAAACGTGAGATGGTGTTCAGTGAATTAATCCCGACTAAGTCCAACTCTAGGAGCTTTAATTCACATTATCTCTACTTGAGTTGGAGTCCATAAATGGTACTTTCACCTAGAACAATCGCATGGGAGGAGAGCAACAAGTTGCATCTAAGTTTGATCACTTCATTGTCTTAGAATCTATTATGAATTAGGACATATTTACGGAGGAATCCATTCTTCCAAGTCATGAATCTGACCATTGTCCATCTATCTTGGCATAAACATTTAATCAAGATCTCACAACTGATCATTTTACTTTGAAAAAAAATGGCGTCAACATGCAGAATTTAAGGATGATATAAGAAAATTTTGGCATGAGAAATAAGGCCTACAAGGCTCCTATATGTTTAGGTTGCAAAAAAAATTAAATCATATCAAATGAAAATTAAAAGGATGGAATAAATCTAAATTTGGAAACATCCTAGAAGAGAAAGAAACTTGTGGGCAAGAAATGGTAACCATTCAAAAATAAATTATCTCAAATCGAAGATTCATTGCCCTCATTGAAGAAGAGGTTATCACCTTCATTTAGCTCAAAGAACATTGGAAACAAGAGGAGCTCCTTTAGTAGCATAAACTAGAATCTACTGGCTAAAAGAGGGTGAAATAAATACTTCCTTATTTCATAAATATATATTGCAACATTGACACCATAATATAATTTCCTCCATAAAAAACCATGCGAGTGAAAAGATACACAATTTTCAGGACATCACACAAGAACTCCTCTGACACTTCAAAGGAATTCTAATAGAACCTGATATTCACATAACAGATGCAATACACACCATTGCATATCAAAGACCAAGATTGGTCATTGCGAAACACAATGTTTCCCTTCTCGAAGAAACAAAAATGGAGGAAGTTGAGGATATCGTTAAATGGATTCCACACAACATAGATCCTCAACTTGATGGATTCACCATTGAATTACTATAATCATGTTGGCTAGTAGTAGGTTAAAAGGTATGGTTAGCCATGAAAAAATCTCAAAAATCTCGATCCATCCTAAGAGCCTTCAACACCACATTCCTCACCCTAGTTTTGGAGGAAATCAATGTGGATGAACCAAGTGGCTTCAAAAACATTACTCCTTTATAAGATCATTAAAAAAAATATTGCTAATAGGATGAAGCCCCTCCTCCCCAATCTTATATCCCCTAAGAAAATAGGGTTCATGGAGGGGTTAAAAATTCTTGACAAGATCATGGTAGCTCATGAAGTTATCCATTCATTAATACTACAATGAAAACCAAGGATGCTCCTAAAGGTTGATCTCTCAAAGGTTTTTGATAAGCTCAGTTGGGACTTTTTGCTCCAAAGTATCTGAGCTATTGGCTCTTCCTATGTGGGTAAAAAATCTCTTATCATCTCTTTCCTTTAAAATCATTGTAAATGTATCCCCATTATTGCAATTCGTACCTACTTGGGGTATTCGGTAGAGGGATCAAATATCCTCATTCCTATTCATTATAGTGATGGAAGGTCTAAGAATACTCCTCAAAATTGTAGTACGCAAGAACAAGCTCAAAGGTCTTCGACTTTTTGGTGATGATCTACCACTCACCCACTACTAGTTTTTGGATGACATAATGGGCATGGAAATGCCCACTATCTCAAAATACCATGCTTTTCTTTGTGTGCTAGAGAATTTTTCTCTTACCTCAAGAATGGAAGTAAATCATTATAAGTCTTTAATTTTCTTCTTAACACACATGTTCATGTTCAACAACATATTTCAAAACTCATGGACTTTCAACATGGGAAAATATCATCCAAATATCTTGGTGCTTCGTTAGATGATATCTCCTAAAGATGGTGAGTATGGTAGGATATCATAACAAAGATCCAAAACAAACTAGCAGGATGGAATTTTAGATATTTAAACATCACAAGAGTATCAATTCTTCTTAAAGTAGTTCTTCAATCCCTCCCCATATACATGTGTTTTGCACTCATGGAACCATATTCAATTCTCTAGGAACTCAAGAGAATCCAACACAATTTATTTGGGGATGACCTAATCTCGAGCACAAATGGGCTTT
This sequence comes from Pinus tabuliformis, assembly GCA_031772625.1. Lineage (NCBI taxonomy): Eukaryota > Viridiplantae > Streptophyta > Pinopsida > Pinales > Pinaceae > Pinus > Pinus tabuliformis. The sequence goes on along the minus strand of CM062810.1, from coordinate 236,244,135 downwards.
GGTAGCTTGGGAAAAAATATGCAAACCAAAACTTAAAGTTTTTCTTGTCCTTCGTGAGCCAAAAACCATAGCTATTGTCCTAGGGGTAAAAATCTAGTGGAAATGGATTCAAGGAGGAGAAAACCTTTTGAACTTAATTTGAAGCAGTTCCCTAAATGGAGTGATAATATACAAATGCAAGAAATTATGTACAACCTAAAAGCGAAAGGGTATAACAAGTTTCACATTATTGTTCTGGTGATGCTACATCTTCTCATTGGAATCAATGCTAGCCCCCAATTTCTAGCATCCTAATCCAAAGGAAAATCAATGGTATAAATTTTGGAACTCTCTATAGAACAAGAAAATTCCCAATTTCAAAAAACTAGATAAGCTCATATGGGTTTACTATTCAAAATGATCCTTCATTGTCTAGGAAGCTTATCATTTAGTAACATGGTATTAATCATTACTACTGGACGAAGTTTAGATAAAAATATCGAAGAAACACTCCTAGCCAAAAGTGGTTTTTTTCCTCTCGTTTATTTTCCAATAAAGCTTTAACCTAGGATAATGTAATCAAATGAAAATATGAAGGTTCATCTCACTACCCCTTATGACTTTATCACTTGAAGGAAATGGAGCACATGTTTAACAATTTCTCTTATACTCTTGGGCTCTGTGATTTCCTCAACCAAATCCTCTTGTGTTATGACACAAACCTCCTTAGCTTTATTAATACTATTTCCAATTGGTGCAAAGGATTTTTTTCCACTCCCATCCTTCAATGCATGTCGATTCACGCCACTGGCTTCATTCTTTGGGTTTTTTGGAAAGAGAGAAACCATTACATTTTTAAAAACTCATATATCACCAAAGCATCCCTATGGAATATCATCAAGACCAACATTAAGGAATCAATCCTTTCCTCATCTTGGTCCCATAAAATAATATTGTAGTTGACAGATGGACAAGGATATAGACTCTCCATATGACACATCCCAGCCCCCAGATGGGGTGACACATGCATGTAAAAGAAACAGGAGATTTTCCACCACCCACCTAGTGATCATGCGAGAGGTAGTGCAAAAACACCCCCAACTGGAGTAAATTGTGGAATGTGTAGCCATTAATCTCACCCCTCAACTACAAACACTGAAGCAACATCTTAAATTCAATATGAAACTCGAGGACTAGAAACATGCTACTCCCGTGGAGTTTCAATTTAATGGTGTAAGGATCAATGAAGGGATTGTGAGGATAACTCCTTAAGAGGAATGTAATTTGGCGGACAAAAATGGTTATATTTGGAACACTAGCTCTAGAATCCTTAGACTAACCAGGGTGAGTTGTGTAAATATCATAGAAAGCACCAAACTTGGCCACCTGCAAGGGTACTTTCTATTTCCCCCCTTATTTTTAATGAAATATCTCTCCCAATTTTTATTGTCTGTGTGGTATTATTTGTTTCAGGTTCTGAGCCCTACCGTTAATACTATTGTCTTCATTTTGATTCATGTTCTAGTGGTGTTTCTTTTTCCTGTATTGGAAATCATTGTTACATGGGATTGATGGGTGGTTTCAATGAAATTTTGGGAAGATAGGTGAAAGAGGTAGTCTTCCATCTCTCCCCGATCACGTGTGCACTTCATTTTCAGAATGCTTATGGGTCCTTCCCTATCTAGGGCTCCTCTCGTAGTACATAGGGTTTTTTCTATCTCTTTCCTGATACATGTGTGACTCTACTAGACTCATGGAGATTCCTCCCCTTACAAGCAATGTGGGGGTATCAAGTTGACAATTCGATATCTTGGTGCTACAAATAAGCTTGGTGGGTGGACGAGTTTTAGGTTGGTATGGGTTTCTCTCTAGGTTGTTATCCCACACCACTAGTTTCATTGTTATATTGGTGTCAAAGATATGCATTATATAACTCTTATATTGATGCTTGTATTTCATAGTTCGACCGCTGGAGATATACCCCTTGGCCAAATGTGTGTTCTTCTAACGCAAGGGACTGATAATTGGTATGGAGAAATTTGATGCTAGATAGTGTGGCTACAAGCACAATCCAATAAAGTTACCATTTTTATTTTTCCTTAGTTGATCCATGAAATCTCTTCAAGATCTATGTAATTAGGTTATTGAACTAGTTTTAATTGCACTTGTTCCATCCTTCACCGGGCCTTTGGTTGATATCTAATCACTGGGTACGAAATATAACCCTCAGTTTTAATTTGGTAGCTAGCTTCCTTAGCCTATGTTAGTGATCTCAGGTCTAAAGAGGTTTTTCCTCTTATTGTGATCAATTTTACCATTGGTGAACATGCATGTACCATAGCATTCAAGGATCTCTTTCATGTTTTAGAGAACTCAACCCAGCTTAAGTTCAAGATGAGCTCAATAGTATGTAGAAGGAAGCCTCCTCTCATCAGTCCTCCCTTTCAGATACTAAAGTCTTAGCTATATGGGTTAACTGGGTCCCTGAGACCGACCACATAAGAGAGACATCATTATATGCAGGAAATCGATTTATATTCAAAATGAGTTTTTTTATCAGAAGGACTATCTTGGATTAACATGAATCTCGTCTATATATCCTCGATTCCCTTGAATACATGCACAATAATATTCACACTTTGGACAGAAGAATGGAGTGTATTTATCACCACCTTTGCATACCCCATGCAATAGAGCAAACTTTCATATACCACACAACTCCCATTTTGGTAACATGATCTAATTCCTACCCCTAAGCATGATGCCTCATGGTTTTAATGTATGAATGAACAACTGTAGTTTATTTTGTAATTGGCCATTCAAATATGTATACTAGAAGTATCTTTTTTATTTTTGGAATTTTCAAGTTTCAACTCGCTCTCATTTCCTTAAGAGGAGTATTTTTGGCTTAGGTCTAGTCTCCCTTGTGATAGCCTGTTTGATTTTTTGAACTTCTATATAATTTCCTATTTTTCAGTTATAGACTTTTTTACCCCACAAAAAAAATTATTTTAATTTCTTAATCTATAATTTATGATTGATATGTGATAGTAAAAGATAATGTATTTTTTCACATTATATTTTAATACATATCTACAATTTGTATACATATGAGGTGCATTTGTAGGTTAGTTGTATTGTTAATTTATTAGTAAGTGCAATTTATTTGCACTTTCAGTGAATAGTTGGGTTAAGTAGGTTATTTATGCATGGAGAACAACTTAAAGGACATTTGTTTACTAGAAAAATAGCTATACTTAGTTCTTCTAATTATTTTATAAGTAAATTTTTTGAAAGAAATTTTGTCAGATTTTGTTTTTTCTTAAAAGCACCTTAATGAAAAATATCTCAACTATCGACCACAATAGTCTATGTATCTCCATATTTACCATAATTTCCAATGAAAGCATATAAAACCTAAATACAAAATATTTAGATGAAAGGATTGTGACATGTGAAAAATAACAATGACAAGATCCTCCTTCACTAAATAACAAGATGGATGGTTTTTCAACAACTATTCATCCTCAATCTTCCCCAAAATATTTGCATGGGGGGATCTTCTTACTTTCCCCAAAAGATCTCCATCCCAGTCTGCATCAAAAAAGCCACAAATATCCAACATTCTGTCCAATCCTAGTCTTCCTTGGTAGCACAAACCATAATCACTAGTGCCACTCAAATATATGAAAACCCGCTTCACTGTTGTCTAGTGCTCCTTCCCTCGTTTTGACATAAACCTGCTCAATACTCCCAATGCATGTGTAATGTCTAGTCTAGTACAGACCATTGCATACATTAGGCTACCAATTGCACTTGCATATGGAACATGGGACATGTCCTCTTCCTTCTCTTGTGTCTTGGGACACTTTTCAACAGATAATTTCACACCTATAGGAATAGGAACATTCACCGATTTACTCTCCTGCATAGTAAACGTCTGTAGTATTGTCTTGACACACTTCCTCTAGTTTAACCAGAGCTTCCTCTTTGTACGATCTCTTTTAATTTCCATGCCCAAAGTATAGTTTGCAGCACCAAGATCTTTCATGTCGAATTTGGAGGACAATTGGGTCTTCAAATCCTGGATAATTTCTTTGACATTTCCAACCAGCAACATATCATCCACATACAAGAACAAATAAATAACATGGTCACCAATTGATTTAAAATACACATAGTGATATGCTTTGCTTCTAGTGAAGCCAAGTCCACGTATAAATGTATCAAATTTCTGATACCACATCCTTCGTGACTGTTTTAACCCATACAGAGACTTCTTTAACTTGCATTCCAGTTCTTTCTTACCCTTCACCGCAAAACCTCTAGGTTGCTTCATGTAGATCTCCTCTTCCAGATCCCTGTGAAGAAATGTTGTCTTCACATCCATCTATTCTACCTCATAATCAAAAGCAGTAGCAATAGATAAAAGTAACCTAATAGAAGTTACTTTGGCAACGGGAGAAAAAATATCACCAAAATCAATTCCCGGAACCTGGGAATAACCTTTTGCTACCAATGAGCTTTGTATTTCTCCACTTTTCCTTTTGCATTTGTCTTCTTCTTTAACACCCATTTGCTACCAATGGGTTTCCTTCCAACCGACAACTCCACCAGATCCCAAGCCTCATTTTTGTGCAAAGATGTCATTTCATCAACCATGGCCTCTTTCCTGAGTTTTCCATCCTCTGAATCAACTGCTTCCTTCACAGTTTTGGGATCATCATCAGTAATAGATAAAGAAAAATTTGAACAGAAAGCAGATGGACTATACATTTTTGGTTGCCTTCTTTCTCAAACTGATCTTCTCACACCTAGAGTTTGTGGCTCTTCATCTTCTGAATCCTCCTCTACTGTAGAGTCTGATTCTTTCTCCTTTAGTTCAAACTCTATCTTCTCAGGTTCCTTTGGTTGGACTTCATGTTTAATAACATATTTTACCTCTCTGAACACCACATCTTGGTTGTACACAACCTTCCTTGTTACCAGGTTCCAAACCTTATAACCCTTTAAACCATCCTTATAACCAATAAAGATGCACTTCTCAGATTTACTATCCAACTTGTTTCGTTTCTCCTTTGGAACATGTACATATGAATCACATGCAAATACCCTCAGATGTAAAAGAGAGGGTTTCTTACCAGTCCATACCTCTTGTGGAGTTTTATCCTCCAACGTTGATGAAGGTGATCTATTGACAAGGTAACATGCTATCTCCACCGCCTCTGCCCAGAATTTCTGTCCTAACCCAACACCACTGAGCATTCTTCTTGCCCTTTCCATCAACATCTTGTTCATTCTTTCTGCAACTCCATTTTGCTGAGGTGTATATGGAGTAGTCTTCTATCGTGCTATACCACACTTCTTACAGAATTCTTCAAATTCCTTTCTACAAAACTCTCCACCGTTATCTGTCCTCAACACGTTTATCATCTTCTCTGTCTCATTTTCCACCAAAGCCTTGAATTCTTTAAACCTGTCAAAGACTTCAAATTTCTTCTTAAGGAAATATATCCATGCATTCCTTGAGAAGTCATCTATAAGTGATACATAGTACATAGACTTACCCAGTGATAGAACCTCCACAGATCCAAACACATCACTATGCACAAGGTCTAATATATGTTTCGCCCTCTTATCACCAAAGGGGAAACTCACCCGATTTTGCTTCCCATATACACAATTTTCATAGAAATCAAAATCCAGAGAGCTATTACTCATACCTTCTAACATACCTTTACCATGAAGTATTCGAAGGCACTTCTCTCCAGTATGTCCAAGCCTTTGATGCCATAGCATGGTCTTCTCTCCAGAGACCACTAGATTTTCTGCTCCACTTTCAGGAAATACAAAACTGTTGCACCCATCAACAACCGTGCTACTTTGCAGCTTGTACATAGTTCCAATCCGAACTCACCGCATCAATACCAGTGCTCCCCGAACCATCTTACAAGTGTCCTTCTCGAACATTGTTTTTACACCTGCATCATCCAACTTCCTTATAGAAATCAGATTTCTGGTCAATGTAGGAATATGTAGAACACCCAGAAGTGTAATAACCCTTCCACCTTGCAACTTCAACTTTACTTTTCCATGACTAACGATTCTAGCCTTCCTATCATCCCCTAAGAAGACATCACCACCATTATATTTCTCATACTCGGAAAACCATTCTCTATTGGGAGTGAATTGAAAGGATGCACTTGAGTCAATCAACCATGCTTCATGATCTACATGTGTACTTGAAGAAGCCAAGTACACATCCCCACCTTCATCTGAGGTGGTTTTCGCCTTTGCAGAAGGAGCATCATCAGATCCCTTTCCTTTATCAGAAGCTTTATATTTACAGTCCCTTTTGTAGTGCCCTTCCTTTCCGCATTTCCAGCACACCACCTTTACAAGCTTTCCTGGAGATTTAGATCTCCCTCTAGATTTAGATCTCCCACTCAATGACTTATTTTTGTTTTTGTTCTGGGACTATCCTTATATAGACAAGGTGTCACCATTCTGGCTCTCCATATTTTTCCGTCTCATCTCCTCTATTAGCAAGGATGAGACTATTTCATCAAACTACAAGGTAGTTCCAGTGCTACCTATTGTAATAACCAGACTATCCCACGAATTTGGTAGAGAAGACAACAAATTGATGCACTTATTTTCATCTAAAATTTTAATATCAACAAATGCTAACTGACTTACCACAGTATTAAATGCATTCATATGCTCTGTCACCGAGTCTCTATCTTTCATCATCAGGTTATACAATTTTTTCCACAGGAACAGTTTATTCACCAGAGACTTAGATTGGTACAAATTCCCTAACTTGTCTCACAAAGCCTTCACCGTAGCTTCCCCTGATACATTCAGCAATACTGAATCTGAGACACAATAATATTTTACTCTTTGCCTTCCGATCCAACTTCTTCCATTCTTCATCAGACACTCCCTTTGGTTTAGTACCCGGATCTACTAGGATCCACCGATCTTTATCCACCAACAGATCCTCCATCTTGAGTTTCTACAACTCAAAACTCTGACCATTAAATTTCTCGATCTCTATCTTTCCACTGTTCGCCATCTTCTTTCACCACCAGAATCGATTTCGCAGATCTCCAATTGAACATGGTCTACCACAGGCTTGAGGGAAACCCCTCAGCAACAAAGGCATCCCCTTGAAGCCAAAACAGCTCCAATACCAAATGTAGGTTTTAACCCTGTACAGAAATTAGCTGCACACGAATTCTAAAACACAAGAAATAAACAATAATAAGATCATAACACATAAAACACATATATACAGAGATTTTCCCCTAGATCCCAAAACTAGGACTACCAACTTGATTTTTCATTATTTTCATTTCAATGTTATAATACATATTTATGCACGCTGAAGCATCCAATACCATGGACTGAAAACCATCGCGTCCAAAACCATGGACCGAAAGACATCACGTCCAAAGACATGTGAGAAAATCATGCACAATGCCATAGGTAGGTCCGCCCAACCTAACATAGGTTACAAAACCAAAATTTTCCAGGGCATTGCTTCAGACCCCATAGAGTGGGGTTTACTACACCCCTCAAACCCCTTGTGACCCCCCCCTCCCTGCTACGCAATCGACGCAATGAAGGGGGGGCTCTGCCCCCCCTCTAACCCCCCAGTTAACTAGATGGGCTAGTCATGGAAAGAAAGAAATTTACATTCTAGTAACCCCATCCATCTTTGCCACTATCATAATAGGAATAAAATTTCCTCAAAATATGTTCTTTAAAAATGTAATTCTAGTATACACATTTGATATTTCATGTAGAATGTGTGAATAATATAGACGCTAAAACCAATTTCAACAACAACTTGAATTATGGAAAAGAGTGTCAAAATTATTTTGTGTCTCTTATGAGAGCTTTAATAAGCTATAAAATTTGCAATGTGGGAAATTCATCTTGTGATACCTTGGAATAAATACAATCATTTGCATCAGATTATAACTCTGAGTGTGCTCATTCCTATTAATGAGATAGTAGAAAAAACATCACAATTCTATGTAGCCTATTACAATTCCCAATGCATGAAAACAACACCCTAGGAAATGTTCCAATGCATTATTATTGGTTGCAAATCCTAAGGGAATTGACTCCTCCATATCCTAGAATATGTGCCATGAATTCAAAAATGAATGGAAGATGTTCCTTTGAAAACCTTCCTCAAATCACACATAACATATAGTATTACCCTTATTTATTGATAAAGGAAGATCCACAGATTTTAGATTTGTTTTCAATGTTTCTAAGCCACCAATCAGTCCATTGTCAAGACTATGGACCTGGTTGGTGGCTCTGAAACATCGATAAGAAATCTAATTTATGTGATTCTGCCTTCATCAATTAATAACTCCAACCATAAAAGATTGAGAGCTGTAATTACCCTTATTGCTAAAACTCTAACCTACTATAAATTTCTACATGAATTCGTGGAATGAAGACATGATCTCTCTCATATTGTTGTCACAAAATTAAAAATTTTATCAACTATTGTTGTAAGATGTGTAGTGTATGGCTTCCACATGGAGGTCGAAAAAATGTATACACAACATTCTTTTAGAGGCATAATGTGGCACATTTAGGTCTAGGTTCATTGAACATAACTTTCATCTTCAATAAAATATTTTTAATAGGTTTTCATAATCTCTCATGGGATAACAATATATGAGTTGCAAGTAACCACTATGACAAGAAAATTCACCTGCATAATCTCTACTAGAACTCATTCAAACTAATTATCCTTTCCGAATATAATCAAAAAATAGTGGAAAAGGGTTGAAGCAAGCTGCTATATTTGTGCCCATAGTTGCACAAAATATCCATCAAACAAACCGAATGAAAGTGCTCCAAAAATATGTGATATCAATCATGAAAATATGCTAATCATATTTTGCAAATTCAATCTACTATCTACTAAAGTCATCATGGAAAACACAATTTACATTGTTGGATTAAAAACTATTCCAAGACCATAATAATGTGCTAGAACCATGCCAAGTCGATCCAATGTTGTAGAGGGATGGAATAAGCTTTGGAAAGTGCATATGGTGTCTTATCATCAACTTATTTATTCTTTTTTTCTGTGACTAGGGGAATCGACAACTGGGTTGGTTTCGTACTCACATGACACGAGGCCAATTTCAGTTGCTACCACTATAACCCCTAGGTGTTAACGTAGCCCCTTCCGTAGGCACGAATTAGTCAGGGGGGTTTAAACTTGAATCACTTCAATTGTAACACTTCCATTTATAAGGGCTTGCCAATTGAGTTTCCCCTTGAGGGCATCATCAACTTATTTATCATCCACAACATAAGGATACAAAAGTAAAAGTCACATAGATACATTCCACATGTTACCCAAAGTCAAAACTATTAGTCATCATACAAGTGACAAGATTGAGACACATATTAATGATACCAAGTGAACCATATAGTATAGCAAGAAGTACTAGTGCTACAACAAACATAGTTTAGATTATGCATTGTTCAAAATAATTTTAGTTATGATCTAAAAAAGAATAAAAATATCACCAATAATTATTGTGGGTCTTTCAAAAAATTCATCCAATTTTATTTTCAAATACATATCATGGTATTTCATTGAAGATACCACTTTTGATAGTATTTTTTAATATCAAAAGACTATTGAGATTAGGTTTCATAGATAAAGATAATAACGATGGATTTTCCATACAATGAAATATTTCAATATGAAACACTATATTTTAAAACAATATTCATTTATAGAATATAATAAAAAATAACATTATACTCAACCACAATAATCTTTTATACAACCAAAAAAAATATCTTGAGTTTAGCATTCTCCATGGAAAATAAACAATTTTTTTAAAAGGACAACCAGTCATATGCACATCTTTATTTTGTATATATCATTATTAGACATCATGTCCAAAATCTATTTGGTGGAAAAACAAATAAAAAATATTGGGAATAGAGAAAATTGTAGGTTTTAACCCTGTACAGAAATTACCTACATACGAATTTTAAAACATAGAAAATAAACAATGCAAGAGGATAACACATAAAACACATATACATAGATATTTTCCCCTGGATCCCAAAACTGGGACTACCAACTTGATTTTTCATTATATTCCTTTCAATGTTACATTACATATTTATACATGTCGAAGCATCCAATACCATGGACCGAAAACCATCACGTCCAAAACCATGGACCGAAAACCATAGGTCGGTTTGCCCAACCTAATATAGGGTCCAAATTTTTTTCCTGGGGCGTTGCCCCGGACAGGGGGCACTGCCGCCCCCCCTGTGACCACCCCGCTGCGCAATCGGTGCAACGAAGGGGGGGCTCTGCCCCTCCTCTAATCCCCCAGTTCACTACGTAGGTTAGTCATGGAAAGAATATAACACAACCCAACATTCTCCCACTTGTTGTTTTCTTTCCACAGGGGGCCACATGAGAGTTTAGTCATTTTTCCAGCACTGAAACGTCCATTGTTTCTCTACACCAAGAGAACTTCTCAGAGCTCACAGATTTTGTCAATGCATCTGCAGTATTCTTCAAAGTGTCCACCTTTACCAGCAACACCTTTTTGTCTTCTATCATATCCCTCACAAAGTGATACTGAACATCAATGTGCTTTGTCTTTGGATGATAAGCAGGGTTCTTTGCCAAGAAAATTGCACTTTGGCTATCACATTCTATCCTTATAGCTCCCTGTACTAACCCCATGCTTGAACAAATCTCTGCAACCAAACTGCTTCCTTGCTTGCATGAGTGGTTGCCATGTATTCTGCCTCTGTAGTTGATAGTGCCACTACAAATTGTTTCTAACTCATCCAACTGACTACACCTCCAAATAGGTTAAACACATACCCACTTGTAGATCTTCTCTAATCCAAATCTCCAACCCAGTCTGCATCAACAAAGCCACTAATATCCAAAAAGCTGTCCAATCCCGGTCTTCCTTGGTAGCAAAAACCATAATCACTAGTGCCACGCAAATACCTGAAAACCCACTTCACTGTTGTCCAATGATCCTTCCCTGGTTTTGACATAAACCTGCTCAATACTCCCACTACATGTGCAATGTCTGGTCTAGTACAGACCATTGCATAAATCAGGCTACCAACTGCACTTGCATATGGAACACAGGACATGTCCTCTTCCTCTTCTTGTGTCTCGGGACACTATTCAACAGATAACTTTACACCTACAGGAATAGGAACCTTCGTCGGTTTACTATCTTGCATATTCAACCTCTACAGTATTGTCTCGACATACTTCGTCTGGTTTAACCAGAGCTTCCTATTTGCCGATCTCTTTTAATTTACATGTCCAAAATATAGTTTGCAGCACCAAAATCTTTCATGTCGAATTTGGAGGACAATTGGGTCTTCAAATCCTAGATAATTTCTTTGTCATTTCCAACCAGCAACATACCGTCCACATATAAGACCAGATAAATAGCACAGTCACCAATTAATTTAAAATACACACATTGATTTGCTTTGCTTTTGGTGAAGCCAAGTCCCCATATAAATGTATTAAATTTCTGATACCACATCCTTGGTGACTGTTTTAACCCATATAGAGACTTCTTTAACTTGCATACCAGTTCTTTCTTACCCTTCACCACAAAGCTTTCAGGTTGCTTCATGTAGATATCCTATTCTAGATCCCCATGAGGAAATGTTGTCTTCACATCCATGCGTTCTACCTCAAAATAAAAAGCAGCAACGACAGATAAAAGTAACCTAATAGAAGTTACCTTGGCAACAAGAGAAAAAATATCACCAAAATCAATTCTCGGCACTTGGGAATAACCTTTTGAAACCAACCGAGATTTGTATTTCTCCACCTTTCCTTTTGCATTTTTCTTCTTCTTGAACACCCATTTGCTACCAATGGGTTTCCTTCCAATCGGCAACTCCACCAGATCCCAAGCCTCATTTTTGTGCAAAGATGTCATTTCATCAACTATGGCCTCTTTCCAGAGTTTTCCATCCTCTGAATCTACTGCTTCCTTCACAGTTCTGGGATCATCATCAGTAACAAATAAAGAAAAATTTGAACAGAAAGCAGATGGACTATACCTTTCTAGTTTCCTTCTTTCTCGAACTGATCTTCTTACACTCGGAGTTTGTGGCTCTTCATTTTTTAATTCCTGCTTTGTTGTAGAGTCTGATTCTTCCTCCTTTAGATCAAACTTTATCTTCTCAGGTTCCTTTGGTTGGACTTCATTTTTAATAACATCTTTCACCTCTCTGAACACCACATCTTGGCTGTACACAACCTTCCTTGTCGTTGGGTTCCAAAGCTTATAACCCTTTAAACCATCCTTACACCCAATAAAGATGCAATTTTCAGATTTACTATCCAACTTGGTTCATTTCTCCTTTGGAAAATGTACATATGCATCACATCCAAATACCCTCAGATTTGAAAGAGAGGGTTTCTTACCAGTCCATACCTTTTGTGGAGTCTTATCCTCCAACGCTGATGAAGGTGATCTCTTGACCAAGTAACATGTTGTCTCCACCGCTTATACCTAGAATTCCTGTCCTAACCCGGCACCACTGAGCATGCTTCTTGCCCTTTCCATCAACGTCTTGTTCATTCTTTCTGCAACTCCATTTTGCTGAGGTGTATATGGAGTAGTCTTTTTCCATGCTATACCACACTTCTTACAAAATTCTTTAAATACCTTATTGCAAAAGTCTCCAACATTATCTATCCTGAACACCTTTATCTTCTTTGTCTGGTTTTCCACCAGAGCCTTAAATTTTTTAAACCCGTCAAAGACTTCATATTTCTTCTTAAGGAAATATATCCATGTATTCCTTGAGAAGTCATCTATAAATGATACATAGTACATAGACTTACCCAGTGATGGAACCTTCACCCGTCCAAACACATCACTGTGCACAAGCTCTAATATCTGTTTCACCCTCTTACCACCAGAGGGAAAACTCACACGATTATGTTTCCCGTATACACAATTTTCATAGAAATCAAAATCCAGAGAGATATTACTCATACCTTATACCATACCTTTACCATGAAGTATTTGAAGGCCCTTCTCTCCAATATGTCCAAACCTTTGATGCTACAACATGGTCTTCTCTCCAGAGACCACTAAATTTTCAGCTCCACTTTCAGGAACCACAGAACTATTGCACCCATCAACAACAGTGCTACCTTGCAGCTTGTATAGAGTTCCAATCCGAACTCCCCGCATCAATACCAGTGCTCCCTAAACCATTTTGCAGGTATCTCTCTCGAACATTGTCTTTACACCTGCATCATCCAGCTTGCTTACAGAAATTAGATTTCTAGCCAATGCAGGAATATGTAGAATACTCGGAAGTGTTCTAACCCTTCCACCTTGCAACTTCAACTTTTCTTTTTCGCGACCAATGATTCAACCTTCCTATCATCCCCCAAGAAGACACCGCCACCATTGTATTTCTCATACTCGTAGAACCGTTCTCTATGGGGAGTGAAGTGAAAGGATGCACCTGAGTTAATCAACCATGCCTCATGATCTACATGTGCACTTGAAGAAGCCAAGTACACATCCCCACCTTCATTTGAGGTAGTTTTTGCCTCTATAGAAGGAGCGTCATCAGATCCCTTTCCTTTATCAGGAGTTTTAGATTTACAGTCCCTTTTGAAGTGCCCTTTTCTCTGCACTCCCAGCACACCACCCTTACAGGTTTTCCTGGAGATTTAGATCTCCCTCTAGATTTAGATCTCCAACTCGATGACTTATTTTTGTTTATGTTCTGGGACCGTCCTCGTACAGACAAGGCATCACCATTCTGGCTCTCCATATTTTTCCATCTCATCTCCTCTGTCAACAAGGCTGAGACTATTTCATCAAGCTGCAAGGCAGTTGCATTGCTACCTATTGCAATAACCAGACTATCCCACGAATCTGGTAGAGAACACAAAAAATTGATGCACTTATCTTCATCTAAAATTTTAATATCAACAGATGCTAACTAAATTACCACAGTATTAAATGCATTTAGATGCTCTATCACCGAGTCTCCATCTTTCATCCTCAAGTTATACAGTCTTTTCCACAAGAATAATTTATTCACTAGAGACTTAGATTGGTACAAAGTCCCTAACTTGTCGCACAAAGCCTTCGTCGTAGCTTCCCTTGATGCATTCAACAATACTGAATCTCAGACACACAATCGTATTGTGCTTTTTGCCTTCCGATCCAACTTCTTCCATTCTTCATCGGACACTCTCATTGGTTTAGTACCCGGATCTACCGCGATCTGTTGATCTTTATCCACCAACAGATCCTCCATCTTTAGTTTCCACAACTCAAAACTCTGACCATTAAATTTCTCGATCTCTATCTTTCCACTGCTCGCCATCTTCTTTCACCACCAGAATCGATCTCGCAGATCTCCCACTAAACAAGGTCTACCACAGGCCCGAGCGAAACCCCTCAGCAACAAAGGCGTCCACTTGAAGCCAAAATTTGCTTTGATACCAAATGTAGGTTTTAACCTTGTACAAAAATTACATGCATACGAATTGTAAAACATAGAAAATATACAATGCGAGAGCATAATACATAAAACACATATACACAGAGATTTTCCCCTAAATCCCAAAACCGTGACTACGAACGTGATTTTCCTTTATATTTCTTTCAATGTTACAATAGATATTTATACATGCCGAGGCATCCTATACGATGGACCGAAAACTAATACGTCCAAAACCATGGACCAAAAACCATAGGTAGGTTTGCCCAACCTAATATAGGGTCCAAAAAAAATTTCTTGCGCTACTGCCCCGGACCCTATAGAGGGGGCTAACTGCTCCCCTCAAACCCCCCGATTCACTACGTAAGTTAGTCATGGAAAGAATATAACATAACCCAACAAAAATAATAATAATAATTATTATTATTATTCTCACTATATTTCGTCAAATCTAATATTTGATTTAAGTAATGTGATAAAAGAAAAAATAACAAGTAGGTAGTAAAAGTGTGTGACATTTTACCAAAAGTGGTTCAAAGTTTTTTGCACCCCATATATATAGCTCATAGAAATGATCTAACATGGTTTCCCTCTTAAACAACCATTAAACATGTTTTCCCATTTAATAATTTGTTGGACACCTAATCCTCTAGGGTTGGTGTGGAATGTGAGCAGTCAAAGGAAGTCCAAGAGACCTTGGAATATGGAATCCAACATTATGTAAAATGTATTATAAATGTACATCATGTGAATAATAATGGATCACATGATTATCATTCAAATTTTATGTTGGTATCAAAGCCGGTTCCTTCCTGCCCTGATCAAATTTGAATCACTAGTTTTGTGGTGCAGTGATTTTGGGCGTTTCTCTACCTTTGTGCAAAATTTCCCATATGTCAGCTACTTCCTTACTTGGTCTCTACGTTGTTTACAATCTTGAAATAGCAAAAATAGCCTTCCCAATTAACACTTCATATAACGCTCCTTGTCTCGTGCAGTGAATGTCATTTATTCTGCCATTATTCTATGTCCAACACTATTGCGGTGAACATGGATACCAAGCAGTGAATGTGGAATAGTTTGAAAGATGTGGAGGATTGAATGATGGTGCGATCATGATTGACTATCGAAGGCTCAAAATAAGGTAATATCGTTCCTCCTACGAGCACGAATTACACATTGTTGGCATGACTATGTTTTTCCACAGTGATGGTGCTATTGTGACTGTGTTGAAGTGATGGCACTATCGTGACTATGTTTGGAGTGATGTGTTGTGTGGAGCTCTCCTCCATGACGGTTACTCTTCCCATACCATCTTTATGAACTGTCATTGTTTTCGCATCGCGGCATCAAACCACCATACCACCCATCGTGGCTCCGCCGAACAGTTTCTTCGCATACCACCAAACTTCCATACAAAATTGTTGGATGGTATTACGTTGAAACATGTTATATATTATAATTATCGGATCTACTAAAATTCCACTCAAGAGAGGCCTTGCAAACTACCTACGCCATACTCTAGTTATAATACATATAACACCTCCACGTTATATAATACATTGTCTCGACTCTCGGTTAATGCCTCCTCCATACCACATCGTATAACGACTTCATTTTATCATTATAATATATTTAATATATATACTCCATCGCTCGACCATTATAACACCTCCTTGTTACAGTCAATACATATAACCCCGATTATAACACACGGTCAATACGTTAATACCCTGCAGAGCTAAACCTATTCAATTTGAATAAACCTAGCATCAAATCCTGTGTTGAATGGTGCGGTGAGCGTGGAACAATGTTATTCACTTATGCATTAAAATTCTGTGTTAAAGCAGTGAGCAGAGTGTTCTACATGGACTGACTTGAGACAAGATTTCATGCTCGAGTGCAAAGAGTTGAGATATTTTGTGAGCTGAAGGAGAAAACCAAGATTCATTTCTGCGTCTTGGTTTGAATTCATTTTCCATATCGAGCGATAAAAATGACATTTACATGGAGTTGTCAGAATCATTCTGTCTCATGAGTTCAAATACACAGGTTTGGGCTTCACCTCCGACAAATCTCGCAGATGGGTATTTTTCTGCTTTCGCAATTTTGATGCCCTTATGCTCATATGGAGTTGATTTACATTTTTGGGATGCATTTTGGCAAATTAGGGTGAAAGGAATTTTCTGGGCTTGACCAGTCCTAATGGTGTTTTTCTAATTTCAAGCTCATTGTGAATTTTAGGGATGGTAAATCCGAATGGTTGGCAGTCTCGAGGTCTTTATACTGGTGGGAAGTTTTAGTTTTGGTTCAATGTGCGAATGCCACAATAATTGACTGTTTTGGGTTGTTGGTGCTCATGAACAATTTTTGTGGTTATTCTAAAGGAAATTTTAGGTTCATTCTTCTCATGACAAACTTTTATGATTGGTGTAAAATCAATAGCGTTTGAATCTTAGTTTTAGAATTGTTGTACAGTTGATGGGAAGTCTTGGGCTTTTTGGAGCATTGCCAGTTGAAAGGCAACTTTAAGCTTCTTATGTCCATACCCAGCTAATCAAAAATTTTCACGAGTTGTGTTCAACAGACCAAGAAACTGGGCACAGTTAACTTATGCAGAGCTTGCAAGTAAAGACAATGCAGAGTTTAAACTCCTGGTCATGAAATGCCTTGGGGAATTCTTTCACCAGTTAAATTCTTACTTGTGAAACATTATAAAATCTAGACATTTGTTCATTTAACCTCCAAATTGTTATCACTCAGGTTGTCCCAAAGCTCCTTAAGGGATACGGCCGAGGTAACCACAAACCAATCTTTGGACTGCAGGTTCTAGCCCACCTGCAATCAGAGAGGGCTCTCTCTTAATGATTTAGCTTTGTTGATGATGATTTTAGGCTAGTTATTGAGTACAAGGGGTTTTGTTTAAGTTTTGGTGTGAAGGATGATGTTTCCAAGTAGAGGGGTAAGTATAATATGAGAGTTTCAAACCATTGGGCATGGAGTCAAGGAGTAGGACTGCTGGTGCATTTTCTTGGTCACAAGAGAGAAATATGGAGCAGGCTAGCTGCACATGAAACAATGATTCAAGCTAAAGGATGGAATGAGGGCTAAGGAATGAGAAGCAATTAAGAATTTCTCATTCAGCTTAACAGAAGGAAGGTGAATGAGCTCTATCTAGGAGCAATAAAGAATCCCTAGATAACTGTCAAACATGAGTGAATTAGGGGGAATATGAGCCAAAGGGAATTCATATTCATTACCAATTCAGATGAAAACATAAAGAAACAGCAGAAATTGAGCATAGAGTGCAGCCAAGCAAGTTCTAAGCTAATCTTTCTTTTTGCTATTTAGATGGTGATACATGTATAATATGAGCATATATCAATGAAAACAGAGGTAAGAGGCACTTATTGAGTCATATTGCAGCACAAGAATTCCACATTCAATTCTTCAAAACATTAATACACAGCACACAGTCCATTCTCCAAGCTTTCAACAGTCTCTGATTAAGGAAAAAATATCAGATATATAGAGTGAATCTCTCTCTCAGAGCAAATCTCTCTTTTGGCAATTAGATTTGCTTCTACGCTAGCAGCAACATTTTGCATGTCTGCAAGGGTTTGAGGGGCTCTTTCCCTTAACTGATAAGCCATATCAGTATCAAAACCATCCTCAGTTAATTTCACAAATCAAGTTGGAAAGCTCCACTGGGGAACCAATGAATTTTCCAATTGTTGTATATTCCTTAAAACTACAGATGAAGCCTGAATGTCAGCCAGGGAGCCTTTGAAACTATTCTTGCTTTGCATTTACAGGAGTAAATAAAAGCTGCTTCAGTCAATCTTCATGCTAGTTTTAAGCTCTACATAGCTATTCCAAAATTTAATCAGTTCCTTGCTAATTCTAAAAACGTTCATAGAAAATACCAAAACAAGTTCAGAATCTGGCTCCCAAAAGGAACTCACGTTATACAAGGTCAAATCCAGACCCAAATCCCCCAGCTGCTTTTGAAAATCCCAATTTAATCCCAAGGAACCTCAGGAAGCTAGAGCGAAGAGAAGATTTTGTTGATTCTAGCCCTGAAACAGTTCAGCCAAGCTATGTTCCAACCCTCGTCAAAGTTTTATTTTGTTCAACCCCTAATTCCCCTTGCTCATCATCCACCTCTCAAAGCACTCCTTCCACACCTCCATTCATTGCACATACTACCACTACCACCACTGTTGTTACAACTGTTTCAGTTGTTCCTGTTGTTCCACTTAACCTTGTGAATATGGCTAATAGATATGCACCCCTGCAATTACCTACAAATCCTGGGGCTATGCCTCAAGATTATCAAACTAAAATCACATATTTTGATGGAACTAGTTCTTGCACAACCCTTCAGCATACCAAGAAGATGCAAGACTATTTTGAGAACTATGAGATAGATGATGATAGCGTGAGAATGAAGATTTTTATCCAAAGTTTGACACGTGATGTCAGGACTTGGTTTAGAGCACTGACAGCCAATTCCGTAGCAGACCCAGAAGCCTTATACCAGTCATTTATCAACAGATGGGAGAAAAAGAAAGAACCCTTCTATATATTATCTGAATATGACACCATCAAAAGAGGCCCTCAAGAGTCTGTCTTGGACTATTGTGCAAGATTTAATAATGTTTATAATGCAATACCGCAGAACTTAAGAACTCCACCTGATCTTGCTTTGTATAAATTCCCTGATGGTTTTGATACTGATATGGCTTATCAGTTAAGGGAAAGAGCCCCTCAAACCCTTGCAGACATGCAAAATGTTGTTGTTAGCATAGAAGCAAATCTAATTGCCAAAAGAAACACAAATGACCTATTGAAGGATATTTATATGTGATTAAATAAGGATAATCGAGCATTAAAATCCAAAAAAAGCCTCTATACCAGTGATTCTCTGTTGTTGAGGTTTTATTTCAAATATTTCTATAGAAATCTACTTCATTTATTATGTCGATTACTTTTGGGGAAATTGGTGCCAATATAAAGATTACCGCCTATGTTTGCATAAGTAGAGGTGTCAATGGGCAGAAAATTCCTTGCAAGTCGCTTATCAAGTCTGCGACAGAACATATGTGTAGGGTTCTACATTGTCTAGATCTTTTTATTCTTGTTGTTTTATCAATAAATTTGGTTGGTATCTGTTTTTTCCTCATCCATAAAGTTTGAATTAATTATTTAAGGGTAAAGCTACATGAGATATTTAAATGGGACCAATTGATACAATATTACAATTATTGAATACTTTGATACTTTGTACTACTAATGAAACAATCTAAATCCACACGGGCACTCTCTTAGGCATTCAAAACTAGACATTCAAACCTATCTGCAAAATGCACAAGAGAATATTGAGTTTTTGCAACTTGAGACAAAGCTACAATAGGAAGAGCTACAACTACATAAGCATCATTCTGAACTATTTTATGTTCTGAACAATCTTCTATTCCATATTGAGACATACTCCCATCAGACAAGAATAGGAAGTTGAGATCGATTCACATTCTATGCCATTGAAAGAGGAGATTTGCATGAAAAACCAGAAATTCAATTTACACTTCCGAAGCTGATTATCAGACCTTGGGAAGAACTTGTCCATAAAAAGCACAAAATTGGTCTTGGATATGACAAGGATGTGTCCTTTCATATTCCGAACTATTCCAAGCCAATCCAATTTCAAAGTGTGGGATTTCTTCCTGACGACTCATTTTTACCTGTTCATCCTCCTCTACAACAATAGATTGTGAAATGCCAACATTGTGACAAAGTTGGCCATGTGAAAGATCATTGCTTTGATAGTCATATGTGCAAGCATTGTGGTCAACGTACTCATTCTTCACACAGATGTTTCAAAAACAAGCCTCCTGCAAGAATAAAGATTCATCTTGGATGCATTGCTTCTTGGCAATGGGCTTCAACAGTCAAGAAGATATTTCACTCATACAACAAGATTTGTTCTCAAATATTGGAAAGTCTTGCAGTTGAGTCTCTTTATCTTCTCACCTTGTATTTGATAACAAAGAAAGTTATGGTCATATACAAGCTTCAAAGCCACATCAAGCAAGCCTAAGCCACAACCATACGAGATTCAGAGTTGTAGCCAAAGACAAAGATGCCCCTAAGCATACCTTTGGTTGGTGGTCAGCGTTAAACCATTTATGTGGGGTTGAGACCTCCTTTTTTAGGTTGAGCTTCTCCCTCTTCAAAGAATTGGGGACACTTCCTCTAGTAGAAGAGTTCAGCTTCTTGCCAGTTCTAGAAGAGCTCCAGGAATTGCATTAAGCATTCAAATGTTGGTGGTTATCCTTAAACCACCCCCTTATACTTTCATTTCAGAGAGCTCATTCAGTGTATTATTCTCATGCATTATTGTATTTTTGTATTATAGCTCCCTTCTTGGACTCCTATATACCCCTTTGGATTAAGGGGGAATGTTGGAAACTTAATTCTCTAAGGGTTGGTGTGGAATGTGAGTAGTCATCCAATCGTCATGTAAAATGTAATATAAATATACATCATGTGAATAATAATGAATCAAACAATTATCTTTCGTAGTTGTTGTTCACATTCCATGTATCATACTTTTTGTTCGCATTCCATGTATGTTTAACACAGCTATTAAGATGACACATGACAAAAGAAACTTCACTCCTCCCTCTAGTCCCTTTTACCTTCACTCCTCTTATCTCGTTTAAACATTTTCAAGTAGTCTTCACCATTCTCTATGGGTGCATAAGCTACCATATTAATGTTAGGAAGACATATGTCATTAACTAAAGTGCCATTAATGTTAGAAACCTCACATACATCATGAAGGGTGACATTTAGCCATGCAAAGAGTTAAATTATTTATAAATTATTATTTTAAATTTAAATTGTTTATAAATTATTATTTTATAACTTTTTTAATGAAAAATCAAAATATAATGTAAATTTTTTAAAAAAATAAATAATTAAAATTTCAAAAATAAATTGATATTAAATAAGATTGGAACAAAATAAACACCTATAAATTCATGAATTCATTTTCTATAATCTTATTTAAATAAATTTAATTTAAAAATATATATAACATATAATTTTATATTTTAATTCATTTATTTTTAAATATAATCAATTAAAAATATAATACCTTTCAAATTTTAAAAATAAATATACATTTCAAATACATCAACCATACTTTTTAAATTTCTCTATATCATCATGTAATATTTCACTTCATCTTTCAAATAAATAATATTATTTTACATATAATCAACTCACATCCCAACACTACAGAAATTCTAAGTAATTCTACCTAATGTAAGCGGACTAATTTAGTAAAAAAATTCTTCTAGAAATCCTAAGTAATTCTAGATAATGCGAGCATACTAATTCAGTAAAAATAAAATCTTCTCACTATTAAGAAAATAACCGTCATCCAGCATTTCCAAACAATTTGTGAAGGAGCTAAATCACTATATCAAGAAGGAAGATACTTCGAACATTAAACAAAATGCAAATTTAATTACAATCTCTGTAACGAAGGCAAAAGGGACTCCAGCATTAATGGCGTTTAGAGTTTCCATCAGCCAAAATGTTCAGCACTAGATAGTTGAGACACACTGTTCATATTTAGATGGAAGTCTACCCTAATCATTACCCTTGCATCGTGGTAAACTCTATGCATAATCCCAGGAACCGAAGGCCTTAATTATTCTGGAAGAGTTTAGCAAGGATTTATGCGCTGCGCTCTTGAAGCCCTTCTAGTAAATGTGAAGTGAGATTTATAGTCCAATGCAGCCTGTTAAGATTGCTGACACGAGCGCTAACAGCTGTCAGACTCAGAGAAAGTGATGTCATTAGTGGGAATGGTCTCACTCTTTGGAGCTGCCACACCCAGAGAAGCATTGTGTAGACGAGAAATTGATGCCATGTGTGGGAATGGTCTTCCACATATTTTCCTCGTAATCGCAGTAACTCTCGCGATCTGCACAACCCGTACAAACAAATACAACAACAGCAACAAAAAATTGTCAGACACCAAAATAGTGCAGAACCCACCAAGACAGTGTAATGATTTTAAAGATTCCATCTTTCATACAATGTTTCAAATTTCAATTAATATCAAATTGTTCCTGCTATACGAAAACCCACAGCATGGGCATTCAATAGTACAATAGTAGTAACTAGAAATCCTTAACAACGCGCATAAACAAATAGTCCATTGTCCAGAAGAAAACGCACATGTCCAAAAGAAAAATCTGTTGGGAGGAGCCTCCTTTGCACAATTTCTGAATGCCTCTAAAATTTTCTGCTTACGATTCCGTCCAATAGTAGGATCAATCTCATTTTAGCAGAAAGACAACCAAATAATTACGACTGAAGGAAAGGGCTAAATAGCAAATATAAGTTTAAAAAGCCCACCTCAACTTCATCCCAGTAACCTAAGACAACAAATAAGAGTTTCGAACCTGAATTTTCATGAATTTTTGAAATGGTTTCAAACTTTCAAAAATGAAAATGCTCTTCAATATTAATATCTCAAAGCTAAATTAAGTTTGAGGGCCAGCCGAGACCAACCTCGTTTTTTAATCTGGTGTTCTCACTGCGCAATTGTTGCATGACAGACCGTACTCCGCACTTGTAACACGTAGAATTCGTCATTGCTTCACGAAGCGACCGGTTCTCCCTTCGAAGTCTCTCGTTATCCTTTCTCAAGGCTGCATTATAGTGACGCTCTCGTTGAGCCTGCCCAATCCAATCCAGGAGTTAGAAGATCACGATCAGCAAATCGGAACAGAAATAAGAAAAAAGTTTCAACAATTCGGTGAATTTCAGTGTGACTTTTTGCAGGATGTTGCAACTGTAATGGCCATTAAATTTTTTTGCATACTTTCATCTGATTTCGCCGATTCTGGAACCAGAACTTTATCTGCCGAGGCGCAAGTTGTAATTTCTTGCTAAGTTCTTCCCTGCTTTTGTGGTCAGGGTAAGGGCATTCCTTGAAAATTCTGTAAACAACAAACACAAATGAACTTCATCCAGAAAAGTTGTCATGTTTCACAAAAACATATTTATCAAGAAACCCAACTCTTATATATAGTACTTTCATAAACTTACGCCTCCATCTCCTGTATTTGCTGTGGAGTATGCCTGTGATACGGCTTCTGTCGCTGAGCGTCTTGGTCAACCCGGGATCCATTCTCGTCTGCTTTGGTCTTTCCATGCTCTCCACTACAGATGTTCATCTCACTTTTTGACTGGACCCCGCAAGTCTGCCCAAAATGCAATATAGATTTAAAAAAAAAAATAAAAAACAAAAATACTATATAGATTTAATTATATATATTCATAAAATAAATCTCTTATTAGAACAAAAGATTTACATATATTCTCACTTACCCTGCAACAATTACTAAATGAAATCTAGGCTTGTGAAAATAAAAGTTTTTCTTTGATATTTACGAACGTGATCCCTAGTTCGGAACAACCACTCTCTTTCCTTTTCGCAACCTCAGTAGCGATCTTCTTCAGTAAGGTGGCCACACGACCCAACCGTTCGCAACACTGCAGCACCACGAAACTCAGGAAGGCTTGTGCACCATTTGTTGGATTGGTAAGCCTCATACCTATTTGTAAGTGTTACGTAAAGCTCTGGCTGGGTTACTTATTTTCAAATTGAGTATCATGGTTTAGGTAAAAGCAATTTTAGGGATGTTTACTTTTAATTTGAGGTAAATGATATTTTTACGTGTATGAATGTTTTTAAGTTTTTTTTTTTTTTTTTTTTGGGATAACATTCATTTCAATATCAATATTATCGAAGTTTCGAATTTTTAAAGTTAGGGAAGCTGCTAACATAATTGTTTTTGGCATAATGGTTAAGAGTACATGTTTACTTTTTAAAAGGTCACAGAATCAAAACCAGAGGGGTAGAATATGGATGCCTTGGTAAATTTCATAGTCAAATCCTTGGGTAAAAGTAGATCCCTTATCCCACAAACAAGAAAATGACCTTAAAATTGAATAAGAAAAATATTTCTTTTATTCTTATAGATAATCATTTTATTTTTTATTTGAAATTTTCATCTTTCTACCAAAATATATTACAATATATTTATTAAATAAAATTTATTTAAAAAAAAATATTATAACTTTTTATATCCAACCAATTAAATCACCTACTTATACCTCCTTTAACCAGCATCCTTATTTATATTTAATATGAAATTAACTACTTACAACTTCATTACAATCTTAGTTCATAGTTATCCTTTCTTGGCAAATAATTTATTAATTCAAATTCAAATTCATTATTAAGATATATTAAATTTAACAAAATTATTTATAAATAAATAAATTGTATAAGCTATTTAAAAAAATTTCAAAAAATTTCAAAATTGCAATTTACGAAATAATTTATTATATTTTAAATTATTTATAAATAATAATAATTTTAAGCTTAATTAAATAATTTTTATGTTTACGTCTGTGATTTAAAATATATTAACATGGAAAAAATCAATCAACAAATATTTTCCCGCTCCATAACCATTACCATTATGAAAAGCATCAATCTTTTTAAAAGTCAAAAGTGAAATACAAACAAAAAAGTAATGTACGGGAATTGCTTTTTATAAATACATTCCCTGAGAGAACCAATTCGATCGAACCCGAGAACCGATCTACGCTTTCAAGACGATACCACGGAACGTTTCCAGCCCTATGCCCACTTTCACGTGTTTTTTGACTCGATCGAAGTTCGTGTTGGAGAGTAGTTAATTTTTTGTTTGTGGATAATCTAAAGCTATAATTATTTTTAAAATGACAATTAAATTTAAAAATATATATATATTGATAACTATATATATATTAAGAATATTAAATTAATCAAATACATAAAAAATAAAAATATATATTATTAAAATATTAAATTAATAAAATACTGGAAAAATAAATATTTATTAATGTTGAAGCTTCCAGATTCTCACAAAACAGTTTTCTGTAACCTATCTTAATTTAAATTTAATATATTTAAAATTATTTTTCAAGGAATCGATTCCGTATATAATTTAGTCAAATATATATATAATAATGATTATAGAACGGTCAAAGGAAAATATTTTTAATGGTATTTAGCGGGTTTAATTTCTCACATATTTGGGTTTTTATTTGTGATAAAAATTTGAATATATTGGAAATCATGACAAGTAATTTGAATAAGTCTGAACAAAAAAGAAAATTTGGGTAAATTTTATATAGGATAAATTTATAATATATAGAATTTTATTGTCATTAAAATTATAATTGTAAACAACCTTTGATTATATTTCAAAATTTTAATATTAGGATTATTAAATTTATTTATTTAGTTATTTATTGTTGTATCTAGATGAATTTGCAATTTAGTTGGGTTGGGTTGGGTTGGTCTTTTACTCAAGTGTGGATTAAAACTGCTACCATTATAAGCGCTAGGTATTTACCTATGCTCATTCAACGCTCATTCTACACGGACAGGTGAATTAGAGATTTGAACCTCAAACCTCCTCACACATAATTGAGCTTCTCCTTTGAGGGCTATTTAAAAATTTAATATTATTAAAAAAACAAATTTATATTTTAATTTTTTTATATCAAAAATATTTATTAGCCTATGAGACTTTGGATTGATTCTGTATAAGGCTTTGGATTGATGGTGAATGGGTCTTCTATCAAGGAACTCCATGTGAAAATGTCACCGGTTCAAATCTCTCATGGGGTTTTACCAAAAAAAATAAAAAAATATTGAGAGAGTTCTACATAACCTTAGTCATCTCAAAATGATCTACTGGTGCTTCGATCTTGGCCTGCAGTTCGCAGAACTCCAACTTCAAAACCTATAGGTTGGTGATTGCCTATGTCGCAACCTGTTGCACTTATTCAACCAACTGTTTAGTAGTTGGGCCTTCAACTACAAGGCCCATGGGCTTGTGATTATGTTGTATCCCTTTGAGCTTACTCTGTATAGATAGAGTCAACTAGTTTGCCTCTTTTGTCCATGGTTGCGTCTATGCAGAAATAATTGCTTCCTTGCGGCACAAATATTCAATTTCATTTTGGATCATCTTCCCTTCTTGCAACCATGTGAACCATTTTACTGGTGCTAGTGTTCATGTAGTTGATCAAATTTTATCGAACTTTCATTGCTTCTCTCTGATATCTGCTTTGATTTCTTTCAGAGTGGGATCCTCCTACATCGAGGTCCACAATTCCATGGCTTGTTCAAAGATCTTCTTTCATCCCTTTACTGCATCCTCTATCATTTCCATGCCTTCTTTGATAACATCTTCATGTTGCTCTCTAACTTCTGGAGGAGTTGCAGGCTACAACTTCAATGGTAGCTCTAATATCTGGAACTGCAGCTCAAACCAGACTCTACCAATTTCATCTTTAGACTCCTTCATTGTGGCAGCCAACTTTTGGATCTTTTCCACGAAGGATGCATTGGCCAGAATATTAATGTTTGGTAGGTCACTACAAGCTTTTGCAATGGTTGCTTCCAACTGTTGGCTCTACATTGTGATTTCCTCTTTCTCCTTAAGCGCCTATGGCTTCTCCTCAAAAATGTGTTGGTTGTTTGTTTTAACTTCACTGATTACCAGCAATGTGCATTGCTCCCTAATATGCAATGGATCAAACACCCGTTGGTGTAGTTCAACGAGGGTTTTGATAGGAAGTGTCTCGAGGTTTAAGCCCAGGTTCTTTAGCTGCATTAGTTGGGTCCTTTGTTCATTTGTTTTAGCATGTATGGATCCTTCTGGAAACTAAACGATGCAGAGATCCAAAGACCTATTTGTATCCATAATTGACTCAATCACTTGATTCAAGCTCGCTTGCTTCCAGTCCGCCTAGCCCACGCTTGCCTATATTTTTAATCTGCAACATGCACAGATCTTGTTGAACCTTTCCCAGTGCCTATTGGTATTGTTCCTCAGAGTGGCCCCAAATATCAGTGACTGTGTCACGGACCATGTCGCCTATCTCATCTAAATCCACTTCAGTAAGGACTAAAGGGGTCGCACTTGCTGATCAGTTAGACTTTTGTTTCTAGCACAACGTAGTAGATGTTCGCCTCTTCCTTGTTCAAACAATGAAGGGGGATTATAACTCCACACCCCTTGCATCAGTTCCTCTGTGTCTTCCTCCTCCAGTGTTTTCTCCTTGTCCTAATCCTCAATGTCAATTTTGGCCCATGACATTGTTGTCTCTTGGGTTGCTCTTTCTTTGGTTGCTGCTTCTTTTTCTTTGGCCGCAACTTATTTCCTCTATGCATGTTTCTTCTGGGCAGAAACCTTCTATGCTTCTTTCTATTTCTTTGTTTTCATCTGCTACGCGATTGAACCTTCTGCATCATTGCTAGTGCTTGCGCCGACATCTGATGTGGTTAGCTAATCACCTGGGCACTTGCTGACGACCTCTACTATGTCCCCCTCGGCCACCAAGTAAGGCAACTTGTACCATATCTTCATGGGATCCCTCCTCAGGCGATTATGTAGATTGTGGAAAGCTACTTTGAAATAATCTATGGTCTCATCTTTCTCATACTGTGTCGGTGACAGCCTTGGCGTATGGGTAATCACTATCCTTAGATCCATCTCAAAAAGGACCTAGAATATCTTCACCTCTGTGATGCGTGAGGATTCCTTTGTAGCCCATAGCGAAGCAAACCTCACTGCCTCTGGAAGGTCCAGATCTTGGGGAGGAAACTGACTGTCTACTGGAGTCCTCCATGCCACCAATGCTATTCGTAGTAATAACTAGGTGTAATGTAACACCTTGCCCTCATCCTGGGCCTCCCTGCAATTCTCCAAAAATTCCTTGCATAAGTATTGAGCCTAGTTATATTGGACTCCTTTGGCGCACTGCGTAGCCAAAGAGATGATCAATGATGGTACTTCATTTGCACAACATTTACATATTATTTTCCATGCCAATATCTATGTGGCAGACTGCAGCGCGAGATTCGAGATAGAGCATATAAAGTATTAGTATGATTTTATTTATCAGGCTAAACTCACTCTTAATCTGGTCCATGAGCTTCTTTTCCTTCATTTTACCTTCAAACGCTTCTGCAGGATCCACTCCTTGGAATGGGAGTAAGGTGATCCGGTGGATGACCATGTCTATAATCAGGATGGGTTCTCCCAACCAGAGACAACCATTGTGCACTAGTGTGAGCAACTAGGGCACACGGATGGTGTTTAGGTTGATGCGACTAAAATGAGGCACCTAAAGCATGTTCAGGAGCCTCACAACCCCAACACCAATTACTTACTTCATTATTTCCAGCTGTGTAACGTCCGATTCTTCGTAGTATACCTTGGGCAGGTATTTGCGGGGTGCCAACTGAGGGAATTTCTCATGGTCCCCTATGTCCCAATCCTCCATCATAACTGTTGGTATGTGGGCCAACAATGTGCCCTCAAACACCACCTTCTTCAGCTACAATGGCGTGCATATCATAAATGTTACGTTGTCTGGATCTTTTGGCTCTTTATTTGTGGCCTTACGTGATTGAATATACTTCGATAGGCAAGTCATCGACCCATCCTCCTTAGCATCAATCTCCTCGATGCTTCCATGTAGTTCTTCTTTATCCAAATCCATCGGCTCTGTCAGGTTTTGTGAATGATCCATCCTCTCGTTCTAGCAGACTTTCGTTGGGTTTTTCCATAGTGACTACCTCACAACGACTTGTTGAGGTTTCTTCTACATCTTATCTGTCATCCTGGATGTAGAAGGTTGTGATACAAAAGGGTTAGGTTTGGGAGACCTAGGCGTCGTAGTCAGAAATCATGCAAGGACAGATGGCACAGCTTCCGTCTCTTGGGTAGTTGAAGTCATTCTGGCCAAAAAATACTCTCGGACAAAGTCAGGTACATCAGCCAACCCTAGTCGTGAAAAGAGCTCTTCCCAATCTGGCCCAGACATATAGTTCTACACTTAGTACACGTCAAGGTGAAAAATCGCATTACAAACTCTCAGGAAGCAAAGTGTTCGAATTCAAGATAGCATACCATATTTATAGAGGATTTTAAATTCAAATCCAACTGTTCCTTCCAATTTCTGATCATTAATGCATCTTTGGTGGTGTATTTCCAAAGATATGCTCCATAAATGCATCTTCCCCACTCCTTTCAACGAATATTTTTCCATCCAATCATCTACAATATTCCAATGATCATTTTTTGGCTAGTCCACATGGAAACCAACTTTCTGGCATAACTTCTTCAGTGCAGCTCCCCTTAACCCCTTACCTCAACCCATCACATAACCCACTTACTTCGGTTTTCTAACTTTCGGATAGTGTAGTTTAGAGTGTCGTACTTCCTTACCGCTTCTTAAAGTATTAATACTATCTCGCAATCATATATTCATTACACAAGGGCGGGATCACCCTTGTACATCTTCAATCAACTTCCATTGACTTTTCCTGGCAATAATTCGAAATTCAGCTTTGCGAGCTAAACTACGCCACTATCGGTAATTTCCCTAACAACATAGGGTCCTAGCCAATGCATTTGAAATTTACCAAGGAATTTTGTAAACTTACTATCATATAGCAAAACCAAATATTCATTCTTGAAGGTGCCCCATTTGATGTGGCCATCATGCCATGCCTTTTCACGATCCTTCTACACTTGTTGATGAAATTATGTTAGGAAATGGTCTTCCTCCTATTCTACCAGCTATGCGAGACGCTCCTCCATAGTATCACAATCAGCCATATCAATTAATGTCACAATTCGCAAACTTGGCACAATGTATTCCACATGAATTACAGCCTCCTACCCATATACTAATATTAATGGGGTTTGGCCTGTCAACTTCTGACAAGTCATCCTATATGCCTAAAGCACTGCTCGTATGCACACATCCCAGTCATTCCACTTTGTGTTGAAAATCTTTGTCAAGGCGGTCTCCAAAATCTTGTTGAAGGCTTCGACCGTGCCATTAGCTTGAGGGTGATAGGGCATACGCTTTTGATGATATACCTAGAACTCCTCAAGCATCGCAGCAATGGTTTCATTTAAAAAGTGTGTGCCCCTAACATTCATTAAAACTTTAGGGCAGTCGAACCATGACAAGATGTATTCAAAGATAAACTTTAAGTTTGTATTTGCGCTACAGTCTTTCATTGGTTGTGCCTCCGCCCACCTGGTCAAGTAATCAGTTGCGGTGATAAAGCATATAGCCCCCGTCTTTTTCCCTGGTGGTTGAATTGTACCCACAAAGTTTATTGCCCACTTATCGAACACCTGCAATGTTATTTGAATATTTAGTTGCAACTCCTCCCTTCATGATGGTCACACCATCCTCTGGCAAACGTCACATGCCCTACAATACATTTTCCAGTCCTTATGTACTGTCGACCACCAAAGCCATGTGCATAGATATTTTGTGCACTTGCTCTGCCTGCACAATGACCTCCTGCTACTGCTCCATGTGCTTTTGCCAGAATGCTTGGTCATTCATATTCAAGTACATATCTATGCAATATTTCATCAAAGCCCATTTTGTACGAATGTTCAACGATCACAGAGAAGTCAGCCGCTCAAACCACCAATTATTTATTATGTTGTATTGAATATCCTTCCGCAACCATTCCTTTAGTAAATAATTGAATTATATCTTCGAACTGATCATCTGCGACATGAACAACGAAGAGCTGCGCAATAGGCAACCCTTCCTCCAAAATTGTAGGCTCATCACCATTCTTCATCTACGAGAGGTGATCAAGACTAGCATTCAGGCGTCCTAGCTTCATGATTACCTCAAAATCATATTCCTGGAAGATAAAAAACCACTTGCAAATTCCCCCCCTGCCAACACAAGCTTGTTGACCAGTTATTTTAGAGTAGAATGGTCTGTATACATCTTGAAGTGTGCTCCTAGCAAATAGTGCTGAAATTTTTGCAGTGTGTAGACCATCACTAGTCCTTCACGCTTTATGGACGAGTAGTTATTTTCTTCCTTCGACAACTTCCTACTCATGAATGCTATAGGGTGGTCAATATCACCTTTTCTTGGCTAGGTCAGTACCACACCTAACGCAATACAAGATGCACGTACATGAACATGACACTCCTTCCTCCAATCAAGGAACACTAAGATGGACATGGTGACCATTTTCTCCTTCAAAACATCCAAACTTTTCTTACAGTCCTCGTCCCAGCAAAAGGTCGCATCCCTTTTCAACATTTTTTCCATTGGTGTAGTTATTTGTGCATATGCCTTGATGAACTTCATGTATATCCGATATGTACCAATGTTGTGCGCAACTTCTTAATGTTCTTCAGGGCCTCCAAACTGACGATGACTACAATATTGGTAGGGTCTACCCTCAGTCATGCTTTCAAACCACATGACCCAATAGTATCCCATACGTTACACAAAATATGCACTTTTTTAGGTTAAGGGCTATTTGATGTCTTCGATAGGTATCTAGCATGAGGCACGGACTAGCAACATGGCGGTTAAACAACCCAAACATGATTTAGTCATCAAATTAGACCTCTAAAAAGTTGTAGATATATTCCTTAAAAGCAACAATTATCACTTGTGAAAATATTGTGGGCACCTTCTTGAGTCCAAAAGGAATCACTGTGTATTGAAAGCAACCCCACTTAGTTGTGAAAGTAGTCTTTGTTGTGTGCAGGAATTGTTGTCAAGCGGACTCCTTCAAGACTTGATTGTCAACACGGGGGTTTCATAAAGCTAGAGACAAAGCACAGGAAATGACATAAATGATATGAAATTTTCTAAACTTTATTCCTACTTCCTTAATTGCAATCTTGCAGAATAAAAATGAAAATATTACCGAAAATTTACACCAAAGATATTCTAGTGTTGGAATATGAAAGAAAGTACTTTAGCAAGAAAACAAATGAAAGGAATTCTCAAAACTTCTTGCAACAAAATTTTAAAATGTAAATCTATATCTATCTTCAGTATAGTGGTGTTCTAGATTAATAATTCGACTCTTGAAGATATCTGGCACCTTTTAGATCTTCCTCCCTATACTAAGTTATTACTCCTGTACTTCTACAATGTGCTTGCACTAGTCGCGGAACAAATTTTAAGTGATGGGAGTATATTTTACACTCGTAATGAAGACATATGTCTTTATGTAGACACTCTAAGCCTCAAGGTTTGAGCACTTTTTTCCTGTATCAGGAGATCGATTCGTGTGGCGGGCAGAGGTTCCTGCACCAAGCTTTCCAATCCTTCTTTCGAAAAAATAAAGAATGTGTTAACTAAGAAAAATAACTTGAAAAGGTGAACATAACTTTTAAAGTAAATACCTCAAACTGAAATATGCTTCAACTAATCTTTTAATGTCTAAAAAAAGAATTAATTCTAAAGTCAAAGCATACTTTTAATTATGGAACTTCTACATGTAATCTAATAGATGATTTAAATATGACAGCAGGCTTCAATCTTGTAATAGCTATCCACACTACTGATCTACATGCATATCCTTTTAAACCCAGAAAGATTTCCTTTAAGAACTATTACGCATGAATCAAATCTTTCCTAAATAATATAAAGTGCACGCACATACCAGTGTGTGTCTCACAAAAATGTTTTTCTTTAGAAGTGTATTTAATTCTAAATATCAAAAGAACTTCAGAATGGAAATCACGCTTTCAGAATCGCATTAAGACTTAATAGAAATCACACTCTTTAGGATCGCATTAAGATTGATCAAAAAACAAATACCATTACTATAATGAACCGAAAGAATCAATATGTGAAACTGCAAATGCATTAGTGCAGGAACGCGTGCCTGCACAAACCAGGCAGAAAACGAGATTAAAATTCAAAGAATGAAATCATAAGATTAAACTTCAATCTAACTCGCACACCACGGATCTGTAACACTGTAATGAAATCAGATTTAAACTTTACATAAAGATAAAAGAAACACATGCTTACTTCACACATTGCATTAGAAATAATTAACACACCTTAATCGAAAACAAGAAGAACACAAGGGAGAACAAGCTGGGTTGGTTGGGCCCTAGCCAACCAGCTCATTTCCCTATTTATGAAATGTAAAAACTCGGCTCTTTAATCAATGCATCAACATAGAGTTACAGTGCAAGACTGACAAAACATGGCATAGTTCCTTTCTATTAATGATCAACAAATCTACATCATTAATTCGAATCCAGCCTAGAATGAGGGCGATATAAGAAAAATTACAAAAGGACAAAATCACACTATCATTTCTATATCTATCACTCACTACCATTTTCTATATGAGTGCTACATTTTAGACATTCATCTAGGCATGTGGCCGTAACCAAATTACAACGAGCATTCCAATTTGAGCCTTTTGGCTATAACAAAAATAACAACAACTCGTGTTGAACCTTTCTGCTATAAAAAAACACTATTCTAGGTATTTAGTTGGCGACCTAATCACCACCATATCCCTGATTTTCCTCCTTGCTCCAAGCCCAACATGAGTTAATCATTCCAGAACATGACGTCCGCATGGAGTGGTGAGCTGTCACAATAATTGAAGATTCTCTAGCGGTGCAGGAATCCTACTTGCACTCGACCATGCTAACAAAATAATTAATTCATTTCCCATAAAATACCTTCTAGGAAGAGAATTATTAGTTACAAATATTTAAAGGCATAAAATCTACAAAAATGATTAATTAAGCACATTCGTAACTCTTAAATATGAAACATAAAGCTAGTGCAGGAAGGGATATGATTCTTGGACTAGTGTAGGAATAAGCGAGTTTGCAAGCTTAAAACAGAGGTATAAGGTCATGGTTTTGAAGGGAAAAATGGTTGAAAAATGGAACAATTTGGCCTACCAACATCCTCCCCTCCTTAAGCTATTGTGGGTCCTCACACAACCCTTACCTGCTGCAATAAAACCGAAATAGAAGGGCCTTCCTTTAATTATGAACTTATATACTAATTCCTTCTTTAATTATTTTTTCCTTCTTTCTTCGAACCTTTTTAAGTATCTTGGTCACCTTCTTAAGATGTTCATAACACTTCGAAGCCCAATACTTCCATATCTTAACTTTTCGCTTCTGCTCCTTGACCTCCCCTTCCAATTATGTGTTTGCTTGTTTTTTCTCTGTATGTTGTTCCTTCATGGCTTGGTTTAATACCTCCAAGCTATAAACATGTTGTTTGAGTTCTTCTATACGACTATTCAAGAAGAGTGTGGAGTTCTCCTCAGGCACCGACTTTTCAACATTCGACTCCAGACATGTGCCATCATTATCAAGGTCAAACTTTTCTTGGCCAATTTTGAATTCCTACATTGTAACATCATCAAAGGTTTCGACACCCGCAATATCAATATTACTAAGGGTCTCAGTGCCCTATATTTTTACCTTATCAGGGTTTTAGTACCCTGCTCTTTGAAATCATTGAAGGTTTCAACACCCTGTGCCATGTCATCTAGCTGACCCTCTGTCGGGTCCTTATTTGTACTCGACATCACCTTTCTTTTCCTCATTCTGCCAAGGAGGACTGACAATGGTGTGTCATCTTCCTTCACATAGTCACCATAAAGCACTGTGTGACGCACCCTTGAGGAGGCAGTTCTTCGCCTGGCCAATCTCCTAGTCCTAATAGGATGTGGGGTCATCATTTTTGATTTCTCATTTTTCCCTGCACTTTTCTTCAGGGTTAACTTTTCTGCACTTTTCTTTTGTGTCGACTTCTCTACGCTCTGCCCCCGACACTCCTCCAAGAATTCTTCCCAAGTCATACTTATAGCTTCCTTTTTCCTCTTGACTAAGATCGTAATAAGCCCATGGTGATATAGTCTGCATGCAGCCTGATTGGATTTTCCTTTCTGAACCCCCTTTGCCATCTTTTCTAAACTTCTAAGAAAATAATATGAGAAGTTGATGAGCTTAGTGGACTCAAAGTGTAAGAGTAGGCGTATGTGGTAGAGGAATGTTAGTGAATAGCAGCCTTTGCAAGTAAGGAACTTCTACAACACATATAGAAGATCCTTCCACTTCCCTATCATGGCATTTCATTGGAGGTTGTTCTTCTAGTCTACCTTCTGCTTTGGGTTGACCATGAACTGACGCCATAGTTTCTTTTCTAACGTTTCCTTCTTGAACCATTTCTCCCCTACTGCTAGAAACCCTCTAGCCTAAGATATTGATTCTTCTGTTACTGCAAACTCCAACAAACCAACCTTGGCTTGGCTCCCATTGAAGGTCCGGGAAAATGCTATTGCTACAGCTAAGTCAAACCCATCAAACTTTTGTAGGAACGGGAGGAACCCGGATTTCTGCAACAGTGTAAGACTATTCTTGTACTCAACTATCTATTCCATTATATGGATTGTGGCTCTATCCTTACAGGCACCATGTCTGTTCAAATTCACCCACTCTATGTTTCAAGAAAAATATCACGGCAAAAAACTCAAATGGTGATCGAGCTACACACTAACTATTAAATCAACCATTTGCCAAAGGGTCGTGCTTCATCATTAAAATTACACGAATGCAAATGTTAATTGGTGTCAGTACAAGCAGGCTATAATGATTGGAAGAGGTGGCAATTTAGACAATAATTTCACATAAAGGTCATGCAAGCTTGGATATGGGGTGCGGCTATTATTATCAGGTGATGAGTTTTTCAAGGGAAGGTAAGTATCAAATTCTGGGAGAATCGTACCACTCCACATTTACTCCACGATTTCACATAAAGCATATTCTGGTACTCATTAAAAATATAAGATTTTATAGCCTAAAATATCCTTGCACTTAAATGATTTCTCCCTAATCTACTAAACGATGAAACAAAGCATTAAACATAATATAAACTGAATGTCATGGTATGCAGTTGGAACAATTGTTCTACTTGTACAAAGGTTCATGAAACAAAATATAAGCTTCACTACGCATTTTTTCTACACCAGGTGTTCCTGCACTGAACTTGTGTTTTGAGTTGGGTGCGCTCAGCAGTGAGGATTCCTGCACTGAATCGTGCCTATACTTGAATGCTACTACATCGAGCATGCTTGCACTTTAGACATGCTTGCACTACCCATGCCTACATTGAATCTTCTTGCACTTTGAACACACATTCCTGCACCTGGGATATTTGTAGTGTAATAGGAGCCAAAGAGAATTATGATAGAATACAATTCATAGACTGGATTAAAAAATATTTGTTGAATATACAAAGGAGATTTTATTTGCAATTCCTTGGTGTCAACACATGCCTTTCAATTTGATTTGTAGGTTCATATCAAATCCTACAATCAATCCATGAGGGAAAAAAAAGAAGTGGGAAAAGGGTAAATTTTTAGAATGGGAAGGAAATTATGACAGGGAATTCAAGAGCGAAACCACCAAGAGGGATAAATCGAAAAGGGATTTTGGGGAAAATAGTTTCAAGGGAAAAGAGGGAGATATGAAATCGGATAGGGAAATTTCTTTGAAGAAAGGGATGGTAAACTTCTGGGATATTAAAAGAAGAAAATAAGGGGATTTTTTTTCGAAAATGGGAATAGAAGAAAGGCAGAATTTCACGTGATATCTGTCTACATAGTATTGATCCGTAAAATAAATGTAGTGGGAATTGAGTGTTTCCTTAAATAAAAAATTTCGTTCCAACTATCCCAAACTTGGATACGGGCTCGGTTACTATATTTGAACCTGCTTCTTCTTGGTGACAGTTAACACATCTAAATATAAAACAACATTCCCATTTTATTAGAATTGATCTCCTTGCCAACAAGCTATTTTTCAGGTTGATCTTTTTGCAATTATGTTAGTAGAACAAATTTTCACAATCCAGGAAAAATTATTTTTCCTTTTCTTTTTAATTATTTATATTATCAAAAAAAAATTGAATTTTCCTTAAATCTAATTTCATGAGAGAAGAAATCATATCACAATAGGCTGGTATAGCCACCTACCAGCTGAAGTTCATACTGCTGTTGCGCTTGCTGCATGAAGTCTTCCTATGTGATGGGATGAAAATATACTTCAAGCCCATGCCCATTCACAAGGAAAACCGAATCTCACCTATCGATGGTTTTGACTTCTACAACCCCATTGTCAAAGACTTGAATTACCTCATACATTCCCATCCAACGAGTATGGAACTTCCCTTTAATATGTTTAAATCTAGAATCATAGAGAAGTACCCAATCACCTAGTTGGAACTGCTTTTTCTCGATAAACTTGTCATGCCATTTCTTGCATTGTTGCTGCACCAAAATATTATGTTGAAAAAAATCCCTTCGAAATTCATCCAATTCGTTTAACTGCAATAGACGATGTTCTTGTGCTTCCGAGAGATCTAGACCCAACTGAACTACAATCCTGAAAGTCCTTACCTAAAATTCAATCAGCAAAAGGACTTGTTTTCTGTACACTAGCTTATATGGTGTATGCCCCGTGATGTTCCTCCAAGTGGTTCAATAAACCCATAAGGCTTCAGGAAACTAATTAGCCCAATCCTTACTATGCATGTTTATTTTTTTGGTGAGGATGGATTTGATCACATTATTTGTGGATTCCACTTAGCCATTTGCTTACAGGTGGTATGTTGTAGATTTTATGTGCCAAATATTATATTGATTCATGACTTCCTGTACCAAGTTAGAAACAAATTACGGTCCATTTTTAGAAACGATTTCTCTATCAACACATAATTTAGTAAAAATTTCATCAAACAAAAAATCAACAACAACTCTTTTAGTGGCAAAAGTAATAGCTTTAGCCTCTACCCATTTAGTAACAAAATCAGTACAAACCAAGATATGCTTCTTACTTAAAGATGTGGGATTTATGGGTCCTAAAAAATCAATAGCCCATTTTTCAAAGGGCTCAATCATGACTTGAGGACATAAAGGAATTTCATTGGCTTGAACAGGATGACCCATTCATTGACAACTATCATAATGCTTAACATATTGTTTGGCATCCTTAAACAAAGAAGGCCAAAACTAGCAGTGCGTAAAATTTTATATGCAATTTGTTTGTCAGCAAAGTGGCCACCACAAGGTTCATCATGGGTAGATTTTAAAATATCAAACTTTTCTTCATATCTTACACATCTACGAATAACAAAATCTGGTTCGATGTAAAAGCGGTTTCCCTGTATCCAAGAATATGAAGCACTTTCCTGAAGTGGATAAGTGAGGTGGTGTCCTTCCAGTGACTAAATAGTTAGTTATGTCAACAAACCATGGAGATTTTTCTGACATAGAAAAAAGATGTTTGTCAGGGAAATCATTATCAACAGGGATTCCTTCACTAGGATTGTTTAATTTGGAAAGATAATCAGCGACAATGTTAGACTTTCCCAACCTATCAACAATTGTAACATTGAATTCCTATAATAAAAGTAACCACCTAGTCACTCTACCACTAGTTAAAGGTATATTCATTAAATATCTGATAGCAAAATGATTAGTATGCACATAAACTTCATATCTTGTAATATAATGTCTGAATTTATTAATAGCAAAAATAATCGCTAAAAATTCTTTCTCAGTCACTATATAGTTAAATTCGGTTGGTGAAATTTTTTTACTGATGTTGTAAATAGCATAGGACTATTTATCCTCTTCTTGTCCTAAGGATACGCTAATAGCAGTGTCTGAAGCATCAGAGGAAATATGAAATGGAAGGGACCAGTTTGGTCCTCTCAAAACTGGTGCCTGTACTAATTTTTCCTTCAATGTTGGAAACGACTGTTGGCAAGCTGTGGACCAAGTGAATTCACTATCCTTAGCTAGTAATCAGAAAATTGGGGTAGAAATCTTGGAAAAATTTTCAATGAATCTCCGAAAATAACCAGCATGTCCTAGGAAACCTCTCACTTCCCTTTGAGTTTTGGATGTAGGCAAACGAATGATAATTTCAATTTTAATAGGGTCTACCTAAACACCTTTGTTAGAAATCAAATGACCAAGAACCACTCCTACTTTGCACATTAATATACATTTTTTATCACTCAAAGCAAGATGGGCCTCTTGGCAATGTAAAAGCACTTGTTCTAAATTTTTAAGAGCTTCATCAAATGAGTTACCAAACACAAAAAAATCATCCATATAAATCTCAACACATTCAAGTTCAACAAAAATAGCCATCACAACCCTTTGAAAAGTAGCGGGTGCATTACACAACCTGAAAGGAAGCACTCGGTAGGAAAATGAACCCCAAGCGCATGTAAAGTTGGTTTTGTCTTGATCTGAAGGTGCGATCTAGATTTGGTTATACCCATTGAAGCCATCTAAAAATGAAGAGTACATTTTCCCGACAAGGGTATTTAGCACCTGATCAATTAAAGGAAGGGGAAAGTAATCCTTGAGAGTGTCTTTGTTTAATTCTCGATAGTCAATGAAAATACATCATCTCCCATCTTTCTTAGGGACTATCACTAATGGAGAGACCCACTAGCTGTCAGAAATGGGGTAGATGAAATTAGCATCCAAGATTTTTTGTAATTCTTCCTTAACAATATATCTTAGTGCAGGATTCATTCGTCTCTAGGGTTGTCAGACAAGTCGGGATCCCTCTTGGATGTAGATATGATGAGTACAAGTCTCAGGAGGAATTCCTTTCATGTCTTCATAACTCCAAGCAAATGCATCCAAATGATCTCGCAACAAGGTAACAGGCTGCTCTTACTAAGATGAATCGAGGTCTGAACTAATGTGTAATGATTTGCCTGGACTGATTTCAACAATTAGGCTCAAGAGTACAGGAAGATGATGCCACAGTATGGGATAAGGAAGGTTGGGAATTAGAGGTCTCTTCAAAATCCAGACTAAAGATCTAATGAAGCATATCAAAACTAGGCATAGTGTCTAGATTGTTCACGAAATCTTGCAATTCACCATCCTGAGTAGACTCGGTATGATGCTGAATCAAAGAAATAGGTTGGGTCTCCTCATCACTATTGTCATAATATAACCATAAGGTCTCCTTAAGTTCCCAAATAGATCTAGCAGGTGGGTATAAGGCGACCTTTTTCCTAGAGTCTCCATGTGAAATGTACATGTTACGGAGCTACATCCAATATAGGCATCAGCCGTGGCAAGCCACGGTCACCCCAAAATCAAAGGATGTCCTCTCATGGGATTATTTAGCTCAAGCACAATGAAATCTGCGGGGTATTTCCATGAATCTATAGACACAACCATGTCATCCAATACTCCATCGAGCTTGATTTTAAATCTCTCTACAAGTTCAAGCACGGTGGGTGTAGGATGAATGTGGCTCAACCCAAGTTGTTCCATGGTTTTCCTGGTCATCACATTGATGGCCATCCCCAGGTCTATTAATACATTAGAGACAAGGATATCACCTATCTAGATAGAAGCAATCGGGTTTCCAGGATCTGTATATTTCTCCATCGATACGCATCCTATCATCAACTCAGTTGATCTACCAACAAACTGAATGGTTTGAGGTTCTACTCTCTTCCTCCCTCGCATTTTAAGACACAATTCCTGAATGATCTTAGTACAGCTGGGAAGTAAAGGAACGTTTATACAAAGATTCCTTAATTCAGAAGCCAAGGTGGACTCGAGGTCACTCTTCTCCATGGCCAACCTCTCTTAATAGGGGGGTTGGCTTGAAGAATATGGTGAATCTAAAGGTACGGGAGTGGGATGAAGGGTGATATTTTTTTTGAATGATTAGGAGTTACCTCCTCATTTTTTTCCTCAATAATCACCGTGGACTATTTTTGTTTTTCTAGTTTAACTACCCTTCCCAATCTCAATTGAAGTTCATTTATCCCAACTGGCAAGGTTCGATAGGTAGGGAAAGGGGATGGTCCAACCGAATGAATGAGTTGTACTGCCTTATTATTAGGATTCACTACCGGTTGAGCAGGTATTTGAGGTGATTTGAATGGTGGTGGCAAAGGAAATGGTGGAAATGATTGATTTTGCTGAGGTAGAGAGGGAAAATATGGTTGTGACATATGGTGTGGTGCATAAGAAGGAGGATATCATGGCATCTAAGCAAGATAGGAATGATATGAATGGTTTGACCCTCTCCATCCTTATTTCTAAGGTTGAGAGGACTAACCATGATGGAAATGGTTCCTATGCTACCAATGTTGAGAGTTATTATTATTATTATTATATGAATATGGAGATGAATTATAGCCATAAAAATGTGGTTTAGGAGCCACACCTGCAGATGCCTAAGGCCAATTCCTTCGCGCTCCCATGGCATGTAAAGACTCAGGTTTAGAATGCTCTCCTTCGAGTACAAATTTTGATCCTAGTATGGAGGGGAAATCCTCAATGTCCTGGTTTTCTACACAAATCACACATTTATTAACACTTTTCATATCAACAGGACATTCTCTTAAAGGATCCTTCTTTCTACACTTTGGACAAAAAAATAGACAATGCCTCTTATTCTTTTTCTAGTTTTTGCTGAAATTTCAAAGAGTCTATTTGTTTGCTAATAGTATTCATTATTTCAATTTTCATATTGTCTATCTTATTCTCTATGCGAATGATCATAGCATCTGTAGATCCTAGTTTGTTAGTTTTTCTTTGACCTCCTCCATTGGATCTAGATTGGTTTCTGGAGAACTTCATGCTCAAGTCACAAATTTGTTCAAAAGTTTTATGAGCAATGTCTCCTTATCCTAAAAAATTCAGATTATGTATACAATCCTGAGTAAGTCCTCATAGGAACAAGGTTTGAATAGTACTTAAATCAAATTTGTGTTTGGACCTTTGGAGTATATATAAAAATCTTTGTAAGTAATCCTATAGTATATATATTCTGCCTGCTTCACTTATTTGTTTGGATGAAAGTAATATATGAAATGCCGCTCCGCAAATCGAGTTGACTATAGCAAATTTTGAGTTATCAACCCTACCGCCTCACAATGGTGAAGATATTATTCTGCATTTCTCTAGTTTTGCAATATTCCTGATATTTATTCGAAAATACTCTCTTCATTTGGTCCCAATAACTTACAGTGTTTCCTCGTAGTCCCATGAACCAGGGCAAGGTTAAATGCATGAGAGTTGCAGGAAACAACTTTAATTTCTGGGCATCAAAAGAATAATCATAGCTTCAACACAATATATCAAATTAAAAAAGAAATGAATCTGGTTCTTCATGCACCTTACCATGAAACTGTGGGAGAGTTGAAGGTGAAATATTCTTCCTTTGTACATTCTCTACTGATTTCACTATTAGAAATCAAAAAGTGGATTGCTCGTCATTTACATGGTTCTCTCGAGAACCCTCTGCATGGTCTAGATGATTAGCCATTGTTGTGCCTCCAATCAAACTACTTCTTGAATGTGAAGGTTGACTAGTGTTGAATTGAACTTTCCAATCACCTTTAGCCTCGTTCTTCCCCTTTTTGGGTTGTGTCACACTTGAATCACTATGTCCAAAATCTAGGTGGATTGTTTCGGCATGATGAGTTTTTGTTAACTTGAAATTCCTACCTATAAAAGAAGGTCCAATATGAGACGAGTTTTCATATCTTTCGATATTTTTTCAGCCATTATTGGGCTTCAGACCCCTACCTTTCTTAGGCATTCAATTTAAAGAAATCAAATCCAAAAACAAAATTAGGTGCTTATAAAAGAAAAAGAATTTGTTAATTGTTGCAAATGGAAAAGAAAAACAACACTCGTAAAATCCTCAAAACAACAGAAGCATACTGCAGGAAAAAATAATAGCAGACTTACTCCTATTGCAGAAAAATAGGAGTAGGAATTGCTGTCAAGCAGACTCCTTCAACACTTAATTGTCAACTCGGAGGTTTCGTAAACTTAGAGATGAAGCACAAGAAATTCCAGAAATGATATGAACTTTTCTAAACTTTATTCCTACTTCCTTAATTGCAATCTTGTAGAATCAAAAAGAAAAGATCACCCAAAAATTTACACCAAAGATAGTCTATTGCTAGAATATGTAAGAAAGTACTTTTGCAGGAAAACAAATGAAAGGAGGTCTCAAAACTTCTTGCAACAATATTTGAAAATGTAAATCTAT
Organism: Pinus tabuliformis; assembly: GCA_031772625.1. Taxonomy (NCBI): domain Eukaryota; kingdom Viridiplantae; phylum Streptophyta; class Pinopsida; order Pinales; family Pinaceae; genus Pinus; species Pinus tabuliformis. The sequence goes on along the minus strand of CM062810.1, from coordinate 236,200,552 downwards.
GTTTATCTTCATTATAGTTGTGTTCCAGATTAATAATTGGACACTTGAAGATATCTGGCTTCTTTTAGATCTTCCTACCTGTACTAAGTTATTATTCTTGTACTTCTGCAATGTGCTTGCACTAGTATCAGAACAATGTTTAAATGTTGGGAGTATATTTTACACATGTACTGAAAATTTGTGTCTTTATGCATGAAATCTAAGCCTCAAGGCTTGAGCACTCTGTTCCTGTATCAAGAGATCGATTCACATACCGGGACATAGGTTCCTGCACCAAGCTTTCCAATCCTTCTTTCGAGAAAATAAATAATGTGTTAACTAAGAAAAATAACTTGCAAAGGTGAACATAACTTTTAAAGTAAATTCCTCAAACCAAAATATGCTTCAACTAATATTTTAATGTCTAAAACAAGAATTAATTCCAAAGTCAAAGCATACTTTTAATTATGGAACTTCTGCATGTAATCTAAGAGATCATTTAAATATGACAACAGACTTTAATCTTGTAATAGCTATCCACACTACTAATTTGCATGCATAACCTTTTAAACCCAGAAACATTTCCTTTAAGAACTTTTATGCATGAATTAGATCTTTCCTAAATAGTATAAAGTGCAGGCATAGAATAGTATGTGTGTTGCAACGACATTTTGTTTCAAAATTTCATTTAATTCTAAATATCAAAGGAACTTCAGAATGGAAATCACACTCTTCAGGATTGAATTAAGATTTATCAAATAAAAACAAAAGTCCATTACTATAATGAACCAAAATAATCAATATGAAAAACTACAAACGCACTAGTGCAGGAATGCATGCTTGCATGATCCAGGAAGAAAATGAGATTAAACTTCAAAGAAGGAAATCATAAGATTAAACTTCAATCTAAATCGCACACCACGGGTCTATCACACTATAATGAAATCAGATTTAAACCTTGTAGAAATATAAAAGAAACATCTTCCTACTCCACAATTTGCATTAGAAATAATAAACACATGTTAATCGAAAATGAGAAGAACACAAGGGAGAACGATATGGGTTGGTTAGGCCTTAGCCAACCAACTCATTTCCATATTTAGGAAACGTAAAAACTTGTCTCTTTAATCAATGCATCAACATAGAGTTACAGTGTAAGATTGAGAAAACATGGCATAGTTCCTTTTTATTAATGATCAGCAAATATACATCATGAATCCGAATCCAACCCAGAACAAGGGCGATATAAGAAAAAATACAAAAGGACAGAATCATTGCATCCTTTCTATATCTATCACTCGCTACCATTTTCTATCTGAGTCCTATGTTTTATACATTCATCCATGCATGTGACCATAATAAAATTACAATGAGCATTCCAATCTGAGCCTTTTTCCTATAACAAAAATAACAACAACAACTCATGCTGAGCCTTTCGGCTATAAAACAACACTATTATAGGTATTTGGTCGGCGACCTAATCTCCACTAAATCCCTGATTTTTCTCCATGCTCTGAGCCCAACTTGAGTTAGTCATTCCAGAACATGGCATCCACATGGAGTGGTGAGCTATCACAGTAGTTGAAGATTCAAAAGCAGTGCAGGAATCTTACCTACAGTCGACCATGCTAACAAAATAATTAATTCATTCCCCATCAAATACTTTCTAGGAAGAGAATTATTAGTTACAAAGATTTAAAGGCATAAAATCTATGAAAACGATTAATTAAGCACATTCATAACTCTTAAATAGGAAACATAAAGCTAGTACAGGAAGGGATACGATTCTTGGACTAGTGCAGGAATAAGGGATTTTGCAAGGTTAAAACAGAGGCATAAGGTCATGGTTTTGAAGGGAAAAAGGGTTGAAAAAAGGAACAATTTTTCCTACAAATAGTCTTGATATGATCCTCCAGTGTGATCTTGATTTGATGGTACCTTGAGAATCCATCCATGAACGAGTAGGCTTCCTGTCCTCCAACATTATCTAGTACTTCATCCGTAAATGGCGTAGGGAATGGATCATGGACGCACTCGTCATTCAACTTCCTCAAGTCTATGCATATCCAAATTTCATCCTGCTGCTTATTTTCTTGAACAACCATGGGACTCACCCAGTTGGACTCCTCCATAGGTTAAATAATCCTAGCTTCCAGCATTTGATCCAATTCCTTGCACATCTTTTCTTTATATTTTGGATTTAATTAGTAGGGGTGTTTCTTTACTGGCTTCACATCTAGCTTTAAAGTAATCTTCGTGATACCCAGATCCCCTACTATCCATTTCAGATCAGAGAACTTGATGGGAAACAAGTCATGATATTCGCACAACAACTCCGTGTCTTTATGAACTGTATCTTCATCTCAATAGTCATCGATCTTCACAAACTTAGGTTGTGCATCTGATCCAATATTTACTTGCTTGGTCTTTAAAGGCTCTGATATATCATGGATTTGTGACTTAGGTCCTTTGACTTCGCACTGTATTTTAGACTCGGGAATATTGATGTCTCTGGTATCTTCTTCACATTCTTCTCTGATAACATTATAACATTCGAGCGCATGGCACAACTGCATACTCCAATCTAGTTGTAACCACATAATCGGTTCCAATGACATCTTGAATATCGCAGCTTTGATCATCTGTAGTGCTTCATCTATACATTCAAACCCATCTTTAAAGCTAAACATTAACATAAAACTTTATTTCAAAACATCCCATTATGCGGTCCCATGTCACAACTCAGTTTCCAAATACCAGTTCATGGGTATGGTATCCAACATGTGGCAGAAGATATGAACCCATTCTAGTTGCGGTTCTTCTCCCCATGCTTTCATCCATCTTGCCAAATTCTCGCGCGGACCGTCCTTCCCTATGTATTTTTACACCATGCGGGTATTGGTGTACCCAAACCTCAACTTCATCATTCTTTAGTACTCGTTCCAATCGACAAAGTTTTCTTTAAGCGTTGCCCACCAACGGGTAGATGTATCTCGCAATGCAATATCTAGAGCTTGGAATCGTCGTTCCGCTATTACGTCCCTTTCAAACTTATCCAAAAATAAATTAACATATTCAAAACATCATAATAAGGAAAATTTTGTACTTGAGTGGAGAGGCATCGAAGCGATTTCGTCAGCGTGTTACAACGCAAAGACGATACTTCATGTAGTTGGTTCTTCCAATGCTCAAGCTCCTCATCAGGATATGAAGTGCAGGAAATTTCCTTATCCTATGTGATTCATCCATCCACAGTAGGGTTGATCCAGTGATCTTATAGATCTGATCCAGGTCATCTTCTTCTTCATAATTGCAGACTGGATCAGTATATCATGTACCCTTAGTCGGATCTAATGGAAAAATAACCCTGAGCTCCTTCCTCTTGAATGTCATTCTGTGCTTTTTGAGATCAATGACTGCATCCATATCAAAGGCCTAATCAATGCCAAGTAGTGCAGGGTATGGGTTACTATCATCAACTATCTCAATTACATCAAAATTAGCTAGGGTTCTTTCTCCCCCAATATCTACCATTACCCCGTATAGGCGCCCCATAGGAATGATCTTTTGTTGATTTTCCATTCGTAGTTGGATGGGAGACCACTACAACGTAGGTCTCCCCATCCTCTCCCAAGTTTTCTTTGTCAAAACATCTGCATCAAATCCTAGATCAAGAATTACTTGATCCATTTTGTACTCTCCAATTTGCATAGTCAGCCTCATCTCGTGACCAGTTCACTTCTTATTTTTTCCTACTTTGTGGACTGCAAACTGTTCCGGTAGAGGTTTAATTTTACCCATACAATTATCTATTAATTCTTGTAGCCCTTCCACTTCCTTTCTATCCCTTAGAATCTTCATACAAGTCTTCAAAAATGTCGTTAACAATGAAGGGTCTACGTCCTGCGCGTTCTCGTTTCCTCTGTATTTTCCCTGACTTCTGGATGTAGAGCCTTCCACGACGCTCTTATTAGCTTCCATAAAGGTTTCTTTTTATTTTATTGGATCGAACCCCACTTCCTTTTTAGCAGCCTTTTGTACCTATCCATCAACTTCTGGTTACTTCCCCTTATCTTCTCCAGTGGTGATACTACTTCGTGTAACAATATTAACACTAGGCTCATCTTCGCAAGGCTTTGATATCATAATTTGGATGTTTTGTGTAGGTTGTGGGGTCTGAGTCTTCACTTCTTACATTTTCGTGATATGTATCAGGCAATATTCGATGACATGGTCAAACTTCCTACAATACTGACAAGAAGGGTGTGTTGGATTCCCACAATCACAAGAAAAATGACATGCTTCCCCATAGTTGTAATAATTAATTTGGCCTTGGCCCCTTCTATCTCCTCCTCCGTGGCCTCTTCCTCAGCCTTGGAACCCTCCACACACCGCTCTTGCACCCGGATTTTGAGGTCAATTTTCTGCTTGCATCCTATATGTATGGGTCCGCTCCATCATCAGTTCATAACTTTGGCAGTTGCGCTCATCATGGCCTACCAATTTGCAGAAAGTGAAAAATAAATGTTGTGGAGTCTGTACAAGTTTTTGCAGGAGATGAAAATTATCAGTCGCGTGTTTCCCAAAGATTTGACAAATAGCGCACCATAACACTACTCCTGTACTCGGCCCAGTGGTGTTTTCTGGTTTTAGGGGGACATGACTCCCCCAAATAAGATATTTCTAGTATACTGGGAAGTGGTACTTATCATGACCATGGCCCTTACACTTCAGGCACCCAACTTTTGCATGCACCTTGGGATAGACTTCTATTCCCTTCTTAAAGACCCTGTAACTTCATATGTAGACTAGCCAACTGGGACTGAATTTTTTGTACCCCAAATTCGTATCCTGCATGGATGAAGCTTACAACCTCATGGAAATCTCCAAGTTTTGAGCTTGAATTCCTATTTTATGTCGAGATAGTGGAAATCTTAGATGAGGCAATAGTGAAGAAATGTACCAGTCTTTGTCTTGATCATCCATGATCCTTGTATTAGCTTGTGGGATCAGACACTTCAGTATTTGAAAAAAGTCCCATGCAGACTCATTTACTCTCTGCTGGATCTCTTTAAACTCCTTCACTGACTGGGTTTGCAATTTAGGCTTATTAAACTCATTTTTCAGCGCTTGTTGTGTTTCCAACATAGTTGCATTGGGTTTACCCAAACAAAACTTGATATACCAGCTCAGTGCTTTGTCTTGTAGCCTTGTAACCAATTGCACTTTCTTCATGTCATCATGAGTAATCTGTTGTGCCTTCGATACAAAATATGACACATAGCAAAATTGCTTAGGGTGTTCAGTCCCCAGACCCTTAAACATAGGCATCTTCATTGCTTTCACCATCATTGTTAAAGGATGGAGGTGGAGGTTTAGGCGGAGGCGTGGGTGTAGGAGTGTGAGGTGGAAGTGACGGCGGAGAAGGATTGGAAGGATTTGGTATCCTTGTGATAATTTGTCTTACCGCCTGCAGCACACCTAGCGGTGTTCTCAGAATACTACTTTCTTCGTCACTATCAAATGCTCCTAATAGAGGACTATATTCAGCACCTACATCTAGTTCTCTCTTGAATGTTTTCCCACTTCGCATAGCTCCCATTATATCTCTTCTAAACATTAATTTAGTGGCATAACATTTTTTTCGCAAAATAACATTTTAATTGAGGTTTTCAAGGACTTTATTTACTTACCTCTTTTCCCCTTGAAAAGCATGCACTCTGCTTCGTTATAACTAGTGTTATAGCTCCAAACCTCACTCTTGATGTTTGTGATGCTGCACTCATGGCCTAGGGCAACCCCTCCTTCTAGACCTGGTCCAAAATTTAAAAAACAGTGTTTTATTCCCTATACGCGACATTTCCATGAGCTAAACGTGTGTGTACGCGGGTCTGTGTATACCCAACCCGCGTATATGTCTTAAAACACTTAAAAAAATTAAATCTCCTTAATTTCGGGCAGAGATCATGGGTTTTACCTGTTGATTACCTATTAGTGCCCGTGGCCCAACTGTTCCCAACGAATTCCCAACTAAAAAACTACTTTGGGAGAAGTATAAAAAGGCTTCAATGGGAAGGCCTAAAGGAGGAGAGAAGAGAGAGAAAGGTTACTATGCTGAGATTTCCCTGACCAGGTCTGAAGATCCTAGTGCCTCCTTCACTTCCCCCATTTACAGGAAACCCTTGTTTCCTTGTGTGATGATGTCCATATACTACTTGAGATATCATGGAGTAAGTCATGGAAGGAATTTGTTAAAGGCTTGAGACTAGACGAATCCGGAGGACGGTTCCACTTGGAGCCTGCGAAATGATGAATCAGGGGAAATTATTCCTTTCTGTACTTTATTTGTCTATAATAAAATAAACACTTGTCTTTGTTCCTGATATAAACCTTCTTCATGTTTATGATATCCATGTTATGATTCATATATGAATGGTTGTTTAATTGCATGACTAACTACCTTTCAATATACTATGAATATTACTTCTTTATGATGTTTAGTCCGTATACTACTGTACTTTCTTGAATTGATTGTTTTGTAGGTTGAAGGAGCAAAAGGAACTCCAAGAGGGTTTGGACCCTAGCAGGATCTTCTCAAATGAAGGACCCCCAGGTACGCCCCTTATAATATAGTTTGCTTATATTAGCATTATGTCTATATGGAATGTGTGTTTCTCTGTATAGATAACCTCCGATCTGCTAGGGTATCAACCCAATACCCTAGGGGAATTTATCCCTTAACAACTGGTGGACATATCAATCGCGAACTTGGGAATGAATCCTCCCAGAATACTATTGATCCAATGATCAATAACTAGCATGTTTTTGTTTTCTAAAGCCTCCAAGAGCTTCACCAGCTCTGGGGTCCACACAATAGGGTCGTCAAGCTTCCACGTACCTTGACTATTCACTAATTTAGACAACAACTAGTGTAATCTACATGGAAAAGAACCAAAAAAAAATCGAGCTCGGTAGTATATAAATATCTATTCATCCACTCTTCCTTGGAAAAACGCAGAATCCTTTTTTCCTAGGCCGCGAATTCTTGTAACTCTCGATCTATCCACTTCTTGATTTCTTTCTTAGTTGGGAACCATTTATGCGACATCTAACATTCCTCAGGTAGATCCCGATCCCAACAACATAACCATTTTTTGGCTTGAGGGGTCCTGACCTAGGTCCATAGTTAGATGCGCCAACAAACAAAACCTTAACTACTAGCCCTTTCAGCAACAACATTCATAGCACTGGCTGCAGTCTCACCCAAATTAGTATCGGAGGATGACAGAACCAAGTTTCTGCATCCAGAGGTCAGTGTGATGGGTTCCTGTGGCTTCTAGGACTTCTTTCAACCTTTGGGAACCCTAACCCTTAAAAGATAAATTACTGTAGTAACTCACCAAAACAAAATAGTAACCTTCACGAAGTGTTTTAACCATTGATATCAATAAGTAAAAATGTATATCTGTTACTTTCACGCATGAATAAAACATTACTTCATATGAATTCAGAATATCATAGCAAATACACATAAATTGCATAAGTAAATATAGATGCACAAGTACACAAGTGGAGCTTCAAAATAGTCTTTTATTCATATAATCGTTCAGTTACAGACTCTTCTTCCCTGTGCACTCAGATGCAGGGACTCACGCATTCAACCTGTAGAATTACCAAGGTCTCCGTGCACTCAGCTTCAGGAGCCTTCCCTTCACCTAAGTATAAGAAACAAACTTTCTTGCCTTAGCTTACTTGCCCAATCAATGATCTTCTATATCAAGTTACTTCCTAGACTCGTTATGAATCTCCTATATATAGCCTTTTCTTTTACAATACCATGGTCTGCAAACCATGGGAGGGTCAAAAAATTCCCTATTTTGTAGAATATTAAGGGAATAAAGCCCCTTTTGACAACTATGACCTTCATGCTCTGCTCCCTCAAAACGCGGAGTCTTTACAAGTATACCAAAATTTATTACAAAACTTTAACCGAGTGGACCCTGTCCCAACAGGGACCCTTTCTCTCTCCTCTGGTAGGACATGTGGCAACATGGAATTAGCTGAGATGACACAAGTGATGATGTCAGCATAGGCCAATCAAAGGTGGACATGTGGTAATCATTTCTGGCATCTTTAGGGACACAGAAGGCCCATTTTTGGGTGACACATGTCACTACTTGGAAGGCGCCACATGGCTCAAGTGACATCAACATGATGTCATCCCACTAACAAGACCCTAGAGGATGTTAAGTGGCACACAGAGGGAAACAACAGGATGATTCGGCATCAAGATGATGTTGGAATGATAGAGAAAACTTAGCCCTAAGAGCATTCCTATTGGCTCTTGCTACAGCGGGTGGATCCCACAATATAGCTAAGCCTACAGGATGGAGCCCAAAGGAATTTGAAAGGTGCACAAAGAGATGGTTAGGAGGAGATCACCGAGACACAAAAGAAAAATGGCTGGTAGGAGAGCTTTCCCCATGGGAAACGTCAAGCGAAAAGATAGACCCATGCGGTTTATAAAGAGGGCGAGAGGTAATGAGTCGAGATGGAAGGGTTATGAGCTAAGCTGTGATCATTGGTTATTTCACATAGAAATATAGTAGGGGCACAATGGAATAATAAGAATAACAAATAAAAAGTGTCAGGATAGGGAGCTCCAGCCTTTACACCAACCCATGGTCATTTCACATAGAAATGAGACCAACTGCATGGAGCATTAACAAATGAATTTGGCCCACAAAGGGCTTAAAAGGGCTTAGCGCCCAAAAGCCTTCGTTAATAGTGGGTCAAAAATAGTTAAAAGTGCCAGGGGAAAAGGGGCTTAAGCTAAAAAAGGAGGAACTATCAGTTTGGCAGTTAATTTAGTAGTTAAGCCAAAGTGAACTATAGATAAAAATAGAAGAGGCACTATTAAAACTTGTTAAAAGGCTAGAATACTAAATTAGGAAAATAAACTTAATTTAACATGCACGAAAGGGTGGTTAAGGTCAGATAAATTGTAGAGGACATCCAAAAGGCTGAAATAAACATGAAAAAGGCAAAAAATTAGGATGCACGCAACAATCAAAGAAAATAACCAAAAGCCAAGAATATCAAGCCAAATTCTTTATAAGAAGGCTGGAGAAAACAAGTTTTTGTAGAGAGAAGAGATATTACATCTGGTGTGATTGAGTTGGATTGTTGCTAATGTTTCTCAATGATCAAATATTATTGAAGGTATTGGTGATTGAGGAACTTATTTGTTTTTTAATGTAGAGAAGGCAGTCATTGTTTCTACAATGAAAATGGATGAAACATGAACCAATGAGTGTCAAGAAAGTTATATCTTGCAAAATCATGGGTTGGTGCTCCTTCTAGTGGGTGTTGGAAAATATTTGGGGTTGTAGCTCCATTCAGTTGCAGCTGATAAATCATGGAGTCGTAGCTTCTTGTTGGTTGTAGCCATAACTTTGTAACAACAAGTTGTAGCTTTCCCTATGAATAAATTGAAGAGCAGTTTTGAAGAAGTTATTTGTTCTTTGTGTGTTCCATTGATTGCTGAAATTATTTCTTGTCATACTTATTGTTGAAATTACTCTTTGATGTTATATTGTTCTTACACAAACTGAAAATAAAGTTTTTTAATTGGTAAATTTCCTACAATATTGATTGACCCCCACCCCCTTAGTATTGTCCTAGTTTCCAACAAGGTTTTTACTAGAACAAGAAGATTTGAAAGTTTCTCAGTATGGATATGCATGTACTCCTTGCGACAAGAGTTTTGGGATGAATAGACTTTAGCTGGCATCATAAATACATTTGCGCCATACGTCAAAATCATTTGACGAAACCAAGTAGACAAGACACATCTCCTATGTGATAATTTGTGTCTGTATGAACATCTTTAGGCCACTACCAAAGTCTATCAAGCTATACTACCAAGGAGAAATGTGATGGAAAACTCTTTATTATGAGCACATTCCCTTTCGATTTTTTTGTTTCCATAAATATGACCATTTGTGCTGAAATTGATCATTACTAGCTTCCACTATAAATGTGGTAGTTGCAAGTTCCCACGATGAAGACAGATTCACAAAAGTTGGAGGTAAGAGCTCAAGCACTCAGAAAAAATCCATAAAACGTTCAATGTGTTAGCTAACAAAGTGGGTTCTTCCTCTCAAAACCTTTTCCCCCATATCTACCTTGTCCTCTAACGACCTCACAGGTACTACTCCATTGCCTCAGGTCGATATATACAAATCCAGCCTTCAACCCACCACCTTCAAGGCCCAAATCCCATGAGAAGTTAATGCACTGAATATGTAGCCTCTGAAATATCATCTACAAATACCCTCTAGATATCACTGGTATGGCCTTGGAACTAGTCAATCGGATGGAATTGAATGACTTTGATCTCCTAAATCTGGCAAAGGCCTGGAAGGGTAAGGACCACTTTACCCTTCTTGACACCATGTAAATCTCTTGGGATGGGATTATTCCAAACTATGCCAGGAAGGAGTCAAAACCTCAATTGGCACCTCAAACTCAAGCTTGCTCAGAGTCTAATCTCAAAATATGAAAGAATCCTTAAAGCGAAATTGAGAAGAGAAAAAGGCAGGAACAAGATAAACGAGAAACATATGAGGTAAATAGGGGGTGTGTTTGTTAATAAAGGATGTATCAGAGTAATATCGAATGTGTTTCCCAAAACCAACATAGTCCTGAAATGTTGATCATCTCGTGGAATATACGAGGCCTCAACTGCAAAGGGAAACAAATCCTTGAAGAAAAATAGTTACTCAAAACATCTAGATATATCAAATGATACAAGAAACAAAATCAACTAATAAATTTCTTTCTCAACTGGTTATTAGATGGGGACAATACTATTTTATGTCAAGAATAGATTTGTAGGGTGATTCTACTAGTCTAACCATTATATGGAATGCTCAAGAGTTTTAGATCATCAACATGTTCATTACTAATCATATCCTTATAATTTAGTTTCAATTGATAGGAACCATTGAAATATGTTTTCTCTCAAATGTATATGGGCCTACTCATGCTTGAGACAAGGAGATATTTATCCATAAACCTTCTTACATGCATCAACTTCTTACTCCCCGACACTTCAATTTGGGTGAGGATTTTAAATGCATAAAGTCATTGTAGGAAAAAGGAGGTGGTGTTCAACGAATCGATGTAACATTAGTCTAATTATAGGATCTTTTATCCACAGTATATCTACATGAATTGGAGTCTATCAATGGTAATTTCACTTGGAACAATCATAGGTGAGGAGAGCAGTAAGTTGCATCTAAGTTTGATCATTTCATTGTCTCGAATTCTATTACGAATTCGGACATGTTTATGTAGGCATCCATTCCTCCAAGTCATGGATATGACCATTGGTCCATTTGTCTTAGCATAGACATTTAATCAAGACCTCGCAATCAATCATTCTACTTTGAAAAAAATTGGCTTCAACATGTAGAATTTCAAGAGAATACCAAAAAATGGTGGGAGGATAAATATGACCTAGAAAGTTCCGATATGTTTAGGTTGCAATTTTTTTTAAAACATATAAAATGATGATTAAAAGGATGGAATAAGTATAAATTTGAAAACATCCTAGAAGGGAAAAAAATCTTGAGAAAAAAATGGAATCCATTCAATAGGAAGCTATCTCAAATGGCAGATCTGACACCCTCATTACAGAAGAGGCTATCATGCTCACTTAGCTAGAAGAACGTTAGGAACAAGAGGAACTCCTTTAGCAACATAAATATATATTTTGATGCCTAATTGAGGGAAAAAAAAATATCCTTCTTTCATAAATCTATGTTGCAAAATTGGCACCATAATAAAATTTCCTCCAGCAAAATATCTACCAGTGAAAAGCTACACAATCTACACAATTTGAAGAAATCACACAAGAACTCATATGACACTTCAAAGGAATTCTAATAGAGTCTAGTATTCACAAAAGCATTGCAATATGAACCATCACATCTTAAAAATATGAGCCAGTATAGAACAAAATGTTTCCCTACCCAAAGAAATAAAAATGGAGGAAGTTGAGGCTATCATTAAAGGGATTCCATGCAACAAAGCTCCTCGCCTCAATGGCATCACCATTGAATTCTTCCAAACTTCTTGGAAAATAGTAGGTGAAAAGGTATGGTTATCCATGGATCAATCTCAAAAAATTTGATCCATCCTAAGAGCCCTCAATTCCACATTCCTTTCCCTAGTTTTTAACAAAGTGAATGCGAAAGAACCAAGTGGCTTCAAACCCATTACTCTTTATAAAATTATTTATAAAGATCATTACAAAAATTATTTCAAATAGATTAAAGCCCCTCCTCCCTAATCTTATATCCCTTGAGAAAAAAAGGTTCATGGATGGGTGAAAAATTCTTGATGGGATCATGGTAGCTTATGAAGTCATCCATTCAATAAAGTTTCAATGAAAACCATGGGTTCTCTTAAAGTTTGATCTATTGAAGGTTTTTATTAAGCTCGGTTGGGATAGTTTGCTCCAAATTATCTGGGCTACTTACTTTTCCTCTGAATGGACTATGTGTGTTGGAAATATCTTATTATCTCCTTCATTTTTTATCCTTTTAAATAGATCCCCATTAGTGAAATTCAATGTTGACATTGATGCCAACAAGCTCTTGGTGTGGCTATTCATATGCATGAGTTATGAGTCCTTAGTGTTAGATGATTGGTGATGGTCTTGTTAGTTGACATTGATTTCAACATCTTATAACTAGACCATAGTGGAGAGCTTCTCATGTGTGTTGATTGGAGATGCTAATGTTGTAGGAGGTCGGAGCACTGCTCATGGTGTGTTTATTGGAGATGGTTTTGTTGTAGGAAGTTAGAGTGTTGCTCTTGGTGCTGCATATGTTTCTACATGTCTTAGAGACATTGATTTGCTGTTATATCTGTTAAATTGTGGTTTCATGTTGTTTTAGGTGCTTCCATCAGTGTTGAGGTAGTTGGATGTGATGTTGCTGCCCAAGGGAGCGGTGATGTGTTGTTGCTGCAAGTGTTAGATATGCTGTTATAGATGTTAGAGGTGTGTTGTGTTGTACAAAAACCCCCCATTTCATAAAATTTTTATTTTCAAAACTATAATATGAATAGGTCCCTTTTAGATTAAATTAGTATCAACTTATCATTATTCAAAAGGTCCGAAAAGAAATAAAACATTATAAACCTTTTTGATAAATCACTTAATCGGTCTTATAATAAAAAATGAATAATCCTTTATTATTGGGATAAAGCGATCGCAAGATCGCATATCGCAATAACAAAGGATGCATGACATAAGACCCATTGGTTTTCCCCGATGCGACAATGCACAAATGACTATCAGATATAGGGAAGGCAAGCGATCATAACACAAGGCCCCTCTCTTTGCTCCGATGCGATATCACTATCGGCAATCGGGGAATGTAGCATGCATACATCTAAAGCCCTCGTTTAGAAACTCCCCATGCGAATTGGCGATATCGCTATCATCGATCAAGGATTCTGAAAGAACACCAATATAACAACTTAAGTATTCCCCCGATCGCCGATTGCGATAAAGCTAGGCGCAGATTTCAAAAAAGATTCATAAGGCCGGGATATATTATGGTTAATTAGTATTAAAGGCCTTTCTCTTCCTGATAGTGATTCACTTACGCTCAACCGCCAAAAAATCAAAGCCACGCTTAAATGAATTATTTGGCCAATAAACGATATGATGAGCATTTAAAGGATTGACAGGTTTAAACGGCCATTTAATGGAACAGTAAGGCCAAAATCTCTTCAGAGATTGTATCCGCGGCCACCTTAAGTTAATCCTCCATTATTCATTGATTAATATATCTCGTTCATATTTGGTTTCTGCCACCAATTCTCCGCATTACGTTCATTTTCTCTCCTGTGCAGAGCTCCTCCGAAGTAGCGAATTCAAGCCAAATGGGGAAGAAATCTAAGAAAACTGGAACAACTTCAGCTTCCGCAGTAACAAGACAACACATTGCCGATCCAGGACCAAGCAAAAAGGGACTAATCTCGGACACCACATGTCTAGGACTTGGTAAAACTACTTGGCTGAGCATCTACAATCTGATTGAGGCCGAAGAGCCTGAGGTAACAACAGTGCAAGCCACAGCAGACCCGACCCAGAAGTCTGGTGCTACTTTAAAGGATTTAGCCGACTCTTACCTTCATCGGATAGCAGCCCGAGAGCAAATCCTCCCATATATAGATGTGGTAAGATGGGAAATTGAAGAAATCCCAATCACAAACAAAACATTTTGCACCATCGACGGGAGAGTGTTCGGCTTGTTTCAACCCGATGATTTGAGGCAAATGTACCATTTGCCTGCACCGAAGAAGAAGTACAACAAAGCATTTCTGGAGAAGTTCAGAAATGAAAATGACATTGAATCAGAACCTATATGGGATTGGAGGCAAAACCCAGCGAAACACAAGCATGAGTCTTTGGGTAAGTACTCTGTCGATTCCTTGTGTTCTCCTTATTGTTATGCTGGAGTAATGATGTGTAGGATTTGGGGGTTACATGATTCCTCAAACTTCACTATAGAAATGGTACCTTTAATGGAAGCAGCATGCAATAGTGAAATAATGGATTGGGGAAATATAATGTCTAATAAGTTAGCAATGGCGGTTCTTGAATTTAGAAACAAATCCCGCGTTACTGAAAGGTTCATTCCTCCATTTTCCTATAGTGCCTATATCTTGGATACCCTCTGTTTTAATTCCAAATTTCCTGTGCTAGGGTGGAAATGGTCTCCACAAGACCCCATGCCCATTCATATATACCACCAGAAGTTGTGGAAAGCCCACTATAAACACCACCTATATCAAGTTTGCAATGGATTTATGCTACCCATTCACTATGCCATTTTTGACAAACCTACTCCTAAGATTTCCTCACAAGCAGAGATTGACTTGACAGCCATAGGGAGATGGTTCGGAGAAGAAAAATTCACCTATGTAAGAGTTTTCAGTAGTCATGCCAAGCCTCATGTCCTCCCCTTTATATACACCCGACAAACTATTGGCCCGAGAGATAGCATATCGGCTTACATCCGAAGGAGTTACACAGACTCTAAGGAATAAAAAGAAGCAGGTTTGGCCTCCTTTTCCTCTAAGGTGTGGCGTTTATGCTCTGCATGACTATAAACATGCAGAGAAAGAAGCAGACAAAATTAATACACTGAATCTCGCCACTCTTCTTAATAGGCGGTTTGATCCAAACAAAGTCGCCTACAATGCACTTGAACAGGCAAAACTAACTAAATTTGAACATAAAGATGATGAGTTTGATGACCTGTTCTCCTCAGCCGAGTCATTATTTCAGGTTCAAGCACTAGCCAGAATGAGATATCATGATGATGGGTTAGTTGAATTTAACAGACTTAGAGAGCAGAGGTTGCAAACTCTGCCTCTAGATCTGTTAGCAACGGCTCCGATGACACAGTCAAGTGAACCTGAACAACGACTTACCAATGAACCTCATGCTACATCAGAAATTGCTGGAGAAATCCAAACAAAAGAGTAGGAGGAAGTGCAGAGGAAAGAGCAGGAGGAAGTGCAGAGGAAAGAGTAGGAGCAGAGCAGCACAGACATGAATGTCGATGCCCAGATTGACCCGAAGTTGCTCCAGGAATGGCAGCAATTCGATTCAATCATAAGCAATATTGAAAACTCAAAGGAAGCTGATACATCTAAAGCGGCTGATACACAGGATACAACATCAAAAGAGGTTCCAAGTGGAACCAGCAGCCTACCCCCTTCTACAGAAATAGAGATAATTCCCAAAGATCCTTCGGATCAGATCATTTTGCAAGTGGAGGATATAACTCTGTTGGATGTCTTTTATAGCCCAAAGCACAGGGCTGTAGTAAAGAGACAGTGGAAAAGGAGAATGATTGATCAACCTTCCCTATTCCCTGAACAAACAGTGACAGCCAATGTGGTTTGGAAAGAGGAGTTTGATCCTTCTAATGACCTAACAAAATTGTCCCAATATGTTGGAGCCTATTCGGCGGCCACCATGGACAAGGCATCATAAGTGACTAATCTGTTAAGAGAAAAGGACCAAGCAATCGCCTCGCTACAAGCACAGTTATTGGAGGCACAACAGAAAGCAGAGAAACTCGAACAATAGTTGTCTACGCAGCAACAAATTAATGATCAATTGAATAAACAATTGCAGGAAGAGAAACAAAGGATTGATTCAAGTGCAATTCAAAAGCAGAAAGAGCTGTCGGAAGCATTGGCAAAATTGAAAGCAGTGAATGAACAGATGGTGAAGTCAAAAGATGAGCAAATTGCTCAATTATCAGGCCAAATAGAAAAGTCCAAGAATCTTCCACAGCCTGCCGAGTTCAGAGCAGAAGCACTACAGATTAACAAAGCATTGGTAACACAAATAAGACTATTATGTCAGAAAATCGCTCAAGCAGAACCCCTATGTGACATAACAGCATCAATAATCGATAAATCAGTTGATGCTAGAACAGACTTGGAGCAGGTCGATGAGACCTTGACCAATTTTCTTGAGTGGCAAGACACTGATGAGGGACAAGCAGCTAATTTGCCAAAAATCTTAGAATCCCATAAAGAGATCCTATTTATGGAATGGCAGTCCCAGTTAATGAAGGGAGAGAGAGCAGTTTCCAGATGCAAATTAACCACAAGTAATTTGGTTGAATTGATTAATGATACTCTCTACTTATCTAACATGATCTCTCAATGTACCCCAGGTAAATTACTATCAGCTAAAACATTGGAGCACTCATGTTATCAAGAGCTGGAAAAGAATGGGAGATTGATTGCAGGTATTAACAGTTTGACTTGGGACACCTATTGGTTGTTCCTAGTAAAACCATACAGCCAGAGAGCTGCTCTCAAGTGCCTAACAGATGCAATCGGGTGTATCATTCCAGATATACAAGGTGCCACCTATGCTGCTCAACTCAATTCTCGTCTCAGCCGCCCACCAGAAGTGGAACCAATGCTAGCAATATGCCAACTCAGGTCGAAAGGCAAACAACCAAAGTGATGAATCATGCTGCCGACTGCCAGATTGCTATGTGGAAGATACTCCAAATCAAGTTGTACCAATTAAGTAGCATTTTAATTTCATAGTTAGTTAGTTTTAATCAATTATTTATAGACCCTGTCAATGCATTGGAAAGGGTCGTAAGTTTTTGTATATGACTTAAACCTGAAGTTGCACTACTGTACTTCAGGCATATTTTTATAAAGACTGGGCCAATTATTCCAATTTTGATAACGAATCTTTTATGTGGATGTGCACTACTGCCTTTATTTAAAAGTATTTCTGAGTCGGAAGAAGGAATTCAAATAGCGATCGATGTTGGGAATGATTTGCAGCTCATATGGTACTACTATCTATGTTTGAGTTCATTCTTTTTATGTGAATTGTTGTTTGATCGCTCTTGCTATTATCGGATATATGCGTGTGTTTTTAACAACATTCTTTATAATTTCCACTACTGGATGTTTACAGCATGCTTTTCTTTTATCATACATATATCGGTAATATAAAAGGATAAGTGTAACAATGCTTTTTTAATCACTTTGTTCAACTATTTGAACAAAGCAATCATTAAGTAAATGAATGTCTATGTTTATTGTGTAGAGTCATCTATATGCCTATCGATGAACACAGATCATCAAGCATTGCACTTAAAAGAATAGAAGCCTCCCGGGATAGAATAGTCATTTATGTTTTCTCTGTTAGAATAAGTCATCCACTCATTATCATTTATTAGAAAACCAATCACTCATCCATCCCCTTTTATTCATTATTGGGAAACTGGTCCCATTATATCCAGTCGGAGCCACCATCCCAAATGGAAAAGGAGCTGTATTAAGGTCCGGACCGGGTGGTTATCCCCCAATGTTGATACAAAGATTTTTGGGGCATCAACATTTTTGGCGCTAGAAGGAGGGCCTGAACTATGAATGGCGAGCAAATCAAAATCTACAGACCATTCTGCGAGTAAATCTCCCTCCACATCACCTCGTACTTCCCAATTGCATGCTAGTTCTCCAGTATCCAAGCAAGAAGAAGAGGAATCAACTACCACTGCTCAAACCCACAATAATCCAGAACGATTAAGTCCTGAGTCCCATGAAGTTCAATTACTCATCCATAAACTTCAAGGCTTCTCGATATCACCACAGGAAGCTCCAACCCCATATGTTTTCTATAGGCTACAACCCACAAGAGGATCCTACCTCAACCAACTCCAACTAGATATTTATGAAACCTCAACTTGAAAGGAGACTACCATCCCTAATGCAAGCACGAAATCACAATATGCTTGTTTACCTGGTCATAAATTATGCATATCTCCATCTTGATTTGTGCATCTTCTTCCCTTCAAATCTGCTTCACATTAGCTTCATAAGTGCCAGGTAACTAATGCATAATCTCTCAATCAACTCCGTCACATTCTCCCATTCTATAGCCTTGTTTATGCCTTCCAAAATCGCATATTTTATAGATATAGTTTGTTGGTTGTTTGTATCCCACATAATAATGCGAAGTGAATAGGCTTGACTCTTCGCCTTGCACTCATTCGTTTCCAAACTCTTCATAATATTAGATTAAAAAAAATAAAGATCCAATATTAATTTCATCCACATGTAATGATTAAATACATCAAAGTAATGCTAACATCAAGTAAAATTCTTTGCAACATATTTGTCTTTGCCTTGGAGTCTTGCGTTTTCATCACAATAATTCAGCTTAACAAAAAATTAGTGTCACCACAAATTCTTCATTAAACATTTTCTGCAACATTATCCAAGCATCAATCCATCAACATGCCATCAACATGAGCATCAATATTCTATCAAACCATCAATGTATCTACTGCTCATTTGTCCTTTCTCCTGCATACCTTGTCTTCTTTTGATTCGTGTTTCTCCTTGCCTTGTTGCTACTTTGCTACTCCTTTTCCATGCTATTGCTTCTTTGTCTTTACTAGTCTTGTGCTTCTCCTATGCCTTTTTTGGTCTTGTGCTGCACCTTTGCCTTGCTCCTCCTATGTTCCTTGTTTCTGCATACCTTGCTGCTACTCCTTTGACATGCTACTCATTCTTTGCCAGTAATGACAATAATGCCATCAAGAAGTCATTGAACCTTTAGTTTGTTTCATAATAATTAATTTTATGATGAAAATTGTTAAGATGTTCTTATGCAAGCTTTTCTTTGAAACCAAAAGATCTACGAAAGATAAAGACTTCTCATTTGGGATTTATTTTAACTCATGAGTGTTATTCACCATTTTAATTTTAAAGCCTAATTGCTTAGAACTCTACAACATTAAAACTTATTAAAGTCTCAACATAAGGAAAACACACACATTCTTATCTTCTTTTACTCTTTTGTTGAGATATTTGTATAATTAGTCTTGTTGGGGTTTGTCTTTTAAATTTGGGCTTTTCTTTTAGCTTCTTATTTCCTCATTTTGACATGTGTAGAGGTTGTTAATTTCTTTTTCACTTTATTTTGGATTTATTTTTCTTTTCGACATTTCTCATGATTTGATTTTTGTGAATCTTCTAAGATTTATGTGGAAGGTCAATTCTATTCACCCAACTTTGGTTGGTATTCATGGGAAATTTTTATTCTGTCAATTTCATGAGTTTCATTTATCATTAAAGGTATATATTTATGGAATCCTATAGCCCTCTTGCTTTAAATATTTTCCATGGAGGGACATGTATCCTTTCTAAGTATGAGGAAGAGCAATTGGAAGGATGAGGAAGAGAAGATTTGAAACAATGGAATTGCTCCAACAAGAAGGGGAAAAAAATTGGCCAATCAATTTATTGGTATAAATATATTTCTCCCACAACTCCCTCATTTTGGTTTTCATTTTGTAACTATAAATATGGATGTTAGAGAATGATAAATGGGGTTCCTCTTCTATATTCCTAGGGAATTATGAAGCACTATTGTAAGGGATTATCGAGTTGTAGAAGTAGGACAAAAAGCTCATATCTGAGTCACTGGGATTTGTATTTTTCAAATTTGGACTTTGTATTATAAGCAAATATTGCACTATTACAACTCTTCCTTTTAATGGTAGAGTGTTTGATTTGTGAGAGATTGTTGGAGGTCAGTTCATGGAATAGAGCACAAAGACCAGGTTTTAATAATTTTTTATTTTAAATACTATTATTTGTAATCCAAATTTCATTTTGAATAGCAGATTTGTGTGAAGCTTTCTTATATTATGCACTATTCTTTGATGTTAATTCTTGCCTTTTCAATTAGCTATCTAGTTCATGAGCCTAATAGATATTGTTATCACTCCGTAATTTTCTTAAGGCTAAAGAAAGAAATCACTGAGGTAACCACAAACCTACTTTGGAGATTAGGATCTAACCTTCCTAATGCTCAGAGAGGGTTATCTCTTAATGATTTAACTTTGTTGTTTTAATTGATTTTAGGATAGTTATGTAAGCTTGAATTGGTTTTGATTATAATTGTTGGTGGAATTACTAATTTAGATGGATAGATGACTGTCTATTTCCATTGAGCTATGAAGTCAATATATCAAGAAAACAGAACAGAAGCAAATTATAAAAGCAATGTTACAGGGCAAGGTAGCTGAGCAATATCAGATCTCAAGGTTGGGATGGTGAAATGATTTTCAATCGGAATCAAGGAGTAATTAAGGATTCCTTAAGCCGGATAATGAAGGAAGTGAAAGAGATCAACCATGATGGGAGAGAAATCAAGGATTCTCAGATCTGGATATCGAGTAAGACATAGAAATGTATAATAGTAAGAGCAGAGTGTACTTAAACAATTTCCGCAATAACATTCCTGTTATACCATTCAAATTTAGAAAACATTCAAGTTTATGGAATACTTTACAGAAGAACATGAACAATTGAAATATACTCCACTGAAGTGGCTCAACACATGAATCTTGTAAAGAAATGCTTCTATTATTTTCCCTATCTGTCAACTGAAAAAGTACAGTAAACCCTTAGGTTGTAGATGAGTTCACCTATAGAAATGTTCAGAAATCCCCCTTAATACTTCAAAAGAAGTATATATACAAAATTTACAAATTGTTTACAATAAATGTTGTCTCTAACAGATAGGACATTTTTAGACTATAGATGAACTAAAAAGCTCTAACTGCTGCAGATTAATAGTTATGGTGGAATGTGCTGTGGAAATGTTGTTGATGTGGAAGTGGGAGTAGGTAGGATGTGGACCCAAATTTGTGGTTGTGCTTGCAGATGAACTATCAGATGCAGATGTATGTCTCTTTATCTTAGTAATTCAGTCAACTGCTTGCTGATCCTCTGACTTGATAATTTGAGACTTCCCTCAGTGATGGTTGATCCTGTGACTGCCCTGTTGTTTCATCATGCATTAGTGTCACAAAATATTTTGGAAAATATAATATATATATATATATATATTTGAATAATTTTTCCAAAATATTTTAAATGAAATTTCTACAAAACCATGTGTAATTTTGTTCCTATTACTCCTTCCTCTATAAATTCATTTTATCTGTATTTAAATTCCTTTTACCCTTGTAGAATACCTGGATGGTTTTGCAAAACCATGTGTTGATTTGTATGGTTGGAAGGGTATTCTCACTTTACTCTTTTATTTTTACCTACCACATGTTTTTACACCTATAAATTGATTTCACCATAACTATAAATTGATTTCACCTTAATCTTATATCGTGAAATTCATTTAGATGAATGTTATCTTTGCTCACCTGTACAATAATTTCATGTGAAATTTTCCCTTTTATTTTCTTTGATAAATTCATGGCATCCATGAATTTTATTTCATGTGTCACTGTAAAACCATTTTAACTTTGAATCTCATTCCACAACCTTAGTCTCATATTGCCTGTAGCTTTATAATTTTACCTCAAGTATGGTTTCACCCGTAGCTTTGAAATATTACCGTATTTTCATATCTCTATATTTCACTTGAAATTAATCCACCTATATTCTAGTAACATTTATAAGATTCAAAATCAAAATAGTTAATGGTTTATCACACCGCTTTTGAGTGGTAGGTGGTATTTTTTCAGAGGACGCGATATAACGTGGGGCTGCCACGTAGTAAAAGGATGGGCTCGGAAAACCACTAATCTCGCGTGCTTTTTGAGTGTTAAGTGTTGGATGAGTTGACCATGCGATATGCAATTTTAACTGTTAATTTATTATTACTGAATCTCGAGGCAAATAAAAATGAAGCGGATTTAATTCTCAGTGCGAGGTGGGCCATTGGTTGACTTTGTAGGGGGGAAAGGTAGTATGGTTTTGCTGGGAGAAATTAATATAATACCCAATACTTTATATTAATAGGGTTTGGTGAAGTAAGGGGTAAAAAGAGGGATTATATATATATATATATATATATATATATATATCCTTTTTCCTTTATGGGATTTATCTCTATTTTAACCATCACTGCCTCTATGTAAATGATCTCTTCTTGATTTGTGATAATTGTCTTTTCCTTCTGAATAAAGCATTTGAATACATTTCCTTACGAATCTTGGAGTAAACAAGTTTTGGAACTAGTATCAAAATTGTTTGTCCAAGCTACCATTATGCTAATCACCCACAAAATAAAACAATCATTAATAAAGCATAGGTCTACGGGGTAGACAATCAATGGATTTATTGGGTTGAGATGTTTTTGGATGGAGTCCAGACTATGGATGGCTCAATTCTGTTTGGAAAAGGATTTTCTTTTTAAATATAGGTAAGGGAATGGCAGAATTTCATATTGTAAAAAGTCTGTGATTTTTCACATTGTGCAGGTGCGGTTAGATGGTTTACCGCACAACAATGGATGATAGGGCTTCTAGGGATACACAGTGTAGCAGTTGGAGGAGGTTTTAGGGTAGGAGGAGACAGTTGGAGGTCGATCTTCTAAGGGGGTTGTCGTGGAACAGGAGGTGGTTTTGTGGCATATCACACCGCTTTTGAGTGGAGGGTAGTATTTTTTGAGACAATGCGATATAACATAGGGCTGCCACATACCAAAAGGGTGCTCGGGAAAAACCACGAACCTTGCGTGCTTTTGGGATTTTAACTGTCAGACGATGGGAGGGCGCGATATGGATATGGGTCATGAGATTTGGAGGTGGGAGATTGGAGGGTTATCGTGTGGCTAAGTTGCAAGGGTTGAGTCGAGGTGGGGTTGGCGGGGCCCGAGGATTAATAATGCGGTGTGTTACATATAATCAAAGGTTTAGTGAGGGTCGGGGATTTATACAGTGGGGGGGTAATATACATAAAGTGGAACTATAGGTTCGAAGATAACTTAGGATAAGGGGGTTTAGTGGGTTTTTAAGGGAAAAGGGGGAAATTAATAAGGGGAAAATGATTTCTAAAGGGAAAAATGTGAAATCAAAGGGAAAAAAGGGTTAAAATGAGGAGAAAGGGTATTTTACAAGGGAAATGAAAGGGAAGTGTCATGCGGAAAGAGTCGATAATGCGGACAAAACCGACCTCCCTAGAAGCAAAGGCTTTCTAGTGACAAACAAGACAAATAAACACTACCTTTCTCTAAACATGCATCGAAAATACAAGTAATCAGGTGATTGTAACATACCTTTAGTCCAACGCTTTGTAGTAGTCCAGCCTCGCCGATCCGGATGAGCTCCTCCTTCTCTTCGAAACCTGCATTCACTAACAAGCCAAAAGATTAAATAGCACCTGATAAACTCATAAAACAATACATATTCATCATACAGACCAAGGAGTATATGAAACAAATCATGAATAACAACCTGTTGAGAAAAATGAGTTCATTTGTATTAAGTGGAAACAAAAGAAACCATTACAACCTGAGCCTTGGTGTTGTGCAGGTCCCTCCTAGGGTCCAGCA
The DNA here is from genome assembly GCA_031772625.1 of Pinus tabuliformis. Lineage (NCBI taxonomy): Eukaryota > Viridiplantae > Streptophyta > Pinopsida > Pinales > Pinaceae > Pinus > Pinus tabuliformis. The sequence goes on along the minus strand of CM062810.1, from coordinate 236,176,626 downwards.
AGAGTTTTCCTTTACTTTGATCAGCTCACCCACTCTCAAATAAGGCTAGGAAAGGATGGGAATCTCTCCTCTCAAGCTTTACAAGGGAGTCCTAATTCCAGCAGCATCTACCCTTAGGAATGTTCAGCTTTCATCCTCCTCTCCCTCTGGCCCAATGCCTGTATTTATAGTGCTCTAGAGGAAGTTATTCAGGTCCACCATCAATGGGATAAGTCCCTCTTTGGATGGGATAGCTCCCCTCTTGATGGGATAAGTTCCTCTTTGATAAGGATACATGAACCATCTGGAGGCGCACCATACACGTCAAACAAGCTTCTAGAATGCTCTAGAAATGACCACAAGTAACTTTTTTGGAGTGAAACTTGCGCCTTTTGACCTTTACAGGAGTACGCACCCATTTCTTTACAGACAGAGCGTACAAGTACGCAGGTATTGTGAACTTGGGGTGCGTACACGCAGGTAAGGTTAAGAGAAACTGCGTACCCAGAGATATATAGATTTTTAATGACTTTCTCTCTTTCTTGGAGTTTGACATGGAGAGCAGAGGTATGAGGCTTGCCAAGGAGGATAGTATGACAGTTGATGGAGCCATACTAACTGCAAATAGTCATGGTGAAAAATTTTAGTGTAACAGATTGCCCCCTAAAGTGCGAAGCCTGTAGTAGATAAGGGTTTCATATCATCTAGGAAGGGTGAAGTACTTTATCATTTCAAGGATTATCTTGTGGAGAGCCCAGTCGGAACCTGCAAGTATTCAACACAAAATACATATATAAGATCATATCATCGCTGAGGTAGGCATTCCCATGCTCAGATTGAAAACTTTAACTAATTGACTATCTACTGCTCTGATACAGGAATGATTTTGCAGTACATCATAATCATAGACTTTTTGTAGACAGTGTATGGACGCAGCCATCTGTTTATAGTTGGTCTACTATATAATGAATACAAAACTCCTCGCAGCCTGGATGGTGGAAACTAGATCCAGGGTCTTCATTTCTACTTCCCGAACAGGTACAATTCTATCCATGCGAATAAATGAGTTGATGTCGAACATGGTAGAAACCACTTGATTACCAGTCAGTGATGTAAACTGTTAACAAGTGTGAGAGAGACCACCAGTGATGTCAATGGTTCTCAAAGTACCCAGTACAATCCATGAGATGTGAATGAATGAGTTGATGTCGAACATTTCACGGAATCCTTCGATCGAAAGTCAATGATGTAAACCGTCGTCAAAGGCGAGAAACCTGCCATTGATGCATGCAGACTTCAAGGTACTGACGATTCCTAGGTCATCTTTTTAGATAATGTGCTGATGTCGATAGAAAGCGACCCGTTGCAGGCAAGCCCACAACACGAAATCATAGATCAAGTTGAAGAAATGTAGCTGTAAGGACTGACTCAGGGATGGTCAAGATGGATGACGGGTATTTTGCAGATGAATGGTTTATATGCAGAGACCTCTTGAACACATAACGACACGACAGATGGCTTGGTGACATTTGACCCAAAGTTAATACCCGACTGAAGACTTTCAATGTGGTTTTGATCAACTGTGAGGCAAAGGATTTCCCAACCCGGGTGAATGCAAAGTGTCGTGTTCAAGAGTGGTAATAAGGCTTCTTTTGAGACAAAGGATAACAAATAGGGTCATTTTTCTCTCTTTTCCCCCACCATTTCTGGAAAGTACCTCTTTATTTTTTACAAGCTTGAGGAGGATAACATATGCTTGATTATAAGCTCATCCTTTGGATGAGTCCAACTTAGTTTTGATTCGAACCCTAAGAAGGAGTGGTCCGTTCCTGTTTGTAATCGAACAGGTCCTTTACTGTGAAATTTTAACGAGTCCAGTATAGGAGAAACTCGGCGTTTTTCATTTTTAGAGAGTTTGAAAAAACTTAAGAAGACTCCAGGTTGAATTTTTTCGTAAAGTTGTGTCTCCCAAGCCCGAAAAAGTATAAAATAATACTTGAGAGAACCGCTTGATCTTGCGACCAAGGAGTACTTTCATGATTAGTGCCTCTGACTTAAAAAGTAAAAAGCGATCAAGGACACGTCATTTTATTTCCAGTATCGAGTTTGAAACGACAAAAACTCGACAATCTTTTCCTGTTTTTACAGTCAGAAAAGGGCTACAAGGGGACCGTCTTTTAATTCCGTTTTAACGAGTGTAAAAGAAACGCTCGGCAATCTTTTCATGTTTTAGGAGTCAGAAAAGGGCTTAAAAGATGACTCTGATGTTTTGGTTCGTGAAAAATGATAATTTTCCCTGAAAGTCCTTTTGTCCTGCACAAAAATGACACATTACTCATACCTGTTTAAGATAGGCAAAAATACATTGAAAAATATCCTTCCATGGTGAAAAATAAACAAACTTAGCATTCATTTATCCAAAAAACCTATAAAAAGACCTTTTACCATGTCATTTTTACCATTTTACTATTGAGGGAGAGAAAAGGGCTTTTGGCAAGAAACTTCCCGTGGACTTTGCGGAGAATCCGACCGTCGGAATCGAGCGCCGTCTCTTTCAGGTATTTCACAACATCTTCCTCTTTGTTTTCATCCATTTAGAATTTCATTTTAGGCCCTAGTTTGATTTTTTGGGGGCTTTGGGGTTTCAAGATCCGCTTTTCGGGGTACGCAGGTGCCCCATGGGTGACCTGCGTACCCCGACATTTTCTCCATTGGGAAAATGGCGGGTGTACGCAACCTACCTTCAGAGCAGCTGCGTACCCACGCTCTGTTTCTGAACGCGGGGTGCGTACTCCGCGCAAAGCATTTTTAAACCCCCAAATCTCAAATTTGGACCATTAATTTTTGATTTAGTGAATTCTAATGGATGTTTTCTGGTGTGTAGATTGCCCACCATGCTTGATTGGCATGAAAGAGAACACGAAGATGTCGATTTGGCCGCAATAGATCATCAACTTTCCATTGATGCTTTGAAGGCATGCAGTCTCTACAAATACTGGGACATACCTGGCATGAGGGCCCAGGTGCGATTCTTAGAGTGGCTGGTTGAAAGGTGGAACGTTCAGGATCAATGTTTTTACATCGGACGGCACCAGCTCGAGATAGAGCCCTCAGACATATACTTTCTCACTGGTTTGCCTAATAGGGGCGAGCAACTGTCTCTGTTCGGGACTAGGCCGGGTGGCCAATCCCTTGCTAGTCTTCGGCTAGAGTGGTGCAATAATCAGCACCAGGAGAAAGGGATAGAAATCAAATACATATCCCTGCCTGAACTTATGGTAATTGCCTTTATAGTTACCAGACTATGCGGTGCAGCCGCTTTGCACATTGCCACCGGGTCCCAAATGCGGATGGCGATTGATTGCTTCCGAGGCACCATTTTCAACTGGTGCGATGCTGTGTTGGCCAATATGAAAGGCCAACTGACTAGGGCAAAGAACGGGCAATTAAAGACCTTTGGGTATGGGCCTTTAGTTGTGAGCTTTGCCCTAGAGAGAGTTCCGATGTTGATCCCGCAGCATCTCACCGTTGCAGTTGGGCCTCCTCGGGAGCCAAAGTTGATGCGATGGGTTGCGGTGATGGCCCGACATCCTGATGAGGGAGCGGGAGTTGTCCGATTTCCTGCGGGTTACTTTCACTGGTTGGAGGACCAGGTCTTTGCGATCCAGGATTTTCCTTATGCCGGAGTAGATTTTCGCGGTGATCCGGACATGGTTCTTCCACAGGGAGAACAATGGGACGACAGAGGTACTTCATTTTTCACAAGTTTTTAAATTATTTACTTTTTTTTTTTGTTTTTTTATATCGTCTCAAAACTGACAGTGACAATTTTCAAAATGCAGATGTAGGTCCACAGCGTCCGGCCAATCTCCGGCCTTTCGAGAGAAGAGTACCAGTTGCACCAGCACCAGCCCCACAGGATGCGGCCGCAGAGACCTTAGCCGAGTTGGAACAGGACCTAGAGCGTCTTACGGCAGACATACCAGAGACGACTATAGACGATATTCCTATCCGACTTCAGCGCTATGTGGTCGCAGTCCCAGGACCTTTCAGGAGGTTCCTGTGTAGGGTAGCGCATGCAGTGGTGTCGTATAGAGAGCACCACCAGTGATTGGCTAGTCGCTTTTTGTAGACACATGTGACATTTTGGTTTTTTGTACTTATCATTTTTACCGATCATAAGGTGTTTTTCAACCTATGATCGAAGACGATGTATATTTTGACACACTCCTATCTATACATATCATTATTACCGGCTTATCTTGTTAAACATGTATGATGAAATGTTTTTAAATTTACATTTATGATTATCGCAAATGTCTGTCTAACATTCGAGAAGCAATTGCATCTGCTAATGTATTTAATGACCTTGGAATATGCTGATATTCAATGTAATCAAATTCACGTTCCAAGAGGCGCACTCTCAAAAATAACCTTAATAACACTGGATTTCTAATGGCATATACTCTATTAAGCTGTAATACAACGAGTTCAGAATCTAACCTCACTATCAAACTCCAAATCCCAAACGAAATAGATTCAGATAATAACTCAATCACTGCACTGTATTCTGTAATGTTGTTTGTTGTTTGACCGAGGCTCACCCCATGCATAGAAACTAACTCGTCAGAGGGCGAATAGATAACCCAAGCTGCGGAATAGATATTCTGTGTACTACGACAAGCACCATTAGCGAATCCAATGTACGTTTGGAGAGGCATCGACATCTGCAATATCAAGAGTAAAACCAAGATAAGCCAGAATAATGACGAAAAACACACTCTCTAAGCTAAGCACACTGTCTATACTAACAAACACACCAGCTAGAAAGAAAAACTAACCTAACTAAATCTCCATACCCATCATTTAAGCATAATACCTCTTTAAGTAAAGTCCATTTCTGGGCTTACCCAAAGAGTCCCCATCAAAATCTACCAGCTCATAGGCCCCTTTTTCTAGCTTTCGCTTGACAATGTAGGGCCCATGCCACATAGGAACGAATTTTCCAGCACCTAATTTATCGTTAGCTTGATCATATAATAGCACTAGGTCTCCTTCCGAAAAATTACGAGGGGTCACGTTGCGATCATACTGAGCTTTCATCCGTTTTACGTGAGTCTCGATTGCCAATGCAGCGTCACGTCGAGTCTCATCTAATTGAGCTAAGTATAATAAACGCTTCTCCTCTTCGGAAGTAGCTAGAAGTAATTCGACAGCCATTTGAAGTGACGGGATTTCGCATTCAATGGGCAGCACTGCTTCCAAACCATAAACTAGTTGGAAAGGAGTGAACCTGTTGATGTTTTCACTGAGGTTCGGTACGCCCAAAGCGCGGAAAATAACATGTTGTACCAATTCGACCGATGAATACCAATGATTCATCGGATCATGATATCTAAAACTTTGTTGATAGACTCAACCAGGCCATTGGCTTGTGGATAATAAGGAGTTGAGCTATCGTGACGCAAACCAAGCTGGCCTGTAAGTTCTGTCATCATAACGTTTCGAAAATGGCGCCCATGGTCAGTGATTATCGCTTGTGGGACACCAAACCTAGCAATAATATGATTGAATACGAAAATCGCAGCTGTCTTGCCGTCTGCCTCGAATGTAGGCATCGCCTCGGCCCACTTAGTAAAATAATCAACCGCAAGGATGATATACGCATGCCCCCCGGCCGAGTGAGGGTTACATGTAATAAAGTCGATACCCCATTTGGCAAAAGGACCAACGACAATTATAGGGTGGAGAGGAGCAGGTGGTGCGCGCATCTTGCGATCAAACACTTGACAGTTGTGGCATTTCCGGACCGCAATAATACAATCTTTAAACATGGACGGCAAGAAGTAGCCAGCACGCAACACCTTCTGAGCTGTGGCATACCCAGACATATGACCGCCACACGCTCCAGAATGGCAGTCATTCAAAACCCTTTCAGCTTCCTCATGAGTTAAGCAACGACGAAAAACCAAGTCTGCCCCACGGCGATAAAGAGTATCTCCAATAATTTTATACTGTTGGGACTGGAATCGAATTTTCCGACGTTCCGACTTTGAAAGTTTGGGCCGAAAGGATTGGGTTTGGAGATAGACAATTATATCCCCATACCACGGATCTAAAGTGCTGATCAGAAACAAAGATTCGTCCGCAATGGGTTCCTCTGCCACAGTTTCTGTGTCAGCACGCGGGAAATCACACATCAATTCCGTAAAAACTAAAGATTTCTTAGACTTAGACTTTTCAAATTCCAAGTCGAACTCCTGCAGGATAACGATCCATTTAGAGTACTTGCCCCCTAGCAATTGTTTAGTCAAAATGTAAATCATAGGGTTGCAATCCGAAATGACTGTAGTTTTACGGAGAAGAATGTAGTGACGAAAACGTTGGACAGCTTGAACAGCTGCCAAGGCCAATTTCTCCACATGTGAATATTGGAGCTCAGTGGGATTTAACGTCCGACTAAGGTAATAGATCACATCTTCCGTTCCGAATTTGTCTTCCTGTACTAAGACCATTCCAATGGTGGAATGAGCGGCGGCGAGGTACAAAAAGTAATCCTGGTTGTAGTTGGGAGGATGCAGCAACGGTGCATGGGTCAACGTGTGCTTTAGCGCATCAAAAGATTTCTGAGCTATCTCATCCCAAGAGAATTGAGCATTTTGTTTCAACAACCGAGTAAAACCCTTGGTAATCTCGTCGTAGTTAGGAATGAATCGGCGTAAAAAGTTTGCTTTCCCCTGCAAACTTTGGAGTTGGCGCAGACTCGAAGGAGGAGGCAATTTGATGATAGCTTCTACCTTCGAGGGATCGACGCGAATGCCGGATTTTGAAACTAAAAATCCCAGCAATCGTCCTACTTCTATGCAGAAGACACATTTGTGTGGGTTCAACCGTATACGATAATTCCTACACCTCATAAAAATTGCTCGTAAATGGACAAGGTGATCAGCTCGATGTAAGGAGTGAGCGGGTAAATCATCGAGATACGGTTGCAAAATGTGCTTGATGTCATGAAACGCATAAGACATCGCCCTTTGAAAAGTGGCTCCGGCATTCTTAAGCCCAAAAGGTAGTTTGCAATAAGAAAATATCCCCCATGGACAAATGAAAGCCGTTTTTGGTTGATCGGCAGGTAGAATATTGATTTGGTTGTAACCGGAAAAACCATCCATAAAGGAAAATATTTCACTGCCGGCACAATCATCAATTATTTGATCGATATAGGGTGTTGGATAGTTGTCCTTGGGACAAGAACGATTGATATCCCTATAGTCGATACATATTCTTATTGTTCCCTGTTTTTTGTTAATCGGAACAATATTTGATACCCAATCCGTTAACGGGATCGGATAAATGAAACCTGCTTTCAACAGCTTCTCAACTTCTGCTTTAATCGCAGCAGCTTTTCGTGGGTGAATCTGACGCAGACGTTGCCGGACGGGTTTAGCGTCCGGGTAAGTCTTGATTTCATGGACAACAATGGCGGGATCAATTCCTGGCATTTCCTCATAAGACCAAGCAAAAACGTCGTGGAATTCTTGAAATAGGGCCTTGTATGTTTGAATTTCGTCATCTGAACACGAGGCACCTATATGAATGTGTTCAACAATTCCGGGCTTTACTGAAATGTCGATGGAAATAGTACGAGAAATGTTTCCCAAATTCAGCTCTGAATCAGGATGTTTCATTGGACTCTGAGCGTCTTTGACATATTCAGCTATAAATATTGATGAGAAATCATTTTCAAAATGATCATCCTCAGGTAAAAACGAAGATCTATGATGGAGATCTTCCCATGGTAAATCGTCTACACACAGGACTTCACAAAGTTGTTCGTCAGATGACACAACTTCGGGAAACGTTATTAACTCCGAGGTTGACGCGAAAAGGGATTCCTCACGGACCACATTCATTTGGTCGATTTTGGTTGAACTTGGGTCGGAAAAAGACTACACGGCTTCATAGGCAATTTCATATGGACTCAAAGGCATTGCATCACCAAATGAGTCTATCTCAGATTCAGAAGGAACGATCCAAGGATCGTCGTAAACAATGGTGTCTGAAGTAATCATATGAATATATGCAAACGAAGACACGACGTTGATTGGAGGAAAAGGAAAAGTTCCCAGTAAACCGGCATCTTTAACTAATCCTACGCCAACATCCTTGTAAGGGATAGTCGTTTTACCGACATGCTGGATACTCTTTGAAGAGGCTGGGTCGGATGAAAAATAAGCCAGCTGGTCTATGGTTACGATCTTGCCATTGTGTGGAAACTTTATTACTCTGAAGACCGATGAAACGACCGCTGTCATAGCGTAAGACCAACTTCGACCCAAAAGAAGGTTGTAGTCTAGAGGGGCATCAACCACCTCCACATCCAGACTAACGGTTTTTCCTTCAACCCCTATAGGCAAATCCTGTAGAATGCCAAACGGATGGAACCCACGGCCATCAAAGGCCTTAAGAATTGTCGGGGATTGATTTAGTGAAGGAGAACCAAGCGATCTCCAGCACTGTATTGACATAATACACGTGGAAGCCCCCTCATCAATTACAGTCCGATGAATAGGCCTATTTTTTACTATCACTGGGATCTGGAAAGCCATCTGATGAGGCAAACGCGGTGTACTATTTTCTAGATCAAAGATTATGAGGTTCGGGTCCTGAACATCAACAGCTCCTATAGCCGACAAAAGTAATTTTCGCTGTGCTGGACATGATTGCAGCACTTCTAAAGCCGACATTGCTGAGGGTGAAACAGCTAAATCCTCAACAATGTTGTAATTCTGGGCCGCTCTCGCATGTGGATTGAAAGCAAACCTTCGAAGTACACCCTTGGCGGGCGGTTTTATTACTAAGTCAGGGTTAGGTTTCTCGATCTGTAGTGGATCGGAACCGGGAGCTGAGGTTGATGGATTTGAATGAGAAGATTCTGCTTCTTTCGATCCATCAACAAGACTTTTACTACCATAATCTTGCGATTGAGTCGCAATCCTCACATGAGACATCATCAATATGGGTTCTTCAGTGGCACCCGAGGAAGAACCTATCATCTTACTCTCCTGCTTTGGAAATGGATCTTTCAAAACAGCAGGAGTTGAGGAACCTTTGACGATTTTCACAACCTCGGCCTGATGGGGGAAATCTCTTGTAAAATGATCCTCTTCACAAATAAGACAAGGATATCAAGGTTTGCGCTTCTCGTCATTGGTTTCCGACTTTTCTGTTTTCTCCTTTGGAGTCTTGTCTGCTTTACCCTTCTTCTTACCTTTCTTCTTTCCACCGTTTTTTTATTTAGTCGTAGATGACTCTACAGCGTGAATATCAGCGGAAATTTCAGGAGAAGATTCTCCTGTCGGGGAATCTGGTAAGGGTATAATGGGCGAAGAATTCTTTGAAGACTTCTTCTTGCTTTTAGTATTTACCGTACCAATCATGCCATTAGCAGCATGAGATCCCGAAGGAGCAGCAGCGATTTGATTTGACTTTGGAAGATCTGGGATCTTTTCGTGTAACGTACCTGACTAAGTGTAAACTAAGTCAAGGTACTGCGCTTGAGCAATTACTTGCTCCTCAGTAACTACTCCGGCCTTAGCTACGTCTTCAGTAATCTTCGGTAATAATGATTTAACAAACCATTCAGCTAAGATTTGGTCCAGGATAAAAACTTTCACTAATCGCCGTCGACATCTCCATTCATGTATATGATCGGAAATATAAGTGGACGTCGACTATTTTAGTTAAGTTAGTAGCTCCGTGCCATTATCATATCTGACCGGCAACTGAAAATGAGTTAGGAACGAGGTAGCTAACTGACTAAAATTGTAAAAAGAGGCCCGTGGTAACTCAATGTATCACTTGGCGGCGAGACCAATGAGCGTACGCTGGAAAAGACGTAAGTGGATCGAATCATCTGAGATGGAATTTGAAGCACACCAGAGGTGGTAAGTCATCACATGATTGGATGGATCCTCTCCAGACTTACCTTCGAACTTGGGTATGTCACTGGGCAACTTATTTGGCAATGGCGGCCAGAACGGAAGATAATTTATTGGATCGTTCGTTAGGCGCGACAAGTCTGGTAAATCCAAAGTTGCGATAAACGGTAACTGCCGATTAGGATCCCTAAAACTCTGGGTCACAAGACGAGTCCCAGGAGGAGTATATCCAGGATAACTTGGAATAGGTATCGCATTCGGGATATTGTATCCTCCTGGAAAACCAGGATTAACCGGACCGTACTGGGGTTGCTGAGGTTGTTGATAAGTGTACCCAGGATACAGTTGATACTGGTAAACCGGCTGTTGGAAAGCAGGCCCGTATTGGTATTGTCCCTGGTATGGTTGATAAGCGAATTGGGGTTGACTAGTGACAACCGTACTTAAACCAGGTTGCCCTACAGGCATCTGAACCGTAGTTTGAATCGTAGATCCAGGCAATGGTAAAGATGTCTGAGGAGTAGTTGCAGAGACAGTAGAAACCGGAGCTGTCGATACTCCAGAAGCAAGTGTGGTTGAAGGAGCATATGTTGCGGTAGTTGCAGCAGTCGTTTGAGATGGAGTACTAGGTGCAATTGGCGACTGAGTAACTACCGAAGGTACAGAAGTTTGAACATTAGACTGGACTGGTTGCTGGGATGGACCAGCAACTAAAGGTTGTCCAGCTTGAGATGACAATTGTACGCTTGGCTGCAATACCTGTTGAACTTGCGATGGATCCCACACTATGTTCATTCCGAGGTATTGACCCATTACAGGTTGAGGATATTGAGATCCATAATCGGATTGAGGGTAGGATTGATAATTGAAAGGTACATTTCCCGTACCTTGAACATAAGATTTACCTTGAGGTGGTTGATAACCTTGACTCGAGTATTGACCTTGAGGTTGATAACCTTGAGGTAAATACTGATACTGGGGTTGACCTTGAGCTATAAATTGATACTGAGGTTGACCTTGGGGTACATATTGAGGCTGGGGTTGACCTTGAGGAATGTATTGTACTATGGGTACATACTGTCCTTGAGGTTGCCCCCCAGACGCAACTTGTGTACCTTGAGGTTGCCCCCCAGGCGTTAATTGAGGCTGCCCCCCAGGCGGTAATTGGCCACCTTGAGGTTGAGAACCGGGAACTGAACCTGACATCATGTAAATGTCCCCTACACCCAATGGTTTATTACCATTGTTTCCAGCTAATAACCCATGTTCAATGGGTTGAGGAGATGCTCCCGCAAAATTACCAGAAAGTTACTGATACCCAGAGGGAACAGAAGGACCGCCATACAAGAAAGATTCAGGAGATTGAGTGAACACAGACGACTGACCAGACATATTTACAGGAGTATAAATACCTCCAGGTGGAAAAGGAGTACGAGGTGGAGAAAAACTTATCCCTGAGTTGTCTAAATAATTGGTTAACGAAAGGTACCAAGTAGTACTTCTAGGAGGACTGTAAAAGATGGATTCACGCTCCCTTAGATCAATAGTAGGTTGATCTTCAAGGATAGTTACGCCAAATTCTTCCTCTGGAGCAAGTTCTTCAATAGCTATCAAACCAGCAGGAAGATTTTCAGTGATAACTCTTTCTACCCTAGGTGAATCAGGTGCACTAGAAGTTGGAGTAACAGGTTCAGATATTTCAGGTTCTTCGCCTATATCACTAGTAGATGAAAAACTACCAGCAAGCTCGGAAACTGCAACAGCTTCGCGATTATAACCTGTTTCTAGACCTTGGTAATCTGGATGGACTACCAACGACGATTCCCCTTCTTCAGGTGAACCTACTTTACTGCCACTAGGAGTTACAAGGACTTTCAAACCTTCGTAATGACCTGGAACCTCTTCAGGAGGTTTGCCCCGAAGTCTACGGGACTTCCTCAACAAATCGGCCACGGGAACAATCTCAGGAGACTTGCCCCGAAGTCTACGGGACTGTCTCGGTAATTCAGCCACAGTTAAAAAATTTTAACTACTGCACACGCAATCAAAGTAAAATCTCAAAGCAAACCACCTAAAGTCTCTAAAGAACCAAACAAATTTGAATCACACGCCTAAAGAATCTAGGGCGTCAAACCATACACAAACAGTAGCCTTCCAGACCGAAAACACTAGTTGGAGATGAAACCCAACATCGTCGAATTCAGTACAGAAGTGGTGGGCGGAACAGTTACCCCGGCAACCTGCTTAATGAATAGACCAGCACAAGTTCCTCCACTTTAACCATCTCGAGTGAAGTGAACCCCCCGGAAAATCCAAGTGAGTCTAGCCGACGTCTGCTCCAAGTACAGTGGGATCTTCCCTCCACCGTCACCTCGGTAGAATCCTAAAGATAATGGTCACTAAGGTTACCAACAGCAACAAATATACCTGGGGGAATAGTCTACGACCCGATAGCACGCAAGGGCAGAGTAACAAGCTCAATCCCCTTTCCGACTCCTTGACAATAATCCAAGGTTTACCGACAAGTGACCCCAGGCTCCTCGACAATAATCCGAGGTTTACCGTTTGTAGTACGTGCGTATCTGGCGTCTTTCCCAATGAAGGAGGATTGATCCCCTCACTGGTTCGGACACGGTCTCGTGCTTCTCCTTTAAGAGGAGCTTTCCCAGAGTACAAATGAAACAGTTGGATTTATCCTACCACAAGATGAGCTACTTGTTTGGTTTTACTGTCTTGGAGAGTTAATTACTCTCCTACTCCAAGACACTAGCCTGATCTATATTGGTGTTTCAGAGCCCTAGTAAATAAAAAGTCACTAAGTTGATTTTACTTTAAGCGTTAATTTTTATGGCTTTTCTTTAAGACAAGAGGTAGTGGAGATGAAACTGATGGTGTGTAGACTCGACCGAAATCCACTAAAAAGATGCACTTAGGATGATTTATACTAATTTTCTTTTTCAATGAATTCCCTAGCTAAGAGAGTTGGAGAATGCAAAATTGATATAAAGACAACTTTCTTGGCAATGAAAATCAAAGAAACAAACTCTTTATCTTTTCAAAACATACAACACATGACCACTAATCACTTTACGAAAATTCCTTTTTCTTTCAAAGACTCAAATGCTACCAAAGAAAACTTTCCTTCAAAAGATATTTTTTTGTATTTTTCCTAATTAATAAAGCATGTAAAACTTACTTTAACAGAAATCAAAGTTAAAAAATCTATGGCAATCAAATCAACTCAATTTCACTCAAAAGCAAATCTAAGAGAAAAGCACCTAAAGACTAAATCTAATGAGGCAAAAGCCTACTAAAGATGATTCCTGGATGTTTTACTCAGTCAAAATGTAACTAAGGACTAGTTAATGCAGAACCAAAAACCAGTCAAAAACAAAAATCAAAATCTTTTGTTCTTTTTCTCAAGAATAAAATTCAAAGTTCAATCAACAAACTTTTTCGAGATTCGCAAAGAGAGGACACAAAGGTAGGTTTCTCACAAGGGTGGATTCTACAAAAGGTCCGACTCCTAAGAGGACTGAACAAAACCAGGGAGATCCAAAGTTTGACAACCTCTAACGCCAAAGTCACTACAGGACTAGTGCAAAAATCAAACCCTAGGGAAAAATCTCTATGAATTTCACTAAAACTCTCGACACTGACGAAACAAGCTTAGGTGAAGATTGATGGCAGAAAACCAGTGGATCTGAGCAGAAAAAACAAATTAAAAACAAAATCTAAAAGGCAAAAAAAAGAAAATTGAAATTTTCTTAATCTTGACAGGGTACGCAGGCGACCTGTTTGCACAGGTGCGGGTACGCTCTGTGCACAAAGCTGCAGTGCATACAGGTATGCACTGTGCTCAACGCAGAGGCTGCGTACTTCTAGCAAAACAAAGGAAAACTAAAATCTAATTTAACCCTAAGCTAGCCCACCCAAAAACACAGTCAGACAGCCAAAAACCAGAAAACAAACGACTTTTCTCAAATCAAAATTTCATACAAAGGAAAAAACATTCACATCAATGGAGTCCCCAGCGGAGTCGCCATTTTGTCATGCAGAAAGAGTCGATAATGCGGACAAAACCGATCTCCCTAGAAGCAAAGGCTTTCTAGTGACAAACAAGACAAATAAACACTACCTTTCTCTAAACATGCATCGAAAATACAAGTAATCAGGTGATTGTAACATACCTTTAGTCCAACGCTTTGTAGTAGTCCAGCCTCGCCGATCCGGATGAGCTCCTCCTTCTCTTCGAAACCTGCATTCACTAACAAGCCAAAAGATTAAATAGCACCTGATAAACTCATAAAACAATACATATTCATCATACAGACCAAGGAGTATATGAAACAAATCATGAATAACAACCTGTTGAGAAAAATGAGTTCATTTGTATTAAGTGGAAACAAAAGAAACCATTACAACCTGAGCCTTGGTGTTGTGCAGGTCCCTCCTAGGGTCCAGCAAGAGTTTTCCTTTACTTTGATCAGCTCACCCACTCTCAAATAAGGCTAGGAAAGGATGGGAATCTCTCCTCTCAAGCTTTACAAGGGAGTCCTAATTCCAGTAGCATCTACTCTTAGGAATGTTCAGCTTTCAACCTCCTCTCCCTCTGGCCCAATGCCTGTATTTATAGTGCTCTAGAGGAAGTTATTCAGGTCCACCATCAATGGGATAAGTCCCTCTTTGGATGGGATAGCTCCCCCCTTGATGGGATAAGTTCCTCTTTGATAGGGATACATGAACCATCTGGAGGCGCTCCATACACGTCAAACAAGCTTCTAGAATGCTCTAGAAATGACCACAAGTAACTTTTTTGGAGTGAAACTTGCGCCTTTTGACCTTTATAGGAGTACGCACCCATTGCTTTACAGACAGAGCGTACAAGTACGCAGGTATTGTGAACTTGGGGTGCGTAGACGCAGGTAAGGCTAAGAGAAACTGCATACCCAGAGATATAGATTTTTAATGACTTTCTCTCTTTCTTGGAGTTTGACATGGAGAGCAGAGGTATGAGGCTTGCCAAGGAGGATAGTATGACAGTTGATGGAGCCATACTAACTACAAATAGTCATGGTGACAAATTTTAGTGTAACAGGAAGGGTCATAATGAAGGGAAAGTTAGTGAATGAGAAGTAATGAAGGGGTAATGGAGGGAATTTTAGACATGCTAGGGGTTGAGTGAAATGAGGGGAAATTAGTGATGAGTTGTAGAATTTAGGCCTAAAATCATATAGAACCTTTTAGGGTAAATACCCAAAGTAATACATAATTTTTGTGAATGTCCTCTTTCCTTTTGATAGTTCCTCCTGCACATGAAACATAGGATTTAAGCATGATGAAGGTACATTTGAGCTAGCAACCTTATGCATTCCAAAACATCTTCTACCTACCCTTTATTTATCCTAGCATTTTCTCTTCCTTTATTGAGTACATTTGAGCTTGCTGACCCTTTATTCCTTTTTCTTTTGATAATAAAACTATCTAATTATAACTTTTTAAATTCCAAGGGCTCAGATTAAACTGATGAGCTTCTTATTATTCTATACCTAACTACTAATCTACTAAGATTAAATAGTTTGGCTAAACCTTTATTTCTCTATCTATCAGCATGAAATTTAAATCATGAATGAATCAAGATTAAACTATTTGATCATCATGGATTGTGGAATTTTGACAAGCTGCACACAATCTTATTTGCAAAAAGTGAATTGAAAGGAGTGGCATTTGAATGTGCACACTTTCATGATCCATTTTTATCTCTTTTTGGTGAGGTTCATATTTAATATTCTTTTTTGATCTTTGTTTCCTATTGTCCTTTGATTATTTTTTTAGGAGATACTCTCTTTACATTTTTTAATATGGGAAAACATTTGCAGAAAAGAAAAGTTATGTACAATATTACAAGACTTAACATGGTCAATTCAAAATTATGATCCCTATTATTATAGGAACCTAGCAGATATGTTATCAATTTTCTATTTTTCTCACATATGCTCAAATCAGATTTCTGAGTAACTCTTTACTCATAAATCTCCTATCTAAATTTGATTTAATTACCATTGACGTTAAGTGAACTATTTCCTAATGTTATTGGTTAATCATTCACCATTAATAGGTATATGAAAAGAGAATGTTTTGGTAATTATAATATAAGCTAGTTGAATTATTTCATCAGCAAGATATGCACCTAAAATCATGCATGATAAAATCCCAATAATTTAAATAATTTATTTCATTTTTCTTGCATTCTATGATTATCTTTCATTTAGATTAATCATTACATTTCTAAGAACTCCTCTTATCAAAGATGCAAACTTTAGTTGTGGCTTGGTTGAGTCCTAGATCATCTTTTCTTTCTCTGAGCTCAGTAAGAGGGCTAGTCTAATGTTTCTTCTTTATTGCTAAGTAAAAGACATACTTTAAGCGAATAGAGATAGAGAGAAGGTAAGTAGACCCATTTTAACTAGTCAAAACCACTATTCAAAATGGAAAGGAGTTGCTTTAAGTTCCCGACCAGGTGGTCTCCCTTACATGTTGATGAGGTCGTTTTGGACCATCAACAATGCCTCAACATAACATGGTGAGTAACCCAAGTATCATGTGTACATGCATGTTTACAATTAAGGGATCAAACTATTATCTTCCCCTCGCCTTATTTATGCACTATGCTTAGTGCATGTAGATGCATGTACAATGAAAAATTACAAATAGCTATGAAAAATAGTACTTTTGTGGCATCATCATGCTGCTATTTTTTATCTTGAGGCCTACAACAAATTCAATGAACTTGTAATAGATATATAGCACCGAGATCTCCCTATCCACTATGTGGACAAATAAGCCTTAGAAGACTTCTTCGCCCTACACCTTTGTGAGCATTCAAATTCAATATGATCATCATAATACCTATAAAAAAACATATTAAAATAATCAACACATGCAATAAATGAATTCATGTAAAATTTTATAAGTAATTCATCTAATAACATCAAATTATAAATATCCCTTTAGTTATACACAAATTCTCTAGAAACCTAAAATAGGAGTTTTTGAGGCCCTATGATACTTTAACCACTATTGGCACATCAAACTTATTTCACTATTGAATATACTGCTACTAAAATGCACCATTATATTGCTATAGTAGGTACACCTAATAGTTTTGAAACATGTGCCTAGACTATTGATCTCTATGGTGAATCATTTGTACATGATTTTTAAATATAGTAGGATTATCTATCCTAAACACATTACTATAAAACATATCCCATAGAAAGACTAGATGAATAATGAATTAGATGTTTATATCATCTTTCTCACATATTGTTTGCTAATTGAAAGGTATATGGTTTCTACCAAAGATAAAATCTTCAAAATACGCTTTGGTATTTGGAGAGAAATGGGACTAAAGGAATGATCAAAGACTTTAGAATGCATGGAAATAATATTCCCTCACTACTAGTCAATTAAGGTGCATAAAATAGGTCCTTATTGCAGGTTTTAACCCTATACAGAAATTAGCTGCACACAAATTCTAAAACGCAGAAAATAAACAATAGCAAGAGCATAACACATAAAACACATATACACAGAGATTTTCCCATGGATCCCAAAACTAGGACTACCAGCTTGATTTTTCATTATTTTCCTTTCAATGTTATAATACATATTTATACATGTCGAAGCATCCAATACCATGGACCGAAAAACATCGTGTCTGAAACCATGGACCGAAAACCATCGCGTCCAAAAACATGTGTGAAAATCATGCACAAAGCCGCAGGTGGGTTCACCCAAACCCCCTGTGACCCCCCCTCCCCCACTACGCAATCAATACAACAAAGGGGGGGCTCCGCCCCCCCTCTAACCCCCCGATTAACTACGTGGGCTAGTCGTGGAAAGAATATAACACAACCCAACATTCTCCCACTTGATGTTTTCTTTCCACAGGGGGCCACAAGAGAGCTTAGTCATTTATCCAGCCCTGCAATGCCCATTGTTTCTCTACACCAAGAGAACTTCTCAGAGCTCTCAGATTTTGTCAATGCATCTGCAGTATTCTTCAAAGTGTCCACCTTTACTAGCAACACCTTTTTGTCTTCTATCATAAAAATCAATGTGCTTTGTCTTTGAATGATATGCAGGGTTCTTTGCCAAGAACATTGCACTTTGGTTGTCACAGTCTATCCTTATAGCTTCCTGTACTAACCCCATACTTGAACACAATGTCTGCAACCAAACTGCTTCCTTGCTTGCATGAGTGGCTGCCATGCATTTTGCCTTTGTAGTTGATAGTGCCACTACAGATTGTTTCTTACTCATCCAACTGACTGTACCTCCAAATAGGTTAAGCACATACCCACTTGTAGATCTTCTCTGATCTAGATCTACATCCCAGTCTCCATCAACAAAGCCACAAATACCCAACACTCTGTCGAATCCTAGTCTTCCTTGGTAGCACAAATCATAATCACTAGTGCCATGCAAATACATGAAAACCCGCTTCACTGTTGTCTAGTGTTCCTTCCCTCATTTTGACATAAACCTGCTCAATACTCCCAATGCATGTGTAATGTCTAGTCTAGTACAGACCATTGCATACATCAAGCTACCAATTGCACTTGCATATGGAACACGGGACATGTCCTCTTCCGCTTCTTATGTCTTGGGACACTTTTCAGCAGATAATTTCAGACCTACAGGAATAGGAACCTTCACTAGTTTATTGTCCTGCATACTAAACATCTGCAGTATTGTCTCGACACACTTCCTTTGGTTTAACCAAAGCTTCCTCTTTGTACGATCTCTTTTAATTTCCATGCCCAAAATACAGTTTGCAGCACCAAGATCTTTCATGCAGAATTTGAAGGACAATTGGGTCTTCAAATCCTGGATAATTTCTTTATCATTTCCAACCAACAACATATCATCCACATACAAGACCAAATAAATAACATGGTCCCCAATTAATTTAAAATACACATAGTGATCTGCTTTGTTTCTGGTGAAGCCAAGTCTCCGTATAAATGTATCAAATTTATGATACCACATCCTTGGTGACTGTTTTAACCCATATAGAGACTTCTTTAACTTGCATACAAGTTCTTTCTTACCCTTCACCGCAAAACCTTTAGGTTGCTTCATGTAGATCTCCTCTTCCAGATCACTGCGAAGAAATGTTGTCTTCACATCCATCTATTCTACCTCATAATCAAAAGCAACAAAAATAGATAAAAGTAACCTAATAGAAGTTACTTTGGCAACGGGAGAAAAAATATCACCAAAATCAGTTCCCGACACCTAGGAATAACCTTTTGCTACCAATGAGCTTTATATTTCTCTACTTTTCCTTTTTCATTTGTCTTCTTCTTTAACACCCATTTGCTACCAATGGGTTTCCTTCCAACCGACAAATCCACCAGATCCCAAGCCTCATTTTTGTGCAAAGATGTCATTTCATCAACCATGGCCTCTTTCCTGAGTTTTCCATCCTCTGAATCAACTGCTTCCTTCACAGTTCTGGGATCATCATCAGTAATAGATAAAGAAAAATTTGAACAGAAAGCAGATAGACTATACATTTCTGGCTGCCTTCTTTCTCGAGCTGATCTTCTCACACCTAGAGTTTGTGGCTCTTCATATTCTGATTCCTCCTCTACTGTAGAGTCTGATTCTTCCTCCTTTAGCTCAAACTCTATCTTCTCAAGTTCCTTTGGTTGGACCTTATGTTTAATAACATCTTTTACCTCTCTAAACACCAAATCTCGGCTATACACAACCTTCCTTGTTACTGGGTTCCAAAGCTTATAACCCTTTAAACCATCCTTATACCCAATAAAGATGCACTTTTCAGATTTACTATCCAACTTGTTTCGTTTCTCCTTTGGAACATGTACATATGAATCACATGCAAATACCCTCAGATGTGAAAGAGAGGGTTTCTTACTAGTCCATACCTCTTGTGGAGTTTTATCATCCAACGTTGATGAAGGTGATCTATTGACTAGGTAACATGTTGTCTCCACCGCCTCTGCCCAGAATGTTTGTCCTAACCCAGCACCACTGAGCATTCTTCTTGCCCTTTCCATCAACATCTTGTTCATTCTTTCTGCAACTCCATTTTGCTGAGGTGTATATGGAGTAGTCTTTTGTCGTGTTATGCCACACTTCTTATAGAATTCTTCAAATTCCTTACTGTAAAACTCTCCACCATTATCTGTCCTCAGCACGTCTATCATCTTCTCTGTCTGATTTTCCACCAAAGCCTTGAATTCTTTAAACCTGTCAAAGACTTCAAATTTCTTCTTAAGGAAATATATCCATGTATTCCTTGAGAAGTCATCTATAAATGATACATAGTACATAGACTTACCTAGTGATGGAACCTTCACAGGTCCAAACACATCACTTTTCACAAGCTCTAATATATGTTTTACCCTCTTACCACCAAAGGGGAAACTCACCTGATTCTGCTTCCCATATACACAATTTTCATAGAAATCAAAATCCAGAGAGCTATTACTCATACCTTCTAATATACCTTTACCATGAAGTATTCGAAGGCCCTTCTCTCTAGTATGTCCAAGCCTTTGATTCCATAGCATGGTCTTCTCTCCAAAGACCACTAGATTTTCTGCTCCACTTTCAGGAACCACAGAACTATTGCACCCATCAAGAACTGTGCTACCTTGCATCTTGTACAGAGTTCCAATCCAAACTCCCCACATCAATACCAGTGCTCCCCGAACCATCTTGCAGGTGTCCTCCTCGAACATTGTTTTTACACTTGCATCATCCAACTTCATTATAGAAATCAGATTTCTGGTCAATGTAGGATATGTAGAACACCCAGAACTGTTCTAACCCTTCCACCTTGCAACTTCAACTTTACTTTTCCATGACCAACGATTTTAGCCTTCCTATCATCCCCTAAGAAGACATCACCACCATCGTATTTCTCATACTTGCAAAACGACTCTCTATTGGGAGTGAATTGAAAGGTTGCACCTGAGTCAATCAACCATGCCTCATGATCTACACGTGTACTTGAAGAAGCCAAGTATACATCCCCATCTTCATCTGAGGTGGTTTTTGCCTCTACAGAAGGAGCATCATCAGATCCCTTTCCTTTATCAAAAGCTTTAGATTTACAGTCCCTTTTGTAGTGCCCTTCCTTTCCGCATTTCCAGCACACCACCTTTACAGGTTTTCCTGGAGATTTAGATCTCCCTCTAGATTTAGATCTCCCACTCGATGACTTATTTTTGTTTCTGTTCTTTGACTGTCCTTGTACAGACAAGGCATCACCATTCTGGCTCTCCATATTTTTCCGTCTCATCTCCCCCGTCAGCAAGGATGAGACTATTTCATCAAACTACAAGGTAGTTGCATTGCTACCTATTGCAATAACCAGACTATCCCATGAATCTAGTAGAGAACACGACAAACTGATGCACTTATTTTCATCTGAAATTTTAATATCAACAGATGCTAACTGACTTACCACAGTATTAAATGCATTCATATGCTCTGTCATCAAGTCTCTATCTTTCAACCTCAAGTTATACAATTTTTTCCGCAGGAACAGTTTATTCACCAGAGACTTAGATTGGTACAAAGTCCCTAACTTGTCTCACAAAGCCTTCACCGTAGCTTCCCCCTGATACATTCAGCAATACTGAATCTGAGACACGCAATCATATTGTACTCTTTGCCTTCCGATCCAACTTCTTCCATTCTTCATCAGACACTCCCTTTGGTTTAGTACCCGGATCTACTGCGATCCACTAATCTTTATCCACCAACAGATCCTCCATCTTGAGTTTCCACAACTCAAAACTCTGACCAATAAATTTCTCAATCTCTATCTTTCCACTGTTTGCCATCTTCTTTCACCACCAGAATCGATCTCGCAGATCTCCCACTGAACAGGGTTTACCATAGGCCTGAGGGAAACCCTTCAGCAACAAAGGCATCCCCTTGAAGCCAAAACAGCTCCAATACCAAATGTAGGTTTTAAACCTATACAGAAATTAGCTGCACACTAATTCTAAATACCAGAAAATAAACAATAACAAGATCATAACACATCAAACACATATATACAGAGATTTTCCCCTGGATCCCAAAACCGGGACTACCAACTTGATTTTTCATTATTTTCCTTTCAATGTTATAATACATATTTATACTCGCTGAAGCATCCAATACCATGGAATGAAAACTTTCGCGTCCAAAACCATGGACCGAAAGCCATCGCGTCCAAAGACATGTGCGAAAATCATGCACAAAGCCATAGGTAGGTCCGCCCAACCTAACATAGGTTCCAAAACCAAAATTTTCCGGTGCGTTGCTCTAGACCCCATAGAGTGGAGATAACTGCACCCCTCAAACCCCTTGTGACCCCCCCCCCCCCCCCCCCCCCCACCTCCCCGCTACGCAATCGAAGCAATTAAGGGGGGCCTCTGCCCCCCCCCTCTAACCCCCCAGTTAACTACATGGGCTAGTCGTGGAAAGAAAGAAATTTACATTCTAGTAACCCCATCCATCTTTGCCACTATCATAATAGGAATAGAATTTCCTCAAAATATGTTTTTTAAAATTGTAATTCTAGTATACATGTTTGATATTCCATGTAGAATGTGTGAATAATATAGATGCTAAACCCAATTTCAACAACAACTTGAATTATGGAAAAAAGTGTCAAAATTATTTTGTATCTCTTTTGAGAGCTTTAATAAGCTATAAAGTTTGCAATGTGGGAAATTCATATTGTGATACCTTGGAATAAATATAATCATTTTCATCAGATTATAACTCCGAGTGTGCTCATTCCTGTTAATGATATAGTAGAAAAAACATCCCAATTCTATGTAGTCTATCACAATTCCCATTGCATGGAAACAACACCCTAGGAAATGTTCCAATGCATTATTATTGGTTGCAAATCCTAAGGGAATTGAGTCCTCCATATCCTAGAATATGTGCCATGAATTCAAAAATGAATGGAAGATGTTCCTTTGAAAACCTTCCTCAAATCACACATAACATCTAGTATTACCCTTATTTATTGATAAAGGAAGATCCACAGATTTTAGATTTGTCTTCAATGTTTCTGAGCCACCAATCAGTCCATTGTCAAGACTATGGACCTGGTTGGTGGCTCTGAAACGTCAATAAGAAATATAATTTATGTGATTCTTCCTTCATCAATTACTAACTCCAACCATAAAACATTGAGAGTTGCAATTACCCTTATTGCTAAAACTCTAACCTACTATAAATTTCTACATGAATTTGTGGAATGAAGACATGATCTCTCTCATATTGTTGTCGCAAAATTAAAAACTTTTATCAACTATTGTTGTAAGATGTGTAGTGTATGGCTTCCACATGGAGGTTGAAAAAATGTATACACAACATTCTTTTAGAGGCATAATGTGGCACATTCAGGTCTAGGTTCATTGAACATAACTTTGATCTTCAATAAAATATTTTTAATAGGTTTTCATAATCTCCCATGGGATAACAATGTATGAGTTGCAAGTCACCACTATGACAAGAAAATTCACCTGCATAATCTCTACTAGAACTCATTCAAACTAATTATCCTTTCCGAATATAATCAGAAAATAGTGGAAAAGGGTTGAAGCAAGCTGCTATATATGTGCCCATAGTTGCACAAAATATCCATCAAACAAACGAAATGAAAGTGCTCCAAAAATATGTGATATCAATCATGAAAATATGCTAATCATATTTTGCAAATTCAATCTACTATCCACTAAAGTCATCATGGAAAACACAATTTACATTGTTGGATTAAAAACTCTTCCAAGACCATAATAATGTGCTAGAACCATGCCAAGTCGATCCAATGTTGTAGAGGGATGGAATAAGCTTTGGAAATTGCATATGGTGTCTTATCATCAACTTATTTATCCTTTTTTTCTGTGACTAGGGGAATCGACAACTGGGTTGATTTCGTACTCACATGACATGAGGTCAATTTCAATTGCTACCACTATAACCCCTAGGTTTTAACGTAGCCCCTTCCGCAGGCACGAGTTAGTCAGGGGGGGTTTAAACTTGAATCACTTCAATTGTAACACTTCCATTTATAAGGACTTGCCAATCGAGTTTCCCCTTGAGGGCATCATCAACTTATTTATCATCCACAACATAAGGATGCAAAAGTAAAATTCACATAGATACATTCCACATGTTACCCAAAGTCAGAACTATTAGTCATCATACAAGTGACAAGATCGAGACACATATTAATGATACCAAGTGAACCATATAGTATAGCAAGAAGTATTAGTTCTACAACAAACATAGTGTAGATTATGCATTGTTCAAAATATTTTTAGTTATGATCTAAACAAGAATAAAAATATCACCAATCATTATTATGGGTCTTTCAAAAAACTCATCCAATTTTATTTTCAAATACATATCATGGTATTTCATTGAAGATACCACTTTTGATAGTATTTTTTAATATCAAAATACTATTGAGATTAGGTTTCATAAATAAAGATAATAAAGATGGATTTTCCATACAATGAAACATTTCAATATGAAACACTATATTTTAAAACAATAATCATTTATAGAATATAATAAAAAATAATATTATACTCAACCACAATAATCTTTTATAGAACCGAAAAAAATCTCTTGAGTTTAGCATTTTCCATGGAAAATAAACAATTTTTTTAAAAGGACAACCAGTCATATGCACATTTTTATTTTTTATATATCATTATTAGACATCATGTCCAAAATATATTTGGTGGAAAAACAAATAAAAAATATTGGGAATAGAGAAAATTGTGTAGGAATTTACAGGGTAAGTTCCTCAGAAAGAACACCAAAAGGACACCGCTCACAACCAGATCACAGATCAATACACCAGTATTTTTGACGTGGTTAAAACCCTCAAAGAGGGAAACAGTCCACGGTCTGCGCCAACGTGGCTACTACAGGCAATTTATTAATCAAAGAATGAAAATTTACATAAGCTTCTATCATGCACGGATTACCCGAACAATGACCCTCCATGCGCTTTAAATAGAACTCATGGACCAATCGGGTGTCAAGCCACGGATCAAGTGTCGGTAATACCGAGGAGAGAGTGAACCGTTGGATCACTACATATCGTGACCGTCGGATTGTAAGTTACAAAATGTACAACGGTAAAGAAACACACTTTACCTAACTCTATACCTAACTCTACACTAGACCAAGTTGAACTTAACTATATCCTATGTGTCGGAATATCCTAACATCCCCCCTTAAGAACAACTTGGGATAGGATTGAAGGATTTACAAATATGACACAATAGGAGAAGGAAGGAGGTACTAGAGCCTATCCCCCCTTAGTGACAACTTCCTGAACTCCAAGCATATATCGAAGTTTAGTGAACTTCGCCTCTGTGAGAGCCTTTGTGAAGATGTCTGCAACCTGATCATCTGTTGAACAATATTGCACTTCAAGAACATGGTCATGAATGAGCTTTCTGATGAAGTGCATGTGTAGTTCAATGTGTTTGCTGCGCTGATGCTGGACTGGATCTTTGCATAGCTGAATGGCACTTTGATTATCACACCAAAGTGTGGTTGGATGCTGCTGCTCAAAGCCAAACTCTGATAGGATCTGACGAAGCCACAAGGCTTCCTTACTAGCTTCCACGGCACCACGATACTCTGCTTCTGCTGACGAAAGAGAAATGGCAGCCTGTTTCTTACAAGCCCATGTAATAGGTCCTGAACCAAGAGTGAAGACATAACCGGCAGTAGACTTCCGATCATCAGGGTCACCAGCCCAATCAGAATCAGTGAAACCAACTAATAGAGGAGCTGCTTTGGCACTGTAATGAATCCCAAACTGTATTGTACCTCGAACATAACGAAGTATTCTTTTGGCTGCTTTCCAATGACTTTCACGGGGGTTTTGCATAAAACGAGCAACAAGGCCAACAGAAAAGGAAAGGTCAGGACGAGCATGGGTTAAATACAAGAGTTTTCCTACAAGTTGACGGTATAAGGTAGCATCAACTTCAGGAGAAGTACAAGAGACTGAAAGTTTGACTCCAGACTGAAAGGGAGAAGGGGCTGGCTTACAGTCTTCCATGTGAAAATGACGAAGAATATCACAAGCATACTTGGACTGGGAAAGGGAAATACCCTCCTTGGATTGCAAGACTTGAAGACCGAGAAAATAGTGTAAGTGTCCTAAGTCTGTCATTTCAAATTTCTTTTTAAGGCTGGACTTCACATGGTTTATAAGGTTGGGATCACTACCAGTAAGAATAAGATCATCAACATAAAGAACAAGGATGATAAGAGAGCTGCCCACTTTCTTGGTGTAGACAGTTTTGTCAGAATAACACCTAGAAAAGCCAGATTCTAAAAGAAAGCTATCCATTTTGGCATACCAAGCCCGAGGAGCTTGCTTGAGACCATAAAGAGATTTCTTAAGTCGACATACAAGGCTGGAGTCTGTTTAGATGAAGCCAATGGGTTGTTCCATATAGATTTCTTCATGCAAGTCCCCATGCAAGAAGGCAGATTTAACATCCATCTGATGGACTTCCCATTTTAAAGAGGCAGCAAGGGAAAGAACAAGGCGGATAGAGTTCATTTTGGCAACAGGGGAGAAGGTTTCAGTGTAGTCAATGCCTTCAACCTGTGAAAAGCCCTTAGCAACAAGACGAGCTTTATGTTTATCAACTTTCCCATCTGGTCCATACTTGGTTCTGTAAACCCATTTACATCTAACAAGTTTGCGTCCCTTTGGTAGAGGAACAAGATCCCATGTATCATTTGTTAACAATGAATGATATTCTTCATTCATAGCTGCTTCCCAATGTGGATGGCCTGAAGCTTCTACAAAAGTGTCAGGATCATGATTTACTGGAGCTTAAGCCAGTAAAGAAGAGGCTCTTTCAAACTGAGAACGTGTACGTCGCTGATCTGTAGGATCACCGGCAAGATCACCTGCTGCATCCCAAGTAGCACGGACCCATCTTGGAAGTTGAGGATCCTGAGAAGGTGGGGGAGGATTGTCATCCTCACTTTCATCATCTGAAGAAGAAATGTTTTCAAAAGTAGAAGAGATAGGAAGAGGTGGCACATCCGCCGGACTAGGCTCGCAAGCCGATTTATTTTCATCAAATTTTACATCTCTTCTAATGATAACATTTTTGGACTTAAATGGAATAAGTCTATAACCTTTTACATCTTCAGAATATCCAACGAAAGTACATTTCTCACTCTTAGGTTCTAAAGCTTTATGCTTTTCATCTGGAATATGGGCCCATGCTTCACTTCCAAAAACACGAAAGTGACTTACATCTGGTTTAATGGAACTCCAAGCTTCTTCTGGAGTGATATTCTTTAGAACCTTAGTAGGAGTGCGATTTATTATATAATTTGCACAATTAATTGCTTCGGCCCAAAAACTAAGACTGAGTCCTTTAGATTGCAGCATACAATTAGCCATTTCCTTTAAGGTGCGATTTTTCCTTTCAGTTACACCATTTTGTTGTGGAGTGTATGGAACAGTATGTTGCATTTGAATTCCATTTTCGGTGCAAAAGTTGATGAATGTGTTTTTAACATATTCTCCACCATTATCAGTTCTTAGCTTAAGAATTTGATGTCCAGATTGTTTTTCAACAAAGGCTTTAAAGGCCAAAAAAGTGTTAAATACTTCGCTCTTGAGTTTTAAGAAGTATACCCAAGTGCGTCTGGAGAAATCATCAATGAAAGTTAAGAAATACTTGCAGCCAGAGAATGAAGCAACAGGAAGTGGACCACATAAATCACTGTGCACAAGCTGTAAAGGGGCTGAGGCGTGCCAAGAGGCACGTTTTTCAAAACTGTCCCGATGATGTTTTCCGAGTACACATCCGGAACAAACACCATCTCTGCAAGATACCATAGGAAGACCTGTCACCATATTTTCTTTACATAGATGCTGAAGGGAGCGATAGTTTAAGTGACCAAATCGCTCATGCCAAAGTTTGCTCACTTCATCATTATGAGCAACAAACACTGAGGGAAGATTTGATGACCCAAAGTTGTGAAACTTATACAACCTTGTGGAATCATCAGCAAGACCAGTAGCTAGAATCTGTTTAGGATCTTTTAGATCCTTGATTACAACATCATGAGGTGAAATTTCAACAATTTTACCTTCACCTGAATGAGTTATCTGATATACAGATAGAAGGTTGCAGGATAAGGTTGGAACACATAATACATCATTAAACTGACCATTGTCTAGATGAACAGTTCCAGTCCCTACAACATTAAGAGATCTATCATCACCAACATATATATTTTTGGTGTTACAATCATTTAAAGAAGAAAACATGGCTTGGTTTTTGGCCATGTGATAAGAGGCTCCAAAATCAATGAGCCACTCATGAGAATGAGAAGAAGAAGATACATTTAATGCATAACCAGACTGAGATGATTGACAACGACATGCAGAAAGTGCCATTCCTGAAGATGAAGTTGAAGTTGAAGTTGAAGAATGCTCCACATGGATGTTATGTTTCTTCATTGCGGCTTCCAAGGCTTCCATATTCTTAAATCATTTAGATTCTAAGTGGCCATCTCGATTACAAAAGTTACAATGTCTATCAGTCTTCTTCCATTTGTTTTTATTGGTCCTATCATTTTGCTGAAATGATCTTACATTTTGAGGCTGAGTTTGCTTAGGACCCTTGTTTGGTTTAGGAGCATTCTTTTTTGGAAATGACTTCTTAGGATTCTTTGAATTTGGTTGCTGCTGGGCGGCTAACGCTTTCTTGGAAGAGTTTCCAAGATTAAGAAGACCAAGGTGTAAGAGTTTTTCTTGTTCTCTTATTAAAGAATCACAAAAAGAGTCAAAGGAAGGGGCCTTGTAGTCTTTTCCCTGACAAATGAAAGCTTCCCTTGTAGAATGGAAGGTGGAAACAAATACAGAGTAGGCTGGTCCCAACTTAGTAAGGATGGAATAAATAAGGTTAATATCTTCTTTCTTAACCTTAACACCTTCCAAGAGATATCTAAGAGTCTTGAATTTGAACAAGAAATCTTCAATGCAAGAAAAATTATTAGGATCCAATGTAAGCAACTCATTTTCAAGTTGATGGGCTCTAATTTCATTTTTAATCCCAAAAACTTTAGTGAGTTGTTCCAATGCTTCATGATGAGTCTCAAGTTCTGCAATATGGAATCTAAGATCAGGAGAAATAGACATCCCTATCAAACCACGTGCTTGATCTTGTCTATTTTCCCATTTTGCAGCCTTGTCTTCATCTTTTGGTTTCTTCTCTTGGTCTGTGGCTATTCTGTAGAGACCTTTACTTCTAACTAAATCTTCGATGTAGGATATCCATTGGAAGTAGTTAGTGCTGTCAAGAATGACTTGGCATGGACTTTCCATTTTAAAAAAAACTGAAGCTGAAGATGCTGAAAGTAAGTGTTCCAATGGATAGATCTCGAAAACTTAGGCGGTTTTAAAAAAAAAGGCTCTGAAAAAGGCTTCCGGATGAAGAAGTTATGGCTTTTTGAAAAAAAACATTGTTGAAGTTGCCGGAAAAGTGCGCGAATGTGCGGAAATGAAAAAATCCGCCCCCACAAAATGGAGACTTGAACCCAAGACCTTTACTCTCTTAAAATAGCTTTGAACCAATTGATCTATACAAAAAATTTGAGAGAGAGAGAGGGGGGGGGGGGCCTTGGTTTGCGTGCTCGCCTTGAGAAAGCTCTTTTTCCCTACAAAACACAAAACCCAACACAGACATGCAAAGAAAACGAACCTTATGGCTCGAAGTTAGCTTTAGCCAAAAAACTAGATATTTTAAAAAATGAACCTTGCGGCTCAAAGTTAGCTTTAGCCGAAAAACTAAATATTTTTCTCAATGTTTTTTATTTTCCGAGATCACACTAAGGTGCAGGGAAAAGAGCATACGCATGAGAAAAATCCTTCCTTTCTGTTTCTGATTTGCCCAGATCGCACAGAGTCGCAAGGCAAAGAGCATACGTAGAAATGAGAGGTATAGATCCGGTTAAAAAAAAAACTAAATAAACCGAAACCGAAATAAGCAGAGAGAAAATAACAGTAAACTGCAAATAAAGACTGTATACCTCCAGATCTTAAAAATGACGCAGATAGGGCTACCGGAAACCTTTTCGCGTGAAACGAAAGGGGTTCCTCACTGGAACAGATGCTCCGAACACAACAGAGCAGTTCTCTCGGCCCGAAAGCAGTCAGAAACAGCAGATCTAGGAAACGGCAGCCGCATGCAGTTCTACCGGCTTCAGATTTGGATCACCAACGGACGCGGCCCTCAAATAGCTCCGATACCATGTAAGAATTTACAGGGTAAGTTCCTCAGAAAGAACACCAAAAGGACACCGCTCACAACCAGATCACAGATCAATACACCAGTATTTTTGACGTGGTTAAAACCCTCAAAGAGGGAAACAGTCCACGGCCTGCGCCAACGTGGCTACTACAGACAATTTATTAATCAAAGAATGAAAATTTACATAAGCTTCTCTCATGCACGGATTACCCGAACAATGACCCTCCATGCGCTTTAAATAGAACTCATGGACCAATTGGGTGTCAAGCCACGGATCAAGTGTCGGTAATACCGAAGAGAGAGTGAACCGTTGGATCACTACATATCGTGACCGTCGGATTGTAAGTTACAAAATGTACAACGGTAAAGAAACACACTTTACCTAACTCTATACCTAACTCTACACTAGACCAAGTTGAACTTAACTATATCCTATGTGTCGGAATATCCTAACAAATTGTAGGTTTTAACCATGTAAAGAAATTACCTTGCAGCTTGTATAGAGTTCCAATCCGAACTCCCCGCATCAATACCAGTGCTCCCTGAACCATCTTGCAGGTATCTCTCTTGAACACTGTCTTTACACCTGCATCATCCAGCTTGCTTACAAAAATTAGATTTCTAGCCAATGCAGGAATATGTAGAACACCCGAAAGTGTTCTAACCCTTCCACCTTGCAACTTCAACTTTACTTTTCTGCGACCAATGATTTAGCCTTCCTATCTTCCCCCAAGAAGACATCACCACCATTGTATTTCTCATACCCGCAGAACCACTCTCTATGAGGAGTGAAGTGAAAGGATGCACCTGAGTCAATCAACCATGCCTCATCATCTACATGTGCACTTGAAGAAGCCAAGTACACATCCCCACCTTCATCTGAGGTAGTTTTTGCCTCTATAGAAGGAGCATCATCAGATCCCTTTCCTTTATCAGGAGCTTTAGATTTACAGTCCCTTTTGAAGTGCCCTTTTTTTCTGCATTTCCAGCACACCACCCTTACAGGTTTCCCTGGAGATTTAGATCTCCCTCTAGATTTAGATCTCCCACTCAATGACTTATTTTTGTTTCTGTTCTGGGACCGTCCTCGTACAGAAAAGGCATCCCCATTCTGGCTCTCCATATTTTTCCACCTCATCTCCTCCGTCAACAAGGCTGAAACTATTTCATCAAACTGCAAGGTAGTTCCATTGCTACCTATTGCAATATCTAGACTATCCCACGAATCTGGTAGAGAACACAACAAACTGATGCACTTATCTTCATCTAAAATTTTAATATCAACAGATGCTAACTGAATTACCACAGTATTAAATGCATTCAGATGCTCTATCACCGAGTCTCCATCTTTCATCCTCAGGTTACTCAACTTTTTTCGCGAGAATAGTTTATTCACTAGAGACTTGGATTGGTACAAAGTCCTTAACTTGTCACACAAAGCCTTCGTCGTAGCTTCTCCTAATACATTCAGCAATACTGAATCTAAGACACACAATCGTATTGTGCTTTTTGCCTTCCGATCCAACTTCTTCCATTCTTCATCGGACACTCCCGTTGGTTTAGTACCCGGATCTACCCTGATCTACTAATCTTTATCCACCAACAGATCCTCCATCTTAAGTTTCCACAACTCAAAACTCTGACCATTAAATTTCTCGATCTCTATCTTTCCATTGCTCGCCATCTTCTTTCACCACTAGAATCGATCTCGCAGATCTCCCATTAAACAGGGTCTACCACAGGCCCGAGCGAAACACCTCAGCAACAAAGGCGTCCACTTGAAGCAAAAACTTGCTCCGATACCAAATGTAGGTTTTAACCCTGTACATAAATTACCTGCATACGAATTCTAAAACATAGAAAATAAACAGTGGGAGAGCATAACACATAAAACACATATACACAGAGATTTTCCCCTAGATCCCAAAACCGTGACTACCAGCGTGATTGTCCATTATATTTCTTTCAATGTTACAATAGATATTTATACATGCCGAAGCATCCAATACAATGGACCGAAAACCATCGCGTCCAAAACCATAGACCAAAAACCATAGGTAGGTTTTCCCAACCTAATATAGGGTCCAAAAAAATTTTCTTGAGCTACTACCCTGGACTCCGTAGAGGGGGGCTAATTGCCCCCCTCAAACCCCCTAGTTCACTACGTAGGTTAGTCGTGGAAAGAATATAACACAACCCAGCAAAAATGATAATAATAATAATTATCATTATTCTCACTATATTTCATCAAATCTAATATTTGATTTAAGTAATGTGATAAAGGAAAAAATAACAAGTAGGTAGTAAAAGTGAGTGACATTTTACCAAAAGTGGTTCAAAGTTTTTTGCACCCCATATATATAGCTCATAGAAATGATCTAACATGGTTTCCCTCTTAAACAACCATTAAACATGTTTTCCCATTGAAATAACTTGTTGGACACCTAATCCTCTAAGGGTTGGTGTGGAATGTGAGCAGTCAAAGGGAGTCCAAGAGACCTTGGAATATGGAATCCAACGTCATGTAAAATGTATTATAAATGTACATCACGTGAATAATAATGGATCACATGATTATCATTCAAATTTTATGTTGGTATCAAAGCCGGTTCCTTCTTGCCCTGCTCAAATTTGAATCACTAGTTTTGTGGTGCAGTGATTTTGGGCTTTTCTCTACCTTTGTGCAAAATTGTCCATTTGTCAGCTACTTCCTTACTTGGTCTCTACGTTGTTTACAATATTGAAATAGCAAAAATAGCCTTCCCAATTAACACTTCATATAAGGCTCCTTGTCTCGTGCAGTGAATGTCATTTCTTCTGCCATTATTGTGTCCAACACTATTGCGGTGAACATGGAGACCAACTAGTGAATGTGGAATAGTTTGAAAGATGTGGAGGATTGAATGATGGTGCGCCCATGATTGACTGTCGAAGGCTCAAAATAAGGTAATATCGTTCCTCCTACGAGCACGAATTACACATTGTTAGCATCACTGTGTTTTTCCACAGTAATGGTGCTATTGTGAATATGTTGAAGTGATGGTGCTATCGTGACTATGTTTGAAGTGATGTGTTGTGTGGAGCTCTCCTCCATGACTGTTATTCTTCCCATACCATCTTTATGAACCCTCATTGTTTTCGCATTGTGGCATCAAACCACCATACCACCCATAGTGGCTCCGCCGAACAGTTTCTTCGCATACCACCAAACTTCCATACAAAATTGTTGGATGGTATTACGTTGAAACATGTTATATGTTATAATTATCGAATCGGCTAAAATTCCACTCAAGAGAGGCCTTGCAAACTGCCTACGCCATACTCTACTCTACTTATAATACATATAACGCCTCCACGTTATATAATACATTGTCTCGACTCTCGGTTAATACCTTCTCCATACCACATCGTATAACGACTTCATTTTATCATTATAATATATTTCATATATATACTCCATACCACATCGTATAACGACTTCGTTTTATCATTATAGTATATTTTATATATATACTCCACTGCTCGACCATTATAACACCTCCTTGTTACAGTCAATACATATAACCCCGATTATAAAACACGGTCAATACGTTAATACCCTGCAGAGTTAAACCTATTCAATTTGAATAAACCTAGCATCAAATCTTGTGTTGAATGGTGCGGTGAGCGTGGAACGATGTTATTCACTTGTGCATTAAAAGTCTGGGTTAAAGCAGTGAGCAGAGTGTTCTACATGGACTGACTTGAGACGAGATTTCATGCTCGAGTGCAAAGAGTTGAGATATTTTGTGAGCTGAAGGAGAAAACCAAGATTCATTTCTGCGTCTTGGTTTGAATTCATTTGCCATATCGAGCGGTAAAAATGACATTTACATGGAGGCGTCAGAATCATTCCGTATCATGAGTTCAAATACACAGGTTTGGGCTTCACCTCCGACAAATCTCGCGGATGGGTATTTTTCTGCTTTCGCAATTTTGATGCCCTTATGCTCATAACGAGTTGATTTACATTTTTGGAATGCATTTTGTCAAATTTGGGTGAAAGGCATTTTCTGGGCTTGACCAGTCCTAGCGGTGTTTTTCTAATTTCAAGCTCATTGCGAATTTTAGGGATGGTAAATCCGAATGGTTGGCAGTCTCGGGGTCTTTATACTGGTGGGAAGTTTTAGTTTTGGTTCAATGTGCGAATGCCACAATAACTGACAGTTTTGGGTTGTTGGTGCTCATATGCAACTCATGAACAATTTTTGGGTTTATTCTAAAGGAAATTTTAGGTTCATTCTTCTCATGACAAACTTTTATGATTGGTGTAAAATCAATAGCGCTTGAATCTTAGTTTTAGAATTGTTGTACAGTTGACGGGAAGTTTTGGGCTTTTTGGAGCATTGGCAGTTGAAAGGCAACTTTAGGCTTCTTATGTTCATACCCAGCTAATCAAAACTTTTCACGAGTTGTGTTCAATAGACCGAGAAACTGGGCGCAGGTAAGTTATGTAGAGCCTGCAAGTAAAGACAATGCAGAGTTTAAACTCCTGGTCATGAAATGCCTTGGGGAATTCTTTCACCAGTTAAATTTTGACTTGTGAAACATTATAAAATCTAGACATTTGTTCATTTAACCTCCAAATGACCTATTGCAGGATATTTATATGTGATTAAATAAGGATAATCGAGCATTAAAATCCAAAAAATGCCTCTATACCAGTGATTCTCTGTTGTTGAGGTTTTATTTCAAATATTTCTATAGAAAGCCACTTCATTTATTACGTCGATTACTTTTGGGGAAATTGGCGCCAATATAAAGATTACCGCCTATGTTTTCATAAGTAGAGGTGTCAATGGGCAGAAAATTCCTTGCAAGTCGCTTATCAAGTCTGCTACAGAACATATGTGCAGGGGTCTACATTGTCTAGATCTTTTTATTCTTGTTGTTTTATCAACAATTTCGTTGGTATTTGTTTTTTCCTCATCCATAAAGTTTGAATTAATTATTTAAGGGTAAAGCTACATGAGATATTTAAATGGGACCAATTGATACAATATTACAATTATTGAATACTTTGATACTTTGTGTCACTAATGACACAATTTAAATCCACACAGACGCTCTCTTAGACATTCAAATCTATTTGCAAAATGTACAAGAGAATATTGAGTTTTTGCAACTTGAGACAAAGCTACAACATGAAGAGCTACAACTACATAAGCATCATTTTGAACTATTTTATGTTCAAAACAATCTTCTATTCCATATTGAGACATACTCCCATCAGACAAGAATAAAAAGTTGAGATCGATTCACATTCTATGCCATTGAAAGAGGAGATTTGCATTCAAAAGCAGGAATTCAATTTGCACTTCCCAAGCCGATTATTAGACCTTGGGAAGCATGTGTCCTTTCATATTCCAGACGATTCCAAGCTAATCTAATTTCGAAGTGTTGGATTTCTTCCTGACGCCTCCTCTACAACAATAGATTGTGAAATGCCAACATTGTGACAAATTTGGCCATGTAAAAGATCATATTCTAGATGATTCCAAGCTAATCTAATCCTCTATTTCGGTCTTGGATATGACAAGGATGTGTCCTTTCATATTCCAGATGATTCCAAGCTAATCTAATTTCAAAGTGTTGGATTTCTTCCTGACGATTCATTTTCACCTGTCCTCCTCCTCTACAACAATAGATTGTGAAATGCCAACATTGTGACAAAGTTGGCCATGTAAAAGATCATTGCCTTAATCTTCATATGTGCAAGCATTGTGGTCAACGTACTCATTCTTCACACAGATGTTTCAAAAACAAGCTTTCTGCAAGAATAAAAATTCATCTTGGATGCATCACTTCTTCGCAATGGGCTTCAACAACCAAGAAGATATTTCGCTCATACAACAGGATTTGTTCTCAAATATTGAAAAGTCTTGTAGTTGAGTCTCTTCACCTTCTCACCTTGTATTTGATAACAAAGAAAGTTATGGTCATATACAAGCTTCAAAGCCACATCAAGCAAGCCTAAGCCACAACCATACGAGATTCAGAGTTGTAGCCAAAGACAAAGATGCCCCTAAGCATACCTTTGGTTAGTGGTCAGCCTTAAACCATCTATGTGGGGTTGAGACCTCCCTTTTCAGGTTGAGCTTCTCCCTCTTCAAAGAATTGGGGACACTTCCTCTAGTAGAAGACTTCAGCTTCTTGCCAGTTCTAGAAGAGATCTAGGAATTGCATTAAGCATTCCAGTGTTGGTGGTTATCCTTAAACCACCCCCTTATACTTTCATTTCAAAGACCTCATTCAGTGTATTGTTCTCATGCATTATTGTATTTTTGTATTATAGCTCCCTTCTTGGACTCCTATATACCCCTTTGGATTAAGGGGGGAATGTTGGACACTTAATTCTCTAAGGGTTGGTGTGGAATGTGAGTAGTCAAAGGGTGTCCAAGAGACCTTGGAATATGGAATCCAACTGTCATGTAAAATGTAATATAAATATACATCATGTGAATATTCACATTCCATGTATCATACTTGTTGTTCACATTCCAAATATGTTTAACACAGCTATTAAAATGACACATGACAAAAGAAACTTCACTCCTCCCTCTAGTCCCTTTTAGCATCACTCCTCTTATCTCGTTTAAACATTTTCAAGTAATCTTCACCATTCTCTATGGGTGCATAATCTACCATATTAATGTTAGGAAGACATATGTCATTAACTAAAATGCCACTAAAAACATCATACTCAAATCCCTTTCGAATTATTTCATTAGAAACCTCACATACATCATGAAGGGTGACATTTGCCATGCAAAGAGTTAAATTATTTATAAATTATTATTTTAAATTTAAATTGTTTATAAATTATTATTTTATAACTTTTTTAATGAAAAAAATCAAAATATAATGTAAATTTTTAAAAACAAATAAATAATTAAAATTTCAAAAATAAATTGATATTAAATAAGATGGACCAAAATAAACACCTGTAAATTCATGAATTCATTTTCTATAATCTTATTTAAATAAATTAAATTTAAAAAATATATAACATATAATTTTATATTTTAATTCATTTATTTTTAAATATAATCCATTTACAATATAATACCTTTTAAATTTTAAAAATAAAAATACATTTCAAATACATCAACCATACTTTTTAAATTTCTCTATATCATCATGTAATATTTCACTTCATCTTTCGAATAAATAATATTATTTTACATATAATCAACTCACATCCCAACACTACAGAAATTCAAAGTAATTCTACCTTATGTAAGCGGACTAATTTAGTAAAAAAATTCTTCTAGAAATCCTAAGTAATTCGCATGTAAGCGGACTAATTTAGTAAAAAAATTCTTCTAGAAATCCTAAGTAATTCTAGATAATGAGAGCATACTAATTCAGTAAAAATAAAATCTTCTCACTATTAAGAAAATAACCGTCATCCAGCATTTCCAAACAATTTGTGAAGGAGCTAAATCACTACATCAAGAAGGAAGACACTTCGAACTTTAAACAAAATGCAAATTTAATTACATCTCTGTAACCAAGGCAAACGGGACTCCAGCATTAATGGCGTTTAGAGTTTCCATCAGCCAAAATGTTCAGCGCTAGATAGTTGAGACACACTGTTCATATTTAGATGGAAGTCTACCCGAATCATTACCCTTGCATAGTGGTAAACTCTATGGATAATCCCAGGAACCGAAGTCCTTAATTATTCTCGAAGATTTCAGCAAGCATTTATACGCTGCGCTCTTGAAGCCCTTCTAGTAAATGTGAAGTGAGATTTATAGTCCAATGCAGGCTGTTAAGATTGCTGACAGGAGCACTAACAGCTGTCAGACTCAGAGAAAGTGATGTCATTAGTGGGAATGGTCTCACTCTTTGGAGCTGCACTAATCGCTGCCACACCCAGAGAAGCATTGTGTAGACGAGAAATTGATGCCATGCGTGGGAATGGTTTCCACATATTTTCCTCGTAATCGCAGTAACTCTAGCGATCTGCACAACCCGTACAAACAAATACAACAACAAAAAATTGTCAGACACCAAAATAGTGCAGAACCCACCAACGCAGTGTAATGATTTTAAGGATTCCATCTTTCATACAATGTTTCAATTAATATCAAATTGTCCCTGCTATACGAAAACCCACAGCATGGGCATTCAATAGTACAGTAGTAGTAACTAGAAATCCTTAACAACGCCTCTAAAATTTTCTGCTTACGATTCCGTGCAATAGTAGGATCAATCTCATTTTAGCAGAGAGACAACCAAATAATTACGACTGAAGGAAAGGGCAAAATAGCAAATATAAGTTTAAAAAGCCCACCTCAACTTCATCGCAGTACCCTAAGACAACAAATAAGAGTTTCGAACCTGAATTTTCATGAATTTTTGAAATTGTTTCAAACTTTCAAAAATGAAAATGCTCTTCAATATTAATATCTCAAAGCTAAATTAAGTTTGAGGGCCAGCCGAGACCAACCTCATTTTTTAATCTGGTGTTCTCACTGCGCAATTGTTGCATGACAGATCGTACTCCGCACTTGTAACACGTAGAATTCGTCATTGCTTCACGAAGCGACCGGTTCTCGTTATCGCTCCTCAAGGCTGCATTATGGTGATGCTCTCGTTGAGCCTGCCCAATCCAATCCAGGAGTTAGAAGATCATGATCAGCAAATCGGAACAGAAATAAGAAAAGGGTTTCAACAATTCGGTGAATTTCAGTGTGACTTTTTGCAGGATGTTGCAACTGTAATGGCCATTAAAAAAACTTGCACACTTTCATCTGATTTCGCCGATTCTGGAACCAGAACTTTATCTGCCGAGGCGCAAGTTGTAATTTCTTGCAAAGTTCTTCCCTCCTTTTGTGGTCAGGGTAAGGGCATTCCTTGAAAATTCTGTAAACAACAAACACAAATGAACTGTTGGAAATTTATGATAATTCCATAATAGACAGACAAAAATTTGCTCTGTTTTTACTCTCTGTTTTTGCACAGAAAAACAGAAAAATTCGTTCTCTGGAAATGGTGTTGCAGCAACTCAGTTTTTTTCAATTGCTGTAACTTGTGTTGCAGCAACGCTGTTCGTGGTGTTGCAGCAACGTAAATTTCTGATACAAAAAAAACATCTTCCTCACACAGAGGGATTTCACAACTGTTGTTACAAAACATATTCCTCTTAACAGAGGGATTCACCAATGACTATGCTGAAAAGCATCTTCCTCTCAACAGAGGGATTCACCAAGGAACGCCTCTGTTCCACACAAATAACATCTACCTCTTAACAGAGGGATTTCAACATACCTGCTTCAGAGGCACTTCAATCTGTCCAAATTGACACTACTGTGTCTCCCTGATATTTTATACTGCTGTGTGTGAAAATATCTTCATTTGCATTGCTCTTCACAATGGCACTCAGGCTGCAATATGCTCTACACTGCTGTACATTACAGACTCTGTCTTCTCCTGAAAAACATTACACTGCTGTGTGTAAAACTTTCAATACATTTACGCTGCTGCATATTCCATTACAAAAACTTTGTCTCAGCACTGCTGTCTCAGCAACTCTATTTCAGCACTGCTGTTTCTGCACTCTGTCTCAGCACTGTGTTTCAGCACTGCTATTTCAGCACTGCTGTTTCAACACTCTGTTTCAGCACTGCTGTTTCAGCACTCTCTCTATCACTGCACTGCTGTGCATAAAATAACTTCTTAAATTGCTCTCGCGCTGCTGCGCATTCCTTTCACATTTAACAACAAAAATACGCACTGTGTGCTCCCCTTCATTGATTACAATCGCACTGCTGTTGTGCCTCACTTGCATTTCAGATGCAAACAACAAAAACTGTGTTGCTGCGTTTCTACCCTTTCTCACAGCAAACAATCACAAAACAAATTACTTTCAATATCTGCACTGCTGTGCATTTTTCCCTTTCTGCTCTCTGCTACGCTGTTGCGTCTTCTCCTCAATCTCTTCTACACTGTTGTGTCTTCTCCTCTGCACTGCTGTGCCATCTCTTTACATTGTTCTTCACGCTGCTGCGTCTACTCTGTTGTGTCTACTCTTCTGCACTGATGTGTCTTCGTTGCTGCTTCTGCTCTACAGCGTCTTCTGCTCTTCTCTCAAGCACTGCTACGCTATGTTGCAGAGAGATTAACACTCCTATCGCTCTGCTTCTATGCTGCTGCTCATTACATTAAAACAGCACACTAGAAAAACTGCTTAAAATTATTATGACAAGACTGGAAATTAAAACAAGGTATGGAGCAGCAGACAAATAAATCTAATTCTTGAGATTTCTGGATGTTGCGGTACATTCCCCATGTCCGCAATAAAACCTGTTGTTTACTATTTTTACCAACGTTTACCAATCACATTAAATTTCATTTATTGCATGACTGATAAATCTGGCTGTCAATGAAGATTCAACTTCACGTCAAATTCATTGCTGCAGGCCTGTACATTCAATCGGACAGCTGCCCATCCATATCGCACGGCTCTATCTCCTCCAGGGAAAACTGTTTTGGCAAAACTGCTGTCCATGTGTCTGTTGTTTTAATTTGTGCTGGGAAGCGTACTGGTTTTATGGAAATAGTACGCAGCAGAGGAAATTAATATTTTAACACTCCCCTTTAATTTCAACTGCTGTGTTAAAATTACAGTTCCTTTTGCTTGCTCTTCGCATAAGCTCCTTAACATATTTCTCATTCAAACTGCTTGACATTGCTACTGCTGTAGCTGCCACATATTCTGCCTCCACTATAATGATGAAGAATTACAGGCTCCCCCTAACTGTATGCATCGTCTCCTTTTGGCAGAGTCTTCTCAAAAAATACTTAGATTGGTGGGAGAGCTCAAAGGACTTTCGGACTGTATTTCCTTCCTTCTCCATACTTGTGTAACTTTCCTCTTTTGCATGGGTCTAGCTTGCATAGGAGCCCATGTTAACTTACAATCACGTGCCATATGCCCAATTTTATGACACTTGAAGCATTCAACATTCTTCATGAATAAAAATTCATGATTTCTTCTTGCAAAATTGTTTCTTGGAGATTGTCGGAGACTACAACATCTATCTCTATAAAATGCTCTGCAGTCTTTTGCCATATGACCAATGTTTGAACAAGAATAACAATAACCAAAAAATGAACTTTGATACCTGGTATATGGAGGTTTCCTTGATGTACTTCCGAAGCCTTTCTGCCTTGAAATTCTTTGCTGATAACCATTGTCTCTCGCATCATTGTTGTCATCAACATTTCTTCTTGGAGCTGGTTTTCTACTTGGAGTAGGATTTCTTCTATTGCAGCCTTGATTTTGCTCCTTGCCTTTGCTGGAATTAGGGGCATCACAATTTCTTTCTGTCTTCTTCACATCTCCTTTGCTTAAAACATTTTCATTCTTGTTTGAGGGTTCACCTACATACCCAAGTCCTGATTTATCAGATGGAGATCTGTGATAGCTGAGCATGTCATCCAAGGCTTGAGAGCTCTTCATGATTTTGTTCATCCCTTCAACCTTTTTCTTGAGGAAAACAATCTCTTCTTCCAATCTTTCACACTCATTATTTTTCTTTGCAAGTTGTTCCTCAGTTTCTTCCTTGCTACGAGTAGCTTCAGCTGCTACTATTTTAAGGGAGATAATTTCTGACTTCATTTTGGAGATTTTTGCTTGACTGCTCTCCATTTTCCTCTCAGTTTCTTGTGCCTGCTTTCTGGCTTCTTGTATTTCAGACTTAAGGGAGGAGACCTCTACCTTGTACTGTCCAATCTCTTCTACAAGCTTGTTTACTCTCTTGTGTCTTTGTTCAAGTTGATTTGACAAAATATCTTCCTGCTTCTTTGCTTTATTCAACTGATTTGTCATGGATATGACTTCTTCATGATGTTTCCTCTTGCATTGATCAAGCTCTTTCTTAAGCTTGACAAGCTCTTCATCCCTTTCTTTTACTTGAAGTTTGATGAGGTCAACTTTCTCACATTCAGCGTCTATGATGGGTTCAGAATTTTCTTCTTCACTGATGGTCATGATCAGTGCTCCCTTTGCATGAAGGTCATGAATTTTGTCCCATATCTCCTTTGCTGATGAATATTTTCCTAGATTCTTCTTCACAGAATCAGGCAGCCCATCCAAGATTATTTTTGCTGCTTGTGCATTATACTCCTTGGATTCTCTATCCATCTTGCTATCATCCATCACTGATTCCCAAATTTCAATCCCTTCAGATTTTAAGAAAGCCTTCATTTTTATTTCCCATATATCAAAGTTCCCATCGAACCTTGGAGCCTCAAATAGAATGCTTTCAAATAGTTTGTCTTCTATTTTAGTAAAGGGGGGAGCCACAACCTTAGAAGGTTTGGAAACCTTTTTCTTTGACCTTGCCATTCTTGACTATTCTTCAAAATACTAGACTGTGTATTTTAAAAAAATCACTGACTGTCTTCAACAGCAACACAGAAAATCAATCTGAGAAATACCTGGATCCTTTCTTTGCTGAGTCTTCACTCTGCTGGAGAAGCTGCTGCAGCAATAAACCCTTCCTTCAGCTTCTTTGACACTTCAAAGAGCCTGGACTAGCTCTGATACCATGTTGGAAATTTATGATAATTCCATAACAGACAGACAAAAATTTGCTCTGTTTTTACTCTCTGTTTTTGCACTCTGTTTTTGCACAGAAAAACAGAAAAATTCGTTCTCTGGAAATGGTGTTGCAGCAACGCAATTTTTTTCAGTTGCTGTAACTTGTGTTGCAGCAACGCTATTCGTGGTGTTTCAGCAACGTAAATTTTTGACGTCAAGTATTTTTTGAGTTACGGTGTAACAGCAACACACAAAAAGGAACTTCTATTTATAAACAGTAAATCCACTGATACAAAAAAATCATCTTCCTCACACAGAGGGATTTCACAACTATTGTTACAAAACATATTCCTCTTAACAGAGGGATTCACCAATGACTATGCTGAAAAGCATCTTCCTCTTAACAGAGGGATTCACCAAGGAACGCTTCTGTTCCACACAAATAACATCTACCTCTTAACAGAGGGATTTCAACATGCCTGCTTCAGAGGCACTTCAATCTGTCCAAATTGACACTACTGTGTCTGCCTGATATTTTACACTGCTGTGTGTGAAAATATCTTCATTCGCATTGCTCTTCACAATGGCACTCAGGCTGCAATATGCTCTACACTGCTGTACATTACAGACTCTGTCTTCTCCTGAAAAACATTACACTGCTGTGTGTAAAACTTTCAATACATTTATGCTGCTGCATATTCCATTACAAAAACTTTGTCTCAGCACTGCTGTCTCAGCAACTCTATTCCAGCACTGCTGTTTCTGCACTCTGTCTCAGCACTGTGTTTCAGCACTGTTATTTCAGCACTGTTGTTTCAGCACTCTGTTTCAGCACTGCTGTTTCAGCACTCTCTCTATCACTGCACTGCTGTGCATAAAATAACTTCTTAAATTGCTCTTGCGCTGCTGCGCATTCCTTTCACATTTAACAACAAAAATACGCACTGTGTGCTCCCCTTCATTGATTACAATTGCACTGCTGTTGTGCCTCACTTGCATTTCAGATGCAAACAACAAAAACTGTGTTGCTGTGTTTCTACCCTTTCTCACAGCAAACAATCACAAAACAAATTACTTGCAATATCTGCTCTGCTGTGCATTTTTCCCTTTCTGCTCTCTGTTACGCTGTTGCGTCTTCTCCTCAATCTCTTCTACACTGCTGTGTCTTCTCCTCTGCACTGCTGTGCCATCTCTTTACATTGTTCTTCACGCTGCTGCGTCTACTCTGTTGTGTCTACTCTTCTGCACTGATGTGCCTTCGTTGCTGCTTCTGCTCCGCTAAATACACAGTCTAATATTTTGAAGAATAGTCAAGAATGGCAAGGTCAAAGAGAAAGGTCTCCAAACCTTCTAAGGTTGTGGCTCCCCCCTTTACTAAAATAGAAGACAATCTATTTGAAAGCATTCTATTTGAGGCTCCAAGGTTCGATGGGAACTTTGATATAAGGGAAATAAAAATGAAGGCTTTCTTAAAATCTGAAGGGATTGAAATTTGGGAATCAGTGATGGATGATAGCAAGATGGATAGAGAATCCAAGGAGTATAATGCACAAGCAACAAAAATAATCTTGGATGGGCTGCCTGATTCTGTGAAGAAGAATCTAGGAAAATATTCATCAGCAAAGGAGATATGGGACAAACTTCATGACCTTCATGCAAAGGGAGCACTGATCATGACCATCAGTGAAGAAGAAAATTTTGAACCCATCATAGAAGCTGAATGTGAGAAGGTTGACCTCATCA
This sequence comes from Pinus tabuliformis, assembly GCA_031772625.1. Classification (NCBI taxonomy): domain Eukaryota; kingdom Viridiplantae; phylum Streptophyta; class Pinopsida; order Pinales; family Pinaceae; genus Pinus; species Pinus tabuliformis. The sequence continues at coordinate 236,131,996 of CM062810.1, read as the reverse complement.
AACTTCAAGTAAAAGAAAGGGATGAAGAGCTTGTCAAGCTTAAGAAAGAGCTTGATCAATGCAAGAGGAAACATCATGAAGAAGTCATATCCATGACAAATCAGTTGAATAAAGCAAAGAAGCAGGAAGATATTTTGTCAAATCAACTTGAACAAAGGCACAAGAGAGTAAACAAGCTTGTAGAAGAGATTGGACAGTACAAGGTAGTTTTTGTTGTTTGCATTTCAGATGCAAACAACAAAAACTGTGTCGCTGTGTTTCTACCCTTTCTCACAGCAAACAATCACAAAACAAATTACTTTCAATATCTGCACTGCTGTGCATTTTTCCCTTTCTGCTCTCTGCTACGCTGTTGCGTCTTCTCCTCAATCTCTTCTACACTGCTGTGTCTTCTCCTCTGCACTGCTGTGCCATCTCTTTACATTGTTCTTCACGCTGCTGCGTCTACTCTGTTGTGTCTACTCTTCTGCACTGATGTGCCTTCGTTGCTGCTTCTGCTCTGCAGCGTCTTCTGCTCTTCTCTCAAGCACACAATCACATTCAAGCACTGCTGCGCTATATTGCAGAGAGATTAACACTCCTGCCGCTCTGCTTCTATGCTGCTGCTCATTACATTAAAACAGCACACCAGAAAAACTGCTTAAAATTATTATGACAAGACTGGAAATTAAAACAAGGTATGGAGCAGCAGACAAATAAATCTAATTCCTGAGATTTCTGGATGTTGCGGTACATTCCCCATGTCCGCAATAAAACCTGTTGTTTACTATTTTTACCAACGTTTACCAATCACATTAAATTTCATTTATTGCATGACTGATAAATCTGGCTGTCAATAAAGATTCAACTTCACGTCAAATTCATTGCTGCAGGATTGTACATTCAATCGGACAGCTGCCCATCCATATCGCACGGCTCTATCTGCTCCAAGGAAAACTGTTTTGGCAAAACTGCTGTCCATGTGTCTGTTGTTTTAATTTGTGCTGGGAATCATACTAGTTTTATGGAAATAGTACGCAGCAGAGGAAATTAATATTTCAACATGAACTTCATCCAGAAAAGTTGTCATGTTTCACAAAAACATATTTATCAAGAAACCCAACTCTTATAAATAGTACTTTCATAAACTTACGCCTCCATCTCCTGTATTTGCTGTGGAGTATGCCTGTGATACGGCTTCTGTCGCTGAACGTCTTGGTCAACCCGGGATCCATTCTCGTCTGCTTTGGTCTTTCCATGCTCTCCACTACAGATGTTCATGTCACTTTTTGACTGGACGCCGCAAGTCTGCCCAAAATGCTATATAGATTTAAAAGAAAAATACTATATAGATTTAATTATATATATTCATAAAATAAATCTCTTATTAAAACAAAAGATTTACATATATTCTCACTTACCCTGCAACATTTACTAAATGAAATCTAGGCTTGTGAAAATAAACGCTTTTCTTTGATATTCTGGCCAAAAAAGAAAAGAAATAGTCGAAATAATACCAACGTGATCCCTAGTTCGGAACAACCACTTCCTTTTCGCAACCTCAGTAGCGATCTTCTTCAGTAAGGTGGCCACACGACCCAACCGTTGGCAACACTGCAGCACCAAGAATGTGAGGGAGGCTTTTGCACCATTTGTTGGATTGCTAAGCCTCATACGTATTTATAAGTGTTACACCTGTTACGTAAAGCTGTAGGTTAATTATTTTCAAATTGAGTATCATGGTTTAGGTAAAAGCAATTTTAGGGATCTTTATTTTTAATTTGAGGTCAATAACATTTTTACGTGAATGAATGTTTTTAAGTTTTAGTCGTCGTTGTGGTGTTTTTTTTGGTCCTGTTTTGTTTTTTTTTTTTTTTTAACATTCATTTCAATATCAATATTATCGAAGTTTCGAATTTTTAGTTATATCGATGTTGCTAATATAATTGTTTTTGGTATAATGGTTAGGAATATGTGTTTACTCTTAAAAAGTCACAGATTCAAAACTAGAAGGATAGAATATGGATACCTTGATAAACTTGACAGTCAAATCCTTGGGTAGAAGTAAATCCTTTATCCCACAAACAAGAAAATAACCTTAAAATTGAATAAGAAAAATATTTATTTTATTCTTATGAATAATCATTCTATTTGTTTATTTGAAATTTTCATATTTCTACTAAAATATATTATAATATATTTATTAAATTAAATTTATGTAAAAAAATATTATAACTTTTTATATCCGACCAATTAAATCAGTTACTTATATCTCCTTTAATAAACTTATATCTCCTTTAATAAACATCTGTATTCATATTTAATATGAAATTAACTACTTACAACTTCATTACAATCTTAGTTAGTAGTTATCCTTTCTTGGCAAATAATTTATTAATTCAAATTCAAATTCATTATTAAAATATATTAAATTTAATAAAATTATTTATAAATAAATAAACTATATAAGTTATTTTTAAAAATTTAAAAATTACAATTTACAAAATAAGTTATTATATTTGAAATTATTTATAAATAATAATCATTTTAAGCTTAATTAAATCATTTTTATGTTTACGTCTCTGATTTAAAATATATTAACATGGAAAAAATCAATCAACAAATATTTTCCCGCTCCATAACCATTACCATTATGAAAAGCATCCATCTTTTTAAAAGTCAAAAGTGAAATACAAACAAAAATGTAATGTACCCGAATTGCTTTTTATAAATACATTCCCCGAGAGAACCAAACCGATCGAACCCGATAAGCGATTTACGCTTTCAAGACGATACCACGCAACGTTTCCGGCCCTATGCCCACTTTCACGTGTTTTTTTGACTCGATCCAAGTTCGAGTTGGAGAGTAGTTAATTTTTTGTTCGTGGATAATCTAAAGCTATAATTATTTTAAAAATGATAATTAAATCAAAAACAAAAATATATATTATTAGAATATTAAATTAATCAAATACTAAAAAAATAAAAATATATATTATTAAAATATCAAATTAATAAAATACTGAATAAATAATATTTGTTAATGTTGAAGTGTACAGATTCTCACAAAACAGTTACCTGCAACCTATGTTAATTTAAATTTAATATATTTAAAATTATTTTTCAAGGAATCAGTTATATAATTTAGTCAAATATATATATATATATATATATAATGATTATAGAATGGTCGAAGGACAATAGTTTTAATGGTATTTAGTTGGTTTAATTTCTCATGTATTCAGGTTTTTATTTGTGGTAAAAATTTGAATATGTTAGAAATCATGACAAGTAATTTGAATAAGTCTGAATAGACAAGAAAATTTGAATCTCTTGATATTGAGGTGATTAGTGACAATTGTTGCAGTTGTGATTGGATCATAGGTCTTGTCCATAATATTTAATATATAATAACTAAAATTTGGGTAAATTTTATATACGATAAATTTATAATGTATAGAACTTTACTGCTATTAAAATTATAATTGTAAATAAAGTTTCATTATATTTCAAAATTTTAATATTAGGATTATTAAATATTTATTGTTGTATCTAGATGAATTTGCAATTTAGTTGGGTTGGGTTAGGTTGGTCTTTTACTCAAGTGTGGATTAAAACTGATACCATTATAAGCTCTAGGTGCTTACCTATGCTCATTCCACACTCATTCCACACGGGCAGGTGAATTAGAGATTTGAACCTCAAACCTCCTCACACATAATTGAGCTCCTCCTTTGAGGGCTATTTAAAAATTTAATATTATTAAAAAAACAAATTTATATTTTAATTTTATTTATATCAAAAATATTAATCAGCCTATGAGACTTTGGATTGATTGTGTGTAAGGCTTTGGATTGATGGTGAATGGGTGTTCTATCAAGGAACTCCATGTGAAAATGTCACCGGTTCAAATCTCTCATGGGGTTTTACCAAAACAAATAAAAATAAAAATAAAAATATAGAGAGTTCTACATAACCTTAGTCATCTCAAAATGATAGTTATTGAATTACTAATCTCCTCTCCACTTCTCTTCCCATGGACAATATCGACAGAGGGAGCAATTCCTCTACCTACAATCAAGTAATTGTTGGATTAAACTAATCAGAGCAATCAATGGGCACTCAACCACCAAATGTTAAGAAAAATCCTATTGGGAACCAACAAAAACCCCAACAACCATCTCCTCCTTAAGTGAGATGCAAACCGGATAGTTGCCTTCTAAAGGAAGTTGTAGATCCAAAATTTGAAGTCAACTCTAGGCATACTGGAGGCTATATTCAGTTCATGAAAGATCATACCCTCATTGGGATCATACCCTTATTCGTAAGCTTTTATACATTTGGCTGACTAAAAAATCCCTAACCTAATGGATCCAGGTTAAATGGAAGTTGCAGTGGAAAACCAAACATGACATAGGTACAAAAGTCTTCTTTACAATCATTTTTGCAGATCTAGCAGAGAAAAATCATGTTTTCAAAAAAGACCCTTCATTTTCTAATTCCCCCAGACTTTACCTTTGTTTATGGATGGAGAGGTTCGTTGAAATATGTTGTCATTGATGGCAACATGGTGATGAAAAAAAGGTGTCAATTGATGTAAATAGGTGGCACAGGTGTCAAAGAACCTCTCAGGAAGCAGACATTCAGGAGAAACATGGGAGCATGGAAACATAATGGCATTGTGATCTAGAGGTTGTTCTGTTGAAGAAAATCACCTCACATATAGGTCAAAACTACTTAGATGGAAAGAGCTTAGAAAATTCTTTCTAGTGATATGTGTAATTCTAAAAATGACTTCCTAGATCCAAAGATAGAAGCCATCAAATTTTGTTGACCCCAAGTCAAAGTTAGCAAAGTTAGAAGGAGTTTGCATTAGCCTTTGGGTCCTAGCCAAAGTTGGCACAAGTGCCAAACCCGGAAGCAAAGATTGGTGGAGCTGTTATACAGAGCTCCGGGAAGACATGACCAATAGTGCCACAACAGAGAGTGTTGTCATTGGGCAGGCGGAGCCCACCCAGTGGCAATACCCCAACAGATATATCCTGACACAATTGATAGAGTGCTCAAACAATTGGGAGGGATGACACTAGGTAGTGATGCTAATCCCAATGGATTCACCCCGTAGGATTGCAAAGGGCGCATAAAGTGAAAGCGTTGGGCGGTGGATGCCAAGACACAGTAGCAAAGTGTCATCCAATGGGAAGCGAGCGAAGGAGCCCACTTGACAGCCTCACCCTGTAGAGGAAGCCCAACAGGGTGAGCCTAAAATATTTTTTAGGGAATACAAGAGTTAAGTGTCAAGAGATAAGTGTTGGGCCACATGGTGACATTCCGACAACACTCTCGACCTCAATCTTTTAAGGCCTTGAGGTGTCAGGAGGTGGTTTTCCATACCGTCAATTGCGTAGATCAACTGTGGAAAACCACCTCGGGACCGCTCCCCCTAATACCACAAACCACAATGGAGTGGTCTCGAGGCTGGTTCTTGAACCTGGTGGTTTTTTTATTAACAAAACAAATTTCTCAAAAAACAAAGGTCTCGTGGACTATTGGCTTGAGTGGTCTCGACCGAGGTTCAGAGTTAGTTTCATAACCAACAAAACCCTAACTGCAAGCCCTTTTGGCAATAACCTGCATACCGCAGGATGCAGTCTCACCTAAAGCAGTATTGGGGGATGAAATAACTAGGTTTCTGCATCAAGAGGTCAATGTGATGGGTTCCTGTGGCTTCTAGGGATTCTTTCAGTCTTCGCGAATCCTAACCCTTAAAAGATAAACGATTGCATTAACTCGCTAAAACAGAACCTTAACCTTTGCGAAGTGCTTTAACCATTCATAACAGTAAGTAAAAATGTAGATCTTCTATTTTCGCGCATGAATCAAACATTACTTCATATGATTTCAAAATATCAAAGAAAATACAAACAAATTGCATAAGTAAAGATAGATGCACAGTTACATAACTAGAGCTTTAAAATAGTCTTTTATTGATATAATCCTTCAGTTACAAACTCTTCTTCCCTGCGTACTCAGCTGCAGGGACTCGTGCACTTAGCCTACGGACTTACTAAGGTCTCTGTAGACTCAGCTCCAGGAGCCTTCCCCTTCACCTAAATACAGGAAATATACTTTCCTGCCTTATCTTACTTGCCCAATCAATGATCTTTTATATCAAGTTACTTCCTGGACTCACTATGACTCTCCTATATGTAGCCTTTTCTTTTATAATACCATGGTTCGTGGACCATGGGCAAGTCACAAAGCTCCCTATATTCTAGAATATTAAGGGACTAAAGCCCCTTTTGACTCTTATAACCTTCACGCTCTACTCCCTCAAAATGCATAGACTTTACAAGTATACCAAAATTTATTACAGAACTTTACCCAGGGGACCTTGTCCCAATAATCCCTCAACACAATTTCAGGAATCGTCCTCTAGTCACTCTACTGGTGCTTCGATCTTGGCCTGCAGTTCGCGGAACTCCAACTTCAAAACCTGTAGGTCAGCGATTCCCTGTGTTGCAACCTGTTGCACTTATTCAACCAACTGTTCAGTAGTTGGGCCTTCAACTACAAGGCCCATGGTCTTGTGATTATGTTGTATCCCTTTGAGCTTATTCTGTATAGATAGAGTCAACTAGATCGCCTCTTTTGTCCATGGTTGCGTTCGTGCAGAAAGAATTGCTTCCTTGGGGCACAGATATTCAATTTCATTTTGGATCATCTTCCCTTCCTGCAACCATGTGAACCATTTTCATGTAGTCGATCAAATTTCATTGAACTTTTGTTACTTCTCTCTGATATCTGCTCTGATTTTTTTCAGAGTGGGATCCTCCTACATCGAGGTCCACAATTCCATGGCTTGTTCAAAGATCTTCTTTCATCCCTTTACTGCATCATCTATTGTTTCCATGCCTTCTTTGATAGCATCTTCATGTTTCTCTCTAACTTCTGGAGGAGTTGTGGGCTGCAACTTCAATTGTAGCTCTAATATCTGGAACTGCAGCTCAAACTAAACTCTGCCGATTTCATCTTTAGACTCCTTCACTGCGGCAACCAGCTTTTGGATATTTTCCACGAAGGATGCATCAGCCAGAATATTAATGTTTGGTAGGTCACTGCAAGCTTTTGCAATGGTTGCTTCCAACTGTTGGCTCTGCGTTGTGATTTCCTCTTTCTCCTTAAGCGCCCATGCCTTCTCCTAAAAAATTTGTTGGTTGTTTATTTTAATTTCACTAATTACCAACAATGTACACTACTCCCTAATCCACAATTCATCAAACACCCATTGGTGTAGTTCATCGAGGGTTTGGATAGGAAGTGTCTCAAGGTTTAAGCCCAGGTTCTTTAGCTGCATTATTTGAGTCCTTTGTTCATCTATTTTGGCACGTATGGATCCTTCTGGAAACTGAACGATGTGGAGATCCAAAGACCTATTTGTATCCATAATTGACTCAATCACTTGATTCAAGCTTGCTTGCTTCCCACCCACCTAGCCCACGCTTTCTTATATCCTATCTGTTTGAATCTAAAACTTGCGCAGATCTTGTTGAACCTTTCCCAATGCCTATTGGTATTGTTCCTCAGAGTGGCCCCAAATATCAGTGATTGTGTCACGGACCATGCCGCCTATCTCATCTAAATCCACTTCAATAAGGACTAAAGGGGTCGCACTTGCTGATCAGTTAGACTTTTGTTTCTACCACAACCTAGTGGAGGATCGCCTCTTCCTTGTCTGAACAATGAAGGGGGATTATAACTCCACACCCCTTGCATCATTTCCTCTGTGTCTTCCTCCTCCAATGTTTTCTCCTTGCATAAATCCTCAACGTCAATTTTGGCCCATGACATTGTTGTCTCTTGGGTTGCTCTTTCTTTTTCTTTGGCCACAACTTATTTCCTCTACGCATGTTTCTCCCAGGCAAAAACCTTCTATGCTTCTTTCTATTTCTTTGTTTTCATCTGTTGCGCGGTTGAACCTTCTGCGACGTTGCTAGTGTTTGCATCAACATCTAACATGGTTAGCTAATCACCTGGGCACTTGCTGACGACCTCTACTATGTCCCCCTTGGCCACCAACTAAGGAAACTTGTGCCATATCTTCATGGGATCCCTCCTCATACGATTATGTAGATTGTGGAAATCTGATTTGAAATAATATATGGTCTTGCCTTTCTCATATAGTGTGGGTGATAGCCTTGGCCTATGGGTAATCACTATCCTTAGAACCATCTCAAAAAGGACCCAGAAGATCTTCACCTCTGTGATGCTTGAGGATTCCTTTGTAGCCCAGAGCGAAGCAAACCTCACTGCCTCTGGAAGGTCTGGATCTTGGGAAGGAACTGACTCTCTACTGGAGTCCTCCATGCCACCAATGCTATTAGTAGTAATAACTAGGCGTAATGTAACAACTTGCCCTCATCTTGGGCCTCCCTGCAATTCTCCAAAAATTCCTTGCATAAGTATTGAGCCCAGTTAAATTGGACTCCTTTGGCACACTGCATAGCCAAAGAGATGACCAATGATGGTACTTCATCTGTGCAGCACTTACATATTATTTTCCATGCCAATATCTATGAGGCAGACTGTAACACGAGATTTGAGATAGAGCATATAAAGTATCAATACGATTTATTTATTAGGCTAGACTCACTCTTCATCTGGTCCACGAGCTTCTTTTCCTTCATTTTACCTCCAAACGCTTCTGCAGAATCCACTCCTTGGTATGGAAGTAAGGTGGTCCAATGGATCACCATGTCTATAATCAGGATGGGTTCTCCTAGCCAGAGACAACCATCGTGCACTAGTGTGAGCAACTGGGGCACACATAAGGTGTTTAGGTTGATGCGACTAAAATGAGCATGTTCAGGAGCCTCACAAACCCAACACCAATTACTCACTTCATTATTTCCAACTGCGTAACCTCCGCTTCTTCGTAGTATACCTTGGGCAGGTATTTGCAGGGCACCAACTAAGGGAACTTCTCATGGTCCCCTATGTCCCAATCCTCCATCATAACTCTTGGTATGTGGGCCAAAAATGTGCCCTCAAACACCACCTTCTTGAGGTACAGTGGCGTAGATATCATAAATGTTATGTTGTCTGGATCTTTTGGCTCTTTATTTGTGGCCTTACGTGACTGAATATACTTCAATAGGTGAGTCATCGACTCATCCTCCTTAGCATCAGTCTCCTCGATGCTTCCGTGTAGTTCTTCTTTGTCCAAATCCATCAGCTCTGTCAGTTATTGTGACCGATCCATCTTCTCGTTCTGGCGGACTTCTGTTGGGTTTTTCCATAGTGACTGCCTCACACAGACCTGTTGAGGTTTCTTCTACATCTTATTTGTCATCCTGGATGTAGAAGGTTGAGATACAAAAGGGTTAAGTTTGGGAGACCTAGGCGTCGTAGTCAGAAATCATGCAAGGATAGATGGCACGATTTCCGTCTCAGGGGTAGTTGTAGTCATTCTGGCCAAAAAATGATCTCGAACAAAGTCAGGTACATTTGAACCCTAGTCGAGAAAAGAGCTCTTCCTAATCTGGCCCAAACATATAGTTCTGCACTTAGTACACATCAAGGTGAAAAATCGCAGTACAAACTCTCAGGAAAAAAAGTGTTCGAATTCAGGATAGCATACCATATTTAGAGAGGATTTTAAATTCAAATCCAACCGTTCCCTCCAATTTCCGATCATTAATGCATCTTTGGTGGTATATTTCCAAAGATATGCTCCATAAATGCATCTTCCCCACTCCTTTCAATGAATATTTTTCCATCCAATCATCTACAATATTCCAACAATCATTTTTCGGCCAGTCCACACAGAACCCAACTTTGTGGCATAACTTCTTCGGTGCAGCTCCCCTCAATGCCTTACCTCAACCCATCACGTAACCCACTTACTTCGGTTTTCTAACTTTCGGATAGTGTAGTTTAGAGTGTTGTACTTCCTTACCACTACCTAAAGTATTAAGACTATCTCGCATTCATATATTCATTACACAGGGGCGGGATCACACCTATACATCTTCAATCGACTTCCATTGACTTTTCCTAGGAATAATTCAGAATTCAGCTTTGCGAGCTAAACTACGCCACCATCTATAATTTCCCTAACAACATAGGGTCCTAGCCAATGCATTTGAAATTTACCAAGGAATTTTGTAAACTTACTATCATATAGAAAAACCAAATATTCATTCTTGAAGGTGCTCTATTTGATGTGGCGATCATGCCATGCCTTTTCATGATTTTTCTACACTTGTTGATGAAATTATGTTATGAAACGGTCTTCCTACTGTTCTACCAGCTATGCGAGACGCTCCTCCATAGTATCACAATCAGCCATATCAGTCAATGTCACAATTCACAAACTTGGCACAATGTATTCCACATGAATTACAGCCTCCTACCCATATACTAATCTTAATGGGGTTTGGCCTGTCAACTTCTGACAAGTCATCTTATATGCCCAAAGCACTGCTCGTATGCACATATCCCAGTCATTCCACTTTGCGTTGAAAATCTTTGTCAAGGCGGTCTCCAAAATCTTGTTGAAGGCTTCGACCATGCCATTAGCTTGAGGGTGATAGGGCATAATCTTTTGATGATATAACTAAAACTCCTCAAGCATCGTAGCAATGGTTTCATTTAAAAAGTGTGTGCCCCTAACACTCATTAAAATTTTAGGGCAGTTGAACCATGACAAGATGTATTCAAAGATAAACTTCACGTTTGTATTTGCCCTATAGTCTTTCATTGGTTGTGCCTCTGCCCACCTGTTCAAGTGATCAGTTGCGGTGATAAAGTCTATCGCACACTTATCGAACACATGCAATGTTATTTGCATATTTAGTTGCAACTCCTCCCTTCGCGATGGTCACCCCATCCTCTGGCAAACGTCATATGCCCCACAATATGTTTTCAAGTCCTTATTTACTGTCAACCACCAAAGCCATGTGCGTAGGATATTCTGTGCACTTTCTCTACCTGCATAATGACCACCTACTACTGCTCCATGTGCTTTTGCCAGAATTCTTGGTCGTTCATATTCAAGTACATATCTATGCAATATTTCATCAAAGCCCATTTTGTACAAATGTTCAGCGATCACAGAGAAGTCAGCCGCTCAGACCACCAATTATTTCTTATTTTGTATTGAATATCCTTCCACGACCATTCCTGTAGTAAAAAATTGAATTATATCTTCGATGTGATCATCTGCGACATGAACAACGAAGAGTTGCGCAATAGGCAACCCTTCCTCCAAAATTGTAGGCTCATCACCATTCCTCATCTATGAGAGGTGATCAAGACTAGCATTGAGGCATCTTGGCTTCATGATTACCTCAAAATCATATTCCTGGAAGAGAAAAAACCACCTGCAAATCCCCCCCCCCAACACAGGCTTGTTGACCAGTTATTTTAGAGTAGAATGGTCTGTATACATCTTGAAGTGTGCTCCTAGCAAATAGTGCTGAAATTTTTGCAGTGCGTAGACCATCACTTGTCCTTTGCGCTTTGTGGGCGAGTAGTTCTTTTCTTCCTTTGACAACTTCCTACTCACAAATGCTATAGGGTGGTCAATATCACCTTTGCCTCACTGGGTCAGTACCACACCTAACACAATACAAGATGCATGTACATGAACATGAAACTCCTTCCTCCAATCAAGGAACACTAAGATGGACATGGTGACCATTTTCTCCTTCAAAACATCCAAACTTTTCTCACAATCCTTGTCGCAACAAAAGGTTGTATCCCTTTTCAACATTTTTTCCATTGGTGTAGTTATTTGTGCATATGCCTTCATGAACTTCTTGTATATCCGGTATGTACCAATGTTGTGCGCAACTGCTTAATGTTCTTCATGGCCTCGAAATTGACGATGATTACAATCTTGGTAGGGTCTACCCTCAATCACTGCTTGCAAACCACATGACCCAATAGTATCCCATACGTTACACAAAATATGCACTTTTTCAATTTAAGGGATATTTGATGCCTTTGATAGGTATCCAGTAGGAGGCATGGACTAGCAACATGGCGGTTGAACAACCCAAACATGATCCAGTCATCAAATTAGACCTCTAAAAAGTTGTAAATAAATTCCTTAAAAGCCACAATTGTCACTCGTGAAAATATTGTGGGCGCCTTCTTCATTCCAAAAGGAATCACTCTGTATTCAAAGCAACCCCACATAGTTGTGAAAGTAGTCTTTGTTTGGTGTAGGAATTGTTGTCAAGTGGACTCCTTCAACACTTAATTGTCAACACGGGGGTTTCATAAAGTTAGATACAAAGCACAGGAAATAACATAAATAATATGAAATTTTCTAAACTCTATTCCTACTTCCTTACTTGCAATCTTGCAGAATAAAAATGAAAATATTACTGACAATTTACACCAAAGATATTCTAGTGCTGGAATATGAAAGAAAGTACTTTTCCAAGAAAACAAATGAAAGGAATTATCAAAACTTCTTGCAACAATATTTGAAAATGTAAATCTATATCTATCTTCAGTATAGTGGTGTTCTAGATTAATAATTCAACGATTGAAGATATCTGGCACCTTTTAGATCTTCCTCCCTGTACTAAGTTATTACTCCCGTACGTCTGCAATGTGCTTCCACTAGTAGCATAACAAATTTTAAGTGATGGGAGTATATTTTAAACCCGTACTGAAGACTTATGTCTTTATGTAGACACTCTAAGCGTCAAGGCTTGAGCACCCTGTTCCTGTATCATGAGATCGATTCCTCTACTGGGCAGAGGTTCTTGCACCAAGCTTTCCAATCCTTCTTTCGAAAAAATAAAGAATGTGTTAACTAAGAAAAATAACTTGAAAAGGTGAACATAACTTTTAAAGTAAATACCTCAAACTGAAATATGCTTCAACTAATCTTTTAATGTCTAAAAAAAGAATTAATTCTAAAGTCAAAGCATACTTTTAATTATGGAACTTCTACATGTAATCTAAGAGATCATTTAAATATGACAGTGGGCTTCAATATTGTAATAGCTATCCACACTACTAATCTGCATGCATAACCTTTTAAATCCAGAAAGATTTCCTTTAAGAACTATTACACACGAATCAAATCTTTCCTAAATAATATAAAGTGCTGGCACAGACCAGTGTGTGTCTCACAACAATGTTTTTCTTAGAAGTGTATTTAATTCTAAATATCAAAAGAACTTCAGAATTGAAATCATTCTTTCATAATCACATTAAGACTTAATAGAAATCACACTCTTTAGGATCGCATTAAGATTTATCAAACAAAAAAAAATACCGTTACTATAATGAACTGAAAGAATCAATCTATGAAACTGCAAATGCATTAGTGCAGGAGCGTGTGCCTACACAAACTAGGCAGAAAACGAGATTAAAATTCAAAGAAGGAAATCATAAGATTAAACTTCAATCTAACTAGCACACCATGGATCTGTAACACTGTAATGAAATCAGATTTAAACTTTGCAGAAAGATAAAAGAAGCACTTGCTTACTTCACACTTTGCATTAGAAATAATTAACACACCTTAATAAAAAATGAGAAGAACACAAGGGAGAACGAGCTGGGTTGGCTAGGCCCTAGCCAACCAACTCATTTCCCTGTTTATGAAACATAAAAACTCAACTCTTTAATCAACGCATCAACATAGATTTACACTGCAAGATTGAGAAAACATGGCGTAGTTCCTTTCTGTTAATGATCAACAAATATACATCATGAATCCGAATCTAGCCTAGAACGAGGGTGATATAAGAAAAATTACGAAAGGACAAAATCACACTATCATTTCTATATCTATCTCTCGCTACCATTTTCTATATGAGTGCTACATTTTATACATTCATCTAGGCCTGTGGCCGTAACCAAATTACAACGAGCGTTCCAATCTGAGCCTTTCGGCTATAACAAAAATATAAACAACAACTCGTGCTGAACCTTTCTGCTATAACAAAAAACTATTCTAGGTATTTAGTTGGCGACCTAATCGCCACCATATCCCTGATTTTCCTCCATGCTCCGAGCCCAACTTGAGTTAATCATTCCAGAACATGACGTCCACATGGAGTGGTGATCTATCACGATAGTTGAAGATTCTTTAGCGGTGCAGGAATCCTACTTGCACTCGACCATGATAACAAAATAATTAATTCATTTCCCATCAAATACCTTCTAGGAAGAGAATTATTAGTTACAAATACTTAAAGGCATAAAATCTACGAAAATGATTAATTAAGCACATTCGTAACTCTTAAATATGAAACATAAAGCTAGTGTAGGAAGGGACACGATTCTTGGACTAGTGTAGGAATAAGCGAGTTTGCAAGCTTAAAACAGAGGTATAAGGTCATGGTTTTGAAGGGGAAAATGGTTGAAAAATGGAACAATTTGGCCTACCAACATCCTCCCCTCCTTAAGCTATTTTGGGTCCTCACACAACCCTTACCTGTTGCAAAAAAACCAAAATAGAAGGTCCTTCCTTTAATTATGAACTTGTATACTAATTCCTGCTTTCATTATTTTTTCCTTCTTTCTTCGAACCTTTTTAAGTATCTTGGTCACCTTCTTAAGACGTTCATAACACTTCGAAGCCCAATACTTCCATATCATAACTTGTCGATTCTGCTCCTTGACCTCCCCTGCCAATTATGTGTTTGCTTGTTTTTGCTCTATATGTTGCTCCTTCATGGGTTGGTTTAATAACTCCAAGCTATAAACATGTTGTTTGAGTTCTTCTATACAACTGTTGAAGCAGAGGGTGGAGTTCTCCTCAGGCACCGACTTTTCAGTAGTCAACTCCAGACATGTGCCGTCATTATCAAGGTCGAAATTTTCTTGGCCACTTTTGAATTCCTGCATTGTAACATCATCAAAGGTTTCGACACCCAAAATATCAATATTAGTAAGGGTCTCAGTGCCCTGTATTTTTACCTTATCAGGGTTTTAGTACCCTGCTCTTCGAAATCGTTGAAGGTTTCAACACCCTGTGCCATGTCATCCAGCTGACCCTCTGTCGGTTCCTTATTGTACTCGACATCACCTTTCTTTTCTTCATTCTGCCAAGGAGGACCGAAAATGGTGTGTCATCCTCGTTCACATAGTCACCATAAAGCACTGTGTGACCTGCCCTTGAGGAGGTAGTTCTTCGCCTGGCCAATCTCCTGGTCCCAGTAGGACAAAGGGTCATCATTTCTGATTTCTCATTTTTCCTTACACTCTTCATCAGGGTTAACTTTTATGCACTTTTCTTTTGAGTCTACTTCTCTACGCTCTGCCCCCGAAACTCCTCCAAGAATTCTTCCCAAGTCATACTTCTAGCTTCCTTTTTCCTCTTGACTAAGATCGTAATAAGCCCATGGTGATATAGTCTGCATGCAGCCTCATTGGATTTTCCTTTCTGAACCCCCTTTGCCATCTTTTCTAAACTTCTGAGAAAATAATATGAGAAGTTGATGAGCTTAGCAAACTCAAAGTGTAAGAGTAGGCGTATGTGGTAGAGGAATGTCAGTGAATAGCAACCTTCACAGGTAAGAAACTTCTACAACACATATAGAAGATCCTTCCACTTCCCTATCATGGCATTTCATTGGAGGTCGTTCTTCCAGTCTACCTTCTGCTTTGGGTTGACCACGAACTAATGCCACAATTTCTTTTCTAACCTTTCCTTCTTGAACCATTTCTCCCCTACTGCTGGAAACCCTCTAGCCTGAGATATTGATTCTTCTGTTACTGCAAACTCCAACAAACCAATATTGACTTGGCTCCCATTGAAGGTCCGGGAAAATGCTATTGCTACAGCTAAGTCAAACCCATCAAACTTCTATAGGAATGGGAGGAAGCCAAATTCCTACAACAGTGCAAGACTATTCTTGTACTCAACTATCTATTCCATTCTATGGATTGTGGCTCAATCCTTACAAGCACCATGTCTGTTCAAATTCACCCACTCTATGTTTCAAGAAAAATATCAAGGCAAAAAACTCAAATGGTGATCGAGCTACACACTCACCGTTAAATCAACCATTTCCCAAAGGGTCGTGCTTCATCATTAAAATTACAGGGATGCAAACGTTAATTGGTGTCGGTACAGGCAGGCTATAATGATTGGAAGAGGTGGAAGTTTAAACAATAATTTCACATAACGGTCATGCAAGGTTGGATATGGGGTGCGACTATTATTATCAGGTGATGAGTTTTTCAAGGGAAGGTAAGTATCGAAATCTGGGGGAATCGTACCACTCCGCATTTGCTCCATGATTTCACATAAAGCATACTTTAGTACTCACTAAAATATAAGATTTTATAGCCTAAAATATCTTGCACTTAAATGATTTCTCCCTAATCTAATAAATGATGAAACAAAGCATTACTCATAATATAAACTGAATGTCAGGGTCTGGAGTTGGAAAATTTTTCTACTTGTACAAAGGTTCATGAAACAAAATATAAGCTTCACTATGCATTTTTTTTACACCAGGTGTTCCTGCACTGAACATGTGTTTTGAGTTGGGCGTGCTCAGCAATGAGGATTCAGCACTGAATCGTGCTTATACTTGAATGTTCCTGCACCGAGCATGCTTGCACTACCCATGCCTCCACTAAATTTGCTTGCACTTTGAACACACATTCCTG
This sequence comes from Pinus tabuliformis, assembly GCA_031772625.1. Lineage (NCBI taxonomy): Eukaryota > Viridiplantae > Streptophyta > Pinopsida > Pinales > Pinaceae > Pinus > Pinus tabuliformis. The sequence continues at coordinate 236,115,364 of CM062810.1, read as the reverse complement.
CACCTGTGATATTTGTAGTGTAATAGGAGCCAAAAGAGAATTATGATAGAATACAATTCATAGATTGGATTAAAAAATATTTTTTGGATATACAAAGGATATTTTATTTGCCATTCCTTGGTGTCAAAATATGCCTTTCAATCTGATTTGTAGGTTCACATCAGATCCTGCAGTCAATCCATGAGGGAGAAAAAAAAATGGGAAAAGGGTAAATTTTTAATGGGAAGGAAATTATGACAAGGAATTCAAGAGCAAAACCACCAAGAAGGATAAATCGAAAAGGGATTTTGGGGAAAATAGTTTCAAGGGAAAAGAGGGAAATACGAAATCGGATAGGGAAATTTCTTTGAAGAAAGGGATGGTAAACTTCTGGGATATTAAAATAAGAAAATAAGGGGGATTTTTTTTTCGAAAATGGGAATAGAAGATCCATAAAATAAATGTAGCGGGAATTGAGTGTTTCCTTAAATAAAAATTTTAGTTCCATCTATCCCAAACTTGGATACGTGCTCTGTATTTGAACCTGCTTCTTCTTGGTGACAGTGAACACATCTAAATATCAAGGGATTTTTGAGGACGCTGAATGCATATTTATAGTAAAAAATCTAGTTTAAATAATCCAAATCAAGATTTAACTTCAAATTTTTCCACAGATTCCGGCAATGGAAAACAAAATATCACACTAAAAACAACTCCTTTTGAAAATTCAGCGAAACAGATCAGGTTAATATGGAGATCAAGTTAATATGGATTTTTACCTATAGTGTTTTCTTCCGTTTTATAAGACCTACTGGTTACTTATGTGTCTCTTTTAAATTGATTGGATACAGGTTATTTATAAAAAGGAAACAGATCAGGTTAATATGGAGATCAGGTTAATATGGATTTTTACCTATAGTGTTTTCTTCTGTTTTACAAGACCTACTGGTTACTTATTTGTCTCTTTTAAATTTATTGGATACAGGTTATTTATAAAAGAAAATTCGTTTCCATTTCGCTTAAATGTTTCTTTTAGATTATTGTATACATGTTATCTATAAAAATGAAAGAATAGATCTATAATGGATTGAATACAATAAATCTATAATGCAATGCTATACCTCTTCTGGATTGCTTATCATCCATTTCAATGTGTTTTTTTTGGATGCCTTGAAATTTAACCAAAAAAAATCTCTATAAAATCGTATAAATATCTGTTTTCCTCTATTTTACATATTTTATAAAAAAAGTTAAAAAGGAGTCTGCAGTCGACTTTGGTTTCCTCAAAGTCTCTGTCTCAATCTTTTGAATACTGTGCATTTTTCATTTTGTTCGTATCTAAAAAGTTTTTCGTAGTTGTTTTTCACATTCCATGTATCATACTTCTTGTTCGCATTCCATGTATGTTTAACACAGTTATTAAGATGACACATGAAAAAAGAAACTTCACTCTTCCCTCTGGTCCCTTTTAGCTTCACTCCTCTTATCTCGTTTAAACATTTTTAAGCAGTCTTCACCATTCTCTATGGGTGCATAATCTACCATATTAATATTAGGAAGACATATGTCATTAACTAAATTGCACTAAAAAACATCATACTCAAATCCCTTTCGAATTATTTCGTTAGAAACCTCACATACATCATGAAGGGTTTCTAACATACATCATGAAGGGTGACATTTGGCCATGCAAAGAGTTAAATTATTTATAAATTATTATTTTAAATTTCAATTGTTTATAAATTATTAACATCATGAAGGGTGACATTTGGCAATGCAAAGAGTTAATAATTTCAATGGTTTATAAATTATTATTTTTTAATTTTTTAATGAAAAAAATCTAAATTTTTAAAAACAAATAAATAATTAAATTTTCAAAAATAAATTGATATTAAATAAGGGGAACAGAATAAACACCTCTAAATTCATGAATTCATTTTCTATAATCTTATTTCAAAATATTAAATTTAAAAAATATATAACAAATAATTTTATTTTTTAATTCATTTATTTTTAAATATAATCAATTTACAATATAATACTTTTCAAATTTTAAAAATAAAAATACATTTCAAATACATCGACCATGCTTTTTAAATTTCTCTATATCATCATGTAATATTTCACTTCATCTTTCAAATAAATAATATTATTTTACATATAATCAACTGACATCCCAACACTACAGAAATTCTAAGTAATTCTACCTAATGTGAGCGGACTAATTAAGTAAAAAAATTCTTCTAGAAATCCTAAGTAATTCTAGATAATGCGAGCATACTAATTCAGTAAAAATAAAATCTTCTCACTATTAAGAAAATAACGGTCATCCAGCATTTCCAAACAATTTGTGAAGGAGCTAAATCACTACATCAAGAAGGAAGACACTTCGAACTTTAAACAAAATGCAAATTTAGTTACATCTCTGTAACCAAGGCAAACGGGACTCCAGCATTAATGGCGTTTAGAGTTTCCATCAGCCAAGATGTTCAACACTAGATAGTTGAGACACACTGTTCATATTTAGATGGAAGTCTACCCGAATCATTACCCTTGCATAGTGGTAAACTCTATGGATAATCCCAGAAACCGAAGTCCTTAATTATTCTCGAAGAGTTTAGCAAGGATTTATGCGCTGCGCTCTTGAAGCCCTTCTAGTAAATGTGAAATGGGATTTATAGTCCAATGCAGGCTGTTAAGATTGCTGACAAGAGCGCTAACAGCTGTCAGACTCAGAGAAAGTGATGTCATTAGTGGGAATGGTCTCCCTCTTTGGGGCTGCACTAATAGCTGCTACACCGAGAGAAGCATTGTGTAGACGAGAAATTGATGCCATGTGTGGGAATGGTCTTCCACATATTTTCCTCGTAATCGCAGTAACTCTCGCGATCTGCACAACCCGTACAAACAAATACCACAACAAAAAAATGTCAGACACCAAAATAGTGCACAACCCACCAACACAGTGTAATGATTTTAAGGATTCCATCTTTCATACAATGTTTCAATTAATATCAAATTGTTCCTGCTATACGAAAACCCACAGCATGGGCATTCAATAGTAGTAACTAGAAATCCTTAACAACGCGCATAAACAAATAGTCCATTGTCCAGAAGAAAAGGCACATGTCCAAAAGAAACATCAGTTGGGAGGAGCCTCCTTTGCACAATTTCTGAATGCCTCTTAAATTTTCTGCTTACGATTCCGTGCAATAGTAGGATCAATCTCATTTTAGCAGAAAGACAACCAAATAATTACAACTGAAGGAAAGGGCTAAATAGCAAATATAAGTTTAAAAAGCCCACCTCAACTTCATCCCAGTACCCTAAGACAACAAATAAGAGTTTCGAATCTGAATTTTCATGAATTTTTGAAATTGTTTCAAACTTTCAAAAATGAAAATGCTCTTCAATATTAATATCTCAAAGCTAAATTAAGTTTGAGGGCCAGCCGAGACCAACCTCATTTTTTAATCTGGTGTTCTCACTGCGCAATTGTTGCATGACAGATCGTACTCCGCACTTGTAACACGTAGAATTCGTCATTGCTTCACGAAGCGACCGGTTCTCCCTTCGAAGTCTCTCGTTATCGCTCCTCAAGGCTGCATTATGGTGACGCTCTCGTTGGGCCTGCCCAATCCAATCCAGGAGTTAGAAGATCATGATCAGCAAATCGGAACAGAAATAAGAAAAAAGTTCCAATAATTCGGTGAATTTCAGTGTGACTTTTTGCACGATGTCGCAACTGTAATGGCCATTAAAAAAATTTGCATACTTTCATCTGATTTCGCCGATTCTGGAACCAGAACTTTATCTGCCGAGGCGCAAGTTGTAATTTCTTGCTAAGTTCTTCCCTCCTTTTGTGGTCAGGGTAAGGGCATTCCTTGAAAATTCTGTAAACAACAAACATAAATGAACTTCATCCAGAAAAGTTGTCATGTTTCACAAAAACATATTTATCAAGAAACCCAACTCTTATATATAGTACTTTCATAAACTTACGCCTCCATCTCCTGTATTTGCTGTGGAGTATGCCTGTGATACGGCTTCTGTCGCTGAGCTTCTTGGTCAACCCAAGATCCATGCTTTCCCCTACAGATGTTCATCTCACTTTTTGACTGGACCCCGCAAGTCTGCCCAAAATGCAATATAGATTTAAAACAAAAAAATAAAAAACAAAAATACTATATAGATTTAATTATATATATGCATAAATTAAATCTCTTATTGGAACAAAAGATTTACATATATTCTCACTTACCCTGCAACAATTACTAAATGAAATCTAGGCTTGTGAAAATACCCTGCAACAATTACTAAATGAAATCTAGGCTTGTGAAAATAAACGCTTTTCTTTTATATTCTTGCAAAAAAAGAAATTGTCGAAATCATACGAACGTGATCCCTAGTTCGGAACAACCACTCTCTTTCCTTTTCGAAACCTCAGTACCGATCTTCTTCAGTAAGGTGGCCACACGACCCAACCGTTCGCAGCACTGCAGCACCAAGAATGTGAGGGAGGCTTTTGCACCATTTGTTGGATTGGTAAGCCTCATACGTATTTATAAGTGTTACGTAAAGCTGTGGGTTAATTATTTTCAAATTGAGTATCACGGTTTAGGTAAAAGCAATTTTAGGGAGGTTAACTTTTAATTTGAGGTAAATGATATTTTTACGTGTATGAATGTTTTTAAGTTTTTTTTGATAACATTCCTTTCAATATCAATATTATCGAAGTTTTTTAATTTGAGGTAAATGATATTTTTACGGGTAGGAATGTTTTTAAGTTTTTTTTGATAACATTCCTTTCAATATCAATATTATCGAACTTTCAAATTTCTAGCGATGTTGCTAATATAATTGTTTTTGGCATAATGGTTAAGAGTACGTGTTTACTCTTAAAAGATCACAGATTCAAAACCAGAGGGTAGAGTATGGATACTTTGATAAACTTAATAGTCAAATCCTTGAGTAGAAGTAAATCCCTTATCCCACAAACAAGAAAATAACGTTAAAATTGAATAAGAAAAACATTTCTTTTATTCTTATGGATAATCATTTTATTTGTTTATTTGAAATTTTCATATTTCTACCAAAATATTTTACAATATATTTATTAAATAAAATTTATTTTAAAAAAATTATTATAACTTTTTATATCCGAACAATTAAATCACCTACTTACACCTCCTTTAATAAGCATCCTTATTCATATTTAATATGAAATTAACTACTTACAATTTCATTACAATCTTAGTTAATAGTTATCCCTACTTACTAAATAATTTATTCATTCAAATTCAAATTCATTATTAAAATATATTAAATTTAATAAAATTATTTATAAATAAATAAATTATATAAGTTATTTTAAAAAATTTCAAAATTACAATTTACAAAATAATTTGTTATATTTTAAATTATTTATAAATAATAATAATTTTAAGCTTAATTAAATCATTTTTATGTTTACGTCTATGATTTAAAATATATTAACATTGAAAAAATCAATCAACAAATATTTTCCCGCTCCATAACCATTACCATTATGAAAAGCATCAATCTTTTTAAAAGTCAAAAGTGAAATACAAACGAAAAAGTAATGTACCCTAATTGCTTTTTATAAACACATTCCTCGAGAGCACCAAACCGATCGAACCCGAGAACCGATCTACGCTTTCAAGACGATACCACGCAACGTTTCCGGCCCTATGCCCACTTTCACGTGTTTTTTGACTCGATCGAAGTTCGAGTTGGAGAGTGGTTAATTTTTTGTTTGTGGATAATCTAAAGCTATAATTATTTTTAAAATGATAATCAAATTTAAAAAGAAAAATATATATTATTAGAATATTAAATTAATCAAATACTAAAAAATAAAAATATATATTATTAAACTATTAAATAAAATACTGAAAAAATAATATTTATTAATGTTGAAGTTTCCAGATTCTCACAAAATAGTTACCTGTAACGTATGTTAATTAAAATTTAATATATTTAAATTTATTTTTCAAGGAATCAGTGATATAATTTAGTCAAATATATATATAATAATGATTATAGAATGGTTAAAGGACAATAGTTTTAATGCTATTTAGAGGGTTTAATTTCTCATGTATTTGGGTTTTCGAATATGTTGGAAATCATAACAAGTAATTTGAATAAGTCTGAAAATTTGAATCTCTTGATATTAGTGACAATTGTTGCACTTGTGATTGGATCCTAGGTCTTGCCCATAATATTTAATATATAATAACTAAAATTTGGGTAAATTTTATATAGGATAAATTTATAATGTATAGAACTTTATTGCTATTAAAATTATAATTGTAAATAACCTTTGATTATATTTCAAAATTTTAATATTAGGATTATCAAATTTATTTATTTATTTATTGTTGTATCTAGATGAATTTGCAATTTAGTTGGGTTGGGTTGGGTTGGGTTGGTCTTTTACTCAATTGTGGATTAACACAGCTACCATTATAAGCTCTAGGTGTTTACCTATGCTCATTCCACGCTCATTCCACAGGCACAGGTGAATTAGAGATTTGAACTTCAAACCTCCTCACACATAATTGAGCTCCTCCTTTGAGGGCTACTTAAAAATTTAATATTATTAAAAAAAAAAATTTATATTTTAATTTTATTTATATCAAAAATATTAATGAGCCTATGAGACTTTGGATTGATTGTGTATAAGGCTTTGGATTGATGGTGAATGGGTGTTCTATCAAGGAATTCCATGTGAAAATGTCACCGGTTCAAATCTCTCATGGGGTTTTACCAAAAAAAATAAAAAAAAATTAAGAGAGAGTTCTACATAACCTTAGTCATCTCAAAATGATAGTTATTGAATTACTAATCTCCTCTCCACTTCTCTTCCCATGGAAAATATCGACAGAGGGAGCAATTCCTCTACCTACAATCAAGTAATTGTTGTATTAAACTAATCAGAGCAATCAATGGGCACTCAATCTCCAAATGTTTAGCAAAATCCTATTGGGAACCAACAAAATCCCCAACAATCGTCTCCTCCTTAAGTGAGATGCAAACCAGATAGTTGCCTTCTAAAGGAAGTTGTAGATCCAAAATTTGAAGTCAACTCTGGGCATACTGGAGGCTATATTCAGTTCATGAAAGATCATACCCTCATTGGGATCATACCCTTATTGGTAATCTTTTATACATTTCGCTGACTAAAAAATCCCTAACCTAATGGATCCAGCTTAAATGGAAGTTGTAGTGGAAAACTAAACATGACATAGGTACAAAAGGCTCCTTTACAATCATTTTTGCAAATCTGGTAGAGAAAAATCATGTTTTCAAGAACGACCCTTCATTTTCTAATCCCCCCAAAGTTTACCTTTGTTTATGGATGGGAGGTTTGTTGAAATATGTTGTCATTGATGGCAACATGGTGATGACAACAAAGTGTCAATTGATGTAAATAGGTGGCACAGGTGTCAAAGAACCTCTCAGGAAGCAGAATTTCAGGAGAAACATGGGAGCACGGCAACATAATGGCATTGTGGTTTGGAGGTTGTTCTATTGAAGAAAATCACTTCACATATAGGTCAAAACTACTTAGATGGAAAGAGCCTAGAAAATGCCTTCTAGTGATATGTGTAAGTCTAAAAATGACTTCCTAGATCCAAAGATAGAACCAATCAAATTTTGGTGACCCCAAGTCAAAGTTAGCGAAGTTAGAAGGAGTTTGCATTAGCCTTTGGTGCCTAGCCAAAGTTGGCACAAGTGCCAAACGCGGAAGCAAATATTGGTGGAGCTGCTATACAGAGCTTCGGGCAGACATGGCCAATAGTGCCACAACAGAGAGTGTTGTCATTGGGCAGGTGGGGCCCACCCAGTGGCAATACCCCGACAAATATATCTTGACACAATTGATAGAGTGCTCAAACAGTTGGGAGGGATGACACTAGTTAGTGATGCTAATCCCAATGGATTCACCCCAGAGGATTGCAAAGGGTGCATAAAGTGAAAGCGTTGGGCGGTGGATGCCAAGACACGGTAGCAAAGTGTCATCCAATGGGAAGCAAGCGAAGGAGCCCACTTGACAACCTCACCCTGTAGAGGAAGCCCGACAGGGTGAGCCTAAAATATTTTTTGGGGAATACAAGAGTTAAGTGTCAAGAGATAAGTGTTGGGCCACATGGTGACATTCCGACAACACTCTCGACCTCAATCTTGTCAAGCCTTGAGGTGTCAGAAGGTGGTTTCCCATAACGTCGATCATGTAGATCAACTGTGGACAACCACTTCGGGACCACTCCCCCTAATACCACAAACCACATTGGAGTGGTCTTGAGGCTGGTTCTTAAACCAGGTGGTTTTTTTATTAACAAAACAAATTTCTCAAAAAACAAAGGTCTCGTGGACTATTGGCTTGAGGAGTCCTGACCCAAGTTCAGAGTTAGTTGCATCAACCAAAAAAACCTAACTAAAAGCCCTTTCGGCAACAACCTGAATAGCGCAGGCTACAGTCTCACCTAAAGCAATATTGGGGGATGACAAAACTAGGTTTCTGCATCAAGAGGTGAATGTGATGGGTTCCTGTGGCTTCTAGGGATTCTTTTAGTCTTCACGAATCCTAACGGTTAAAAGATAAATAATTGCATTAACTCACTAAAACAGAACCTTAACCTTTGCGAAGTGCTTTAACCATTCATAACAGTAAGTAAAAATGTAGATCTTCTACTTTCGCACATGAATCAAACATTACTTGATATGATTTCAAAATATCAGAGAAAATACAAACAAATTACATAAGTAAATATAGATGCACAGATACATAAGTAGAGCTTTAAAATAGTCTTTTATTGATATAATCCTTCAATTATAGACTCTTCTTCCCTACGTACTCAGCTGTTGGGGCTCATGCACTCAGCCTGCGGACTTACTAAGGTCTCTGCAAACTCAGCGCCAGGAGCCTTCCCCTTCGCCTAAATACAGGAAATATAGTTTCCTGCCTTATCTTACTTGCCCAATCAATGATCTTCTATATCAAGTTACTTCCTAGACTCACTATGAATCTCCTATATGTAGCCTTTTCTTTTACAATACCATGGTTTGTGGACCATGGGCAAGTCACAAAACTCCCTATATTCTAGAATATTAAGGGACTAAAGCCCCTTTTGACTCTTATAAACTTCATGCTCTACTCCCTCAAAACGCATAGACTTTACAAGTATACCAAAATTTATTACATAACTTTACCCAAGGGACCTTGTCCCAATAGTCCCTCAATACAATTTCATGACTCGTCCTTGAGTCACTCTACTGGTGCTTCAATCTTGGCCTGCAGTTCGCAGAACTCCAACTTCAAAACCTGTAGGTTGGCGATTCCCTGTGTCACAACCTGTTGCACTTCTTCAACCAACTATTCAGTAGTTGGGCCTTCAACTACAAGGCCCATGGTCTTGTGATTATGTTGTATCCCTTTGAGCTTACTCTGTATAGATAGAGTCAACTAGTTCACCTCTTTTGTCCATGGTTATGTTTGTGCAGAAAGAATTGCTTCCTTGCGGTGTGAATATTCAATTTCATTTTGGATCATCTTCCCTTCCTGCAACCATGTGAACCATTTTCATGTAGTCGATCAAATTTCATCAAACTTTTGTTGCTTCTCTCTGATATCTGCTTTGATTTTTTTTAGAGTGGGATCCTCCTACATCGAGGTCCACAATTCCATGGCTTGTTCAAAGATCTTCTTTCATTCCTTTACTGCATCATCTATCGTTTCCATGCCTTATTTGATAGCATCTTCATGTTTCTCTCTAACTTCTAGAGGAGTTGTGGGCTCAACTTCAATTGTAGCTCTAATATCTGGAACTGCAGCTCAAACCAGACTCTGTCGATTTCATCTTTAGCCTTCTTCATTGCAACAACCAACTTTTGGATCTTTTCCACAAAGAATGCATCGGCCAGAATATTAAGTTTTGGTAGGTCACTGCAAGCTTTTGCAATGGTTGCTTCCAACTGTTGGCTCTGCGTTTTGATTTCCTCTTTCTCCTTAAGCGCCTATGCCTTCTCCTCAAAAATTTGTTGGTTGTTTGTTTTAACTTCACTGATTACCAGCAATGTGCACTGCTCCCTAATCCGCAAAGCATCAAACACCCATTGGTGTAGTTCATCAAGGGTTTGGATAGGAAGTGTCTCGAGGTTTAAGCCCAGGTTCTCTAGCTGCGTTAGTTGGGTCCTTTGTTCATCTGTTTTGGCACGTATGGATCCTTCTAGAAACTAAACGATGTGGAGATCCAAAGACCTATTTGTATCCATAATTGACTCAATCACTTGATTCAAGCTCGCTTGCTTCCCGCCCACCTAGCCCACGCTTTCCTATATCCTCTCTGTTTAAATCTGCAACTCACGCAGATCTTGTTGAACCTTTCCCAGTGCCTATTGGTATTGTTCCTCAGAGTGGTGCCAAATATTAGTGATTGTGTCACGGACCATGTTGCCTATCTCATCTAAATCCACTTCAGTAAGGACTAAAGGGGTCACACTTGCTGATCAGTTAGACTTTTGTTTCTAGCATAGCCTAGTGGAGGTTCGCCTCTTCCTTGTCTGAACAATGAAGGGGGATTATAACTCTACACCCCTTGCATTAGTTCCTTTATGTCTTCCTCCTCCAGTGTTTTCTCCTTGTTCGAATCCTCAATGTCAATTTTGGCCCATGACATTGTTGTCTCTTGGGTTGCTCTTTCTTTGGTTGCTGCTTCTTTTTCTTTGGCCACAACTTATTTCCTCTGTGCATGTTTCTCCCAGGCAGCAACCTTCTATGCTTCTTTCTATTTCTTTGTTTTCATCTGCTACACGGTTGAACCTTCTACGGCGTTGCTAGTTCTTGCATTGACATTTGACGTGGTTAGCTAATCACCTGGGCACTTGCTGACGACCTCTACTATGTCCCCTTTGGCCACCAAGTAAGGCAACTTGTGCCATATCTTCATGGGATCCCTCCTCACGCGATTATGTAGATTGTGGAAATCTACTTTGAAATAATCTATGGTCTCATCTTTCTCATACAGTTTGGGTGACAGCCTTGACCTATGGGTAATCACTATCCTTAGATCCATCTCAAAAAGGACCCAGAAGATCTTCACCTCTGTGATGCTTGAGGATTCCTTTGTAGCCCAGAGCGAACAAAACCTCGCTGCCTCTAGAAGGTCCAGATCTTTGGGAGGAAACTGATTGTCTACTAGAGTCCTCCATGCCACCAATGCTATTAATAGTAATAACTAGGCGTAATGTAACACCTTGCCCTCATCCTGGGCCTCCCTGCAATTCTTCAAAAATTCCTTGCATAAGTATTGAGCCCAGTTATATTGGACTCCTTTGGCGCACTGCGTAGCCAAAGAGATGACTAATGATGGTACTTCATCTGTGCAACACTTACATCTTATTTTCCATGCCAATATCTATGTGGCAGACTACAACACGAGATTCGAGTTAGAGCATATAAAGTATCAGTACGATTTATTTATCAGGCTAAACTCACTCTTCATCTGGTCCACAAGCTTCTTTTCCTTAATTTTACCTCCAAACGCTTCTGCAGTATCCACTCCTTGGTATGGGAGTAAGGTGATCTGGTGGATCACCATGTTTATAATCAGGATGGGTTCTCCCAATCAGAGACAGCCATCGTGCACTAGTGTGTGCAACTGGGGCACACAGATGGTGTTTAGATTGATGCGACTAAAATGAGGCACCTAAAGCATATTCAGGAGCCTCACAACCCCAACACCAATTAATCACTTCGTTATTTCCAACTGCGTAACCTCCGATTCTTCGTAGTATACCTTGGGTAGGTATTTGCGGGGCGCCAACTGAGGTAACTTCTCATGATCCCTTATGTCCTAATCCTCCATGCTAACTATTGGTATGTGGGCCAGCAATGTGCCCTCAAACACCACCTTCCTTAGCTACAGTGGCATGGATATCATAAATGTTATGTTGTCTGGATCTTTTGTCTCTTTATTTGTGGCCTTACGTGACTAAATATACTTCGATAGGTGAGTCATCGACTCACCCTCCTTAGCATCAATCTCCTCGATGCTTCCATGTAGTTCTTCTTTTTCCAAATCCATCGGCTCTGTCAGTTATTGTGACCGATCCATCTTCTCGTTCTGGCGGACTTCCGTTGGGCTTTTCCATAGTGACTGCCTCACAGGGACCTATTGAGGTTTCTTCTACATCTTATTTGTCATCCTGGATGTAGAAGGTTGAGATACAAAAGGGTTAGGTTTGGGAGACCTAGGCGTCGTAGTCGGAAATCATGCAGGCACATATGGCACGACTTCCATCTCAGGGGTAGTTGCAATCATTCTGGCTATAAAATGCTCTCATACAAAGTCAGGTACATCAGCCAACCCTATTCGTGAAAAGAGCTCTTCCCAATTTGGCCCAAACATATAGTTTTGCACTTAGTACACATCAAGGTGAAAAATCACAGTACAAACTCTCAGGAAGCAAAGTGTTCGAATTCAGGATAGCATACCATATTTATAGAGGATTTTAAATTCAAATCGAACTATTCCCTCCAATTTCTGATCATTAATGGATCTTTGGTGGTAGATTTCCAAACATATGCTCCATAAATGTATCTTCCCCACTCCTTTCAACGAATATTTTTCCATCCAATCATCTACAATATTCTAATGATAATTTTTTCGGCCAGTCCACACAGACCCAACTTTTTGGCATAACTTCTTCGGTGCAGCTCCCCTCAATGCCTTACCTCAACCCATCACATAACCGACTTACTTCGGTTTTCTAACTTTCAAATAGTGTAGTTTAGAGTGTTGTACTTCCTTACCGCTTCCTAAAGTATTAAGACTATCTCGCAATCATATATTCATTACACAAGGGCGGTATCACCCCTGTACATCTTCAATCAACTTCCATTGACTTTTCTTGGGAATAATTTGGAATTCAGCTTTGCAAGCTAAACTACGCCACCATCTGTAATTTCCCTAACAACATAGGGTCCTAGCCAATGCTTTTGAAATTTACCTAAATTTTTTGTAAACTTACTATCATATAGAAAAAAAAAATATTCATTCTTGAAGGTTCTCTATTTGATGTCCCGATCATGCCATGCCTTTTCACGATCCTTCTACACTTGTTGAGGAAATTATGTTAGGAAACGGTCTTCCTCCTGTTCTACCAGCTATGCAAGACCCTCCTCCATAGTATCACAATCAGCCATATCAGTCAATGTCACAATTCGCAAACTTGGCACAATGTATTCCACATGAATTACAACCTCCTACCCATATACTAATCTTAATGGGGTTTGGCCTGTCAACTTTTGACATGTCATCCTATACGCCCAAAGCACTGCTCGTATGCACACATCCATATCATTCCGCTTTGCGTTGAAAATATTTGTCAAGGTGGTCTCCAAAATCTTGTTGAAGGCTTCGACCATGCCATTAACTTCAGGGTAATAGGGTATACTCTTTTGATGATATACTTAGAACTCCTCAAGCATCGCAGCAATGGTTTCATTTAAAAAGTGTGTGCCCCTAACACATTAAAATTTTAGGGCAGCCGAACCATGACAAGATGTATTCAAAGATAAACTTCGCATCTGTATTCACGCTACAGTCCTTCATTGGTTGTGCCTTTGCCCACCTAGTCAAGTAATTAGTTGCGGTGATAAAGCATATAGCCCCCGTCTTTTTCCCTGGTGGTTGAATTGTACCCACAAAGTCTATCACCCACCTATCGAACACCTGCAATGTTATTTGGATATTTTTTTGCAACTCCTCCCTTCGCCATGGTCGCCCTATCCTCTGGCAAACATCACATGCCCTACAATACGTTTTCGAGTCCTTATGTACTATCAACCACCAAAGCCATGTGCGTAGGATCTTCTGTACACTTTCTCTGCTTGCATAATGACCTCCTGCTACTGCTCCATGTGCTTTTTCCAGAATTCTTGGTCGTTGATATTCAAGTACATATCTATGCAATATTTCATCAAAGCACATTTTGTACAAATGTTCAGTGATCACAGAGAAGTCAACCACTCAGACCACCAATTATTTCTTATGTTGTATTGAATATCCTTCCGCGACCATTCGTGTAGTAGAAAATTGAATTATATATTCGAAGTGATCATCTGCGACATGAACAACGAAGAGCTACCCAATAGGCAACCCTTCCTCCAAAATTGTAGGCTCATCACCATTCTTCATCTATGAGAGGTGATCAAGACTAGCATTGAGGCATCTTGGCTTCATGATTAGTTATTTTAGAGTAGAATGGTCTGTATACATCTTGAAGTGCGCTCCTAGCAAATAGCGCTGAATTTTTTGCAGTGCGTAGACCATCACTAGTCCTTCGCGCTTTGTGGGTGTTGTGGGGAAAAATGCCTATGCAGGACAATCCTATCCACCTAAGGTGTGACAGTGCCTTAGCAACAAACAGAGACAGCTATTCTAGTATTCTTCCTTTATGAATTAAGAATGAAGAGAGACGCATGGGCTAACCGGTATCTTCCGTTTGTCCCTCGATCCGATTTCTCTTCTCTTGGAGAGTTCCCAGCTACTTGCCTTCTCGCTCGCCTAGCTTCAAGAGGTTTCTGCAAGATCACAAGAAGAGAACACTACACAAGACATGGATTCATATTCATAACTAGTTCAGGATTAGAAATAAACTAAACATACTAATGCAATCATACATCAAAAATACATCAGTATATAGGAGAAACCAAGATAGCTTTATTGATGAATAACGAGGTTCAGGAAGAGATACAACCCAGAGGGCTCCAATCCAGCATCTCCTTCCCAGCAAATGGAATTCCTATCTTCACCCCCTTCAAAGCATTAAGCACCCAATGATTCCAATCTCAAACCAACAGCAATTCTTTGCAATAACAAAATTCCAGCCTCTAGATCTCATGGAGGAGAGATCTATATATAGATGTTTGGAGAGAGGATGAGTCAGCTTGAGATCTGACTAGTGTCCTCTCCCTCTGTCAGTTCTTGATTCCACTTGGAGGTTCTTGCTTCCACTTGGAGATTAGGAACCTCTTACTCATCACCAGTCGAATTCACTGAGGCAAGTGTCATTGAGGAAGATTCTGGAAGCTTCCTGGGTCTTGACACCTCTTGGAATGAACTTGCCATTTGGCAATTCTCGCTCAGCGCAGGTAGCCAGTGTTGCCTTTGACATTCAGCGTAGGTAGCCAGTGTTGGCTTTGACATTCAGCGCAAACAACTAGTGGAGCCACTGAATTGATCCTGAATTGACTTGTTTTTGAGCAGTTTCTGGTGGAGAACTTCTGTGAATTGTTGTGGTTTGTTAGCCTTGTTCCTCTAGGGGTAGGAACAACATGTTTAGGGACTTTGGATCCCTTAGATTATGGACATTTCATGTTTAATGCTGTAAGGAACAAAAATGTCTATAACAGTTGTCCCCTAAAGTATGAGGCCGTTTATCGGGTGAAATGCTTTATCAGGGGGATCCGAAGTTCATCCAATGCTGGGAGGAGACCTGTAATAAGATACAATACAATACATTATTTTTCATACTGCTTTCATGATCTAGCTGAGGCGGGCATTCCCATGCTCAGCTTTATAAATTCATTTTTCTGTACATAGAACAGACAATCGTCTGATGGTAGACTGATAATTTTGATGAGATTATCATCTTTTGAGTAGGATGATTATCCGCTGCAATGTTGTACATGTCAATGTCTTTATCTTTCCTGAATATATATCGCAGCCCGGATGGATGAAACTAGATCCGGGGTCTTCAAACTCGTTCGATCTTCACTCTAAGTACAAGTCGATCCATGTGAGAAATGTTCTGAAGTCGAACATGGAAAGACATCGCTTGATTACCGGTCAATTAGGTAAACCGTTAACAAGCGCGAGAGGAATCACCGATAATGATAATGACCCTCAAGGTACTGCAGTACAATTCACGTGGTGTGAATAAAGGACTTGGCGTCGAACACCACGCAAAATCTTTCAGTCGAAGGTCATTGATGTATACCTGTCGCCGGAAGTGAGAAACTTGCCATTGAGGCATGCAAGCTTCAAAGTACTGAAGGGGTTGTTCCTAGATCAACTTCTTGGATAATGAGCTGATGTCGACAAGAAGCGATCCGTCAAAGGAGGGCCTTAATGAATCCCACATCAATGACACAGAACGGAGCTAATGATTTTGATGGAGGTGAAAACGATCTGTGACATATGATTCAGGGTGGCGGTCATGAAAGGATGAAGGATAATGTACGGCAGTGGATGGGACACGGTTGACTTTTCTGAACGACTTCTCTTGAACATATGGCGACACTGATGCAATGGATCGGTAGCATTACCCCAAATATGGATGGTATGGCGAGACCATGGTGATGTGACCGGTGAATGAAACAACCCAACCCGATTGTGGTACGGAGGAAAAGTGTCATGTTCAAGAGCGACTTGCTACCATCAAAGTTTTCTTGAGTTTCTCCCAATTTTTTCCCAGTCATTGCTGACCAGTACCTCTTTATTTTTGTCAAGCTTGAGGAGGATAACATATGCTTGTTCTATAACCTGCCCTTCGGGCAAGCCCATTGCTATGTTTTAACGAGCCTAGCGATAGTGAAACTCATTCTCGTCTAAAGACAAGTTTGTCGCTATTTAATGATTTTAACGAGTCTAACGACAAGGATAACTTGGTCCTTTTCATTTTTAGAGAGTCTGAAAAGGTACATAAAGTTAACTCTAAAAGTCCTTTTTCGTCATCTAATCCCTTAAGTCCGAAAAAGTATAAAACAATACAGAAGGGATGAGTTTTCGATAGTTTTAACGAGCCGAACAAAACAAGTGCTCGATCTTTTTGTGCAATAATCCCTCAGGTCCAAAAAGATTAAAATCTAGAGGTGGGATAGCTCTTCCGGTCACTTTAACGAGCTGGAAGGCCAAATCTCGGCAATCTTTTCATATTTTACGAGTCAGATGAAAAGAGCTTAAAGAAGACTCGTCTTTTGAGGAACGAGTGATGAAACGGGTTAGCAGCTGATTCCAGGTACAAGTTGGAATTTTCCAATCACGGCAGTGTCACAAGGATGGCTAGTGAAATCACTCTTCGCAGCTGTTCCTCAAAATGGGTAAACAAACATATGGAGGTGAACGATCGGCCAATGGAAAAGGGGAGGTGACGGTGCAAACACGACCAAGGCTTTAATGGCTGATAATATTACATTCACAGTGCTTATTTACCGGGATAGTTCATTTTTTAACGAGATTAAACGCGAGTGGAAACATTTTCTCGATCTTGTTATAGACATTTTTGTGCCTGGAATCACTGAGCACGAAATGTCAATAATCAAGGGATCCAAAGTCCCTAAACATGTTGTTCCTACCCCTAGAGGAACAAGGCCAAGTAACCACATCAATTCACAAAAGTTCTCCACCTGAAAACACTCAAAACAAGGCAATTCTGGATCATGTCAACTGCTCCACTGAGCATCTGCGCTGAATGTCAACTGCTCCACTGTCTACCTGCGTTGAATGTCAACTGCAAAGAAGGCTACCTGCACTGAGCGAATTTGGACAAGTGGCAGAGTCATTCCTCAAGGTGTCAATGCCCAGGATGCTTCCAAAATGACACTTGGATCAGGGAATTCGACTGGTGATGAGTAAGAGGTTCCAAATCTCCAAGTGGAAGCAAGAACCTCCAAGTGGACTCAAGAACTGAAGTGGGAGAGGACACTAGTCAGTCTCAGACCAGTCTCAAGCTGACTCATCCTCTCTCCAATATCCCTATATATAGATCTCTCTCCATGAGGTCAAGGGGAGGCTGGAATTTGGTATTTGCAAAGAATTGTTGTTGGTTTGTGGCTAGAAACATTGGGTGTGTTATGCTTTGAAAGGAGCTGAAGAAGGAATTCCATTCTGCTGGGAAGGAGATGCTGGGTTGGAGCCCTATGGGTTGTATCTCTTCCTGAATCCTGTTACTTTCAATAAAGCTATCTTGATTCTTTCCTATATGCTGGTGTATTTTGTATGATTGCATTGGTATATTTGATTTACTTCTAATCCTGAATCATTTATGAATATGTGTATTTGTCTTTGCATTGTGTCCTTCTCTTGTTGCAAGTAGCTGTTCTCTTGTCACAGGTAGCTGTTCTCTTGTGATCTCGTGGGATTCAAGTAGATGTTCTCTTGATCAAGCGAGGAGGCAAGTAGCTGTGGACACACAAAGAGAAGAGGATCTAGTTCGAGGGACAACCGGAAGACAACGGTAAGTCTGCCGATCTCCTCTCTTTCATATTTCATAAAGTAAGTAATCATGATAGCTGTATTCGTTTGTTGCTAAGGCGCTGTCACACCTTAGGTGGATAGGATCGTCCTAAATAGGCATTTTTCCCCACAACAAATTGGCGACTCCGTTGGGGAAGAACTTGTTTATTCATTTCATTTGTGTTTCCGTCATTTGTTTACTTCATAGACTTGACAGCAACTCTTGAACTGTATCTTTCCCGGATGCAAAGTAAAAGTTGCTGCTTTGATCCAGTATGTTGGACTTGTCTCTGATTTAAACTAGATCCACAAATGATTTGATTGATCCTTGTGATAATCTTTAGTAACCTATCAAAGCATCCCTCTGTTTATACCTTGCTTGTGTTTCTGATTTGGCCTGAAACAGTTGATTTTTGAGCATTTTGTGACCCAGAAACCAAGGGAAACGAGAGTTTCTCTCTTCAGCGCAGGCACTGTGAAGGCAGTCTGCATTTCAACGCAGGTCCCGAAGGGGCTACCTGCGCTGAATGTCAAACTGACAGTGTTGGACCTGCGCTGAACCAGTGTGGCCTTGTGCAGCTGGGGTTCTTTGTCCTCTTTTGCCCTGTTTTGGTCTCTGTTTTTGCAGCCTTTAACCAAGTATAGGTGCTGGTCTGATAACCCTTTTCTTTGCCTGAATTCCGCCCCAATTTTTGTACAAAAAGATTGTGAATGTTTTTATGTGTTTGTGGCGTCATTTACAGTCTTCCTTTGCATGAGTAAAGTAGTCTTTCTGTAGCCTTTGATTCAGATCTGATTGAGAGTGATCTTAGAAGAGAGTTCATTGGCTGTTTGTTCAGATTGATTATAGTTTTACTTTTGCTTATTGGTTTGAATTTGTCTCTTTCAAAGTATCAAAACAAGTCTTTATTTCGAAAATCGCAAAGTGATTGTAATCTCTTCTACCCTTGTTGATTTCGAAGAAAGTGAACTTGTTTATTTTGATCATTGTAAAAGCAAATTCAAAGTTGTGCAAAAAGCTTTCTTTGTAGGCATTTATACTAAGAAAGTGAAAACAAACACCTGCATTGTGCATTTTGCATTTGATAAGTTTGCATGTTGGATTTAGGGAAAGTGCATTAGAGTGTGCTGATTGCTCTTTGAGAAAAGATAGTCGCTCTCTTTTCCCTTAGTAGCTAGGATTTTCAAAGTTGAAAGATTGTAAAGCTTGCTTATCATCTTAGACTGCATTTAGGAAGTTGTATTATACATCTCGTGGTGAACCTTGAAAGGCAAACTTTAAAAAGATCAACCTAAAATAAACTGAATGAACCTAACAACGCTTTGTAACATAATGCACAACATAGAGGTCTAGGCTAGAGACGTGTTCCGGCGTCGTTAAACATAGTGACTGTCGATCTCGAAGAAGGTGGGTGATTCCTCCTGAGAGTCGGTGGCGCTAATACGGATTGTGCTCCCACGTACCGTCGCGTATATATTGGGAGACCCCTATAGGCATATATCTTTTATCCTTACGAAGCCGTGTCAGCCGCCCTACTGATCGCAATGCAGTGAACACAGCATTCACGAAGATCGACCACCCGTACCGTAAAAAGTATTCTGTGGTTTTGCGAAAAGTTCAGCACACCCTCTACCTAGATCTCCAGAGCAGTTCCTTTTGGCCTTTTTCAGACTCTATAACAGAAAAAGTCCATCCGAGCATTTGTCACTTCGGGCTCGTTAAAACATCGAAGGAGACTAGAGTCATCTTTAGCTTTTTATCGACTCTTTAAAACTGAAAAAGCAAGTTGTGTCTAAAAGTTTCGTTAACGATTTATTTTAAACGGAACAATCACCCTTTAATCCTGCGTTGATCTTTAGGTTGAAAAGATGGAGCACACCAACCAAGGAGTTCCCTTGGATGGAAATCCTAGTCCCTTCTCCTCTTGGGGAGATGTTGGTGCGCCCCACATGGCCACATTGTCGCTTCCAGGACTGACAATTGGCCTACCAGTTTGGCTCTTTTCGACCAATGCCGTTCAGAATACCACCACTCCTGAACAGTCGAGTCAACAGTTAGATCAGACAAGAGTTGCCTCCCAGCCTTCCACTTCATCTTCCTCCCCTCCTTCCTCTTCGCTTGACGGAACTAGTCGATCAAAAAATCAGGTTCCTAAGGAGAAGAAGGAGAAGAAGAAGAAAGAAAAGAAGAAGAAGGAGCCTAAGACGACTGGGGGCAAACAAGTGTCATTTTTCCCTAGAACACGGCTTCACAACCGTGGCTAGTGCAATACCAACAACCACAATTCCAGCAATTATAGCAAGGTTCTGAGCAGCAGATCTTTGCGAACAGTGGACAACCGTATATCCAAAACGATCAAAACCAACCACTTTACAATGGTCAAGTCCACCAACCGTATCAGTCATACCAACATCAATTACATTATGCTGGTATGCAAAGGCCCACTGCTCAAGCGATTCCATCGTACCCTGGTTATGCTTCGCCTAACCTGAATCAACAGTTACCATTCGTGGTGACTTTAGAGTTACCCGATTTACACCGTTTAACCAACGATCCGATTGCTTATGCCCCTTGGTGGCCAGCGATTCCTCACAAACTTCCATCTGACATTCCTAAATTCAATGGAAATCCAGGTGAAGACCCATCGAATCACGTGATGACTTTTCATCTGTGGTGCTCGTCAAACACCCTGAACGATGATTCGATAAGGCTTCGCCTTTTTCAGAGGACATTGACAGGTCCAGCGGCTAAATGGTATATTGAATTACCTAGAGCCTCTTTCGACAATTTTAGCTCCCTAGCCACGACTTTCTTAACCCATTTTCAATTACCGATAAGGTATGAAACTAGAACGGAAATCTTAACCAACTTCAAGCAGACGACAGCCACACATATATCCAATCATATACATGAGTGGCGTCGTCGTCGCAGGATGGTAAAGACTTACGTTCTAGATCAGCTGTTAGCTGAATGGTTTATAAAGTCGTTACTTCCTGCCATAACGGAAGATGTGGCCAAGGGGGGAGTCGTAACGGAGGAGCAAGTTATTGCTCGTGCACAATATCTAGACTTAGTATATACTCAGTCCGGCACGCTCTATGATAAAATACCTGACGCCCCTAGACCGGAATTTTCAATTCCTCCTCCTCTTAAATCAAATAGTGACTCTCATGCCGGCGATGGCGTGATTGGCGCAACCGACATGAAATCGACAAAGGCTATATCTAAAAAGGCCCGTGTGATTTCCGGTGAAAATGAAAATGAGGAACTTCTTGCCTCGGAAGTAAGTGCCGTGTCGGACGACAAGGGCAAACGACTGAAGCAACCAGGGGGAAAGAAGAAAAAGAAAGGGAGAAAAAGGAAACCCCCTACGGGGTGTCATATATGCGATGAGGATCATTGGACAGCAGATTGTCTATACAAAGCTGAGCTTAAAAGATTCTTTAAGAGTTCGAAAACCTCAGCTGTGTTGACTGATCCGTTTCCAAGCCCGAGAACCGAACTGGTTGCTAATCAAAATGCTTTCCGATCCCAAGTGCTTATGTTGTCTGTATCAAAGCAGCAAAATGATGCTTTGACGAGGAATAAGGATTACAGGAATCCAAAGCTGTCGAACAACAAGGCTAATGAACAACCTAGTAGTTCGACAACAACTTTGACCGAAGTTGTGCCACCCATCGTCCCTGAGCCAATGATAAAGTCGCAAAAGGGAGCAGTACACAAATCGACATTTAATCCTTGTGCGAAAATAGCACAGATAGAGGACCTGGCCCAATCGCCGTCCGTTATGTCGACACTTGAGGTACCGCAAAATTGCTTCTCCCAAGAGCAAGCTTTATTATCAGCAATAGGTGGAATTGACCTAATGGATTCCAATCTTGTGGCCTTTGATCATAAAGGATATGACCCTCAGTTACCAGCTCAACTAGCTTTCCTTATTCAAGTGAAAGCCCTCAACAAAACTGTTCATCGAACAATTATTGATGAGGGGGCATCTACATGCATTATGTCGATGAGTTGCTGGAAAACTTTAGGATCTCCAACCTTGTCGAGGTCTGCGACGACGTTAAAAGCATTCGACGGAAGGACATATACCCCATATGGTATACTAAATAACTTGAAAGTTGAACTAGAGGGAAAAACGGTAGAAATAGATGTTGAAGTCATCGATGGGAATCTTGATTACAACATCCTACTAGGAAGATCATGGATATATGCCATGGCAGCTGTTGTGTCGACCTATTTTAGGAAGATTGCATTTCCCTTCCAAGGAGGAATTACAATCGTTGACCAACAAACTTTTCTCCCCAACAGTTCGCAAGTTACGGGAAGCATTTCAATGATCCATGGAAGGAATCATTCGCTCCAAAATATCGGAGTAGGTCTCCTAAAAGACCCTGCTTTAATGGGTACTTTTTCCCTACCGCCTCCAAGTAATCTGGCGGAAGTGGCCGCAGTGGAATATGAAACCTTCTATATCTAATGGATTTGGACCCCGAGGACGGTTCTTATCTCGTGTCAACCTCGTTAAAAAATGAAACAAGGAGTCATGAGGATAGTTCTTTTACTGTGTCAACCTCATTAAAAAATGAAACAATCCCCTTTCCAAATCTCAAAGGTAAACCTTCATTCCAACCACCGAGTTGAATGCAATGAAGCTTGGGGGGCATGCACCTTGATTTGCGTTGTTATGCTGGGGGCATGCAAACTTATCGAGCATTTTTAGCATAAAGTTCATGCTCGTTAAAAATAAACGCAAGATCCGAGCAGTTTTAACGCAGTCTTCATGCTCGTTAAAAAATAAATATAAGTAGTGAGCAATGTTTCCTCCAGAGTTTAAGCTCATTTTTAAATAAAAAATGAACCTATCCCGGTAAATAACCACTGTGATCGTAAATTTATCAGCCATAAAAGCCTTGGTCGTGTTTGCACCTGCCACCTCCACTTTTCATTTGGCCGATCGTTCACCTCCATATGATTGTTTACCCATTTTGAGGAACAGCTAAGAAGAGTGATTTCACCTAGCCATCCTTGTGACACTGCCGTGATTGGAAAATTCCAACCTGTACCTGGAATCAGTTGCTATCCCTGTTTATCACTCGTTCCTCAAAAGACGAGTCTTCTTTAAGCTCTTTTCAACTGACTCGTAAAATATGAAAAGATTGCCGATTTTTGGCCTTCCAGCTCGTTAAAGGACAGGAAGAGCTATCCCTCCTCTAGATTTTAATCTTTTTGGACCTGAGGGATTATTGCACAAAAAGGTCGAGCGCTTGTTTTATTCGGCTCGTTAAAGTTATCGAAAACTCATCCCTTCTGTATTGTTTTATACTTTTTCGGACTTAAGGGATTAGATGATGAAAAAGGAATTTTGGAGTTAACTTTATGTACCTCTTCAGACTCTCTAAAAATGAAAAGGACTGAGTTATCCTTGTCGTTAGACTCGTTAAAATTATTAAATAGCGACAAACTTGTCTTTAGACGAGAACGAGTTTCACTATCGCTAGGCTCGTTAAAACATAGCGATGGGCTTGCCCGAAGGGCAGGTTATAGAAAAAGCATATGTTATCCTCCTCAAGCTTGACAAAAATAAAGAGGTACTGGTCAGCAATGACTGGGGAAAAATTGGGAAAAAATCAAGAAAACTTTGATGGTAGCAGGTCACTCTTGAACATGACACTTTTCCTCCGTATCACATTCAGGTTGGGTTGTTTCATTCACCGGTCACATCACCATGGTCTTGCCATACCATCCATATTTGGGGTAATGCTACTGATCCATCGCATCAGCGTCGCCATATGTTCAAGAGAAGTCATTCAGAAAGAGTCAACCGGGTCCCATCCACTGCCATACATTATCCTTCATACATTCATGACCGCCACCCTGAATCATATATCACAGATTGTTTTCACCTCCATTAAAATCATTAGCTCCGTTCCGTGTTACTGATGTGGGATTCATTAAGGCCCTCCTTTGACGGATCGCTCCTTGTCGACATCAGCTCATTATCCAAGGAATTGATCTAGGAACAACCCCTTTCGGTACTTTGAAGCTTGCATGCCTCAATGGCAAGTTTCTCACTTCCGGCGACAGGTATACATCAATGACCTTCGACCAGAAGATTTTGCGTGGTGTTCGACGCCAAGTCCTTTATTCACACCACGTGAATTGTACTGCAGTACCTTGAGGGTCATTATCATTATCGGTGATTCCTCTCGCGCTTGTTAACGGTTTACATCATTGACCGGTAATCAAGCGATGTCTTTCCATGTTCGACTTCAGCGCAATTCTCACATGGATCGACTTGTACTTAGAGTGAAGATCGAACGAGTTTGAAGACCCCAGATCTAGTTTCATCCATCCGGGCTGCGATATATATTCAGGAAAGATAAAGACATTTTACATGTACATCATTGCAGCAGATGATCATCCTACTCAAAGGATGATAATTTTCACCAAAATTATCAGTCTACTATCAGACGATCGTCTGTTCTATGTACAAAAATGAATTTATAAAGCTGAGCATGGAATGCCCGCCTCAGCTAGATCGTGAAAGAAGTATGAATCATAATGTATTGTATTGTATTTTATTACAGGTCTCCTCCCAGCAGATGGATGAACTTCGGACCCTCCTGGATAAAGCATATCACCCGATAAACGACCTCATACTTTAGGGGGCAACTGTTATAGACATTTTTGTGCCTTGCGTCACTTAGCATGAAATGTCAATAATCAAGGGATCCAAAGTCCCTAAACATGTTGTTCCTACCCCTAGAGGAACAAGGCCAGCAAACCACAGCAATTCACAAAAGTTCTCCACATGAAAACACTCAAAAACAAGGCAATTCTGGATCATGTCAACTGCTCCACTGAGCATCTGCGCTGAATTTCAACTGCTCCACTATCTACCTACGTTGAATGTCAACTGCAAAGAAGGCTACGTGCGTTGAGCGAGTTTGGACAAGTGGCAGATTCATTCCTCAAGGTGTCAATGCCCAGGAAGCTTCCAAATTGACACTTGGATCAGGGAATTCGACTAGTGATGAGTAAGAGGTTCCAAATCTCCAAGTGGAAGCAAGAACCTCCAAGTGGACTCAAGAACTGAAGTGGGAGAGGACACTAGTCAGTCTCAGACCAGTCTCAAGCTGACTCATCCTCTCTCCAATATCCCTATATATAGATCTCTTCTACATGAGATCAGGGAGGCTGGAATTTGGTATTTGCAAAGAATTGTTGTTGGTTTGTGGCTAGAAACATTGGGTGTGTTATGCTTTGAAAGGAGCTGAAGAAGGAATTCCATTCTGCTGGGAAGGAGATGCTGGGTTGGAGCCCTATGGGTTGTATCTCTTCCTGAATCCAGTTACTTTCAATAAAGCTATCTTGATTCTTTCCTATATGCTGGTGTATTTTGTATGATTGCATTGGTATATTTGATTTACTTCTAATCCTGAATCATTTATGAATATGTGTATTTGTCTTTGTATTGTGTTCTTCTCTTGTTGCAAGTAGCTGTTCTCTTGTCACAGGTAGCTGTTCTCTTGTGATCTCGTGGGATTCAAGTAGTTGTTCTCTTGATCAAGCGAGGAGACAAGTAGCTGTGGACACACAAAGAGAAGAGGATCTAGTTCGAGGGACAACCGGAAGACAACGGTAAGTCTGCCGATCTCCTCTCTTTCATATTTCATAAAGGAAGTAATCATGATAGCTGTATTCGTTTTTTGTTAAGGCGCTGTCACACCTTAGGTGGATATGATCGTCCTAAATAGGCATTTTTCCCCACAACAAATTGGCGACTCCGGACTGAAGCTCTAGGACAGAATGGGAGAGTTAAAATTCCCTGCAGACTGTGTGAAGAATATCACGCCATCCACCATTGTCCCTTCTTAGACGAGGCAAAAAGAGTTCTGGAAGATCGCCCGATTTTACGAGCGAATCTTCCTCCTGGATACCAAAGACTCCTGCCAAGTCCCTCACTAGTTAAGAATCCGGCTGAGCCACTTAGATGGTCTGCCGAAGCACCTATCATTGAAGAAGAACCGTCTGGATCCATGCCTGACGAAAGTCAAAAGGTTGATACGGCAGTTGACCCGGTTTT
This sequence comes from Pinus tabuliformis, assembly GCA_031772625.1. Lineage (NCBI taxonomy): Eukaryota > Viridiplantae > Streptophyta > Pinopsida > Pinales > Pinaceae > Pinus > Pinus tabuliformis. The sequence continues at coordinate 236,089,026 of CM062810.1, read as the reverse complement.
GCCTTCAGAGGCTCCATCTTCGAATGACACCATCACAGAGGAGAATACAGACGACACCGTCCAGGTTCTCTTCATCAGCACTGACTCTGATGATCAAGGGGGCAATGCCACCATTCCTTTGTCGCAGGAAGGAAGTTCATCAGAGCGCTATCCGGCCGTATATTCGGTCCCACCACCAAGCAACCTGGTTGTGTCCTTTGATTGGAACCAACTAGGCAGACCCCGGTTGCCAGCCAATATACCATTCAGAATTATTTGTCAAATATGCAGAATGGTAATGGCTGGCACTATCATTGATGAGGGGGCATCTGTGAGTATCCTTTCCTCTATTGCTTGGAAAGCGCTTGGTTCGCCGACAATTTTACCTGAGATGAGAAATCTATCAGGTTTTGATAAAGGAACCAGTCGACCTTTAGGGATCCTCCCCAATGTGCCCATAACATTGAAAGGGAAGACCGTTCATATGAACGTGATGGTCGTTCAAGGACCCTTGGATTATAACCTACTCCTTGGACGAGACTATATATATTGCATGGGAGCTGTAGTCTCCTCACTCTTTGGAGTAATGTGTTTTCCGCATGAAGGAAGAATGGTCAAGCTCGTGGACCAACTTTCGTTTCCCGGATCACACATCGCAAATAGTCATGTGCCATCCCTAAATGGTCTATTCACGCAAGAAGTGTCTCAACCCACGGTCCGTCCTCCTGATGAGCGCGAGTAATCCGGGAGGATATGACTGGAACCCAGGGGGCATGCATCCTGGCCTGCTTCGGCAGGGAAACTTTGGGTATAGGATAGGTTTCCGCGGGAGAATATGACTAGTCCGTACCCCGTCCGTGAATGGAAGAGGGGTTGTTCTAGAATAGGATTCTTTTGTCAAAGTTACGTGTTTGGCACCAGTCATTCACCCTTGTTTGCTTCGGTAGACATTGCCGAGGAAATGTTTTGTTTGAAAGATTAACGAGACAATCTTTAGGTAACCTGAAACAGGTAAGCCTCTCTCGATTTAAAACAAATGTTTTGGCGGAGGGTAAGTAGAGGTAACCTTGAAACTCTGTTTTATACCTGGGGGCATGTAAACCTTTTGGAGTGCAAGCAAAGAGCGGTTATTTATCTGTTTTTTGAGTTAGCCGTTTCCTAACTTGTATAAAGAAAGGATGGGGAGCAAAGCTTAGTGAGATGAAGCTCCATAAAAAATAGAATCTTGATGAGACACTCTTATTAAAAGACTGGGTAAATCGAGCAGTTTTAGCATAAAGTTCATGCTCGTTAAAAAATAAACGCAAGATCCAAGCAGTTTTAACGCGGTCTTCATGCTCGTTAAAAAATAAATATAAGCAGTGAGCAGAGTTTCCTCCAGTGTTTAAGCTCATTTTTAACTAAAAAATGAACCTATCCCGGTAAATAACCACTGTGATCGTAAATTTATCAGCCATAAAAGCCTTGGTCGTGTTTGCACCTGCCACCTCCACTTTCATTTGGCCGATCGTTCACCTCCATATGATTGTTTACCCATTTTGAGGAACAGCTGCGAAGAGTGATTTCACCTAGCCATCCTTGTGACACTGCCGAGATTGGAAAATTCCAACCTGTACCTGGAATCAGTTGCTATCCCTGTTTATCACTCGTTCCTCAAAAGACGAGTCTTCTTTAAGCTCTTTTCAATTGACTTGTAAAATATGAAAAGATTGCCGAGTTTTGGCCTTCCAACTCGCTAAAGGACAGGAAGAGCTATCCCTCTAGATTTTAATCTTTTTGGACCTGAGGGATTATTGCACAAAAAGGTCGAGCGCTTGTTTTATTCGGCTCGTTAAAGTTATCGAAAACTCATCCCTTCTGTATTGTTTTATACTTTTTCGGACTTAAGGGATTAGATGACGAAAAAGGAATTTTGGAGTTAACTTTATGTACCTTTTCAGACTCTCTAAAAATGAAAAGGGCCGAGTTATCCTTGTCGTTAGACTCGTTAAAATTATTAAATAGCGACAAACTTGTCTTTAGACGAGAACGAGTTTCACTATCGATAAGCTCGTTAAAACATAGCGATAGGCTTGCCCGAAGGGCAGGTTATAGAACAAGCATATGTTATCCTCCTCAAGCTTGACAAAAATAAAGAGGTACTGGTCAGCAATGACTGGGGAAAAATTGGGAAAAATCAAGAAAACTTTGATGGTAGCAGGTCGCTCTTGAACATGACACTTTTCCTCCGTATCACAATCGGGTTGGGTTGTTTCATTCACCGGTCATTTCACCATGGTATTGCCATACCATCCATATTTGGGGTAATGCTACCAATCCATCGCATCAGTGTCGCCATATGTTCAAGAGAAGTCATTCAGAAAGAGTCAACCGGGTCCCATCCACTGCCATACATTATCCTTCATCCATTCATGACCGCCACCCTGAATCATATGTCACAGATTGTTTTCACCTCCATTAAAATCATTAGCTCCGTTCCGTGTTAATGATGTGGGATTCATTAAGGCCCTCCTTTGATGGATCGCTCCTTGTCGACATCAGCTCATTATCCAAGGAGTTGATCTAGGAACACCCCCTTCAGTACTTTGAAGCTTGCATGCCTCAATGGCAAGTTTCTCACTTCCGGCGACAGGTATACATCAATGACCTTCGACCAGAAGATTTTGCATGATGTTCGACGCCAAGTCCTTTATTCACACCACATGAATTGTACTGCAGTACCTTGAGGGCCATTATCATTATCGGTGATTCCTCTCGCGCTTGTTAACGGTTTACATCATCGACCGGTAATCAAGCGATGTCTTTCCATGTTCGACTTTAGCGCAATTCTCATATGGGTCGACTTGTACTTAGAGTGAAGATCAAACGAGTTTGAAGACCCCAGATCTAGTTTCATCCATCCGGGCTGCGATATATATTCAGGAAAAAATAAAGACATTTGACACGTACATCATTGCAGCAGATGATCATCCTACTCAAAGGATGATGATTTTCACCAAAATTATCAGTCTACCATCAGACGATCGTCTGTTCTATGTACAAAAATGAATTTATAAAGCTGAGCATGGGAATGCCCGCCTTAGCTAGATCATGAAAGCAGTATGAATCATAATGTATTGTATTGTATTTTATTACAGGTCTCCTCCCAGCAAATGGATGAACTTCGGACCCTCCTGGATAAAGAATTTCACCCGATAGACGGCCTCATACTTTAGGGGGCAACTGTTATAGACATTTTTGTGCCTGGCATCACTGAACATGAAATGTCAATAATCAAGGGATCCAAAGTCCCTAAACATGTTATTCCTACCCCTAGAGGAACAAGGCCAAGTAACCACAGCAATTCACAAAAGTTCTCCACCTAAAAACACTCAAAACAAGGCAATTCTGGATCATGTCAACTGCTCCACTGAGCATCTGCGCTGAATGTCAACTGCTCCACTGTCTACCTGCGTTGAATGTCAACTGCAAAGAAGGCTACCTGCGCTGAGCGAGTTTGGACAAGTGGCAGAGTAATTCCTCAAGGTGTCAATGCCCAGGAAGCTTCCAAAATGACACTTGGATCAGGGAATTCGACTGGTGATGAGTAAGAGGTTCCAAATCTCCAAGTGGAAGCAAGAACCTCCAAGTGGACTCAAGAATTGAAGTGGGAGAGGACACTAGTCAGTCTCAGACCAGTCTCAAGCTGACTCATCCTCTCTCCAATATCCCTATATATAGATCTCTCTCCATGAGGTCAAGGGGAGGCTGGAATTTGGTATTTGCAAAGAATTGTTGTTGGTTTGTGGCTAGAAACATTGGGTGTGTTATGCTTTGAAAGGAGCTGAAGAAGGAATTCCATTCTGCTGGGAAGGAGATGCTGGGTTGGAGCCCTATGGGTTGTATCTCTTCCTGAATCCTGTTACTTTCAATAAAGCTATCTTGATTCTTTCCTATATGCTGGTGTATTTTGTATGATTGCATTGGTATATTTGATTTACTTCTAATCCTGAATCATTTATGAATATGTGTATTTGTCTTTGCATTGTGTCCTTCTCTTGTTGCAAGTAGCTGTTCTCTTGTCACAGGTAGCTGTTCTCTTGTGATCTCGTGGGATTCAAGTAGTTGTTCTCTTGATCAAGCGAGGAGGCAAGTAGCTGTGGACACACAAAGAGAAGAGGATCTAGTTCGAGGGACAACCGGAAGACAACGGTAAGTCTGCCGATCTCCTCTCTTTCATATTTCATAAAGGAAGTAATCATGATAGCTGTATTCGTTTGTTGCTAAGGCGCTGTCACACCTTAGGTGGATAGGATCGTCCTAAATAGGCATTTTTCCCCACAACAAATCTTATGTTTATTTTTTAACGAGCATGAACTATGCGCTAAAACTGCTCGGATCTTGCGTTTATTTTTTAACGAGCATGAACTGTGTGCTAAAACTGCTCGATTAACCCAGTCATATGATAAGAGTGTCTCATCAAGATTCTATTTTTTATGGAGCTTCATCTTACTAAGCTTTGCTCCAGATCCTTTCGTTATGCAAGTTCGGAAATGACTAATCCTACGAGTTTAAAGGGTTAGACCTACAGGTTTAAAGGGAGGACCTAAAAATTTAAAAAAATAAATAGTCGCCCCTCGCTTGCACTCAAAAAGGCTTGCATGCCCCCAGGCATAAAGTACGATTTCAAGGTTACCCCTCAATTTGCAGATAAAACATTTGTTTTACCGGGAGAGGCCTACCTCTTTCAGGCTACCCAAAGATTGTTCTGTTATTCTTTCAACAAAACACTTCTTCGGCGATATCTACCAAAATAGACAAAGGTGAGTGACGACGCCCGCCCTCTCACATAACTTTGACAAAAGAATCTTATTCCAGAATAACCCCTCTTCCAACCACGGATGGGGTATGGACTAGTCATATTCTCCCGCAGAAACCTACCCTATACCCAAAGTTTTCCTGCCAAAGCAGACTAGGACGCATGCCCCCTGGGTTCCAGTCATATCCTCCTGGATTACTCGCGCTCATCAGGAGGACGGACCATGGGTTGAGACATTTCTTGAGTGAAGATACCATTTAGGGATGGTATATGACTATTTGCGATGCGTGATCCGGGAAATGAAAGCTGATCCACGAGCTTGATCACTCTTCCTTTGTGCGGAAAACACATTACTCTAAAGAGTGAGGAGACGATGGCTCCCATGCAATATATATAGTCTCGTCCAAGGAGTAGGTTATAATCCAATGGTCCTTGAACGACCATCACGTTCATTTGAACGGTCTTCCCTTTCAATGTTATGGGCACATTGGGGAGGATCCCTAAAGGTCGACTGGTTCCTTTATCAAAGCCTGATAGATTTCTCATTTTAGGCAAAAGCGCTGGCAAACCAAACGCTTTCCAAGCAATAGAGGAAAGGATACTCACAGATGCCCCCTCATCAATGATAGTGCCAGCCATTACCATTCTGTATATTTGAACGATAATTCTGAATGGTATGCTTGCTGGCAACTGGGGTCTGCCTAGTTGGTTCCAGTCGAAGGACACAACCATGTTGCTTGGTGGTGGGACCGAATAGACGGCCGGGTATGACTCTGACGAAGTTCCTTCCTGCGATAAAGGAATGGGAAAATTGCCCCCTTGTTCGTCGGAGTCTGTGTTGATGAAGAGAATTTGGACGGTGTCGTCTTTATTCTCCTCTGTGATGGTATGATTCGAAGATAGAGCCTCTGAAGGCAAAACCGGGTCAAATGCCGCCTCAACCTTTTGACTTTCGTCAGGTATGGATTCAGACGGTTCATCTTCAATGATAGGTGCTTCAGCTGACCACCTGGGCGGGCCAGCCGGGTTCTCAACTAGTGAAGGACTTGGCAGGAGTTTTTGATATCCAGGAGGAAGTTGCGCTCGTAAAATCGGGCGATCTTCCAGAACTCTTTTAGCCTCGTCTAAGAAGGGACAACGGTGGATGGCATGGTCGCCTTCACACAGTTTGCAGGGAAATCTAGCTTTCCCTCTCTTTCCTGTGGCTTCACTCTCACTAGTTGACGGTGAGCAGTCAACATGGCTATCAGAGGTTGACGCTACTGAATTGTGCAAACGGGGAGACCAGTCACTTAGTATCCGAGGGATGCAGGGACAATCTCTGTGGAAGTGGTCTCCCTTGCATATGACACATGGCGATTTAGGCCTAGTCAGTGCTGTGTGTGGATTTTTGTCAGACGACACTTGTTTGCCCCCAGTCGCTTTTGGCTCCTTCCTCTTCTTCTCTTTCTTCTTCTTTTCCTTCTTCTCCTTAGGAACTTGGTTTTTTGTTTTACCAGTTCCGTCAAGCGAAGAGGAAGGAGGAGAGGAAGAATTAGATGAAGTAGAAGGCTGGTGGTCAACTCTGGTCTGGTCTAACTGTTGACTCGACTGTTCAGGAATAGTGGTGTTCTGAACGACATTGGTTGAAAAGATCCAGACCGGCAGGCTAATTGTCAGTCCTGGAAGCGACAATGTGGCCATATGGGGCGCACCAACATCTCCCCAAGAGGAGAAGGGACTAGGATTTCCACCATGGGGAATTCCTTGGTTGGTGTGCTCCATTTTTTCAACCTAAAGATCAACGCAGGAATAGGGGTGATTGTTCCATTTAAAATAAATTTTAACGACGCTTTAGACACAACTTGCTTTTTCAATTTTAAAGAGTCGAGAAAAAGCTAAAGATGACTCTAGTCTCCTTCGATGTTTTAACGAGCCCGAAGTGACAAATGCTCGGATGGACTTTTTCCGTTATAGAGTCTGAAAAAGGCCAAAAGGAACTGCTCTGGAGTTCTAGGCAGAGGGTGTGCCAAACTTTCCGTAAAACCGCAGAATACTTTTTAGGGTACGGGCGGTCGATCTTCCTGAATGCTGTGTTCAGTGCATTGCGATCAGTAGGGCGGTCGACACGGCTTCCTAAGGATAAAGGTTTTATGCCTATAGGGGTCTCCCAATATATACGCGACGGTACGTGGGAGCACAATCCGTACTGGCGCTATCGTCCCTCAGGAGGAATCACCCACTATCAATGAGATCGACAGTCACTAGGCTTTACGACGCCGGAACACGTCTCTAGCCTAGACCTCTATGTTGTGCGTTATGTTGCAAAGCGTTGTTAAGTTCATTCAATTTATTTTAGGTTGATCTTTTTAGAAGTTTTCCTTTTGAGTTTCACCACGAGATGTATGATACAATTCCTAAATGCAGTCTAAAGATGATAAGCAAGCTTTATATCTTTTCAACTTTGAAAATCCTAGCTACTAAGGGAAAAGAAAGACACCATCTTTTCTCAAAGAGAAATCAGCACACTCTAATGCACTTTTCCTAAATCAAGCATGCAAACTGTCAAATGCAAATGCACAATGCAGGTGTTTGTTTTCCGCTTTATTAGTATTGATGCCTACAAAGAAAGCTTTTTGTACAACTTTGAATTTGATTTTAAATGACAAATACAAACAAGTTTACTTTTTCGAAATCAGAGAGGGTAGAAGAGATTACAATACTTAACGATTTTCAAAATGAATACTTGTTTCGACACTTAAAAGAGACAAACTCAAACCAATAAGAAAAAGCAAATGTATAATCAACTGTAAACAACCAATGAACTCTCTCCTAAGATCACAATCAACAGATCTGAATCAAGGGCTACAGGATGACTATTTCACTCTTGCAAAGGAAAACTGTAAATGACGCCACAAACACATAAAAACACTCACAGTCTTTTCATACAAAAGGAGGCAGAATTTAAGCAGAGAAAAGGAGTTATTAGACTGGTACCTATGCTGGTTACAGGCTGCAAAAATCAGAGATCAAAACAAGGCAAAACAGAGCAGAGAACCCCAGCTGCACAAGGCCAAATTGGTTCAGCGCAACCTCAACACAGGGGTTTTGACATTCAGCGCAGGTAGCCTTCACGGGACCTGCGTTGAAATGCAGAATCCCTTCACAGGGTCTGCGCTGAAGGAGAAACTCTCGTTTCTCACTGGGTTCTGGGTCACATATTGCTATTTAATCTAGTGTTTTAGGCCAAATAAAAGCAACAAGCAAGGTACAATCAAAGGGATGCTTTGAGGGAGTACTAAGATCTATCACAAAGGATCATCAAATCATTTGTGAGTCCATTATTCAGATCATAGACAAGTCCACTGATTGGATCAAAGCAGCAACTGTCTACTTTGCATCTGGGAATAGCAGATGCAGTTCGATTGTTGCTGTCGAGTCTATGAAACAAACAATGATAGAAACAAAAATAAAATGACTAAACAGATCTCCCCAGTGGAGTCGCCAATTTGTTGTGGGGAAAAATGCCTATGCAGGACGATCCTATCCACCTAAGGTGTGACAGTGCCTTAGCAACAAACAGAGACAGCTATTCTAGTATTCTTCCTTTATGAATTAAGAATGAAGAGAGACGGATGGGCTAACCGGTGTCTTCCGTTTGTCCCTCGATCCGGTTTCTCTTCTCTTGGAGAGTTCCCAGCTACTTGCCTTCTCGTTCGCCCAGCTTCAAGAGGTTTCTGCAAGATCACAAGAAGAGAACACTACACAAGACATGGATTCATATTCATAACTAGTTCAGGATTAGAAATAAACTAAACATACTAATGCAATCATACATCAAAAATACATCAGTATATAGGAGAAACCAAGATAGCTTTATTGATGAATAACAAGGTTCAGGAAGAGATACAACCCAGAGGGCTCCAATCCAGCATCTCCTTCCCAGCAAATGGAATTCCTATCTTCACCCCCTTAAAAGCATTAAGCACCCAATGATTCCAATCTCAAACCAACAGCAATTCTTTGCAATAACAAAATTCCAGCCTCTAGATCTCATGAAGGAGAGATCTATATATAGATGTTTGGAGAGAGGATGAGTCAGCTTGAGATCTGACTAGTGTCCTCTCCCTCTGTCAGTTCTTGATTCCACTTGGAGGTTCTTGCTTCCACTTGGAGATTAGGAACCTCTTACTCATCACCAGTCGAATTCACTGAGGCAAGTGTCATTGAGGAAGATTCTGGAAGCTTCCTGGGTCTTGACACCTCTTGGAATGAACTTGCCATTTGGCAATTCTCGCTCAGCGTAGGTAGCCAGTGTTACCTTTGACATTCAGCACAGGTAGCCAGTGTTGGCTTTGACATTCAGCGCAAACAGCTAGTGGAGCCACTGAATTGATCCTGAATTGACTTGTTTTTGAGCAGTTTCTGGTGGAGAACTTCTGTGAATTGCTGTGGCTTGTTAGCCTTGTTCCTCTAGGGGTAGGAACAACATGTTTAGGGACTTTGGATCCCTTAGATTATGGACATTTCATGTTTAATGCTGTAAGGCACAAAAATGTCTATAACAGTGGGCGAGTAGTTCTTTTCTTCCTTCGACAACTTCCTACTCGCAAATGCTATAGGGTGGTCAATATCACCTTTGCCTGGCTGGGTTAGTACCACACCTAACACAATACAAGATGCATGTACATGAACATGAAACTCCTTCCTCCAATCAAGGAACACTAAGATGGACATGGTGACCATTTTCTCCTTCAAAACATCCAAAATTTTCTCACAATCCTCGTCCCAGCAAAAGGTCGCATCCTTTTTCAACATTTTTTCCATGGTGTAGTTATTTGTGCATATGCCTTGATGAACTTCCTGTATATCCGGTATGTACCAATGTTGTGAGCAACTGCTTAATGTTCTTGGGGCCTCAAAATTGACAATGACTATAATCTTGGTAGGGTCTACCCTCAATCACTGCTTGCAAACCACAGGACCCAATAGTATCCCATACGTTACAAAAAATATGCACTTTTTCAGGTTAAGGGCTATTTGATGCCTTCGATAGGTATCCAGCATGAGGCGCAGATAAGCAACATGGCAGTTGAACAACCCAAACATGATCCAGTCATCAAATTAGACCTCTAAAAAGTTGTAGATAAATTCCTTAAAATCTACAATTATCACTCGTGAAAATATTGCGGGCACCTTCTTTAGTCCAAAAGGAATCATTGTGTATTGAAAGCAACCCCACTTAGTTGTGAAAGTAGTCTTTGTTGGGTGTAGGAATTGTTGTCAAGCGGACTCCTTCAAGACTTAATTGTTAACACGGGGGTTTCATAAAGTTAGAGACAAAGCACAAGAAATGACATAAATGATATTAAATTTTCTAAACTCTATTCCTACTTCCTTAATTGCAATCTTGCAGACTAAAAATGAAAATATTACCGACAATTTACACCAAAGATATTCTAGTGCTGGAATATGAAAGAAAGTACTTTTGCAAGAAAACAAATGAAAGGAATTCTCAAAACTTCTTACAACAATATTTGAAAATGTAAATCTATATCTATCTTCAGTATAGTGGTGTTCTAGATTAATAATTCGACCCTTGAAGATATCTGGCACCTTTTAGATCTTCCTCCCTGTACTAAGTTATTACTCCGTACTTCTGCAATGTGCTTGCACTAGTAGCAGAACAAATTTTAAGTGATGGGAGTATATTTTACACCCGTACTAAAGACTTGTGTCTTTATGTAGACACTCTAAGCCTCAAGGCTTGAGCACTCTGTTCCTGTATCAGGAGATCGATTCCTGTACCAAGGAGAGGTTCCTGCACCAATCTTTCCAATCCTTCTTTCGAAAAAATAAAGAATGTGTTAACTAAGAAAAATAACTTGAAAATGTGAACATAACTTTTAAAGTAAATACCTCAAACTGAAATATGCTTCAAATAGTCTTTTAATGTCTAAAAAAGGAATTAATTCTAAAGTCAAAGCATACTTTTAATTATGGAACTTCTACATGTAATCTAAGAGATCATTTAAATATGACAGCAGGCTTCAATCTTGTAATAGCTATCCACACCACTGATCTACATGCATAACCTTTTAAACCCAGAAAGATTTCCTTTAAGAACTATTACGCATGAATCAAATCTTTCCTAAATAATATAAAGTACAGGCATAGACTAGTGTGTGTCTCACAACAATGTTTTGCTTTAGAAGTGTATTTAATTCTAAATATCAAAATAACTTCAGAATGGAAATCACGCTTTCCGAACCGCATTAAGACTTAATAGAAATCATACTCTTTAGGATCGCATTAAGATTTATCAAATAAAAAAAAATACCATTACTATAATGAACCGAAAGAATCAATATGTGAAACTACAAATGCATTAGTGAAGGAACGCGTGCCTGCACAAGCTAGGAAGAAAATGAGATTAAAATTCAAAGAAGGAAATCATAAGATTAAAATTCAATCTAACTCACACACCATGGTTCTATAACAATGTAATGAAATCAGATTTAAACTTTGTAGAAAGATAAAAGAAACACTTGCTTACTTCACACATTGCATTAGAAATAATTAACACACCTTAATCGAAAACGAGAAGAACACAAGGGAGAACGAGTTGGTTTGGCTGGGCCCTAGCCAACCAGCTCATTTACCTGTTTATGAAATGTAAAAACTCGGCTCTTTAATCAATGCATCAACATAGAGTTACAGTGCAAGATTGAGAAAATATGGCGTAGTTCCTTTCCATTAATGATCAACAAATATACATCATGAATCTGAATCCAGCCTAGAATGAGGGTGATATAAGAAGAATTACAAAAGGTCAAAATCACACTATCATTTCTATATGTATCACTCGCTACCATTTTCTATATGAGTGCTACATTTTATACATTCATCTAGGCCTGTGGCTGTAACCAAATTACAACGAGCGTTCCAATCTGAGCCTTTTGGCTATAACAAAAATAACAACAACAACTTGTGCTGAACCTTTCTACTATAAAAAAAAACACTATTCTAGGTATTTAGTTGGCGACCTAATTGCCACCATATCTTTGATTTTCCTCCATGCTCTGAGCCCAACTTGAGTTAATCGTTCCAGAACACAACATCCACATGGAGTGGTGAGCTATCACAATAGTTGAAGATTCTCTAGCGATGCAAGAATCCTACTTGCACTCAACCATGCTAACAAAATAATTAATTCATTTCCCATCAAACACCTTGTAGGAAGAGAGTTATTAGGTACAAATATTTAAAGGCATAAATTCTACGAAAATGATTAATTAAGCACATTTGTAACTCTTAAATATGAAACATAAAGCTAGTGTAGGAAGGGATACGATTCTTGGACTAGTGTAGGAATAAGAAAGTTTGCAAGCTTAAAACAGAGGTATAAGGTCATGGTTTTGAAGGGAAAAATGGTTGGCCTACCAACATCCTCCCCTCTGTAAGCTATTATGGGTCCTCACACAACCCTTACCTACTGCAAAAAAACCAAAATAGAAGGGCCTTCCTTTAATTATGAACTTGTATACTAATTCCTGCTTTCATTATTTTTTTCCTTCTTTCTTTGAACCTTTTTAAGCATCTTGGTCACCTTCTTAAGACGTTCATAACACTTTGAAGCCCAATACCTCCATATCTTAACTTGTCGCTTTGGTTCCTTGACCTCCCCTGCCAATTATGTGTTTTCTTGTTTTTTCTCTGTATGTTGTTCCTTCATGGCTTGGTTTAATACCTCCAAGCCATAAACATGTTGTTTGAGTTCTTCTATATGACTGTTCAAGCAGAGGGTGGAGTTCTCCTCAGGCACCGACTTTTCAGCAGTCGACTCCAGACATGTGCCATCATTATTAAGGTCAAAATTTTCTTGGCCACTTTTGAATTCCTACATTGTAACATCATCAAAGGTTTCAACACCTGAAATATCAATATTACTAAGGGTCTCAGTGCCCTGTATTTTTACCTTATCAGGGTTTTAGTACCCTGCTCTTCGAAATCGTTGAAGGTTTCAACACCTTGTGCCATTTCATCCAGCTGACCCTCTATCAGGTCCTTATTTGTACTCGACATCACCTTTCTTTTCTTAATTCTACCAAGGAGGACCGACAATGGTGTGCCATCTTCCTTCACATAGTCAACATAAAGCACTGTGTGACCTGCCATTGAGGAGGCAGTTCTTTGCCTAGCCAATCTCCTGGTCCCAATAGGACGTGAGGTCATCATTTCTGATTTCTCATTTTTCCCTGCACTCTTCTTCAGGGTTAACTTTTCTGCACTTTTCTTTTGAGTTGACTTCTCTATTCTCTGCCCCCGAAACTCCTCCAAGAATTCTTCCCAAGTCATACTTCTAGCTTCCTTTTTCCTCTTGACTAAGATCGTAATAAGCCCATGGTGATATAGTCTACATGTGGCCTGATTGGATTTTCCTTTATGAACCCCCTTTGCCATCTTTTCTAAACTTCTGAGAAAATAATATGAGAAGTTGATGAGCTTAGTGGACTCAAAGTGTAAGAGTAGGCGTATGTGGTAGATGAATGTTAGTGAATACTAGCCTTCGCAAGTAAAGAACTTCTACAACACATACAAAAGATCCTTCCACTTCCCTATCATGGCATTTCATTGGACGCCATTCTTCCAGTCTACCTTCTGCTTTGGGTTGACCACGAACTGACGCCATAGTTTCTTTTCTAACCTTTCCTTCTTGAACCATTTCTCCCCTACTGCTAAAAACCCTCTAGCCTGAGATATTGATTCTTCTGTTACTAAAAAATCCAACAAACCAACCTTGGCTTGGCTCCCATTGAAGGTCCGGGAAAATGCTATTGCTACAGCTAAGTCAAACCCATCAAACTTCTGTAGGAACGGGAGGAACCCAGATTCCTGCAACAGTGCAAGACTATTCTTGTACTCAGCTATCTATTCCATCTCTATGGATTGTGGCTCAATCCTTATAGGCACCATCTCTGTTCATATTCACCCACTCTATGTTTCAAGAAAAATATCAAGGCAAAAAACTCAAATGGTGATCGAGCTACAGACTCACCGTTAAATCAACCATTTCCCAAAGGGTCATGCTTCATCATTAAAATTACACGGATGCAAACGTTAATTGGTGTCGATATAGGCAGGCTATAATGATTGCAAGAGGTGGCAGTTTAGACAATAATTTCACATACGGTCATGCAAGGTTGGATATGGGGTGCAACTATTATTATCAGGTGATGAGTTTTTCAAGGGAAGGTAAGTATCGAATTCTGGGAGAATCGTACAACTCCGCATTTACTCCATGATTTCACATAAAGCATACTTTACTACTCATTCAAAATATAAGATTTTATAGCCTAAAATATCCTTGCGCTTAAATGATTTCTCCCTAATCTACTAAATGATGAAACAAAGCATAATATAAACTGAATGTCATGGTATACAGTCAGAAAAGTTGTTCTACTTTTACAAAGGTTCATGAAACAAAATATCAGCTTCACTACGCATTTTTTCTACACTAGGTGTTCCTGCACTGAACATGTGTTTTGAGTTGGGAGTGCTCAGCAGTGAGGATTCCTGCACTGAATCGTGCCTATACTTGAATGTCCCTGCACTGAGCGTGCTTGCACTTTAGAAATGCTTGCACTACTGATGCCTACACTGAATTTGCTTGCACTTTGAACACACATTCCTGCACCTGGGATATTTGTAGTGTAATAGGAGCCAAAAGAGAATTATGATAGAATACAATTCATAGACTGGATTAAAAAATATTTGTTGAATATACAAAGGAGATTTTATTTTCCATTCCTTGGTGTGAACATATGCCTTTCAATCTGATTTGTAGGTTCACATCAAATCCTACAATAAATCAATGAGGGAGAAGAAATAAGTGAGAAAAGGGTAAATTTTTAGAATGGGAAGGAAATTATGACAGGGAATTCAAGAGTGAAACCACCAAGAGGGATAAATTGAAAAGGGATTTTGGGCAAAATAGTTTCAAGGGAAAGGAGAGAAATACGAAATCGGATAGTGAAATTTCTTTGAAGAAAAGGATGGTAAACTTCTGGGATATTAAAAGAAGAAAATAAGGGGATTTTTTTTTATCCGTAAAATAAATGTAGCAGGAATTGAGTGTTTCCTTGAATAAAAATTTTTGTTCCAGCTATCCCAAACTTGGATACGGGCTCAGTTACTGTATTTGAACCTGCTTCTTCTTGGTGACAGTTAACACATCTAAATATCAAACAACATTCCCATTTTATTAGAATCGATCTCCCTGCCAGCAAGCTAGTTTTCAGGTTGATCCTTCTGCAATTATGTTAGTAGAACAAATTTTCACAATCACAGGAAAAATTATTTTTCCTTTTCTTTTTAATTATTTATATTATTAAAAAAAAATTGGATTTTCCTTAAATCTAATTTCATGTGAGAAGAAATCATATCACAATAGGCTGGCATAGCCACCTACCAACTAAAGTTCATACTGCTGTTGCACTTGCTGCATGAAGTCTTCCTATGTGATGGACTGAAAATATACTTTAATCCCATGCCAATTCACAAGGAAAACTGAATCTCCCCTATCGATGGTTTTGACTTCTACAACCCCATTGTCAAAGACTTGAATTACCTCATACATTCCCATCAAACGATTATGAAACTTCCCTTTAATATGTTTAAATCTAGAATCATAGAGAAGTACCCAATCACCTGGTTGGAACTGCTTTTTCCTGATAAACTTGTCATGCCATTTCTTGCATTACTACTGCACCAAAATATTATGTTGAAAAAAATCCCTTCGAAATTCATCCAATTCGTTTAGCTGCAATAGACGATGTTGTTGTACTTCCGAGAGATCTAGACCCAACTAAACTATAGTCCTGAAAGTCTTTACCTAAAATTCAATCAACAAAAGGACTTGTTTTTTGTACACTAGTTATATGGTGTATGCCCCGTGATGTTACTACAAGTGGTTCAATAAACCCATAAGGCTTCAGGAAACTAACTATCCCAATCCTTACTGTGCATGTTTAATTTTTTGGTGAGGATGGATTTGATCACCTTATTTTTGGATTCCACTTGGCCATTTGCTTACAGGTGGTATGTTGTAGATTTTATGTGATGAATCTTATATTGATTCATGACTTCCTATACCAAGTTAGAAACAAATTATGGTCCATTGTCAAAAACAATTTCTCTATGAACACATAATTTAGTTAAAATTTCATCAAACAAAAAATCAACAACAACTCTTTGAGTGGAAAAATTAATAGCTTTAGCCTCTACCCATTTAGTAACAAAATCAATACAAACCAAGATATGCTTCTTACTTAAAGATGTGGGATTTATGGGTCCTACAAAATCAATAGCCCATTTTTCAAAGGGTTCAATCATGACTTGAGGACATAAAGGAATTTCATTGGCTTGAACAAGATGACCCATTCGTTGACAACTATCACAATGCTTAACATATTGTTTGGCATCCTTAAACAAAGAAGGACAAAACTAGCAGTGCGTAAAATTTTATATGCAGTTTATTTGTCAGAAAAGTGGCCACCATAAGGTTCATCATGGGTGGATTTTAAAATATCAAACTTTTCTTCATCTCTTACACATCTACGAATAACAAAATCTGGTCCGGTGTAAAAGCGGTTTCCCAGTATCCAAGAATATGAAGCACTTTTCTGAATAATATTCCACTTTTCATGAGTGGATAAGTGAGGTGGTGTCTTTCCAGTGACTAAATAGTTAGCTATGTCAGCAAACTATGGAGATTTTTCCGACATAGAAAAAATATGTTTGTCAGGGAAATCATTATCAACAGGGATTCCTTCACTAGGATTGTTTAATTTGGAAAGACAATCAGCTACAACATTAGACTTTCCCAGCCTATCAACAATTGTAACATTGAATTCCTATAATAAAAGTAACCACCTAGTCACTCTACCACTAGTTAAAGGTTTATTCATTAAATATCTTATAGCAGAATGATTAGTATGCACATAAACTTCATATCTTGTAATATAATGTTTGAATTTATTAATAGCAAAAATAATGGCTAATTTTTTTTCTTAGTCACTGTATAGTTAAATTCGGTTGGTGACAATTTTTTACTAATGTAGTAAATAGCATAAGACTATTTATCCTCTTCTTGTCCTAAGGATACACTAATAGCAGTGTCTGAAGCATAAGAGGAAATATGAAATGGAAGGGACTAGTTTGGTCCTGTCAAAACTGGTGCCTGTACTAATTTTTCCTTCAATGTTTCAAACGACTGTTGGCAAGCTGTGGACCAACTGAATTCACTATCCATAGCTAGTAATCGAAAAGGGGGTAGAAATCTTGGAAAAATTTTCAATGAGTCTCCGAAAATAACCAGCATGTCCTAGGAAACCTCTCACTTCCCTTTGAGTTTCGGATGTGGGCAGATGAATGATAATTTCAATTTTAGCAGGGTCTACCTAAATACCTTTGCTGAAAATCAAATGACTAAGAACCACTCCTGCTTTGCACATTAATCTACATTTTTTATCACTCAAAGAAAGATGGGCCTCTTGGCAATGTAAAAGCAATATTTCTAATTTTTTAAGAGCTTCATCAAATGAATTACCAAACACAAAAAAATCGTCCATATAAATCTCAACACATTCAAAATCAACAAAAATAGCCATCACAGCCCTTTGAAAAGTAGCGGGTGCATTACACAACCTGAAAGGAAGCAGTCGGTTGGCAAATGAACCCCAAGCGCATGTAAAGTTGGTTTTGTATTTATCTGAAGGTGCGATTTGGATTTGGTTATACCCACTGAAGCCATCTAAAAATGAAAAGTATTTTTCCATGACAAGGGTATTTAGCACCTAATCAATTAAAGGAAGGGGAAAGTAATCCTTGAGAGTGTCTTTGTTTAATTCTCGATAGTCAATGAAAATACGTCATCTCCCATCTTTCTTAGGGACTATCACTGATGGAGAGACCCACTAGCTGTCAGAAATGGGGTAGATGAAATTAGCATCCAAGAGTTTTTGTAATTCTTCCTTAACAATATATCTTAGTGCAAGATTCATTCGTCTCTAGGGTTGTTGGACAAGTCAGGCTCCCTCTTGAATGTAGATATGATGAGTACAAGTCTCAGGAGGAATTACTTTCATGTCTTCATAACTCCAAGCAAATGTATCCAAATGATCTCGCAACAAGGTAATAGGCTGCTCTTACAAAGACGAATCCAGGTCTAAACTAATGTGTAAGGATTTGCATGGACTGATTTCAACAAGAGTAGTCTTGGGCTCAAGAGTACAGGAAGACGATGCCACAATATGGGATAATGAAGGTTGGGAATTAGAGTTCTCTTGAAAATCCAGAATAAAGATCTGATGAAGCATATCAAAACTAGGCATAGTGTCTAGATTTTTCATGAAATCTCGCAATTCAC
The DNA here is from genome assembly GCA_031772625.1 of Pinus tabuliformis. Lineage (NCBI taxonomy): Eukaryota > Viridiplantae > Streptophyta > Pinopsida > Pinales > Pinaceae > Pinus > Pinus tabuliformis. Next base: position 236,070,841 of record CM062810.1, on the reverse strand, counting down.
CATCCTAAGTAGACTCAGTATGATGCCGAATCAAAGAAATAGGTTGGGTCTCCTCATCACTATTGTCATAATATAACCATAAGGTCTCCTAAAGTTCCCTAATAGATCTAGCAGGTGGGTATAAGGTGACCTTTTTGCTAGAGTCTCCATGTGAAATGTACATGTTACAGAGCTACATCAAATATAGGCATCAGCTATGGCAAGCCATGGTCACCCCAAAATCAAAGGATGTCCTCTCATGGGATTATTTGGCTCAAGCACAATGAAATCTACGGGGTATTGCCATGAATCTATAGAGACAACCACGTCGTCCAATACTCCATCAAGCTTGATTTTAGATCTGTCTGCAAGTTCAAGCACGGTGGGTGTAGGATGAATGTGGCTCAACCCAAGTTGTTCCATGGTTTTCCTGGTCATCACATTGATGGCCGCCCCCAGGTCTATTAATACATTAGAGACAAGGATATCACCTATCTAGATAGAAACAACTGGGTTTCCAGGATCTGTATATTTCTCCATTGATACACATCCTATCATCAACTCAGCTACTCTACCAACAAACTGAATGGTCTGAGGTTCTACTCTCTTCCTCCCTGGCTTTTTAAGACATAATTCCTGAATGATCTTGGTACAGATGGGAATTTCTCAGATAGCCTGAAGTAAAGGAACCTTTATACAAATATTCCTTAATTCATAAGCCAAGGTGGACTCGGGGTCACTCCTCTCCATGGCCAACCTCTCTTGATAGGGGGGATGGCTTGAAGAATATGGTGAATCTAAAGGTACGGGAGTGGGATGAAGGGTGATATTGTTTTTCAAATGATTAGGACTTACCCCCTCATTTTTTTCCTCAATAATCATCGTGGACTGGTTTTTTTTTTTCTAGTTTAACTACCCTTCCCAATCCCAATTGAAGTTCATTTATCCCAACTGGAAAGGTTCGATAGGTAGGGAAAGGGGACGGTCTAATCGAATGAATCAGTTGGATTGCCTTATTATTAGGATTCGCTACCGGTTGAGCAGGTAGTTGAGGTGATTTGAATGATGGTGGCAAAGGAAACGGTGGAAATGATTGATTTGCTGAGGTAGAGAGGGAAAATATGGTTGTGACATATGGTGTGGTGCATAAGAAGGAGGATATCATGGCATCTGAGCAGGATAGGAATTATATGAATGGTTTGGCCCTATCCATCCTTATTTCTAAGGTTGAGAGGACTAACCATGATGGAAATGGTTCCTATGCTACCAATGTTGAGAGTGATTATTATTATTATAATATGAATATGGAGATGAATTATAGCCATAAAAATGTGGTTTAGGAGCCATACCTGTAGATGCCTAAGGCCAATTCCTTCACGCTCCCATGGCATGTAAAGACTCAGGTTCGGAATGCTCTCCTTCGAGTACAAATTTTAATCCTGGTATGGAGGGGAAATCCTCAGTGGCATGGTTTTCTACACAAATCACACATTTATTAGCACTTTTCATATTAGCAGGAAATTCTCTTAAAGGATCCTTCTTTCTACACTTTGGACAAAAAAATAGACAATGCCTCTTATTCTTTTTCTAGTTTTTCTGAAATTTCAAAGAGTCTATTTGTTTGCTAACAGTATTCATTATTTCAATTTTCATATTTTCTATCTTATTCTCCAAGAAAATGATCATAGCATCTGTAGATCCTAGTTTGTTAGTTTTTCTTTGACCTCCTCTATTGGATCTAGATTGGTTTCTAGAGTACTTCATGCTTAAGTCACAAATTTGTTCAAAAGTTTTATGAGCAATGTCTCCTTATCCTAACAAATTCAGATTATGTATAGAATCCTCAGTAAGTCCTCATAGGAACAAGGTTTGAATAGTTCTTAAATCAAATTTGTGTTTGGACCTTTGGAGTATATATAAAAATCTTTCTAAGTGATCCTCAAAAGTCTCATCATCACCTTGAACAATGGTGAAGATATCGTTCTGCATTTCTCTAGTTTTGCAATATTCTTGATATTTATTCGAAATACTCTCTTCATTTGGTCCCAATAACTTATAGTGTTTCCTCGTAGTCCCATGAACCAGGGCAAGGTTAAATCTATGAGAGTTGCAGGAAACAACTTTAATTTCTGGGAATCAAAAGAATAATCATAACTTCAACACAATATATCAAATTAAAAAAGAAATGAATCTGGGTCTTCGTGCACCTTACCATGAAACTGTGGGAGAGCTGAAGGTGAAATATTCTTCATTTGTACATTCTCTACTGATTCCACTATTGGAAATCAAAAAGTGGATTTCTCGTCATTTACATGGTTCTCTCGAGAACCCTCTGCATGGTATTCATGATCAGCCATTGTTGTGCCTCCAATCAAACTACTTCTAGAAGGTGAAGATTGACTAGTGCTGAATTGAACTTTCTGATCACCTTTAGCTTCCTTCTTCCCCTTTTCGGGTTGTGTCACACTTGAATCACTGTGTCCAAAATCTAGGTGGATTGTTTCGGCGTGATGAGTTTTTGTTAACTTGAAATTCCTACCTATAAAATAAGGTCCAATATGAGACGAGTTTTCATATCTTTCGATATTTTTTCGGCCATTATTGAGCTTCAGACCCCTACCATTCTTAGGCATTCATTTTAAAGAAATCAAATACAAAAACAAAATTAGGTGCTTATAAAAGAAAAAGAATTTGTTAATTGTTGCAAATGGAAAAGAAAAACAACACTCGTAAAATCCTCAAAACAACAGAAGCATACTGCAAGAAAAAATAATAGCAGACTTACTCCTATTGCAGAAAAATAGAAAGTTCTTACCAATTTCAAATCGCCTCCCCGAAAATGCTGCCAAATGTTGGGTGTGGGAATTGCTGTCAAGCAGAGTCTTTCAACACTTAATTGTCAACTCGGAGGTTTCGTAAACTTAGAGACAAAGCACAAGAAATTCTAGAAATGATATGAAATTTTCTAAACTCTATTCCTACTTCCTTAATTGCAATCTTGTAGAATCAAAAAGAAAATATCACCTAAAAATTTACACCAAAGATATTCTATTGCTAGAATATGTAAGAAAGTACTTTTGCAGGAAAGCAAATGAAAGGAATTCTGAAATCTTCTTGCAACAATCTTTGAAAATGTAAACCTATGTTTATCTTCAATATAGTTGTGTTCTAGATTAATAATTGCACCCTTGAAGATATCTATCTTCTTTTATATCTTCCTACCTGTACTAAGTTATTATTCTTGTACTTCTGCAAAGTGCTTGCACTAGTACGAGAACAATGTTTAAGTGTTGGGAGTATATTTTGAACCCGTACTGAAGATTTGTGTCTTTATGCATGAAATCTAAGCCTCAAGGCTTGAGCACTCTGTTCCTGTATTAGGATATTGATTCATGTACTGGGACATAGGTTCCTACACCAAGCTGTCCAATCATTCTTTCGAGAAAATAAATGATGTGTTAACTAAGAAAAATAACTTGCAAAGGTGAACATAAATTTTAAAGTAAATTCTTCAAACCAAAATATGCTTCAACTAATATTTTAATGTCTAAAATAAGAATTAATTCCAAAGTCAAAGCATACTTTTAATTATGGAACTTCTGCATGTAATCTAAGAGATCATTTCAATATGATAGCAAACTTCAATCTTGTAATAGCTATCCACACTACTAATTTGCATGCATAACCTTTTAAACCTAGAAACATTTCCTTTAAGAACTTTTACACATGAATCAGATCTTTCCTAAATAGTATAAAGTGCAGGCACAGAATAGTATGTGTGTTGCAATGACTTTTTGTTTCAAAATTGTATTTAATTCTAAATATCAAAAGAACTTCAGAATGGAAATCACACTCTTCAGGATCGAATTAAGATTTATCAAATAAAAACAAAAGTCCATTACTATAATGAACGGAAATAATCAATATGCAAAACTGCAAACACACTAGTGTAGGAATGCGTGCTTGCACAATCGAGGAAGAAAATGGTATTAAACTTCAAAGAAGGAAATCATAAGATTAAAATTAAATCTAACTCACACACCACAGGTCTATCACACTATAATGAAATCAGATTTAAACATTGCAAAAAGATAAAAGAAACATCTGCTTACTTCACACTTTGCATTAGAAATAATAAACACAAGTTAATCGAAAATGAGAAGAACACAAGGGATAACGATCTGGGTTGGCTAGGCCTTAGCCAACCAACTTGTTCCCTATTTAGGAAACGTAAAAACTTGTCTCTTTAATCAATGCATCAACATAGAGTTACAGTGAAAGATTGAGAAAACATGGCATAGTTCCTTTTTATTAAAGATTAGCAAATATACATCATGAATCCGAATCCAACCCAGAATGAAGGCGACATAAGAAAAAATACAAAAGGACAGAATCATAACATCCTTTATATATCTATCACTCGCTACCATTTTCTATCTGAGTCCTATGTTTTATACATTCATCCATGCATGCAGCCATAATCAAATTACAATGAGCATTCCAATCTGAGCCTTTCGCCTATAACAAAAATAACAACAACAACTCATGCTGAGCCTCTCAGCTATAAAACAACACTATTATAGGTATTCGGTCGGCAACCTAATCTCCACCATATCCCTAATTTTCCTCCATGCTCCGAGCCCGACTTGAGTTAATTGTTCTAGAACATGGCATCCACATGGAGTGGTGAGTTGTCACAATAGTTGAAGATTCAAAAGCGGTGCAGGAATCTTACCTACACTCGACCATGCTAACAAAATAATTAATTCATTGCCCATCAAATACTTTCTAGGAAGAGAATTATTAGTTACAAAGATTTAAAGGCATAAATCAATGAAAATGATTAATTAAGCACATTCATAACTCTTAAATAGGAAACATAAAGCTAGTGCAGGAAGGGATACGATCCTTGGACTAGTGTAGGAATAAGGGAGTTTGCAAGGTTAAAACAAAGGTATAAGGTCATGGTTTTAAAGGGAAAAAGGGTTGAAAAACGGAACAATTTTTCCTACCAATATTCTTGATATGATCCTCCAGTTTGATCTTGATTTGATGGTACCTTGAGAATCCATCTGTGAACAAGTAGGCTTCCTGTCCTCCAACATTTTCTAGTACTTCATCCGTAAATGTCATAGGGAATGGATCATGGACACACATGTCATTCAACTTTCTCAAGTCTATGCATATCCAAATTTCATCTTTCTGCTTATTTTCTTGAACAACCATGGGACTCAGCCAGTTGGACTCCTCCACAGGTTAAATAATCCTAGCTTCCAGCATTTGATCCAATTCCTTCCACATATTTCCTTTATATTTCGAATTTAATCAGTAGGGGTGTTTCTTTACTAGGTTCACGTCTAGCTTTAAAGTAATCTTCATGATGCCCAGATCCCCTACTATCCATTTTAGATCAGAGAGCTTGGTGGGAAACAAGTCATGATATTCGTGCAACAACTCCGAGACTTTATGAACTGTATCTTCATCTCAATAGTCATCGATCTTCACAAACTTAGTTTGCGCATCTGGTCCAATATTTAGTTGCCTGGTATTTAAAGGCTTTGATATATCATGGATTTGTGACTTAGGTCCTTCGACTTCCCACTGTCTTTTAGACTCGAGAGTGTTGATGTCTCTGGTATCTTCTTCACATTCTTCTCTGATCACATTATAACATTCGAGCGCATGGCGCAACTGTGTACTCCATCTAGTTGTACCCACGTAATTAGTTCCTACGACATCTTGAATATCACAGCTTTAATCGTCTGTAGTGCTTCATCTATACATTCAAACCCATATTTAAAGCTAAATGTTAACATAAAACTTTATTTCAAAACATCCCATTATGCAATCCCATGTCACAACTCTGTTTCCAAATACCAGTTCATGGGTATGGTATCCAACATGTGGCAGAAGATATGAACCCATTCCAGTTGCGATTATTCTCCCCATGCTTTCATCCATCGTGCCAAATGCTCGCGCGGATCGTCCTTCCCTATGTATTTTTCCACCAAGCGGGTATTGGCGTACCCAAACCTCAACTTCATCATTCTTCCGTACTCCTTCCAATCGACAAAATTGTCTTTATGCGTAGCCCACCAATGGGTAGATGTAGCTCGCAATGCAATATCTAGATCTTGGAATCATCGTTCCACTAGTACGTCCCTTTCAAACTTATTCAAAAATAAATTAGCATATTCAAAACATCATAATAAGGAAAATTTTGTACTTGAGTGGAGAGGCATCGAAGCGATTTTTTTAGCATCTTACAACGCAAAGATGATACTTCATGTAGTCTGTTCTTCCAATGCTCAAGCTCCTTATCAGAATATGAAGTGCAGGAAATTTCCTTATCCTATGTGATTTTTCCATCCGCAGTACAGTTGATCCAATCCTCATCTTGCGGAGTGATCTTATAGATATGATCCATGTCATCTTCTTCTTCATAATTGTAGATTGGATCAGTATATCACATACCCTTAGTTAGATCTAATGGAAAAATAACCATGAGCTCCTTCCTTTCGAATGTCATTCTGCACTTTTTGAGATTAATGACCACATCCATATCAAAGACCCAATCAATGCCAAGTAGTGTAGGGTATGGGTTACTATCATCAACTATCTCAATTACATCAAAATTAGCTAGGGCGCTTTCTCCCCCAATATCTACCATTACCCAAATAGGCGCCCCATAGGAATGATCTTTTGCTGATTTTCCATTCATAGTTAGATGGGAGACCACTACAACGTAGGTATCCCCATCGTCTCCCAAGTTTTATTTTTCAAAACATTCGCATTAGTTCCTAGATCAAGAATTACTTGATCCATTTCGTACTCTACAATTTGCATAGTCAGCCTCATCTCGTGACCGGTTCGCTTCTTATTTTTTCCTACTTTGCGGACTACAAACTGTTCCGGTAGAGGTTTATTTTTACGCATACAATTATCTATTAATTCTTGTAGCCCTTCCACTTCCTTTCTATCCCTTAGAAGCTTCATACAAGTCTTCAAAAATGTCACTAACAATGAAGGTTCTACGTCCTGCGCGTTCTCGTTTCCTCTGTATTTTCCCCAACTTCTGGATGTAGAGGCCTCCACGAAGCTATTATTAGCATCCATAAAGGTTTTATCTTCTTTTATTGGATCTAACCCCACTTCCTTTTTAGCATCCTTTTGTACCCATCCATCAACTTCTGGTTACTTCCCCTTATCTTCTCCACTGGCGATACTACTTCGTGTAACAATATTAATACTAGGCGCATCTTCGGAAGGCTTTGACCTCATAATTTGGATGTTTTGCATAGGTGGTGGGGTCTGAGTCTTCATATCTTGCATCTTCATGATAAGTATTAGGCAATATTTGATGGCATGGTCAAACTTCCTACAAGATTGACAAGAAGGGTGTGTCGGATTCTGACAATCACGAGAAAAATGACCTGCTTCCCCATAGCTGTAACAATTAATTTGGCCCTGGCCCCTTCTAACTCCTCATCTGCAGCCAAGAAGGGTGACTAGAAGGGTGTGTTGATCATCCATGATCCTCGTATTAGCTTGTGGGATCAGACACTTCAGTATTTGAACAAAGTCCCATGTAGACTCATTTACCCTCTACTGGATCTCTTTAAACTCCTTCCCTAATTGGGTTCGCAATTTAGGCTTATTAAACTCATTTTTCAATGCTTGTTGTGTTTCCAACATAGTTGCATTGGGATTACCCAAACAAAACTTGATATACCAACTCAGTGCTTTGTCTTGTGGCCTTATAACCAACTGCGCTTTCTTCATGTCATCATGAGTAATCTACTGTGCCTTCCATACAAAATATGATACATACCAAAATTGCTCAGGGTGTTCAGTCCCCAAACTCTTAAACATAGGCATCTTCATTGCTTTCACCATCATTGTTGAAGGATGGAGGTGGAGGTTGAGGCGGAGCCGTGGGTGTAGGAGTGTGAGGTGGAAGTGACGGCGGAGAAGGATTGGAAGGATTTGGTATCCTTGTGATAATTTGTCTTACCACCTGCAGCACACCTAGCGGTGTCCTCAGAATACTACTTTCTTCATCACTATTAGATGCTCCTAATAGAGGACTATATTCAACACCTGCATCTAGTTCTCTTTTGAATGTTTTCCCACTTTGCGTAGCTCCCATCAGATCTCTTCTAGACATTAATTTGGTGGCATAACCTTTTTTTCACACAATAACATTTTAATCGAGGCTTTCAAGGACTTTATGTACTTACCTCTTTGCCCCTTCAAAAGCATGCGCTCTACTTCGTTATAACTGGTGGACGTATTAATCGCGAACTTGGCAATGAATCCTCCCAAAATACTATTGATCCAATGATCAATAACTAACGTGTTTTTGTTTTCCAAAGCCTCTAAGAGCTTCACTAGCTCCGGGGTCCACACAATAGGGTCGTCAAGCTTCCACATACCCTGACTATTCACTAATTTAGACAACAACTAGTGTAATCCACATGGAAAAGAACAAAAAATAATTGAGCTCGGCAGTATATAAATATATATTCATCCACTCTTCCTTGGACGAACACAGAATCCTTTTTTCCTAGGCTGCGAATTTATGCAACTCTCGATCTATCCACTTCTCGATTTCTTTCTTAGTTGGGAACCATTTATTCGACATCTAACATTCATCAGATAGATCTCGGTCGCGAAAACAGAACCATTTTCTGGCCTGAGGGGTCCTGACCTAGATCCATAGTTAGGTGCGCCAACAAACAAAACCTTAACTACTGGCCCTTTCAGCAACAACCTGCGTAGCACAGGCCGCAGTCTCACCCGAAGCAGTATTGGAGGATGACAAAACCAGGTTTTTGCATCCAGAGGTTAGTGTGATGAGTTCCTGTGGCTTCTATGGCTTCTTTCAACCTTTGCGAACGCTAACCCTTAAAAGATAAAAAATTGTAGTAACTCACCAAAACAGAATAGTAACCTTCACGAAGTGTTTTAACCATTGATAACAATAAGTAAAAATGTAGATCTGCTACTTTCACACATGGATAAAACACTACTTCATATGAATTCAGAATATCATAGAAAAAACACATAAATTGCATAAGTAAATATAGATGCACAGATACACAAGTGGAGCTTCAAAAAAGTCTTTTATTCATATAATCGTTCAGTTACAGACTCTTCTTCCCTATGCACTCAGATGCAGGGACTCGCGCATTCAGCTTTTAGAATTACCAAGGTCTCTGCGCACTCAGCTGCAAGAGCCTTCCCTTCACCTAAGTATAAGAAACAAACTTTCTTGCCTTAGCTTACTTGCCTAATCAATGATCTTTTATATCAAGTTAATTCCTAGACTCGCTATGACTCTCCTATATATAGCCTTTTCTTTTACAATACCATGGTCTGCAGACCATGGTAGGGTCAAAAAACTCCCTATTTTCTAGAATATTAAGGGAATAAAGCCCCTTTTGACACCTATGACCTTCATGCTCTGCTCCCTCAAAATGCGGAAACTTTACAAGTATACCAAAATTTATTACAAAACTTTACCTGAGGGGACCCTGTCCCAAAAAAGACCCTTTCTCTCTCTTGGTAAGACATGTGGCAACATGGAATTAGCTGAGATGACACAAGTGATGATGTCAGCATAGGCCAACCAAAGGTGGACATGTGGTAATCATTTCTAGCATCTTTAGGGACATAGAAGTCCCATTTTTGGGTGACACGTGTCACTACATGGAAGGCACCACATGGCTCAAGTGACATCAACATGATGTCATCCCGCTAACAAGACCCTAGAGGATGTTAACTGGCACATAGAGGGAAACAACAGGATTATTGGGCATCAAGATGATGTTGGAATGATAGAGAAAACTTAGCCCTAAGAGCATTCCTATTGGCTCTTGCTACAGCAAGTGGATCCCACGATATAGCTAAGCCTGCAGGGCGGAGCCCAGAGGAATTTGAAAGGTGCACAAAGAGATGGTTAGAAGGAGATCACCGAGATACGAAAGAAAAAATGGCTGGTAGGAGAGCGTTCCCCATGGGACACGTTAACCCAAAAGATAGACCCATGCGGTTTATAAAGAGGGTGAGAGATAATGAGTCGGGATGGAAGGGTTATGAGCTAAGCTGTGATCATTGGTTATTTCACAAAGAAATATAGTAGGGGCACAATGGAATAATAAGAAGAACAAACAAAAAGTGTCAGGACAGGGAGCTCTAGCCTTTGCACCAACCCATTGTCATTTCACGTAGAAATGAGACCAACTGCGTGGAGCATTAACAAATGAATTTGGCCCACGAAGGGCTTAAAAGGGCTTAGCACCCAAAAGCCTTGGTTAATAGCGGGTCAAAAATAGTTAAAAGTGCCAGAGGAAAAGGGGCTTAAGCTAAAAAAGGAGGAACTATCAGTTTGGCAGTTAATTTAGTAGTTAAGCCAAAGTGAACTATAGATAAAAACAGAAGAGGCACTATTAAAACTAGTTAAAAGGCTAGAATGCTAAATTAGCAAAATAAACTTAATTTAACATGGAGAAAAGGGTGGTTAAGGTCAGATAACCTATAGAGGACATCCAAAAGGCTGAAATAAACATGAAAAAGGCAAAAAATTAGGATGCATGCAACAATCAAAGAAAATAAACAAAAGCCAAGAATATCAAGACAAATTCTTTATAAGAAGGTTTGAGAAAATAAGGTTTTGTACAGAGAAGAGATATTACATCTAGTGTGATTGAGTTGGATTGTTGCTAATGTTTCTCAGTGATAAAAAATTGTTGAAGGTATTGGTGATTGAGGAACTTATTTGTTTTTTAAAGTAGAGAAGGCAGTCATTGTTTCTACAATGAAAATGGATGAAACATCAACCAATGAGTGTCAAGCAAGTTGTATCATGCAAAATCATGGGTTGGTGCTCCTTCTAGTGGGTGTTGGAAAATATTTGGGGTTGTAGCTCCATTCAGTTGCAGCTGATAAATCATGGAGTTGTAGCTTCTTGTTGGTTGTAACCATAAATCTGTAACAACAAGTTGTAGCTTTCCCTATGAATAAATTGAAGAGCAATTTTGAAGAAGTTATTTGTTCTTTGTGTGTTCCATTGATTGCTGAAATTATTCCTTGTCATACTTATTGTTGAAAGTACTCTTTGATGTTTTATTGTTCTTACACAAAGTGAAAAGAAAGTTTTTCAATTGGTAAATTTCCTACAATATTGATTGACGCCCACCCCCTTAGTATTATCCTAGTTTCCAACAAGGTTTGTACTAGAACAAGAAGATTTGAAAGTTTCTTAGTATGGATATGCATGTTCTCCTTGCGACAAAGTTCTTGGATGAATAGACTTTAGCTGGCATCATAAATACATTTGCGCCCTATGTCAAAATCATCTGACGAAACCAAGTAGACAAGACACATCTCCTATGTGATAATTTGTGTCTATATGAACATCTTTAGGCCACTACCAAAGTCTATCAAGCTATACTACCAAGGTGAAATATGATGGAAAACTCTTTATTATGAGCACATTCCCTTTTGATTTTGTTGTTTCCATAAATATGACCATTTGTGCTGAAATTGATCATTACTAGCTTCCACTATAAATGTGGTCACTGCAAGTTCCCACGATGAAGATGGATTCACAAAATTTGGAGGTAAGAGCTCAAGCCTTAAGAAAAATCCATAAAAAATTCAATGTGTTAGCTAACAAAGTGGGTTCTTCCTCTCAAAACTTTTCCCCTATATCTACCTTGTCCTCTAATGACCTCATAGGTACTACTCCATTGCCTTAGGTCAATATATACAAATCCAGCCTTCAACCCACCACCTTCAAGGCCCAACTCCCATGAGAAGTTAATGCATTGAATATGTAGCCTCTGAACTATCATCTACAAATACCCTCTAGATATCACTGATATGGCCTTGGAACTAGTCAATCATATGGAATTGGATGGCTTTGATCTCCTAAATCTAGCAAAGGCCTGGAAGGGTAAGGACCACTTTACCCTTCTTTAATCCATGTAAATCTCTTGGGATGGGATTATTTCAAACTATGCCAGGAAGGAGTCAAAACCTCAATTGGCACCTCAAACTCAAGCTTGCTCAGAGTCTAATCTCAAAATATGAAACAATCCTTAAAGCCAAATTGAGAAGAGAAAAAGGCAGGAACAAGATAAACGAGAAACATATGAGGTAAATAGGGGTTGTGTTGGTTAATATAGGATGTATTAGAGTAATATCGAATGTGTTTCCCAAAACCAACATAGTCCTCAAATGATGATCATCTCGTGGAATATACGAGGCCTCAACTGCAAAGGGAAACAAATCCTTGAAAAAAAATAGTTACTCAAAACATCTAGATATATCAAATGATACAAGAAACAAAATCAACTAATAATTTTCTTTCTCAAATGGTTATTAGATTGGGACAATACTATTTTATGTCAAGAATAGATTCGTAGGGTGATTCTAGTAGTCTAACCATTATATGGAATGTTCAAGAGTTTTAGATCATCAACATGTTCTTTACTAATCATATCCTTATAATTTAGTTTCAATTGATAGTAACCATTAAAATATTTTTTCTCTGAAATGTATATGGGCCTACTCATGCTCGAGACAAGGAGATATTCCATAAAACTTCTTACATGCATCAACTTCTAACTCCCCACGCCTTCAATTTGGGCGAGGATTTTAAATGCATAAAGTCATTGTAAGAAAAAGGAGGTGGCGTTCAATGAATCGATGCAACCTTAGTCCAATTCTAGGATCTTTTATCCACATTATATATACATGACTTGGATTCTATCAATGGTAATTTCACTTGGAACAATCACAGGTGAGGAGAGCAGTAAGTTGCATCTAATTTTGATCATTTCATTGTCTCAGATTCTATTATGAATTGGAACATGTTTATGTAGGCATCCATTCCTCCAAGTCATGGATGTGACCATTGGTCTATTTGTCTTAGCATAGATATTTAATCAGGACCTCGCAATCAATCATTCTACTTTGAAAAAAATTGGCTTCAACATGTAGAATTTCAAGAGAATATCAAAAAATGGTGGGAGGATAAATATGAGCTTGAAAGTTCCTATATGTTTAGGTTGTATTTTTTTTAAAAACATATAAAATGATAATTAAAAGGATGGAATAAGTATAAATTTTAAAACATCCTAGAAGGGAAAAAAATCTCGAGCAAAAAATGGAATCCATTCAATAGGAAGCTATCTCAAATGGCAGATCTGACACCCTCATTACAGAAGAGGCTATCACGCTCACTTAGCTAGAAGAACGTCAGGAACAAGAGGAAATCCTTTAGCAACATAAATCTAGATTTTGATACCTAATAGAGGGAAAAAAAAATCCTTCTTTCATAAATCTATGTTGCAAAATTGGCACCATAATAAAATTTCCTCTAGCAAAATATCTACTAGTGAAAAGCTACACAATCTGAAGAAATCACACAAGAACTCATATGAAACTTCAAAGGAATTCTAATAGAATCTAGTATTCACAAAAGCATTGCAATATGAACCATCACATCTTAAAAATATGAGCCACAATAGCACAAAATGTTTCCCTACCCAAAGAAATAAAAATGGAGGAAGTTGAGGTTATCATTAAAGGGATTGCATGCAACAAAGCTCCTCGCCTCAATGGCATCACCATTGAATTCTTCCAATCTTGTTGGAAAATAGTAGGTGAAAAGGTATGGTTATCCATGGATGAATCTCAAAAAATTTGATCCATCCTAAGAGCCCTCAATTCCACATTCCTTGCCCTAGTTTTGAAGGAAGTCAATGTGGAAGAACCAAGTGGCTTCAGACCCCTTACTCTTTATAAAATTATTTATAAAGATCATTACAAAAATTATTTCAAATAGATTAAAGCCAGTCCTCCCTAATCTTATATCCCTCGAGAAAACAAGGTTCATGGACGGGTGAAAAATTCTTGATGGGATCATGGTAGCTCATGAAGTCACCCATTCAATAAAGTTTCAATGGAAACCATGGATTCTCTTAGAGTTTGATCCATTGAAGGTTTTTATTAAGCTCAGTTGGGACATTTTGCTCCAAATTATCTGAGCTACTTACTTTTCCCCTGAATGGACTATGTGTGTTGGAAATATCTTATTATCTCCTTCATTTTTTATCCTTTTAAACAGATCCCCATTAGTGAAATTCAATGTTGGAATTGATGCCAACAAGCTCTTGGTGTGGTTGTTCATATGCATGAGTTATGAGTCCTTAGTGTTAGATGATTGGTGATGGTCTTGTTAGTTGACATTGATTTCAACATCTTATAACTAGACCATAGTGGAGAGCTTCTCATGTGTGTTGATTGGAGATGCTAATGTTGTAGGAGGTTGGAGAGCTACTCATGGTGTGTTTATTGGAGATGGTTTTGTTGTAGGAGGTTAGAGTGTTGTTCTTGGTGCTGCATATGTTTCTACATGTCTTAGAGACATTGGTTTGCTGCTATATGTGTTAAATTATGGTTACATGTTGTTGTAGGGGCTTCCATCAGTGTTGAGGTAGTTGGATGTGATGTTGCTGCCCAAGGGAGCGTTGATGTGTTGTTGCTGCAAGTGTTAGAGATGTTGCTACATATGTTAGAGGTGTTACGTATGTTGAGGTTACTTCTTGAGGAGCTAGAGGTACTCGTATTGGTATTAAGGTTGGCAGAAGAGGTCGGGCATGTCATAGACTTGTTGTTATCCTAGTTCATCAATTGTAGACATATTGCAGAGGCTTGAAGGAGTGTTAAGGTGTATGAGAAGATGATGGAACAGGTGGCAGAGGTTCAGAGATGAGAGGTTAATGTTTTCAATTATTTTTAGCCCGAGTCACATGCATAGAGGCTTATGGGAGTGGTTGGAAGCTCCAATCACATGTAGGGAAAGCCCAAGGGAGTGGTTAAAGATCCAGTCACTTGTAGGATTGTGTTATGAGAGCAACCAAGATTTTGACAAGAAACACTCTACATTCCTTTATAGAGATAATTTTTGGCTTGTGACGACTTTTTTGATCAGAACTTTTCAGTTTATGATCAGAAAATTTCGTGGGACCTTCAGAAGTTTATTAAAGGTTAAAATATAAAAAAGGATAATGGAGTTAATGGTTGATTGAGCCAATGAGTTGAATCCAGATCTAATCTAGCATATGAAATATTGTTGAGCTCAATAGTTCTAACTAATTATTTAGTTGATCACTTGAGTTCATCTTTATATTGGAGATAACTCATTATGAGTTGGTTGATTTTCTAGTTGAGTTGTGTGAGTTTGTGTGTGGAGAAGAGCCTGCAAGCTGCATGTGTTACTAGTGGAGAATATTTGATGTAGTTTGTAGTTATAGCAGTAGATAGCTAAAGCTTATTTTAGCCATAACATTATGCAGTGAGAGAGTTGTTGATGTGTGTTTTGGAGAAGTGATTGAGCAGATTGCTTTTTTGTTTGTGTGGATATTTTGTGTTGGAGGGTTTTAGGGAAACTTATGCTGCAAATATTGATTTAGTTTAGTTGCTATGTTGTTGCAGTGCTCATGCTGAGAAAGTTTTTAAAGTCTAGTATGAAAATATATGAAACGAGACTCACATGGAGGTAGTGAAGACATGGAGGCTTTAAGTATATAGTGATTGGTGGATTCAAAAGATGGAAGAGATTTCTTTGTCCAATGGTGGTTGGATAGTTTGGTAGAAAGTGAGTGAGGCTCATTGGTCATGGTGGTGACCAATATATTAGAGTTTGCAGAGTCATTTTTATAGTTTAGGAGTAACTAGGCAAGGATCATTGATCATTGTGGCCTTCAACAGATGGGAGTCTGTAGATGCATGAGAGAAACAATTTCCAGTCTGATAGTGCCAGATAATGTTGAAAGAAT
The DNA here is from genome assembly GCA_031772625.1 of Pinus tabuliformis. Taxonomy (NCBI): domain Eukaryota; kingdom Viridiplantae; phylum Streptophyta; class Pinopsida; order Pinales; family Pinaceae; genus Pinus; species Pinus tabuliformis. The sequence continues at coordinate 236,055,011 of CM062810.1, read as the reverse complement.
TCAAGTCTTCAAGACTCATATGAGTGAGATGATCCATGTATAATGTTTTCAGCATATAATAAAAGAATAGATCAACGCAACAACAACACGGTGGTTTTTACCAAGATGGGTTTTCCACCAGAAACACTTGTGTCCATGTGTTGATTGAATTTGTGGTTTCATGTTTATTATTGATGTTGTAATCTATGGTTGTGTGTTTCAGTAAATTCATGGTAAAAATATTTATAATTACAGAAAAAGTTTAAAAGTTCCACATTGCTGATTCATCCCACCGTATTAGTAGTGATCTAGTTTCCAACATTCATAACTACTTGGGGTATTAGGAAAAGGTATCGACTATACTCATTTCTATTCAGTATAGCGATGAAAGGTCTACGACGATTTCTCAAAACTGTAGTACACAACAACAAAGGTCAGAGGTGTTCGACCATTTGGAAATGGACTACTGCTCACCCACAAGTAGTTCGTGGATGACACAATGGGCATGGGAATGTACATCGTTTCAAAAGATCACGCCTTTCTTCGTGTGTTAGAGACTTTTTCTCTTGCCTTAAGAATGAAAGCAAATAATTCTAAGTCTTTAATTTTCTTGTTTAACAAGCATGTGCCTATTCAAAAACATATATCCAAAATCATGGGAATTCCACAAGGAAAAATATTATCAAAATATCTTGGTACTATCTTGATTGATAACTCCTTAAAATGGTGAGTTTGGAGGTATCTCATAATGAAGATACATAACAAACTAGCAGGATGGAATTTTTATATCTTTAAGCATCATAGGCAGAGTTGTTCTTCTAAAAGAAATGCTTCAAGCCCTCGCCGGATGCATGTGTCTTGCAGTAATGGCCTTGTCCTAAGAACTTAAGAGAATCAAACACAAATTTATTTGGTGAGACACTAATCAGGAGCACAAATGGGCTCCAGGGGCTTCATACAAAAGCTAAAAACAAAAACATAAAGGTGGTGTTGGCCTCTGTTACCCCACAACCATGACTACTATCCTAGGGGAAAAAATCTAGTGGAAATGGATTTAGGGAGGAGCAAACCTATGGAAGCTAATATAGTATAGAAAATATGCCCCCCAAACTCCAATTCAAGATCTTATTAGGCTAAATCCTTCAGTAATTGGCTTATCCATTTGGACTTTGGTTAAAAATGGTGTATCTCTAGTCCAAAAACACTGCTTTTGGAAGTAAAGGATAGAAATTTTTCACTATTTCGGGATGAATTTTGGAAACATATCCCTAAAATGAGTGATAATATGTAAATGCAAGAAATTATGGACAACCTAGAAGGAAAAGGGTATAAAAAATTTACACGTTATTATAGGTTTTCACCCTGTACAAAAATTACCTGCAAATGAATTCTTAAAATAAAAAAATATACAATGGCTAGAACATAAAATAAATATACACAGAGATTTCCCCTAGATCCCAAAACCGGGACTACTAGATTGATTTATCATTATATTTCTTTCAATTTTAAAATAAACACACACACATGTCGAAGCATTCATAAAATCCAATCCACTAACCCTAGATTAGAACATAATCATAGTTCCCTTGACCAAATCTACAAAATACTATGGGAGAAAACCATCATTACCAAAACCATGTGAAAACCCCATGCAAAAAACCATGGGTAGGTCCGCCCACCATCTTTTGGCCCAATCCCCTTCCTTGGGTCCACATAAATTTTTTTTACTGGGGTGATACACCAGACCCTATACAAGGGGGCTACCTCCCCTCCACTACGCCTGACGTAACATACAACTCATGGGGCTAGTCATGGAGATAATAGAACACACACCCAAAAATTATTTTTCTGGTGATGTTACATCTTCTCGTTGGTGTCAATAGTAGCCCATGAGTTCTAACATCATAATCCAAAGGAAAATTAATGGAATTCATTTTGGAATTATCTGTAGAACAAGAAAATTTCCACCTCCATACAACCAGATAAAACTCATATGGGGTTACTCTTCAAAATGAACCTTCTCTGTCAAAAAATATTATTATTTAACAACATGGTATTAGTCATTAGAAGTAGATGAATTCTAGATAATAATATGGAAGAAACAATCCTAGCCAAAAGTCGCCTTTTTCCTCTCAATTCTTGTACAAAATAAAGCTTTGACCTAGGATAATGTTATCAAACAATAATATGAAGGTTCATCTCACTACCCCTTATGTATTCATCACTTGAAGGACATGGAGCACTTGTTTAACAATTTCTCTTGTACTCTTGGGCTCTTCAATTGCCTCAACCAAATCCTCTCGTGTTTCGACACAAACCCCTTAGCATTTTGTATACTATTGCTAATTAGTGCAAAGGATTTTTTTTCCAATCCATCCCAACACTCTTATACACACATACTTTGTGCCTAAACATAACCTGGCTTAATAACCCAAGTAGCATGTGAACATACATATTTACAACTCAAGGATCAAACTAGGGGGTATTATGTTCCCCTCCCCCTTATTTATGCACTATGCTTAGTTCATCTGGATGAGTGTACAATCAAAGTTTACAAATAGATACCAAAAATATTACTTCCTATAATTCTCTATTTTTGTTTTACATCTTGAATCCTATATCAAATTCATTGAACTTGTACTAGATCTCGAGCACCTAGATATCCCTATCCACTATGTCTACCAATGGGCCTTATAAGACTTCTTCATACTCCACCTTTGTGGACATTCAAATCCAATATTATCATCACCATAACCTATAAAACAATATACTAAAAATAATAAATACATTCCATCAATGAGTTCATGTATAATATTATAAATAATTCATATAACAACATCAAGTTATAAATCTCCCTTTTAGTTAGTACATCTATTTTCTAGAAACCTAAACCTAGACATTGTGAGGCTATGTGATACCTTAATCACCGACCATGCATCAAACTTATTTCACTATTGAATAGACTGTTATAAAAATGCACTATTATATTTCTATAATAGCTCCACCTAATAGTTTTCAAACATGATCCTATGATGTTCCTAGGCTATTGACCTCCATAGTGAATCATTTGTGAATGAGTTTGAAAGATAGCATTCTCATCTCTCTTTACCACTTTATTATCCAAAAAATAGTCCAAAATATGACTAGATGAATGATGAAATAGAGGTTTAGACCACTGTTCTCTGATCTTGTTTGATGATTAAAAGGCCTTTGGATTCTACCAATGATAAAATCTTTAAAATACACTTTGGTATTTGGAAAAAAATGAGACTTAAGGATTGATGAAAGAATCTAGAATGCATGAAAATAACGTGCCCTCACTAAAAACTACTTAAGGTACCTAAAATAGGTCCACAGGGTACATTTATATTCTATTAACTTCATCCCTCTTTTCCACTATCATAATAGACCTGGATGTTCCTCACAATCTATTTTTTAAAGAGGATGTAACATGCTAGTATAAAAGTTTTATATTTCATTTAGAATGTGTGAATAATGTCGAAACTATACCCAAGTTCAACAACAATGTGAAATATGGAAAACGCGCCAAACATTCTTTTATATCCCTTTTGAGAGCTTTAATAAGGCATGATGTTTGCAAAGTGGGAATTTCATTTTGTGATGCCTTACAAGAAAAATAGTCATCTCCATCTCCATGGGATTGTAACTATGTAGGTTCTCATTCTTCTTGATGTATAGTATAAAAACACCCCAATTCTGTGCAACATGTCACAATTCCCAATACATGGGCACAACACCCTAGGAAAAATTTCAATTCCTTATTATTGGCGACAATTCATAAGGTAAATGACTCCTCCAAATATTAGAATATGTGTAAGGGATTCTAAAAGAAATGGGAGAATCTTCCTTTGAAATGCTTCTTCAAATTATACATAACATCCAATATCACCCTTATTTCTACAACTTTATCATGCTAACTTCTACATGAACTTTTAGAATGAATACATGACATGTCTCATATTGTTGTGAAAGGAATTAAAACTTTCATCAACTATGGTTGTAATATGTACAACGTATGGTTCTTGTATATGTCTTCCACGTGGAGGTGCAAACGATGTATACACAACATTGTTTTGGAGGCATCATGTTGCACATTTAAGTTTAAGTTCATTTAATATAATTTCAGTCCTTAATAAAATATTTTTAATAGGTTTCCATAATGTCCCACCAAATAACAATGTGTGATAGTTTCAAATAACCACTATGACAATCAAATTCACCTATAAAATCTATCCTTGCAATGTTGGAGTGAGGTTGACCCCATTCATACTATCTATTACTTATTATATCCTTTTCAAATCTTGGCACACAATAGTGGAAAATGGTTCAAGCAAGGTGCTTTATATACGTACAAATTAGCATAAAATATCCATCTAACAACCCAAGGGAAAGTGTTCCAATAACATCTGATATCAATCATGCAAATATGATAATCATGCTTTGCAAATTCAATATACTACCATCTAAATTCACCATGGAAATCATAGTTTACATTTCAAATTAAAACTCTTCCAAGACCATAATCAACTGCCAGAAACATGCCAAGTAAACTCTATGTTGTAGAGGGATGGGATAAGTTTTGGAAAGTGCATATGGTGGCCTATCATTAATGTATTTATCATCCACAACATAATCATACAAAATAAAACTTGCATGAATACATTCTACATATTGCCCAAAGTTAGCCTTATTATTCATCATAAAAATTCTATCCAAACACATAGTAATGATACAAAGCAACCCCTCTAGTTTACTAGAAAATATCAATGCTACAACAAACTTAATGTAAATTATGTAGAGTTTAGATGAGAATGTCATTGCTTTCGAAAACATCTATGGCATCCCTTGAGGAAAAATGATTTGTAGTTATGATCTAGACAAGAATAAAAACATCACCAATCATTGTTTATAGTCTTTAAAAAAATTCATGTACATTTCATTGTAAGGGCATATCATGTTCTCAATGGTGAGTCCCTAGACAATCCAAAGTACGAGAATATGATTTTCACGAGTTGTAAACCTTATCTTGATGAGGTATTATCATGATACGCTGATGAGTTGTCAGAGTGATATATATCTAGATCTAGAAGATATAGAAGGACAATTGATGTACTATAAATTCATATTTTATGATAAATGTAATAGAAAAGAAGGGCTTAAGGCCTTTTTCACCATCTTGCTAGTCTCATCTCTCACATGTTATTTCTTAACATGGTATCAAATCAACTATAGTTCTTAGGGCCCACTAATTCCATTGTAATGTTCCATGGAAAGAAACTGAATAGATGGTGATGAAGCTTATCCATGTTAATTTTTCATGAGAGGTTCAATATTTATTTTCCATGGATGATGGTGCCAAGATACACATGGAGGAGGAAACCAAGCTACATCATGAAGGTTACTAACTTATAATTCCTTTCTGATTCATGAAAAAATTTGGAATGGGCCATATATGCTTTTGATTATTATTTTATGGATCTAGGATTTTAATTATTCTATTACAATACCGTGGGCCAATACAATCGCTTATCAATACCGCATGCCCAAAAACTATAAATTATTTCAAAATCAAAATATTTTAAATATACTTTATTTTAATTTAATTTTATAACATTTTTTAATTAAATCTAAAAGAGAAAAGGTTATGATTACTTTTTAGGTATATCATGACCCTTAGTCCTCAAGAGTACTAAAAATATTCGCATAGAGATTAAATAGATGAGAGATGCATTTTTAATAAGGATCCAAGCAAAGATAGAAAACAAAGTGACTAACAATGATACATGAAAGATACTGCATGATTCTTTTAAGTCTTTTATTATTGTATTTTCTTTGACAGGATCGATCCAAAATGTAGGTTTAATATTTTAGAACCAATTATATATCTTTTTAATTTATATACTTTCTTAAATACAATACAATGAGATCATATTAAGATAGAGAATCAGATGGATGGGGAACAGAGTGGGGGAGAGAGACATAGAGGTGGGAGAGACAAGGAAAGAGAGGAAGGAAGAGAGAGAGGAGGGGGGAGAGAGGAGGAGAGAGGGAGGGAGAGAGAGATGGATTTGGAGGGGGAAAGAGAGGGTGGGAAGAAAAAAGACATTGAGAGATAGAGGTGGAGAGAGAGAGGGAGAGATGAATATGGAATGAGGGAGAGAGGAGACAAGGGAAGGGAGAGAAAAGGAGAGGATAGAGATAGGGAAATAATGGGAAGAGAGAGAGATGGAGACATAGATATGGAGGGGGGGAGAGGGGGAGAGGGAGAAGGGGAGAGGGTGGGTGGATGGGTGAGAGTTAGATGTGTAAGGGTTAGATGGGTGAGTGTTAGATGTGAGATATTTTTTAAATTAAATTTTTTTAATAGTTTAACTTTGTTTTTTATTAATAAAATTACAAGAGTGTGTCAAGGCGAGGGGGGAGACAGAAGGAGGTGGGACATAAAGGGAGAGAGAGGAAGGAAGAGAGAGGGGACTTGAGAGAGAGAGAGAGATATGGAGGGGGAGAGAGAAAAGGATTTGGAATGGGGAAAGAGAGGGAGGGAAGAACAAATACATTGAGAGATAGGGGAATGATAAGAAAGAGACGAAGATGGAATGAGGGAGAGAGGAAACAAGGGCAGGGAGATAAAAGGAGAGGATAGGGAAATAAGGGGAAGAGATAGATAAGGAGACATATATATGGACGGGGGAGAGAGGGGGAGATTGAGAAGGAGAGAGAGAGGGAGATAGTGACAAAGTTGGAGGGTGGAGAGAGAGAGTGTGTGTGATGGGAGGGAGAGATAGAGGGAGCTATGAGAGAAAGGGAAAGAGAGGAATAAAGAGAGAGAGGAGAGAGATAGGGGGAGAGAGAGATGGAGTTGTAAGGGCAAGAAATACATAGAGAAAGAAAGGTGGAGAGGGAGAGAGAGGGTTAAGGGAGAGATGGCGAGACGATGAGGAAGAGAGCAAGAGGGAAGAGAGAGAGAGAGAGAGAGAGAGAAGGGGAAGAGAGAGAGAGGAGGGGAAGAGAGAGGGAGAGAGAGTGTATGCTTTTCGGATGAGAACGAGAGACAAGGGAAGATATATATATATATAGATGGAGGGGGGAGAAAGGGAAGAAGAGAGAGTAAAAGAGAGGGAGGGAGGAAGAGAGATAGATAGGGAGAGAGAGAGAGAGAGAGAGAGAGAGAGAGAGAGAGAGGGATGGAGGGAGAGAGAGGGATAGGAACAGCGAGGGAGAGAGGGAGAGGAACAGCTAGGGAGAGAAAGAGGGAGAGGAAGTGGGAGAGAGAGAGATAGAGATAGATATATATGTAGGTTTTAACCTCGTATAGAAATAACCTGCATACGAATTCTAAAACAAAGAAAATAAACAATGCGAGATCATAACACATAAAACACATATACACAGAGATTTTCCCCTGGATCCCAAAACCAGGACTACCAGCTTGATTTTTCATTATGTTCCTTTGAATGTTACAATACATATTTATACATGCCGAAGCATCTAATACCATGGACTGAAAACCATCGCATCCAATACCATGGACTGAAAACCATCGCGTCCAAAAAACATGTGCAAAAATCATGCACAAAACCATAGGTGGGTCCACCCAACCTAACATAGCATCCAAAACCAAAATTTTCTGGGGCGCTGCCTCAGACCTCATAAAGTGGGGATACGGGTGCCCTTCAAATCCCCTATTAACTTTGTGGAAAGAATATAACACAACCCAACATTCTCCCACTTGTTGTTTTCTTTCCATAGGGGACCACAAGAGAGCTTAGTCATTTTTCCAACCCTGAAATGCCCATTGTCTCTCTACACCAAGAGAACTTCTCAGAGCTCACAGATTTTGTTAATGCATCTACAGTATTCTTCAAAGTGTCCACCTTTACCAGCAACAACTTTTTGTCTTCTATCATATCCCTCACAAAGTGATACTGAACATCAATTTACTTTGTCTTTGAATGATATGTAGGGTTCTTTGCCAAGAAAATTACACTTTGGCTATCACAGTCTATCCTTATAGCTTCCTGTACTAACCCCATACTTGAACACAATCTCTACAACCAAACTGCTTCCTTGCTTGCATGAGTGGCTGCCATGTATTTAGCCTCTGTAGTTGATAGTGCCAGTACAGATTGTTTCTTACTCATCCATCTGACTGCACCTGTAAATAGGTTAAACACATACCCACTTGTAGATCTTCTCTGATCCAGATCTCTAGCCCGGTCTACATCAACAAAGCCACGGATATCCAACACTCTATCCACTCCTGGTCTTCCTTGGTTGCACAAACCATAATCACCAGTGCCACACAAATACCTGAAAACCCACTTCACTGTTGTCCAATGCTCCTTACCTGGTTTTGACATAAACATGCTCAATACTCCCACTGCATGTGCAATTTCTAATCTAGTATAGACCATTGCTTACATAAGGCTACTAACTGCACTTGCATATGGAACATGAGACATATCCTCTTCCTCTTCTTGTGTCTTGGGACACTGTTCAGTAGCTAACCTCACACCTACAAGAATAGAAACCTTCGCCGGTTTACATCCCGCATATTAAATCTCTGCAATACTGTCTCGAAATAATTCCTCTGGCTTAACCAAAGCTTCCTCTTTGTCTAATCTCTTTTAATTTCCATGCCCAAAATATAGTTTGCAACACCAAGATCTTTCATGTCGAACTTGGAGGACAATTGGGTCTTCAAATCCTAGATAATTTCTTCGTCATTTCCAACCAGCAACATATCATCCACATACAAGAACAGATAAATAACATGGTCACCAATTAATCTAAAATACACACAGTGATCTGCTTTGCTTCTAGTGAAGCCAAGTTCCCATATAAATGTATCAAATTTCTGATACCACATCCTTGGTGATTGTTTTAACCCATACAGAGACTTCTGTAACTTGCATACCATTTCTTTCTTACCCTTTACCGCAAAGCCTTTAGGTTGCTTCATGTAGATCTCCTCTTCTAGATCCCCGTGAAGAAATGTTGTCTTCACATCCATATATTCTACCTCAAAATCAAAAGCAGCAACAACAAATAAAAGTAATCTAATAGAAATTACCTTGGCAACAGGAGAAAAAATATTACCAAAATCAATTCCCGGCACCTGAGAATAACCTTTTGCTACCAACCGAGCTTTGTATTTATTGACCTTTCCTTCTGCATTTGTCTTCTTCTTGAACACCCATTTGCTGCCAATGGGTTTCCTTCCATCCAACAGCTCCACCAGATCCCAAGCCTCATTTTTGTGCAGAGATGCCATCTCATCAACCATGGCCTCTTTCTGGAGTTTTCCATCCTCTGAATATACTGCTTCCTTCACAGTTATGGGATCATCATGAGTAATTGATAAAGAAAAAATTGAATAGAAAGCAGATGGACTATACCTTTCTAGCTATCTTCTTTCTCGAATTGATCTTCTCACAGCCGGAGTTTGTGGCTCTTCATATTCCGATTCCTCCTCTGCTATAGAGTCTAATTCTTCCCCCTTTAGCTCAAACTCTATCTTCTCAGGTTCCTTTTGTTGGACTTCGTGTTTAATAACATATTTCACCTCTCTGAGCACCACATATCGGTTGTACACAACCTTCTGTGTGACTGGGTTCTAAAGCTTATAACCCTTTAAACCATCCTTACACCCAATAAATATGCACTTTTCAGATTTACTATCCAACTTGGTTCGTTTCTCCTTTGGAACATGTACATATGCATCACATCCAAATACCCTCAAATGTGAAAGAGAGGGTTTCTTAGCAGTCCATACCTCTTGTGGAGTCTTATCTTTCAACGCTGATGAAGGTGACCTGTTGACCAGGTAACATGCAGTATCCACCACCTCTGCCCAGAATTCCTATCCTAACCTACCACCATTGAGCATGCTTCTTGCCCTTTCCATCAACGTCTTATTCATTCTTTCTACAACTCCATTTTGCTAAGGTGTATATGGAGTAGTCTTCTATCGTGCTATACCACACTTCTTACAGAATTCTTCAAATTCCTTACTACAAAACTCTCCACCCTTATCTAGCACCTTTATCTTCTTCTCTGTCCAGTTTTCCACCAAAGCCTTAAATTCTTTAAACCTGTCAAATACTTTAGATTTCTTCTTAAGGAAATATATTCATGTATTCCTTGAGAAGTCATCTATAAATGATACATAGCACACAGACTCACCCAGTGATGGAACCTTCACAGGTACAAACACATCACTATGCAGAAGTTCTAATATTTGTTTCGCCCTCTTACTACCAGAGGGGAAACTCACCCGATTTTGCTTCCCATATACACAATTTTCACAGAAATAAAAATCCAGAGAGCTATTACTCATACCTTCTACCATACCTTTACCATGAAGTATCCGAAGGCCCTTTTCTCCAATATGTCCAAGCCTTTGATGCCACAGCATGGTCTTCTCTCTAGAGACCACTAGATTTTCTGCTCCACTTTCAGGAACCACAGAACTATTGCACCCATCAATAATAGTGCTACCTTGCATCTTGTATAGAGTTCCAATCCGAGTGCCCCACATCAATATCAGTGCTCCTCAAACCATCTTGTAGGTATCCTTCTTGAACACTATTTTTACACCTGCATCATCCAGCTTGCTAACAGAAATTAGATTTCTGGCTAATGCAGGAATATGTAGAACCCTTGGAAGCGTTCTAACCCTTCCACCTTGCAATTTCAACTTTACTTTTCCGCAACCAACGATTCTAGCCTTCCATCATCCCCCAAGAAGACATCACCACCATCATATTTCTCATACTCGCAGAACCACCCTCTATGGGGAGTGAAGTGAAAGGATGCACCTGAGTCAATCAACCATGCCTCGTGATCTACATGTGTACTTGAGAAAGCTAAGTACATGTCCCCACTTTCATCTGAGGTGGTTTTCGCCACCATAGAAGGAGCCCCATCAGATCCCTTTCCTTTGTCAGGAGCTTTAGAATTATAGTCCATTTTGTAGTGCCCTTCCTTTCCACATTTCCAACACCACCTTTACAGGTTTTCCTGGAGATTTAGATCTCCCTTTAGATTTAGATATCCCACTCAATGACTTATTTTTGTTTCTGTTCTGGGTCCGCCCTCGTATAGATAAGGCACCACCATTTTGGCTCTCCATATTTTTCCGTCTCATCTCCTTTGTTAGCAATGATGAGACTATTTCATCAAAATGCAAGGAAGTTGCATTGCTACCTATTGCAATAACGAAACTATCCCACGAATCTGGTAGAGAACACAACAAACTGATGCACTTATCTTCATCTGAAATTTTAATATCAACATATGCTAACTGACTTACCACAGTATTAAATGCATTCATATGCTCTGTCACTGAGTCTCCATCTTTCATCCTCAGGTTATACAGCTTTTTCTGCAGGAACTGTTTATTCACTAGAGACTTAGATTGGTACGAAGTCCTTAACTTGTCCCACAAATCCTTCGTCGTAGCTTCCCCTGATACATTCAACAATATTGAATCTAAGACACAATCGTATTTTGATCTTTGCCTTCTGATCCAACTTCTTCCATTCTTCATCGGACACTCCCATTGGTTTAGTACCCGGATCTACCGCAATCCACTTATCTTTATCCACCAATAGGTCGTCCATCTTGAGTTTCCACAACTCAAAACTCTGACCATTAAATTTCTCTATCTCTATCTTTCCACTGCTCACCATCTTCTTTCACCACCAGAATTGATCTCGCAGATATCCCACTGAACAGGATCTTCCACAGGCCCGAGTGAAACCCCTCAGCAACAAAGGCGTCCCCTCGAAGCCAAAACAACTCTGATACCAAATTTAGGTTTTAACCCCATACAGAAATTACCTGCATATGAATTCTAAAACATAGAAAATAAACAATGCGAGATCATAACACATAAAACACGTATACACAGAGATTTTCCCCTGGATCCCAAAACTGGGACTACCAGCTTGATTTTTCATTTTGTTCCTTTGAATGTTACAATACATATTTATACATGCCGAAGCATCCAATACCATGGACCGAAAATCATTGTGTCCAATACCATGGACCAAAAACCATCGCATCCAAAAAGCATGTGCGAAAATCATGCACAAAACCATAGGTGGGTCTGCCCAACCTAACATAGGGTCCAAAACCAAAATTTTTCGGTACGCTGCCCTGGACCCCATAAAGTGGGGTTACGGGTGCCCTTCAAACCCCCTATTAACTACGTGGAAAAAATATAACACAACCCAACAATATAGATATGGAGAGAGTGTGTGTATGTTTGGGGGTTGAGATAGAGATATAGATAGATAGATAGATAGATAGAGAGAGAGAGAGAGAGAGAGAGAGAGAGAGAGAGAGAGAGAAGAAGAAGATTTAGAGATGGAGATGGAAAGGGAGAGATAGCTAGATAGATATACATGGAAAGAGAGTGTATGTGATCTTCTATAGAGAGATAAAGAAGGAGAGAAAGAGCGAGATAAAGATATAGATGGATGGGGAAAGAGGGAAGAGAGAGACAAATAAAGGGAGGGAGGAATATATCTATGAGAAACAAACAAGGAGAGATGGAGGGAGGTAGAGGTATAGATGGTAGAGGGAGAGCGGCAAGAAGAGAAAGATGAAGAAAGGGAGGGAGAGGTGGAGAGAGAGATATGGGGAAGAGAGGGAGGGGGAGAGATAGAAGGAGAGGGGGAGGGAGATAGACATAGAATGGAAGGTGGAGAGAGAGGGAAGAAGAAAGAGACACAAAGAGATAAATAAAAACATAGAATTTAGATCTAGAAAGTCATGAATATTTTAGTTTTTGATTAAAATATATATATTTATTTTAGTGTAGTTGTTGATATCTAATCCTATTTTATCTCTTGCACTAGATGTATTGATTTCAGTGTAGACGTCGATTTCTATTCCTATTTTATACCCTACACAAGATGCGTTGATTTCATTGTAGATGTTGATTTCTACTCCTATTTTATCGCTTGCACTAGATGCATTAGTATCAACATAGATATTGATTTCTAACCATATTTGATCGTTTGCACTAGATACATTGATTTTAGTGTAGATTTCAATTTATAATCCTATTTAATACCTTATACTAGATGCATTGATTTCAGTGTAGATGTTGATTTGTACAACTATTTAATTACTTGCATCGGATGCGTTGGTTTTAGTGTAGATATTGATTTATAATCATAGCTGATCGTTTGCACTAGATGCATTCATTTTAGTGTAGATGTCAATTTCTAATCCTATTTAATACCTTACATTGGATGCATTAATTTAAGCGTAGATGTTGATTTCTACTCCTATTTGATTGCTTGCACTGGATGCATTAGTTTCGTTGTAGATATTTATTTTCAATCCTATTTGATTTTTTTCACTAGATGCATTGATTTTAGTGTATATGCTGATTTCTAATCCTATTTTATTGTTTTCACTAGATGCATTGATTTTCGTGTAGATGTTTATTTATAATCATATTTGATTGTTTTCACTAGATGCATTGATTTTAGTGTAGATGTTGATTTCTAATTTGATGCAACTACGTGTAAGATGTACATTAATTTCAAAGTAATTATATTAATAGTGTGCATTGATTTTAGTGTAATCACATCTCTTCCCCCTCCATCTATATCTCTATCTCCCATTGTCTCTCCTTTATCTTTGTATCTCACCCCTCCAACATACCCACTCACTCTCTCCCTCTCTCTCTTTTTCTTCTCTCTATCTCTAAATCATCTCTCTCCATATCTATATCTCTTCCTCCCTCCATGTCTTTGCCTCTCTCTTCTTCCCTCTCTTACCCCCTCCATTGGTATCTCTATTTCACCTCCAAAACATATAAACTCTCTCTCAGTGTGAGCACATAAACATTATTCATGACGTGAATTGAATTTTTTGTTAAAGTTATTCAACCACAAATAAAATACTTCAATTTTCATCCTAAATAAAATGTTCACTTACCCTAAATGTCTTCTTAAAACTGTAAACTATTTGTAATTGCTTAGATTCTTATTATTCCCATTTTCCATCATTCAACACTATTAATCACTTTGCATCCAAATATGGTAATAGAAAATAACTAATAGGTGTGACAACAAGAATAGTAGAAAAAAACTGTTTCAGATTGATCACAATGAATATTGTTTGTAATTCACTATATTCTTATTATTCACATTTTCTATCGTTCAACATTGTTACATTGTCACTTTGCACTTAAAATTTTTATTTCATCATTTTTCATCATTCAAGTTACTAATAGTCTCTCTCATCTTAACAAATTGAGGTAACTAAGAAAAGTTAAACTTAAATTGAACAAATTAATATCAGCCATATTTAGCATACTTAAAATGAGCAAAATAATTATATGTTCAACTAATTTTGTATGAATTCACATGACTGAAACTAGCCTAGATCCATGTTAACCCCAAATCTATCAAGCGTCGAGAGGGATCAAATATGTTGAAGTTCAAAACTTTCCTCAATTTTTGCACTTAAAAAAGAAGTTTTCACCTCAAGAGATTTGAGCCCTCTCGGTGCTTGATAGGTACAAGGTTAAGATATATTTAAGATGGTGATATAAAGTCTATGAATAATTTCCTAAGTGATTATCTTATTATGAATTTATGAAGAAGACTAAATATTCTCTATGCCCAAGTGGATATCAAGTGGCCAACTCTCAAATTGTGGAGGAAATTTACAGTGAATGTGTATATGCCAGAATTTTAGAGTGTTATTATCTTCCCATTGGTGAGAATTATGCTCTTCCCTTTAGTGAATGTGTGTATTTCATACTTTTAAAGTGCTATGCTCTTCCCTTTAATGAAATGTTGAATTGGGAAAGTTTCTCTTTTCAGATTCCTTTGCCCCAAATACAAAATATCAAGACCATACATTAATCCATCCCTGTAAATAAGTATTTCTTGATGCACAAAAGAGTAAATCAAGTTCAAAGACATTTTACCATATGCTAGCCTCCAAAACCTTATGACTTTTTCCACATGATTCTTCATTGCATATGGCTTAGAAGGCTCAAAATTCATATTTCCCCATAAAATAGCTCCCCTGTATAATTATTTTTTACATAATCCCCATCTACAACTTTTTTTTTTCAATTAGGTGACCAACTCTCTTTCTTCCAAGTCCTTTCCCTATAATGGATATCATATCAGAACAACACCCATGATCTCATATGGTTGGAAGATGAGAATGCACAATTAAGAAGACCCACAATTATTAAGCTTGTGATAGATCTGAAAAGAAAAGAGGGGTGAAATTAAATTGATGAATCCATCTCAATATATGCCAAAACAATGTTATAAGTCCCTTTCTCAATTAAAGCTTTATTTCTATCTTTTCCCTATTATGGATAGCATTTACCACATAATATACCTTCAGTAAAAGCCCAAAAACAAAGTTTACAGAGAAAGTAATGTTAAAAAATGAGCAATGTAGCCAATAAAACATGAAAAGATATTAACCAAATATCAAAATATGTTATATTATAAGATTCTTAAAATATTTAATATATTGTATTTCATATTAAACTAATTAATATGATATTAAGTTATAAATTGATTTACAATTTCTATATAATATTATTTACTATTTTTATTTTTAATTTGATATTTGTAGTATTGTGTAAGACATGTAGATATTTTCTCACATTTTCAGTTTACAACTAATAATAAATCTAAAGTTCAAATCTATCTAAACCAATATGTTTCTTACAATTTAAATGCATAGTAAGAACTATCTTAAATAGTGAGAAATGCTTTAAATTCATATAAACTAATCTGTTTCTTGCAACTGGAATGCAAGAAAGGAACTGCCTTAAATAGTGAGAAATGCAAGACTAATCTTGCATTCATTAATAAGTGTACTCCTTGAATACACATGAATGATCATAACCCTAAAAATGTATGCGTAGTCAATTCAATCATAATTCATGAAGCTCATTATTCCTAAACTGTTAAACTATTTAACATAAACAATACAAGATAAACTAATTTTCACACATTATTGTCTGTATAATTATTAATTTTTGCATTTCATGGTCCTCTTAGCTGTAATTTCGCTGTAGCAAAAGATAGATACAAATATGCACTAATAGTTTAGAGTTAAACTAATAGTTTAGAGTCATTGTGAACTTGTGAAGTATCTATGCAATTTTGTAAGGGAAGGGACTAAACATTTATTACTTTATGCTCCTTTGCAAAGAGAAATGGAAGTCTAAGCATATCATCCACAAAACAAGTTCAAAAGCTCCATAATGTAAATAAAACTGAGATTAAAAGCATTATGGTACCATTTTCTAAGTGTTTGAATTTTGAGTAAAGTGAAATGGATAAACTCTTAACAAGAGAACTCTAGATTATATAAATACCTTAATGAATATTTATCATTATTATGTCCCCCTATATTATTTCTCATTCATAGACTATAGTGATATTGAAATTCAAAATCATCAATCAAACAGTACTACAAAAGCCAAGAAATAACCTTATGGTAAAATCGAAACCAGACATTGAGTCCAAATTATTGCAATGATGAACAACTTTTGTACAAGCAACTAAAAAGCTACAAAAAATTGTATTATATAATCCAGCCAATGGTGTCTCAGGGACTTCTGTTTTCATTTCAAACAACAGAAGGCCCTCATAGCTAGAGCAATAACTATGTAGAAAACTAATAATCTTACGTGGGCATAATATATACTTGACAATCTTCTAATACATAACATGAGGTTGAACACTATATTTACGATGTACACAATCTAGCTTCTAAGTTGATATTGCAGCCTAACATGGAAAAATAAATCACTATAGAAAAGATTTCCTCCACAAAATGACAATTAGTGTAACGCCCTATTTCCAGCCAGTCAATTAGGATGAGCTCGTATACTTACTAACGTGACCGAATCTCAGTAGGAAGCCTTTATTTCAAGAAGTGTGAGTTTCCAAGGCCTAGTTCTGGGCATGTAGTTGGAAATGGTGAGCTCAAAATGACTCTCTCGAAGGTTGAGGCTATCATCGTGTTCCTATACATATATTCTTGTTAAGCTAGAGGGCATTACTTTCACTATGATATTATGGCTTAGCCAGGACCTGTTATCATAGACTGGTAGAGCGACCTATATGGTTATTTTATTTTACATACGATGAAAACTAAATAAGTATAATTCAGAAGTTTTTTTTAGTAAAATGAACGGCCATATATATATATCTATATACACTTTCACCCAGAGAGTCGGCCTTTCAGTTGAATTCAATCAAAAGAAAATACCCAAAATGATGACACTGATTCTTTTCAAAAACCAAGGGCCACCTACGACAACAGACACAATCTTTTAACAGGAATAAAATTTATAGTTTCCAACATTACAATTAATAGTCAATAATTCCAAGGCTACATGCCATGGACATGTACAAGAGAGAAGAAATTAAAATTTGGGACAAGGATCGAGGCCAAAGTTACAAAACTCTATAGCCCTTTTGGAAAAGTAACTAAACTCCTAGTTCATGGAGAGAAAAGACAACATGCCAGTGGTGGCATTAAAAACGTTCACAACATCGGGAGGATTTGGGGCCTGTAAGAAAACCGACAACCAAAAACACAATCAAACCACCTTTGAGAGAGGGAAACTGGAAAATCTTAGATGAGAGTTAAGTCTAGAGATGCGAGGGGGAGTTGGTGAACATTGTACCTGCAACCAAATCGAAAGCCAATTTTAGTGTCATGGATAAGCGCTAGAGAAAAGGTAGGGTATAAATAAATTATAAATTTTACCTAAGAAATTGTTACCACTCTCTGCCATCTTATCCCTTGTCATTCGGTGCAGGGTTATTACCAGAATTGAGCCGAACTCTAAAGAAAAAACAGTCAATTCCAAAATGAGGGATCTTACCTTGCTATGGCCGGGTTTTGCAAGCGTAGAGGTCTTGCACAACTGGAGTGAAGAAGCCGAAACAAAGTAAACATGTGAATAGTGTCAAAGGGGTTGTCATTGTAGGGAACATAATGACGAGGTACAATGAACCAATGTAAGAATAGTGTTACTTGACAGAGGTAAGCTGACTAAGGAGTGCTTCCCTAGAGGGTTTTCATTATGTTGGTTGCAGAGATTGGACGCGTAGGGAGGCTGGGCTAGAATTAGCAGTAAGGAACCAAGGTAGTGCTTCTACTATGCCACCAGTTTCTAGTTTCCAAGATGAAATTGCCACAGTGGCCTGGATGGATCCAGAGGTGTCACGTTCTAACTAAGTTTGAGGCCTTAGCAGTGTACGCGACCATGGCCTTTTCTCTTACATGTCTGTTTCGATTTGCGCTCTAGCACTCGCTGCTCTTAGGCAAAGAGGAAATGAGCTGAAGATGAAGAAGATGGGTAGAGAGAATTTTCCAGAGTTATTGTCATCCCAGGCCAAACAAAAGCAACACATATGAACCCTTTCGAGACCGATTATTGGTGTGGTGATCTGTAACAACTTTTCACCGCCTATAATCATCGAGTAGCAGGAAATATTCTAATCATCTAACATATAAGATCTACCATCCACAAAATAAAATCTACAATTTGTCTAACATATAAGATCTACGGTTCACAAAATAAGATCTACGGTCCACAAATTGATAGATAGGTGGGAGTTGTTTTCAAAGAGGAACGCCTTATGGTGTAATTATTAGACATCATCTACAAAATCTATGTGATGTGAAAACAAATAAAAATACTAAGAATAAAGAAAACAATAATAATAGTAATTATTATTATTATTTTCACTCTACTTCATTAAATCTAATATTTATATTTAAGTATTGTGATATTGGAAAAAATAACAAGTAGGTAGTAGAAGTCTGTGGCATTTTACCAAAAAATCATTTTTTTTTTGCACCCATATATATATAGCTCATAGAAATGATCTAGCATGGCTTCCCTCTTAAACAACCATTACAAATGTTTTCCCACTTAAACAACTATTAAGATGACACATGAGCAAAGAATCTTAAATAAAATAGACAAATTTAACTTCCTTCTAGCCCCTTAAACCTTCCTTCTAGTCCCTTTTAGCTTCTCTTATCCCAAGCATCATGTTTGTATTGAGGAGACCAAGGTTATTACCACGATTGCCCAATTCCATCACCATAAATTCAGGGAAGTGATTGAAATTGAAAAAAGGCCTAACAATCTCATTACAGATGATGGTTGGAAGATCAGTCGTTGTTGGATCCCTGCCCTTTCTTCTTAGTCTTGTCGAGTGTCCCCTTATTCCCCGGTTCCTTCTCCTTTTAGCTATCTTTTCCTTCCTCCTAGGGTTCTCCCTTTGATTATACTTTTTCTATTGTCCTGTTCTTGTCCTCCTTGTTAAAAATAATAATAATAATAATAATAAATAAATAAATAAAAAATATATAATAATGATAATATAACAAAATAAAATAAAATTTTGACGCTTGTTTTAATTTTTAACTTTTATTACTGTTATTTTATGAATACTATTATTTGTTAGTAAGTTTCTACCTTTACCATAATAATAAAATTAAAAAAAAAATATAAATTGAAACACATATTAATTTTAACCAATCTCCTCCCAGATCCGGGTGGCATTACTGTTTCCACAGTGATCCATGCACGAAGTTAATGCCCAGTACTGCCAGCTGTAGAGCAGCGTGGCCTCCCGGGACATAACCTCATGCGAGGAGGGAATGAGTATTAATGAGAGATCGGGTGGCGGAATTGCATTTAAGTTCTGTGTTGATCGACGCAATATGCCTGTTGTTATAATCATGCCGATCCATGGTTCACTCACCAAGATTTGTGCTCTATCGCGCGATAATAGAACCTGGTTTGCGAGAGCTGTGGGTGATGGCTTAAATTTGGTGCATTGCCGCGGGCTCAAAGCCATCTCTCTCAAGGGTAATTTCTCCCCTATTCCGGATTCTTGCTCTCTGTTATTGTCTGCAATTTTTGTGGCTGTCTATAAGCTCTGTCATACTGTGGTGTCGGTTGCAAGCTCTGTTGGGCATCCCTCTTGCCTCACCCGCCTCCGTCCTGTTGGTCATCCCGTCCATAACCCTTTTGAGTCCTACCTTCTTTCTGTCATCATGGTTCGTTCGGGCAAGCGGCATCGTTCTGGGGGGCGTCGTGACACCCGTCTGCATCCTCCAGTCGGTCATGCCATGGAAACGGCGCCGGAACCGTTCAATCCCTCCCCCGTCCATGAAGCTGGGCCTTCTGTTGGCTCTGGTCGGAAACCTATTCCGAATAGTGCTTTTCAAACAACGCACTTCAAATTTCAAAGTAATCTGCACAGGCCCCTGGTCACTGCCCACATTACCCTTATACTCTCGGAGGAGGAAAACCTTGTCTCCCCCTTGGCCTGCATCGCCCCTGATCCCTCTCCAGGCAGTGAGAACTCCTCGGGCAAAGACAGCATGGAAAATTGGGAAAAAGAGAAAGATGAACAGGAGGCTTTTCTTAAAAATCTTCCTCCACTTGAAGACACAGGACCTGCAGCTGAGGACAGAACTCATGGCGAGGCGGAACATGCCATAGCTATCCCTGACAGCGATTTAAGCGGTAATGAAGGTTTGAAGACTGGCGATACTGCTCGGGATGAGAAGAAGGACAATGACCCAGCAAAGGAGAAGTAGCGCCACTTGGGACTATCTCTTTTTGTTTCGGCTTCGGTTTCAGGCTTGTGGTCAGGTTTCTATGCAATTGTCCTATTGTTTTTTGGCTCCCAGATGGGAATTTGATGACTCTTTATATGCTGGGTTGCAATGTCTTTTGTGTCTCTGTGCTGGCTTAGTTCTCCTTCTCGGCAACGCATGTGTCTCTCTATGTCTGATTTCTGGTCTTTTGCACTTTGTAACTGGTTTCCCCAACTTATGTCTGTAATGGGGCAGTTCTGTTCTGTCGAGTGCTGTTACGCCTCGATCATATGTAAAAATATTTTGCCTTTCAGTTAATAGAAGTTAGTATTTGCAGAGAGAAAAAAAAAAAAACCAATCTCATAAATTTTTCCATTAAATCATAATTAAGACAAATAAATAATTGAATATATCAATAAAGAATTAAATAAATAAACATAAACACCCCCCTTTTCTCATCCCTAACATTTCAATTAATTAAAAAAAAAATAGAATTAGTTAACTTAGTTTAATAATTAAAATAAAATAAAATAACATAAGATTATGTAAAACCCCCCTTTTTTACGGGATAAATTAAATAATTTATTAACCTAAGAAAAATATATTAATTTGATAAATTTGAATAAATGATATACTACAAGTAGTTATTTTTTCTATTACATTTGACTGATTAATATTTTAATATTATTTTTTTCTAGCCGTTTTAGAGAGTCGTTAATGGTCAACCCTGTCAACCTAGTTGTTTGGATGATCCGCTCTCCCTATATAATTGGCAGCCATGATCTAACTCCTCAACTTGTTCTGATGATGAACCACACTAGTTGGTTAAAAACGCGTCGACACAGGTCTTGTACATGTGATTTTCGCTGAAAATCTTCTCAATAATTGTTATGGATCACAGAAGCCTCAATTCAGCAATTTTGAATTAGTCTTCACCATTCGCTATGGGTACATAATCTATCGTATTGATGTTTGGAACATGTATGTCATTAAATAGTATGCCACTAAAAACATCATACACAAATTACTTTCGAATTATTTAATTAGAAATCTAGGGTGAGATTTGGGCCATATAAAGAATTAAATTGTTTATAAATTATTATTTTATAGTTTCTTAATGACAAAAATCAAAATATAATGCATAAATAATCTAAATAAAGATTTTTTCAAAAATAATTTGATATAAAATAAAATGGAACAAAATAAATATATATAAATTCATAAATTTATTTAGTAGAATCTGATTTGAATATATTAAATTTTTTAAAAATATAATATATAAAACATTATTGATAGAATTTTAAATCTATAAAATTACAATTTTTTAATATATTTCTAAATTTGATAATTAAAAAATAAACCATCTTATATTTTTAATTCATCTATTTTGGATATAATCAATTTACAATATAATACGATTCAAAAACATCAACCATATTTTTTAAGTTTCTTTACATCATCATGTGATATTTCATTTCATCTTTCAAATAAATAATATTATCTTACATATAATCCACTCACAACCCATTACCATAGAAATTCTATGTAATTCTGGCTAACATGAGCGGTTAATTAAGTTTAAAAAATTCTTCCAGAAATTCTAAATAATTCTAGATAATGTGAGCAGACTAATTCAATCAAAAAAATCTTCTCACCATTAACAAAATAATCCTCATCAAGAATTTTCCAAACAATTTATGAAGGAGCTAAACCACTACATCGATAGGGAAGACACTTTGAACTTCAAATAAAATGCAAATTTAATTAACAATCTCTGTCCAAACAATTTATGGAGCTAAATCACTACATCAAGAGGGAAGACACTTTAAACTTTAAATAAAATGCAAATTTAATTACAATCTCTGTAACCCAGGCAAACGGGACTCCAACATTAATGGCATTTAGAGTTTCCAACAGCCAAAACGTTCAGCACTAGATAGTTGAGATAAACCGTTCATATTTAGATGAACGTATACCCGAATCATTACCCTTGCATAGTGGTAAACTCTATGGATAATCCCAGGAACCGAAGTCCTTAATTTCTCGAAGAGTGTAGCAAGGATTTATGTGCTGCGCTCTTGAAGCCCTTCCAGTAAATGTGAAGTGAGATTTATAGTCCAATGCAAGCTGTTAAGATCCCTGAAACCAGAGCTAACAGCTGTCAAACTCAGAGAAAGTTATGTTGGTCTCCCTTACTGTTTTCCCATCAGTGCAGTAACTCTTTGGAGCTGCACTAATAGCTGCCACACCTAGAGGAGCATTGTGTAGACAAGAAAGTGATGCCATGTGTTGTAATCGTCATTTGCATATTTTCCCCTTAATCACAGCAACTCTTGGGATCTGCACAACCCGTACAAACAAACACAAAAAATAAAATGGTCAAATACACCAAAATAGTGCATAACCCACCAAGATGGTGTAATGATTTTTATAATTCCATCTTTCATAGAATGTTTCAATTAATATCAAAATGGGTCTCTTAGAAACTAGTAGAGCCTGCTAAACCAAAACCAACAGCATGGGCATTCAATCCTTAACCACGCGCATAAACAAACAACCCACTGCCGGATAGAAGAGAAGTCACAAGTGCACATGAGACATTAGTTTGGAGGAGCCTGCTTTGCACAATTTCTAAAAGCCTCTAAAGTTTTCTGCTTACCATTCCGTGTACTAGCAGGATCAAACTCATTTTAGCAGAAAGAAAACCAAATAATTATCGCTAAAGGAAAATGTTGAATGGCAAATATAAGTTTAAAAATCCCACGTCAACTTCGTACCAATACCCTAAGACAACAAATAATAGTTTCGAAACTGAATAAAAATCTAATTAGCTTTCACGAATTTTTGAAATGGCTTCAAACATGAAATGCACCGATTGCATTCTGAAAATGCTCTTCAATATTAATATCTCAAAGCTAAATTAAGTTTCAGGGCAGTGAAGACCAACCTCGTTTTTTAATCGGGTGTTTCTGTGATGCAATTGTTGCATAACAGATTGTATGTACTTGTAACACGTAGATGTAGGTTTTAACTCCGTAGAGCAATTACCTTCATACGAATTTTAAAACACAGAAAATAAACAATGTGAGAGCATAACACATAAAACACATATACACAGAGATTTTCCCCTAGATCCCAAAACCAGGACTACAAGCTTGATCTTTTATTATGTTCCTTTCAATGTTACAATACATATTTATACATGCTGAAGCATCCAATACCATGGACCGAAAAACCATTGCGTCCAAAACCATGGATCGAAAAACCATCACATCTAAAAAACATGTGCAAAAATTATGCACAAAACCATAGGTGGATCCGCCCAACCTAAAATAGGGTCCAAAACCAAAATTTTCTAGGGCGCTACCCTAGACCCCGTAAAGTGGGGTTGCATGTATGCCTCATACCCCTTGTGACCGCCCCCTGCTACATAATCGGCGCAATGAAGGGGGGCTCCGCCACCCCTCTAACCCCTCAGTTAACTACATGGGCTAGTCGTGGAAAGAATATAACACAACTCACATTCTCCCACTTGTTGTTTTCTTTCCACTGGAGGCCACAAGAGAGCTTAGTCATTTTTCTAGCCCTGAAATTCCCATTGTTTCTCTATGCCAAGAGAACTTCTCAGAGCTCACAGATTTTGTCAATGCATCTGTAGTATTCTTCAAAGTGTCCACCTTTACCAGCAACACCATTTTTTCTTCTATCATATCCCTCAAAAAGTGATATTGAACATCAATGTGCTTTGTCTTTGAATGATATGCAGGGTTCTTTGCCAAGAAAATTGCACTTTGGATGTCACAGTCTATCATTATAGCTTCCTGTACTAACCCCATACTTGAACACAATCTTTGCAACCAAACTGCTTCCTTGCTTGCATGAGTGGCTACCATGTATTTAGCTTCTGTAGTTGATAGTGCTACTACAAATTGTTTCTTACTCATCCAACTGACTGCACCTCCAAATAGGTTAAACACATACCCACTTGTAGATCTTCTCTGATCCAGATCTCTAGCCCAGTCCGCATCAACAAAGCAACGAATATCCAACACTCTATCCAATCCTAATCTTCCCTGGTACCACAAACCATAATCACTAGTGCCACGCAAATACGTGAAAACCTGCTTCACTACTGTGTAATGCTCCTTTCCTGGTTTTGACATAAACCTGCTCAATACTCCCACTACATGTGCAATGTTTGGTCTAGTACAGACCATTGCATACATAAGGATACCGTCTACACTTACATATGGAACACAGGAAATTTCCTCTTCCTCTTCTTATGTCTTATGATACTGTTCAGCAGATAACCTCACACTTACAGCAATAGGAACCTTCACCAGTTTATTATCTTGCATATTAAACCTTTGTAGTATTGTCTCAACATACTTCCTCTAATTTAACCAGAGCTTCCTCTTTGCCCGATCTCTTTTAATTTCCATACCCAAAATATAGTTTGCAGCACCAAGATATTTTATGTTGAATTTGGAAGACAATTGGGTTTTCAAATCTTGGATAATTTCTTTGTTATTTCCAACCAGCAACATATCATCCACATACAATACCAAATAAATAACACGGTCACCAATTAATTTAAAATACACACAGTGATCTACTTTGCTTTTGGTGAAGCCAAGTTCCCGTATAAATGTACCAAATTTATGATACTACACTCTTGGTGACTGTTTTAACCCATACAAAGACTTCTTTAACTTACATACCCGTTCTTTCTTACCCTTCACCGCAAAGCCTTCAGGTTGCTTCATGTAAATCTCCTCTTCCAAATCCTCGTGAAGAAATGTGGTCTTCACATCCATCTTTTCTACCTCAAAATCAAAAGCAACACCAACAAATAAAAGTAATATAATAGAAGTTACCTTGGCAACAGGAGAAAAAGTATCACCAAAATCAATTCCGAGCACCTTGGAATATCCTTTTGCTACGAACCGAGCTTTTTATTTCTCCATTTTTCCTTCTAAATTTGTCTTCTCTTTGAACACCCATTTCCTACCAATGAGTTTCCTTCTAGCCGGCAACTCCACCAGATCCCAGGCCTCATTTTTGTGCAAAGATGCCATTTCATCAACCATGGCCTCTTTCCAGATTTTTCCATCCTCTGAATACACTACTTCCTTCACAGTTCTAGGATCATTATCCGTGACAGACAAAGCAAATTTTGAATAGAAAGTAGATGAACTATACCTTTCTGGCTGCCTTCTTTCTCGAACTGATCTTCTCACAACCAGAGTTTGTGGCTCTTCATCTTTTGATTCCTCCTCTGCTGTAGAGTCTGATTCTTCCTCCTTTAGCTCAAACTCTATCTTCTCAGGTTCCTTTAGTTGGACTTCATGTTTAATAACATCTTTCACCTCTCTGAACACCACATCTCAGCTGTACACAACCTTCCTTGTTACTGGGTTCCAAAGCTTATAACCATTTAAACCATCCTTATACCCAATAAAGATGCATTTTTCAAATTTGCTATCCAACTTGGTTTGTTTCTCCTTTGGAACATGTACATATGCATCACATACAAATATCCTTAGATGTGAAAGAGAGGGTTTCATACCAGTCCATACCTCTTGTGGAGTCTTATCCTCCAATGCTGATGAAGGTGACCTGTTGACCAATGCAGTATCCACCGCCTCTACTCAGAATTCCTGTCCTAACCAGGCACCACTGAGCATGCTTTTTGCCATTTCCATCAGTCTTATTCATTCTTTCTGCAACTGCATTTTGCTGAGGTGTATATGGAGTATTCTTCTGCCGTGCTATACCACACTTCTTACAGAATTCTTCAAATTCCTTACTACAAAAATCTCCACCATTATCTGTCCTCAGCACCTTTATCTTCTTCTCTCTTGTTTTCCACTAGAGCCTTGAATTCTTTAAACCTGTCAAAGACTTCAGATTTCTTCTTAAGGAAATATATCCATGTATTCCTTGAGAATTCATCTATAAATGATACATAGTACACAGACTTACCTAATGATGGGACCTTCACAGGTCCAAACACATCACTGTGCAGAAGCTCTAATATATGTTTCACCCTCTTACCCCCAGAGGGGAAACTCACCCGATTCTGCTTCCCATATACACAATTTCCACAGAAATCAATATCCAGAGAATTATTACTCCTACCTTCTACCATACCTTTACCATGAAGTATTTGAAGGGCCTTATCTCCAATATGTCCAAGCCTTTGATGCCACAACATGGTCTTCTCTCCAGAGACCACTAGATTTTCTGCTCCACTTTTAGGAACCACAGAACTGTTGTACCCATCAACAACAATGCTACCTTGTAGCTTGTACAATGTTCCAGTCCGAACTCCCCGCATCAATACCAGTGCTCCTTGAAGCATCTTGCAGGTATCCTTCTCGAACACTATTTTTACACGTGCATCATCCAACTTGCTTACAGAAATCAAATTTTTGGCCAATGCAAGAATATGTAGAACACCTAGAAGTGTTCTAATCCTTCCACCTTGCGACTTCAACTTTAGTTTTCCACGACCAACGATTCTAGCCTTCCTATCATCCCCTAAGAAGACATCACCACCATCGTATTTTTCATACTCGCAGAACCACTCTCTATGGGGAGTGAAGTGAAAGGATGCACCTGAGTCAATCAACCATGCCTCATGATCTAAATGTGTACTCGAAGAAGACATTTACACATCCCCACCTTCATCTGAGGTGGTTTTCGCCTCTGGAGAAGGAGCATTATCAGATCCCTTTCTTTTGTCAGGAGCTTTAGATTTACAGTCCCTTTCAAAGTGCCCTTCCTTTCTGCATTTCCAGCACACCACCTTTACAGGTTTCACTGGAGATTTAGATCTCCCACTAGATTTAGATCTCCCACTCAATGACTTATTTTTGTTTCTATTCTGAAACCGTCCTCATACAAACAAGGCATCACCATTCTGGCTCTCCATATTTTTCCATCTCTTCTCCTCCGTCAGCAAGGATGAGACTATTTCATCAAAATGCAAGGCACTTGCATTGCTACCTATTGCAATAAACAGACTATCCCACGAATCTAGTAGAGAACATAACAAATTGATGCACTTATCTTCATCTAAAATTTTAATATCAACATATGCTAACTAACTTACCACAATATTAAATGCATTCAGATGCTCTGTCACCGTGTCCCCATCTTTCATCCTTAGGTGATACAACTTTTTTTGCAGGAACAATTTATTCACCAAAGACTTATATTGGTACAAAGTCCCTAACTTGTCCCACAAAGCCTTCGCTGTAGCTTCCCCTGATACGTTCAGCAATATTGAATCTGAGACACACAATCATATTATGCTCTTTGCCTTCTGATCCAACTTCTTCCATTCTTTATTAGACACTCCCGTTTGTTTAGTACCCAGATCTACTGCAATTCACTGATCTTTATCCACCAATAGATCCTCCATCTTGAGTTTCCACAACTCAAAACTTTGAATGTTAAATTTCTTGATCTCTATCTTTCCACTGATCACCATCTTCTTTCACCACCATAATCGACCTCGCAGATCTCCCACTAAACAGGGTCTACCACAGGCATGAGCGAAACCCCTCAGCAATAAAGGCATACCCTTTAAGCCAAAACAACTCTGATACCAAATGTAGGTTTTAACCCCATACAGAAATTACCTGCATACGAATTCTAAAACACAGAAAGAAAACAATGCGAGAGCGTAACACATAAAACACATATACATAGAGATTTCCCTTGGATCCCAAAACCGAGACTACCAGCGTGATTTTTCATTATGTTCCTTGCAATGCTACAATACATATTTATACATGCCAAAGCATCCAATACCATGGACTGAAAAACCATCCCGTCCAAAAAACATGTGTGAAAACCATGCACAAAACCATAGGTGGATCTGCCGAACCTAACATAGGGTCCAAAACCAAAATTTTCTAGGGCGCTGTCCCGGACCCCATAAAGTGGGGTGATGGTTATGCCTCAAACCCCCTACGACCCCCGCGTCCCTCCCCCCCCCCCGCTACACAATCAGCGCAACGAAGGGGTGCTCCACCGCCCCTCTAACCCCCCAATTAACTACGTGGGCTAGTCGTGGAAATAATATAACACAACCCAACAGTAGAATTCGTGATTGCATCTCGAAGCGACCAGTTCTCCCTTTGAAGTCTCTCATTATCATTCCTCAAAGGTTGCATTATGGTGATGCTCTTGTTGAGCCTGCCCAATCCATTCCAGGAGTTAGAGGATCATGATCAACAAATTGAAACATAAATAAGAAAAAAGTTTCAACAATTCGGTGAATTTCAGTGTGAATTTTTGCAGAATGTTACAACTGTAATGCCCATAATTGTTTTTGCATACTTTCATCTGCTTTCTTCGATTTTGGAACCATAACTTTATCTGCCGAGACACAAGTTGTAATTTCTTGCTAAGTTCTTTCATCTTTTTGTGGTCAAGGTAAGGGCATTCCTTGAAAATTCTGTAAACAACAACACAAATGAACTTCATCCATTGTCATGTTTCAAAGAAACATATTTATCAAGAAACCCAACTCTTATAAAACAAGAATAGTAGTTTTAGAACTTACGAATCCATCTCTTGTATTTGTTGTGGAGTATTCCTGTGATACAGCTTTTGTCGATGAGCATCTTGGTCAACCCAAGATCATTCTCCTCGTTACAATTCAAAATTTCAGAAAAACATACCAGTGGCAAAGCCAACTTTGGAGTGGAGATGTAACTGTCCATTATCTATGTTCAATATCTGTGAATGAGCAGCAACCGTTGCAGCATAAGTTTTGTTTCTAATAACTTATACTAGATATGACATCCCCATATTTATTTTTAATAAATTATACCAGATATGACATCCCCATATTTCTAGGTAACAATCACCTTAGTTTAAAATAAAAAAATAAAACTAAACCAGAAAAACTAAACTAAAGGTAAAAAAATGTTTATAAAACATTTAAATTCATTCCAAATAACTCAAAACAATATTTTCTTTCACTTAAACATGTATAATTACCCCCAAATATGACACAATGGAAGAAGGAAGGAACAATTACAGCTTATCCCACTTAGTGACAACTTCCTGAAATCCAACCATAAATCAAAGCTTAGTAAACTTCGCCTCTATGAGAGCCTTTGTAAAGATGTCTGCAACTTGATCATCTATTGAAAAATATTGCAGTTCAACAATATGGTCATGAATGAGCTTTTTGATGAAGTGCATTTGCAGTTCAATGTGTTTTCTGGGCTGATGTTGGACTGGATCTTTACATAGTTGAATGGCACTTTGATTATCACACCAAGGTGTAGTCAAATTCTGCTATTGAAAGCAAAACTCTGACGGGATCTGACGAAGCCACAGGGCTTCCTTACTAGCTTCTATGGCACCATGATACTTGCTTCAGCTGAAGAAAGAGAAATGGCACTTTGTTTCTTGCAAGCCCATGTAATAGGTCCTAAACCAAGAGTGAACACATAACCTGCAGTAGACTTCTGATCATTAGGGTCACCAGCCCAATTGGAACCAGTGAAGCCAACGAATAGAGGAGATGCTTCTTCATTGTAATGAATCCCAAACTGAACTGTACCTCAAACATAACAAAGTATTATTTTAGCTGATTTCCAATGACTTTCATGTGGGTTTTGCATAAATGGAGCAATAAGGCCAACACCAAATGAAAGGTCAAGACGAGTATGGGTCAGATACAAAAGTTTTCCTACAAGTTGATGGTATAAGGTAGCATCAACTTCAATGGAAGTAAAAGTGACTGAAAGTTTGGCTCCAGACTTAAAGGGAGAAGGGGTTAGCTTATAGTCTTCCATGTGAGAATGGCGTCGAAGATCATAGGCATACCTGGACTGGGAAATGGAAATACCTTCCTTGGATTGCAAGACTTGAAGACCAAGAAAATAGTGCAAGTGTCATAACTCTGTCATTTCAAACTTCTTTTTAAGGTTGGACCTCACATGGTTTATAAGGTTGGGAGCGCTAACAGTAAGGATAAGATCATCAACATAAAGAAAAAGAATGATAAGAGACTTGCCCACTTTCTTGGTGTAGACAGTATTGTTAGAATTACACCTAGAAAAGCCAGTTTCTAAAAGAAAGCTATCCATTTTGGCATACCAAGCCCAAGGGGCTTACTTGAGAATATAAAGAGATTTATTAAGCTGACATACAAGGCTGGAGTCTGTTTGTATAAAGCTAGTAGGTTGTTCGATATATATTTCTTCATGCATGTCCCCATGCAAGAAGACAGATTTAACATGCGTATGATGGACTTCCCATTTGAAAGAGGTAACAAGGGAAAGAACAAGGTGGATAGAGTTCATTTTGGCAGCAAGGGAGAAGGTTTCAGTATAGTCAATGCCTTCAACTTATCAAAAACCATTAGCAACAAGACAAGCTTTATGTTTATCAAATTTTCTATCTGGTCCATACTTGGTTCTGTAAACCCATTTGCATCTAACAAGTTTTCGTCCCTTTGGTAGAGGAATAAGATTCCATGTATCATTTGCCAATAATTAACGATATTCTTCATTCATAGCCGCGTCCCAATCTGGATGGCCTGAAGTTTCTACAAAGGTGTCATGATCATAATTCGTTGGAGCTTGAGCCAGTAAAGAAGAGGCTCTATCGGACTAAGAACATGTACGTCGCTAATCTATAGGATCACCGGTAAGAGAAATTGTTGCATCCCGAGTAGCACAGACCCATTTTGGAAGCTGAGGAGCCGAAGGAGGATCCTGAGAAGGTGGGGGAGGATTGTGATCCTCTCAGTCATCATCCAAAGAAGAAATATTTTCAGATGTAGAAGGGATAGAGAGAGGTGGCACATCCGTCGAACTAGGCTCATAGGTCGATATACTTTCAGCAAACTTTACATCTCTTCTAATGATAACATTTTTGGACTTCAGTGGAATACGTCTATATCCTTTTACATCTTCAAAATATCCAACAAAAATACATTGTGCACTCTTAGGTTCTAAAGCTTTATGTTTCTCATCTGGAATATGGGCCCATGCTTCACTTCCAAAAACACGAAAGGGACTTACATCTGGTTTAATTGAGCTCCATGCTTCTTCTGGAGTGATGTTCTTTAAAACCTTAGTAGGAGTGTGATTTACTATGTAATTTGCATAGTTAATTGCTTCGCTCAAAAATTAAGACTAAGTCCTTTAGATTGAACCATACAATTAGCCATTTCCTTTAAGGTGTGATTCTTCCTTTCAGCTACACCATTTTGTTGTGGATTATATGGAACAATACTTTGCATTTTAATTCCATTCGCAGTGCGCAAGTTCATGAATTTATTGTTAACATATTCTCTGCCATTATCAGATCTTAGCTTAAGAATTTGATGTCCAAATTGTTTTTCAACAAAGGCCTTAAAGGCCAAGAACATGTTAAATACTTCACTCTTGAGTTTTAATCAGTGTATCCAAGTGCGTTTGGAGAAATCATCTATGAAAGTTAAGAAATACTTGTAGCGAGAGAATGAAACAACTGGAAGTGGACCACATAAATCACTATGCACAAGTTGTAAAGGGGTTGAGGCATGCTAAGAGTTATGTTTTTCAAAACTGTGTCGATGATGTTTTCCGAGTACACATCCTGAACAAACACCATTTCTGAAAGATATCATTCGAAGACCTGTCACCATATTTTCTTTACATAGATTCTGAAGGGAGTGATAGTTTAAGTGACCAAATCACTCATGCCAAACTTTGCTCACTTCATCATTATGAGTAACAAATACCGAGGGAAGATTTGATGAACCAAAGTTGTTATACTTATACAACCTTGTAGAATCATCAACAATGCCAGTAGCTAAAATCTGTCTAGGATCTCTTAGGTCCTTAATTACCTTCGTGAGGTGAAAATTCAACGATTTTACCTTCACCTGAATGAGTTATGTGATATACAGATAGAAAGTTTTAGGATAAGGTTGGAACACATAATACATCATTAAATTGACCATTGTCTAGATGAACAGTTCCAATCCCTACAACACTAAGAGATCTATCATCACCAACATATATATTTTTGGTGTTACAATCATTTAAGGAAGAAAACATAGCTTTGTTTTTGGCCATGTGATAAGAAGCTCCAGAATCAATGAGCCACTCATGAGAATGAGAAGAAGAAGATACATTTAGTGCATAACCAAACCGAGATGCTTGACAACCACATGCAGAAATTGTTATTCTTGAAGATGAAGTTGAAGTTGAAGAGTGCTCGAAATGGATGTTATGCTTCTTCATTGCTGCTTCCAAGGCTTTCATCTTCTTAAAGCATTTGGATTCTAAGTGGCCATCTCGGTTACAAAAGTGGTAGTGTCTATCAGTGTTCTTCCCTTCGTTTTTAGTTGTCTTATCATTTTGTTGAAATGATTTTTCATTTTGAGACTAAAATTGCTTAGGACCCTTGTTTGATTTTGGACCATTATTTTTAGGATACTGTTTCTTAGGATTCTTTGAATTTGGTTGCTGCTCGGCGGCTAAGGCTTTCTTAGTTTCCAAGATTAAGAAGACAAAGATATAAGAGTTTGTCTTGTTCTCTTGTTAAAGAATCACAAAAGGCATCAAAAGAGGGGTGCTTGTAGTCTTGTCCTTGAGAAATAAATGCTTCTCTAGTAGAATGGAAGGTGGAAACAAATAGAGATTAGGCTGGTCCCAACTTAGTAAGAATGGAATAAATAAGACTATCGTCCTTTTTCTTAACCTTAACACCTTCCAAGAGAAGTTTAAAGGTCTTGAACTTGGACCAAAAATATTCAATGGAAGAAAAATTATTGGGGTCCAATGTAAGCAACTCATTTTTTATTAGATGGGCTCTAATTTCATTTTTAATTCCAAAAACTTTAGTGAGTTGTTCCATTGCTTCATTAGGAGTATCAAGTTCTGCGATATGGAATCTAAGGTCTAGAGAAATAGACATCCCTATCAAACCATGTCCTCTATCTTGCCTATTTTCCCATTTGGCTACTTTATCTTCATCTTGAGGTTTGGTTTCTTGGCCTAAGGCTATTCTGTAAAGATTTTTACTTCTAAGTAAATCCATAACGTAGAACCACCTTTGGAAGTATTTGGTGTTGTCAAGAATAACTTGCCATGGACTTTCCATTTTAATAGAAACTAAAGTTGTATATGCTGAAACTAAGTGTTCCAATGGAAATATCTAGAAAAATTAGGCTGATTAAAAAAAGGTCTCTGAAAATGGCTTCCAGATGAAAAAGTTATGGCTTTTTGAAGAAAAAATGTTGAAGATGCCGTCGAAGTGCGTGAATGTGCGAAAATGAATGATAATGTTATATTTAAAAAAATCCCTCCCTCACCCCCCTCACCCCCCTTCCAAACGTAAATTTAATTAGCTCACTTTAAAAAAAATTATATGACTCACTTTTATAAATAAGTGAAATTCATTTTTACAATGGTACTTTATGAGCTACCCACTAAATTGTAACTTAAATA
Organism: Pinus tabuliformis; assembly: GCA_031772625.1. Classification (NCBI taxonomy): domain Eukaryota; kingdom Viridiplantae; phylum Streptophyta; class Pinopsida; order Pinales; family Pinaceae; genus Pinus; species Pinus tabuliformis. Next base: position 236,020,893 of record CM062810.1, on the reverse strand, counting down.
AAAGATAAAGAGACTTTAGAATTATAAGTGACTCACTTTTTACAATGGGTGACAACAATTTTACATAAAGTAACTTTAAAACATAAGCTACATGTGCTTTTTGAAAAAGTAACTCAATAAAAAGAAAGACTTGGACCCAAGCCCTGTATTCTCATAAAGTAACTTTGGACCAAGTGAGTTAGTTTAAAAGGTTAGTAATTTTTGGAAAAGAGCAAGGTAGTTTTTTTTTTCTAGTTATTAGAGCTTTGGGGTGTGTGCTTACTTGAGAAAGCTCTTTTTTGCCTACAAAAAAAAAACACAAAACCCAACATGGACATAAAAAAAAAAAACTTTTGGTTTGAAGTTAGCTTTACTCGAAAACTAAAAATTTTCCTCAAGGTTTATGATTTTATGAGATCACACTAAGGCGTGACAGGAAAAGAGCATATGCATGAGAAAAATCCTTCTTTTATGTTTCTGATTTGCCTAGATCACACAGATTCACAGGGAAAAGAGCATACACAAAAATGAAAGGTATAGATCTGAAAATATAAAAACAAAGAGAAATAAATCGAAATAAACAGAGAGAAAATAACTAAAAACTGCAAATAAACATTGTATACCTCCAAATCTTAAAAATGACATAGCTAGGGCTACTAAAAACCTTTTCGCATGAAACGAAAGGGGTTCCTCACTGGAACAGATGCTCCTAACACAATAGAGTAGTCCTCTAGGCCCAAAAGCGGTCAAAAACAATAGATCTAGTAAACGACAGTCGAATGTAGTTCTACCGACTTCAAATTTGGATCACCAACGGATGCGGCACTCAAATAGCTCTGATACCATGTAGGAATTTACAGGGTAAGTTCCTCAGACATAACACCAAAGGACACCGCTCAAAAATAGATCACAGATCAATACACCAGTATTCTTGACGTGGTTAAAACCCTCAAATAAGGAAACAATCCACATCCTGAGCCAACACGGCAACTTCAGGAAATTTATTAATAAAAGAATGAAAATTTACATAAGCTTCTCTCATGAATGGTTACCCTAAAACCCTCAAATAAGGAAACAATCCACATCCTGAGCCAACACGGCAACTTCAGGCAATTTATTAATAAAAGAATGAAAATTTACATAAGCTTCTCTCATGAATGGTTACCCTACAAATGACCTTCCATGCTCTTTAAATAGAGATCATGGACCAATCGGGTGTTAAGCCATGGATCAAGTGTCGTTAATATCGAATAGAGAATGAACCGTCGGATCACTACATATCGTGAGCATTGGACTGTAAGTTACAAAAGTACATAGTTAAGAAACACACTTTACCTAACTCTACACTAGACCAAGTTATACTTAACGATTTCCTATGTGTCAGAATATCCTAACAAACCGTGTTACATAAAGCTGTGGGTTAATAAAACAATTATTTTCAAATTGAGTATCATGATTTAGGCAAAACCAATTTTAGGGATGCTTATTCTTAATTTGAGGTCAATAATATTTTCATGTTGAAAGAATGTTTTTAGGTCTTTCTAGATTATATTTTTAGAATTTTTAGTTACTTGGATGTTGTCAACACAATTTTTTTTGGCCTAATGGTTAAGAGGATGTGTTTCCTCTTAAGAAGTAACATGTTCAAAATCGAGGTAGAGTATGCATACCGAGGTAGAGTATGCATACCTTCGTAGACTTAGCAATCACAAACAAGGAGGTCTTATACACCAATTTGGTCTTATACAATATTTTTATTAAAAAATATTATTTAAAAAAAATATTATATCTTTTTACCTCAGACCAATTAAACCACCTACTTATACCTCCTCTAATAAGCATCCTTATTCATAATTAATATGGAATTAACTACTTATAACTTCATTACAATCTTAGTTAATAGTTACCACTACTTATTAAACCATCCTAGATCCATCTTAACTCTGGTCAGGAGTTAAGATGGATCTAGGCTAGTTTATATTTTTATTTATTTCTCATACTTCTGGAGTAAATATAAAAAAAGTTTTATTTATTTATTATACTTCTCGTTTATTTATATTTTTATTTATTTACCATCTTTTTTTAGTATTCATAAACCTTTTTATATTTTAAATTTATAGTGTTTATACCTAATAATAATTAGATTGATTTTTAAATAAGGCCGATATTGGATTAAAAACGTTAAATGTTAAACATTAGGTTTACGTTTACGTTTACGTTTATATTTTTATGTGAGATCTACCTCCATAGTGAACTGTTTACGTTTATATTTTTATGTGAATCTACCTCCATAGTGAGCTGTAGAATGCTTCTCAATGCAATAATTTAATAATTTATTTATTCAAAATCATTATTAAAATATACTAAATTTAATAATATTTTAAAAATTATTTATAAATAAATAAATTATCTAAAACGTTTTAAAAAAATTCAAAATTACAATTTACAAAATAATTTAATATATTTTAAATTATTTATAAATAATAATAATTTTAAGCTTAAGTAAATAATCATTATGTTTACGTGTATGAACTAAAATACATGGAGAAAATCAATCAACAAATATTTTCCAGCTTCAAAACCATCATGAAAAGCATCAATATTTTTAAAAGTCAAAGTGAAATACAAACCTAAACTAATGTACCCTAATTGCTTTTTATAAATACATTCCTCAAGAGCACCGACCATCATGAGAAACATCAATATTTTTAAAAGTCAGAGTGAAATTCAAACCTAAAAATTAATGTACTCTACTTGCTTTTTATAAATACATTCCTCACGAGCACAAACCCTATCGAACCCGAGAACTGATCTTGGCTTTCAACACGATACCACGCAGCGTTTCCGGCCCTATTCCCCACTTTCACGTGTTTTTTTTTCTCGATTACTTAAATCTTTTGTTTGCGGGTAACATAAACCTATCATTATTTTTAAAATGATAATTAAATTTAAAAAATAAAAATATATATTTTTAAAATATTAAATTAATCAAATATAGAAAAGATAATATTTAGTAATGTTTAAGTTTCCATATTCTCACAAAACAGTTAACTGTAAAATATGTTAATTTAAATTTAACATATTTAAAATTATTTTTCAAGGAATTAATTATATAATTTAGTAAAAAATTTATATAATAATGGTTATAGAATGGTCAAGGGATAAAAGGACAATAGTTTTAGTGGTATTTATTGGGTTTAATTTTTCATGTATTTTAGTTTTTATTTGCGTGGTAATATATTTGAACATGTTGGAAATCATGACAAGTAATTCTAGTAAGTTTGAAAAATAAGAAACTTTGAATATCTTGATATTGAGGTGAATAGTGACAATTGTTACTAGTTATGATTCCATCCTAGGTCTTGCTCACAATACTTAATATATAATAACTAAACATTGGATAAATTTTATAGAGGTAACTTTATAATGTATAGAACTTTACTAATATCAAAATTATAATTGTAAATAACTTTTGATTATATTTAAATTTTTTAATATTATGATTATTAAATTTATTTATGTATTTAGTTATTGTTGTATCTAGATGAATTTGCAATTCAGTTGGGTTGGTCTCTTACTCAAGTGCGGATTACAACTGCTACCATTATAAGCTCTAGGTGTTTACGTATGCTCATTCCACAGACACAACTGAATTAGAGATTTGAACCTCAAACCTCCTCTCACATAATTGAACTCCCCCTTTGAGGGATATTTAAAAAATTAATATTATTAAAAAGTGAATTTATATTTTAATTTTATTTATATCAAAAATATTTAATTAGCTTATGAGGCTTTGGATTGATGGTGAATGGGTCTTCTGTTAAGGAACTCCATGTGAAAATGTTAGGGTTCAAATCTCCCATGGGGTTTTACCAACAAAAAATAAAAAAATTTAGAGAGAGTTCTACAAAACCTTAGTCATCTCAAAAAGATAGTTATTGAATCATTAATCTCCTCTCCACCGCTCTTCCCATGGAAAATATCAACACAAGGAGCAATCCATCTACCTACAACCAAGTAATTATTGGATTAAACTAATTAGAGCAATAAACGGACACTCAACCTCCAAATGTTGAGAAAAATCCTAATGGGAACCAACAAAAACCCCATCAATTGTCTCCTCCTTAGGTGAGATTCCAACTAGATAGTTGCCTTCTAAATGAAGTTGTAGATCCAAAATTTGAAGTTAACTCTCAGAATATTGGAGGCTATATTCAATTCATGAAAGATCATACCCTTATTGCTAACTTTGTATACATTTGGCCAATTAAAAAAGCCCTAACCTAATGGATCCAACTTAAATGGAAGTTGTAGTGGAAACCAAATGTGAATTAGGTGGAAAAGGCTTCTTTACAATCATTTTTACATATGTTGTAGAGAAAAACCATGTTTTCAAGAACGACCCTTCCTTTTCTAATTCAACCGAACTTTACCTTTATTTATGGATGGAGAGGTTTGTTGAAATATGTTGTCATTGATGGCAACATGGTGATGGAAACAAACTGTCCATTGATGTAAATAGGTGGCACAGGTGTCAAAGAAGCTCTTGGGAAGCAGACTTTAAGGGGAAACATGGCAGTGTGGCAACATAATAGTATTGAGATTTGGAGCTTGTTCTCTTGAAGCAAATCGCCTCACGTATAGGTCAAAACTACATGGAAATATCTTGGAAAATGCTTTCCATTGATATGTGGAAGTATAAAAATGGCCTCCTAGATCCAAAGATAGAGCCAATCAAAGTTTGGTGACCCCAAGTCAAAGTTAGTAGAGTTACAAGGAATTTGGGTGAGCATTTGGCGCTTAGCCAAATTTGGCACAAGTGCCAAACTCAAAAGAAAAGGTTGGTGGAGCCACTATACAAAGCTTCGGGCAGACATGGCCAATAGCACCACAATGGAAAGTGTTGTCATTGGGCAGGTGGAGCCCACCTGGTGGCAATACCCCAACGAATATACCCCAACACAATTGATAGAGCACTCAAACAATTTGGCAGGATGACACCAGGTGGTGACAATAATACCGCCAGATTCACCTCAGAGGATTGCAAAGGGAGCATAAAGTGAATGCGTCGGGTGATGGATGCTAAGACATGATAGCAAAGTGATGTCCTATGGGAAGCAAGTGAAACAACCCACTTAACAACCTCACCCTATAGAGGAAGCCCGACAGGGTGAACCTAAAAGATTTTTTAGGGAACACAAGATTTAAGTGTTAAGAGATAAGCGTTGGGCCACACTGTGACATTCCGACAAAATTGTGGGCCTCAAACTTGTCAGGCGTCGAGGCGTTAGGAGGTGGTTTCCCATACCATCGATCACGTAGGTCAATTATGGACAACCACTTCGGGACCACTCCCCCTAATACCACAAACCACAATGGAGTGGTCTCGAGGATGGCTTCTTGAACCCGATGGGTTTTTTCATTAAAAAAGGAAATTGCTGATAAAACAAAGGTCTCAGGGAATATTGTCTTGAGGGGTCCTAACTCAGGTTCAAAGTTAATTTCACCAACCAAAAAAACCCTAATTTTCAGCCCTTTCAACAACAACCCATGTAGCGAAGGCTGCAGTCTCACCTGAAGCAGTATTGGGGGATGAAAAAACCAGGTTTTTGCATCCATAGGTTAGTGTGATGGGTTTTTGTGGCTTCTAGGGATTCTTTCAGTCTTTGCAAACCCTAACCCTTAAAAGATAAAGGATTGCAATAACTCGCTAAAACATAACCTTAACCTTCACAAAGTGCTTTACCATTCATAACAGTAAGTAAAAACATAGATTTGATACTTTCACACATGAATTAAACATTACTTCATAATAATTCAGAATATTAGAGAAAATACAAAGAAATTGCATAAGTAAAGATAGATGCACATATACACAAGTAGAGATTCAAAATAGTCTTTTATTGATATAATTGTTTAGTTATAGACTCTTCTTCCCTGCGTACTCAGTTGCAAGGGCCTGCACACTCAGCTTGTGGACTTACCAAGGTCTCTGCGGACTCAGCTACAGGAGCCTTCCCCTTCGCCTAAGTATAGGAAATAGAATTTCCTGCCTTATCTTACTTGCATAATCAATGGTCTTCTATATCAAGTTACTTCCAAGACTCACTATGACTCTCCTATATATAACCTTTTCTTTTACAATCCCATGGTTTGTAGACCATGGGCGGGTCACAAAACTCCCTATCTTCTAGCACATTAAGGGACTAAAGCCCCTTTTAACTCCTATTCAACTTTCATACTCTAATCCCTCAAAACATGGAGACTTTACAAGTAAATCAAAATTTATTACAAAACTTTACCCCAGGGGACCCTGTCCCAACAGGGCCCCAACAAATTTTCGTGAGTCATCCTCGAGTCACTCTGCTAGTGCTTCGATCTTGGTCTACAGTTTGTGGAACTCCAACTTCAAAACCTACAGGTTGGCGGTTCCCTGTGTAGTAGCTTGTTCCACTTCTTCAACCAACTGTTTAATAGTTGAGCCTTCAACTGTAAGGCCCATCGTCCTCTGAGTCGGCTTTATCACTTTTAGCTTACTCTGTACATACAAAGTAAACTTGTTGGCCTCTTCTGTCCATTGTTGCATCCACGTAGAAAGAATTACTTCCTTGTGGCACACAAATCTTCAATTTCATTTTGGATCATCTTCCCTTCCTGCAACCATTTGTTTGTAGTCGATTAGTTTTCATCGAACTTTTGTTGCTTCGGGTTTGTGAGTTTGTTTTCCTATGTTTTACCTCCAAATTCTTCTACAGGATCCACTCGTTGGTATGGGAGTAAGGTGATCTAGTGGATCAACATGTCCGTAATCGGGATGGGTTCTCCCAGACAAAGACATCCATCGTGCACTAGTGTGAGAAATTGGTGCACACAAATGGTGTTTATGTTGGTGCCGCTGAAATGAGGCACCCAAAGCATGTTCAGGAGCCACACGGCCCCAACAACAATTACCCACTTCATTGGTTCCAACCGCGTAACTTCTGATTCTTCGTAGTATACCTTGGACAAGTATTTGGGGGGTGCCAACTGTGGGAACTTATCATGGTCCCCTAAGTCCCAATCCTCCAGCATGAGTGTTGGTATGCGGGCCAACAATGCACCCTTGAACACCACCTTCTTCGGCAACAATGGCATGGATAACATAAACTTTACGTTCTATGGAAATTTTGGCTCTTTAGCTACGGCCTTGTGTGGGGAAATATACTTTGATACTCGAGTCATCAGCTCCCCTCCTCAACATCAATCTCCTTGACGAATCTGCATAGTTCTTCTTCATCCAAATCCATTGGCTCTATCGGCTATTGTGACCAATCCATCTTCCCATTCTAGCAGAATTCCGTGGGGTTTTTTCGTGGTGACTACCTCATCGGGACCTGCTGAGGTTTCTTATGCTTCTTATCTATCACCTTGGATGTAGAAGGTTGAGATACAAGAGGCTTAGGTCTGGGAGACCTAGGCATCATAGTCGGAAATCCTACAGGGACAGATGGCGCGACTTCTATCTTAGGGGTAGTTGCAATCATTCTGGAAAAAAAAAAGTTCTTGGAAAAAGTCAGGTACATTAGACAACCCTGGTTGTGAAAAGATCTCTTCCCAAACTGGCCCAGACATATATTTCTACACTTGGTAGACAACAAGGTGAAAAATCACAATACAAACTCTCAGGAAGCAATGTGTTAGAATGCAGGGCAACATGCCATATTTATAGAGTATTTTAAATTCAAATCCAACCATTCTCTCCAATTTTCGATCATTAATGCATCTTTGGTGCTATATTTCCAAAGATATGCTCCATAAATGCGTCTTCCGGGCTGCTCCTTTCAATGGAAAATTTTCCATCCTATCATCTACAATGCTTCCAACAGTCATTTGTCAACCAGTCCGTGTAGCACCTAGATTTGTGGCACAACTTCTTCAGCGTAGTTCCCCTCGACGCCTCACTTCAACCTGTTGCACAACCCCCTTACTTCAGTTTTCCAACTTTCGGGCAGTGTAGTTTAGAGTCCTGTACTTCCTTGCAGCTGCCTAGAGTACTAAGACTATCCCACAATCATATAGTCATTGCACAGGGGTGGGATCACCCCTATACAACTTCAATCGACTGCCATTGACTTTTCCTGAGAATAATTCAACATTCAACTTTGCGAGCTGAACTGTGCCACCATCTGTAATTTCCTTAACAACATAGGGTCCTAGCCAATGCATTTGAAATTTTCTAGGGAACTTTGTAAACTTACTATCATATAGCAATACCAAATATTCATTCTTGAAGGTGCGCTATTTGATGTGGCGATCATGCCATGCCTTTTCACGATCCTTCTGCACATGTTGATGAAATCCTGTTAGGAAACAATCTTCCTCCAGTTCTACCAGCTGCGCAAGATGCTCCTCCATAGTATCATGATCAACCATTCTCCTCATTACAATTCAAAATTTGAGAAAAAACATACCAGTTGCAAAGCCAGCTTTGGAGTGGAGATGTAACTGTCCATTATCTACGTTCAGTACATGTGAAGGAGCAACGACTATTGCAGGATAACTTTTTTTTAAATACTTATACCAAATATGATATCCTGATATCCCCATATTTCTAAGTAAAAATCAGCTTAGTTAAAACTTTAAGAAAAAAAAAAACAAATCAAACATGAAAATGGATTTATAAAATTTTAAAGAACTTATGCGAGATATGACACCCCATATTTCTAGGTAACAATCAGCTTAGTTAAAACTAAAAGAACAAATCTTAAAAAAAAACCCAAACCAAGCCAAAGGAAAAAAAAAAAAATGTTTATGAAGTTAAAATAATTATAATAATAAAATTATTTTTAAATTAATAAAGTGTAGGGTGCAAACACTCGAACTTTTCCAGAAGCCACCCATCTTAATAGTGACCCGATACTACACTAAACTAAGTGGGTTTAACTATGTGCTGAGTTCTGATGCATTGGCGCCCAATTTAATTTAATTTATATACATATTTATAATTAAATTTTCTGTTTAACCCAAAAGATCAATTACGGAATATTTTTAAGTTTCTCTGCAACAATTAGTTGCTAAAACAAAGAAATTTGTTTGTAAATTGCTTCCTCTTTTATAGTATTTAATTTAAAACAAAAGAGAAATAAAAAACAAAAAACTATATAGATTTAATTATATATATTCATAAAATAAATCTCTTATTGAAACAAAAGATTTACATATATTCTCACTTACCCTGCAACAATTACTAAATGAAACTTAGGCTTGTGAAAATAAACGCTTTTCTTTGATATTCTTAGAAAAAAAAAGTTGTCCAAATAATACAAACGTAATCCCAGTTCAGAACAACCACTCCTTTTCGCAACCTCAGTACCGACCTTCACTAAGGCGGCCACACGACCGAACCGTTTGCAACACTGCAGCACCACGAAACTCAGGGAGGCTTTTGCACCATTTGCTGGATTGGTAAGCCTCATAAGTATTTATAAGTGTTAACCATGTTAGGTAAAGCTGTGGGTTAATAAAAAATATATTTCAAAATGAGTAGTAAAAGCAATTTGAGGGATGTTTATTTTTAATTTGAGGTCAATAATATTTTTACGTGTATGAATGTTTTTAAGTTTTTCCAGGTAACATTCATTTCAATATTATCGAGATTTCTAAGATCTTGTGAACATAATTGTTTATGTTGTGAACATAATTGTTTTTGGCATAATGGTTAAGAGTATTTGTTTATTTTTAAAATGTCACAGATTCAAAACCAGAGGTGTAGAGTACGGATTTAGATTTAGTAGTTAAATCGCTAGGTGGAAATAGATCCTTTATCCCACAAACAAGAAAATAACCTTAAAATAAATAAGAATATTGTTTCTTTTATCCTTGTGAATAATCATTTTATCTGTTTATTTAAAATTTTCATATTTCAAGCAAAATATTATTACAATATTTTTATTAAATAAAATTTATTAAAAAAAAATATTTTAACTTTTTATATCCGACCAATTAAATCACCTACTTATACCTCTAATAAGCATCCCTATTCATATTTAATATGAGATTAATTACTTAAAACTTCATTACTATCTTAGTTAATAATCAAGTTTTTTTTTGGTCAAGTAAGAGTGGAGCCTTTAATTAACCACAAGAAAGATTACATATGTTACATGTCTTTACAAGTGTAAAGACCAGCAAGGGCAAACCCGTTGATGATTAACCATCTACAAAACACAAAACAAACTTGAAATCTTACAACTAAATCTTACACATAAACCTCCGCCCATTATCCAACCCGATGGCCATTTGATAAGACCCCCAGTGATCCAACGGTCGTTAAAGAAATCGCTTCAGAGACTTGCGTGACCCTTACCTACTTTATAGAGCCAACAGAGAAAATAAACTGTCAATGTATAAAACTTCAGGTATGTTCTTGGACTTAACCTCCTCCCATGTTGAAACCCAATATCCTTTCGATCCAAATCCCATAAGATCCGATGGTCAGTAATGATATCGCCTCGGCAACATGCGCCCCTTTTAACCAGTTCACGGATCTGATAAGGATTATAATCCATTGGTTTATACATGTTCTGGTTCGGTCTGAGACTGAATATTCGATCACTTTTAGAACCCAATATCGATATGATTAGGCCCATGTTGATTTGACAGTCCTCTGAGATATCGGATTAGAAACTAGCATGATCTTTACCCTCTTTATGGATCCTATGAAGATTATAAACTGCTGATCGATAAATATTCGAGTCCGCTTGAAGACTTAACCTTCAATCAATTTCCCACTCGATAGCCATTCGATGACGAAGGCCATCAAAATCTGTGGTCAACTCCCTTCCAATAAGCACACTATTTACCAAGTGGCCCTCCCCTGTAAATAGCTCTGTTTTAAGCATTCTTTGTGGGATCAACAGTTACAAATGACTTCTCCTTTCACTTTCTCTTGCTTCCACTAGTCTTCCTTCTATTCATTCCTCATGGTCTGGAAGTGCTCCATGTCTTTTGCCACCTGTATTTGACAATCATCACGCAATTTCCCTGAGGGTGTCGAATCCCAAGCATACCTACTACAACTTTCCTTGCAAAGAACTCCTTCATTCGCGAGATGACTAGCTAGCATATTGGATTTTCTTCATGCATGAACGAAGCTTACCGTTCTGAGGGTCTGCAGGTGGGAATGAATATGCTGAAAGACTTGCAAAAGCCGCCAATGTTTTGAAACTTTTCCAGGTGATTTTCCATTACATATCTTCTTGGCCACATTAATAACCAATTCAGAGTCTGCTTCAATGATGGTATTATGTAAATTTGACTCAATCTGTATTTCCAGGCACTGCTCTAAGGCCATGAGCTCCACCATGTTATTAGTGGCAATCCCCAAATGACTATGAAAGATATCCTTTATGCACCCCTGCTCATCTCTGATGACCCCACATAAACCAACAATCCCTTGGTTACCTTTAGAGGCTCCATCTATATTTATTTTCAAGAAACCATGAGGAGGAGGTTGCCAGAAGTCTTTAACAGTAGTTATCTGGCTCACACCCTTGTTTATGCTCTGGGGAACTAGCGAGTGGAGACCCAACTGCAGCAGTATGCAAGCATCGTGGGGCAAAGTAGGGTCCTCAAGAGTCTAATCTTTGTTGATGATTTCATTGCCTGAGAAGTCTTTTTTCCAATTCTTCAAAGTGTTGGTGATACTGAGTCTATCCCTATTAGTTTTCCTGAAGACTGAGGCCACCCAATCCCACAAGGTAGAGGTGAATGGGTAGAGGTTGACTAAGTGTTCCATCGTCTCCTCTTGTGAACCACATAGATGGCATTTGGATGGGCCAACGAAACCCCTTTTTAGAAGATTTTCCCAAGTTATAATTTTCTTTTTTTGAACCAACCACATAAACAATTTTATTTTCATCCAATGTGGGTGCTGCCAAAGGTCATTACATACCTTATCAGGGTTTTGATAATCAAACCCTAGGGCTATTTGTTTAGCTTCTTTGAGGTTAAAGTTACCTTCTATGTTTCTTCCCCATCTCAGTTAGTCAAACGAGGATGATACCAAAATCTTCCACTGTTCCAAGTCGAGAGCAAGAGAGCCCCCTTGGGCTTTCAAAGGGCTCTCTTCACTATAGCCCAGATCCTTCCATATTCTCCATTTACCATTGTTCGTTACATTATCCTAGAAGTCACTTACATACATAAACCTTTGTTGTCAGTGTCATTCTTGAGAGTGGATAGTTCTTCCCTAAAAATGTTTGGTTCCTGCTATCAGTTGTCCTCCCAAAATCTTGCCAGGTTCCCAGCTCGGATCTCCCAGAAGTTGTGCTACTAGACAATGGCTCTATTTTCCCAAGCAAGATTCCAAATGTGGGAGCTCTTGATAAGCCTATACATTCGGATATGATCCCTCTCCTCCCAATTCATTGCATATTTCTATTTCCAAAGCTTGGCCCAAGGGGTTGCCGATTCCTTAAGCCACCTCCACCAAAGATTTGCACCTGAAACTCTGTTGAGGGTTTCAGGTTCATGGAGCCCCAAACCACCATGGGCCTTAGGCTTGCAGAGCTTGTCCTAGGCTACAAAATCCCACTTCTTTTTCACTTCCCCTTTGCCCCAAAGAAAATCTCTTTGAATATTCCTGATCTGTTGCATAACTCCTTTAGGAGCAGGAAGAGTTGACAGCATGAAAATGCGTATGGCCTACAAGAAAGCCTTTGCAAGCACGAGACGCCCTGCCAAATTCAAAGACCTGCATGTCCATTTCTTGATCTTTTCCTAAAGTTTGTTAATTACAGACTCCCACACTCCCTTGCTTAGAGGTTTGTCTATAAGAGGCATTCCAAGGCACTTAGAAGGTAACTGATCCCTTTGAAACCCTAGAATTCTGGTGAGGTTCCTTTGAATAGCAATGTACATGTTAAAAAAAAAACCTTTGATTTGTCAAGGCTTACCTCTGTACCAGCGGCCATAACAAAGTCGTTCAAGATTTGTTTAAGAGCCTTGGCTTCCCTAACCGTGGGAATACCATGCATCATATTTTCATCCACAAATTGCTGATGAGTTGAAGCAGTACCATCTCTGGTAAGTTTCAGTCCCTGGAATATTCCTTCAACATTTTCCATTTTGATCGCTCTACCTAGCCCTTCCATCATGAGCACAAAGAGGAAGGGGGAGAGCGGATCTCCTTGTTTGAGACCCCTAGAAGGCATAAAGGTTCTTGAGGGCGAGCCATTAAGGATGATTGAAAAACTAGATGTGGATACAAGGGCCATAGCACATCTACTTCAGTTGTGGTTGAAACCATAAGCTCTTAGAACTGCCCTGATGTAAGACTAGCTTATCTTATCATAAGATTTGGCTAGGATAAGCTGTATGATCATACCAGATTGCTTATTGCTCTTAAGAGAGTGTACCACCTCGTGAGCTTGTATGACATTATTGAGAATCTGTCTTCCTTCCACATAACCAGTTTTCTCCTCTGCGACAATAGCTGGAAGAAGGGGCTTGAGTCTATTAGCGATCACTTTGGAGATAATTTTGTACACCACATAATAAAGCTATGGGTCTGAATCTGTCCAGTGCCATAGCTTTTTCCTACTTTGGAATGAAAGCTATGAAAGAGGTTCTTGAATTCCCCATATAATATATCAATAGAAACACTAGTTTCCCATGGTTGTCATAGAATATTCCTCCATTACCAACAAAACCTCGATTTCCATTAGATGCCCCGTCAATATTAGGTTTAAGGAATCCATGGGGATGAGGTCTAGGAGGCAAGAAAACTAGAAGATGTGATTCTTGGATGCAAAGGATCGATAAAAGGAGTCATGAACAACTAGATATTATGAAAAATTATGGAACCAAAATATTTAACTTCTGAATGCAACGATGACTAAAGGTGTAGTAAAGATATTTCACGAACACTTTGCAATGATTTTGCCAACATTAAATCCCCTTTTGATGATCGATTATTAAAGATACAAATTTTCTTCTCCTTCCATATGTTCCATAGAAAAAACACTAGAATGAGGGCCAAAGGTCGATATACAATAAAGGATATCCAACCTTCAATCATTTTTACGATGTCATTCCTATTCCTATCTAACTTTCCAAATAATCTCAAGAGTTAAGACCATAGGGTTTCAATAAAAGTATTTGTATTTAGCAATTTCTCCATGAATTGTACATCTAGTTTACACATAAAACACTGTGAAGGCCCTTCAAATCCTCTACAAATGATTTTATCCCATGTAAGAGTTGTTTTATGTAACAACAACCAAATAAAATGGGTAACTTTGGGCCATAAGTTATGAGCATAAATCTATTTCCAAATCAGTTGATGAGGAAGATCGATGTGACCTGTGGATAGTCGATTGTGAGTATACCCTTTTGGTTATATCCCCATTAAATTTTTTCTTGTCCTTCAGAGAGTGGGATATTTTTTGGTGAATTCATTCCATTAATGTGTCCAGATTGGCTTGATAAATAGTTTGAGGCCAACTTTCATGTTTCCTTATTTTTCCATTATCTCCAAGAAGTGTTCTTAACTATCTGATGCCAATAATCTATTATTGTCAAGAGACCTCTATATTTCATAAGCTCTTCTATAGCAAGAAATATGCCCTACCTCCAAGCTTTGGAAATTGCTTATTTGAATCCATCCAAACAAAGGCATCCTTTCCCTCTCGAACTTTCCAGAAACAATGTTGTTGTATGATGAATTTATTACTACTAGCCAAATACCATATTGATCATCCTTGAAAAGGTTTTTTAGCTCTCAATTATCATTTCCATGATTGAGAGGGGATATATTCCCTGCTTCACAATTTCCTCCATAACACCTGGCCACCTTGGATCCACCTCCACCATAATTTTTTCCCAAAAATGTTATTTAGAATTTCTAGATCACAAAGACCAAGACCTATAATGATTTTGGGATGACATAATTTATACCTGGCAACAAGGGCCCATTTTCTTTCTTACATAGCCATTCTTAAAAGAAAGTATCTACAGATAATCTTGATGGATCTGAGGATTCCTTTGGGAACTACCAATGTAGAGGAAAGATACATCAGAAAGGCTTGCACGACTAATTTTGACAAGACTAATCTTCCAACATAATTTAAAGATCTAAAGGTGCAACAATCCATTTTTTTTTATTATATATTTTAGGGACTATTTCCTTCCAATGAATAGTTCTAAGGGATTTGTCTACCAAAGGCACCCCTAGATATTTAGTAGGGATAGAAATATGCTAAAAACCCAATAATATTGCTAGGTTCTCTTGCACTCCAGAGTTAGTATTAAAGAAATAAATTTAAGATTACTCATTTTAACTATACATGAGGCCTCCATAAAGTCTTCCAAGATTTTTTTTTAGAGCTTTAGCTTCTCTTACTGTAGGAACTCCCATTAGCAAGATGGGAATATTATTTCCATATAGTCTTAATCCTTTTATATTCCTTATGTTATTGTTTCCTTTATGGTGTGTCCCAACCCTTTTACAACAAGAATACACAAGAATGACGAGAGAGGGGCACCTTGTTAAATTATACATGAAGACATGAATATACAGAAACGAGACCTATTGGGAATCATTTTGAAGAAATGGGTTGCAACCAAAGCTCCTACACGATTAATTCAAGACAAAGGTTGCGAGAACCCTAAAGAGTTAAGTCAAACTAAGTGTAGAATTTCCTGCTGTAGATCACTTGATAATGAAATATACTAAAGCAAAATACTAGATCTACTTCTATAATCAGACCTTGCAAAAGCTTAATCAATTTGAGCTAGATCAATCTGAACACATATAACAAAGAAGAAGAAATCATACAGATGGAACACAAAAGAATACTCTGGGGAAATCCTCAGCTAAAAACCCCGATCTCTGTATTATCATACAAGTGGAAATATGTCCAGATTACACAAAGCTTTAGCTCACAAGCTATCCAGCTCTCAGTACAATCCCTCTGCTGCTCATAGACAATCAAAGGCTTCTCACAAACCTTCTCCTCTGCCCTCCAAGCCTCCTATTTCCTTGCACAGTTTCTCCTGGGGTCCAATGCTGCCACCTGTGTGAATTTACCTCTCACACAACACATTAAACTCAATAGTAACTATGCAGTCCTGAAGGAGATAATTCCTTCTGCATGGATGAGTTTCCTTTATAGGAAAAATCCTTCAAGTGATAGTATACTATCCCTTCCTCTGATCTCAACTGGGTCTCTGACTGAACTGACATGCATGAGTTATTTATGAGAGAATATTCAATTATCTGAAGTGAAGTAGTTGCATGCATGCATTAACTAATTGAACTCACAATTAATTCCACAAACTATTGGAGCTAATCTAACTGGATTTGACTCAGTTAACTGAGCTAACTAATTACAACTCAAAATACAACTCATCCTGATCTCCTTTAATTGAGGGATAACTTACTCAATCAATGGAGAAACTGTTGCATGTCTTCACATGGACTTCATGTTTGATTTTTCTACAACTAATTAACTCAAGATGAATTAATTAATTATTTTTCAAATGGCCATTGAGACCAATTTCAAATTTAATTCTCAATTTTATTCAGGGACTAATTAAAATTGGAATCTATCCCGAAATGCTATTTATAGCAATATTATTCTTAGCATTTCCATTTTTTGATTCCTTGTTGCTATGTCCAACACTGGTACCCAACATGCTATTTATAGCATTTCTTGTTCCCATTTTCAACACCCCCTCTCAACAAGAAAGGAATTCAACTCGAACCTAATCTTGAACCTTTGGAATGTTCTGCATGCAACACTTCTCCCAAGTGTTGTTGCTCCAACAACTGTAGAAACAAAAAATCTCCCAACTGACCTCCCCGTTGGGCTAGAAACATCCTCTGATGCTGAAGCTTCCTCTGCCACTGACAAGTGCTCCCTCTGTGACCTCTGAGTTACTACAACACTCCATGCATCTCGTACCATTGCACACCTCTCTGTGCCATCCTGCACTAGTACAACACTCCTGTGCCTCTCGCATTGTTGCAGCCTGCTAGCTCTGTGCTGTCCTGGGATTCCTGCACTATAGCTCTCTCTGCCACTCCATCCGCATCTGCCTCTTCTCACTCAGCCAATCCTGCTACTCCTCATCGAGGCTCCCGTAGGAAGGTCTAATCAAAGAGGATGGGTACCTCAATGATCCTACCCCTATTCCAGCCTTCTTGGGACTGTCACTCCAC
Organism: Pinus tabuliformis; assembly: GCA_031772625.1. Taxonomy (NCBI): domain Eukaryota; kingdom Viridiplantae; phylum Streptophyta; class Pinopsida; order Pinales; family Pinaceae; genus Pinus; species Pinus tabuliformis. The sequence continues at coordinate 236,003,711 of CM062810.1, read as the reverse complement.
ATCGCTCCACCTCTGACGTAGAGGTATGGATGCATGTGATCCCTCTCCCCACTTGGCTCAAAATTTCCCCCTACTGGAGGTCTCTTCATGAGTGGATGCCTCCATTCGGTCTCCTCTCAACTTCTCTAGTTGTGGATGCTCCACAACCTCTTGAAGTGGCTTCACCAATTGTGGCTCCTCCATAATTGTCTGAGACTTCTTCTAGCACTGCATGTTGAGAGGTAATGTACTCTCCCTCTCAGTCACCAAGTCTCCATCAGTTTCCTTGTTCCTCAAGGCTTTGCATGCATCTTGAACCTCAAAAGCATACAGGTTCTTGACTCATGAACCCATCTGCTTCACCCGTCTCGTGGTGACGTGTCTAAGGAAAACCTTTCTCTTACTGAAGACTACATCATAGCCTTTGTCTTCCAGCATTGCGATCGATACCGAGTTTTTCTTCAGTCCTGGCACATACTTCGCATCTGTCAAGGTAATGCAAGCTCCATGCTCCCTCTGAAAAACAATTGTGCCTACTCCTGAGACACTATACTTTTCATCATTACCCATCGCTATGAGTATTTGGAGATCTTTCTCATCCAAGGTACTGAACAAAATATTATCGCCAGCCATGTGGAATGAAGCTCCACTATCAAGAAACCAACCACATCCCACCATGGATGAAACCATGCATGCGAAGAGGGTGAAATCCAACTCGAACTGTGAGGCCAATGCCTCACCTTCAGATCATTCCTTGGATCCCATCTTGGATTTCTTTAATGGACAATTTGTTGCAAAATGGCCCACCTCATGACCATGAAAGCATCTCACTTTTTATTTGTCAAACTTCTTCCCACCATGAGAAGTACTTGATTTGGGATGAGAATCCTTCTCCTTCCCTTTCTTTACCTTAATCGCTAAGGCAAAATTTTCTTCATCCTTCTTGGATGAAGAACCATCTCTGGTGCTCCTCCTGATCTCCTCCTACATCAGATCTGACCACAGTCATTTCGAATCTAGCAGTTTCTCTCTTCCGTTCACTAATTTCTGGTAGCTATGTCAGCTCTTACGAAGACCGAGGAGAGCAAAAATCACCATATCATCATTGGTTGTCATGATTAATACACTTCCAAGCTCATCTTTGTAGGTGTTGAGCTTGTTCAGATATGTAGAGATCTGTCGCCCTTTTCACACTTGATTTTCTGAAGCTGATCCTTCAGCGCCAACTTCCTCTTAGTCGCTGTTGTTCTGATATAGATCTTTCAATTTCTTCCACGTTGAAAACGAAGTCTCCTTTCCATGGAGACTCGAGACAATATGGTCTCGAACTCCCTCTAGAAGAATCCTCCTCGCTCTCACCACACATTTCTTCCATTCTGCCAATTCTTGGGCATTAGCTGCTACTGGCTTGGGATTTCTTGATCAATGAAGTCCTTCAAACCATTTCCCTCTAATACTGCTTCCATGCGATCCTTCCATGCTATGTAATTTGAGCTGCCATCCAGGGCATGCTCAAATCTCAAGCCATTGAACGCCATTGGTGAACTTTGAGATGTGATAAGAAATCGATTTTGTACCTACAGTCAAGAACTTCAAACTTCGAACTTCACCCTTCTTTGTATATTGTTCTCTGCTTTGATCACTTTAACTCTGATACCATGTAGAAATTTCACCGTAGATTAAATTGATAATGCAATATACTAAAGAAAAATACTAGATCTACTTCTACTACAATCAAACTTTGCAAAAGCTTAATCATTTTGAGCTAGATAAATCAGAACACATATAACAAAGAAGAAGAAATCATACACATGAAACACAGAAGAATACCCTGGGGAAAGCCTCAACTAAAAACCCTGATCTCTGTATTATCATACAAGTGGAAATATGTCTGGATTACACAAAGCATTAGATCACAAGCTATCCAACTCTCAATACAGTCCTTCTACTACTCATAGACAGTCAGAGGCTTCTCACAAACCTTCTCCTCTGCCCTCCAAGCCTCCCATTTCCTTGCGTAGTTTCTCCTTGGATCTAATGCTGGCACCTATGTGAATTTACCTCTCAGACAACACATTAAACTCAATAGTAACTGCACAAGGTTGAAGGAGATAATTCCTTCTGCATGGATGAGTTTCCTTTATAGGAAAATTCATCTGACTGATAGTACACTGTCCTCTCCTCTGATCTCAACTGGGTCTCTGACTGAACTGACATGCATGAGTTATTTATGAAATAATATTTAGTTATCTGAAGTGCAACAGTTACATGCATGCATGGATAACTAACTGAGCTCACAATTAATTCCACAAACTATTGGAACTAATCTAACTCGACTTAACTCAGTTAACTGAGATAACTAATTACAACTCAAAGTACAACTCATCCTGATCTCCTTTAATCAAGGGATAACTTCCTCAATCAATGGAGAAACTGTTGCATGTCTTCACATAGACTTCATGTTTGATTTTTCTACAATTAATTAGCGCAAGATGAATTAATTAATTATTTTTCAAACAGTTGCCGAGACCAAATTCGAATTTTAATTCATGGATTAATTAAAATTGGAATCTATCCCGAAATTCTATTTGTAGCAATGCTATTTTTAGCATTTCCATCTTTTCATTCCTTGTTGCTGTGTCCAACACTGGTACCTAAGAAGCTATTTATAGCAATGCTAGTTATAGAATTTCTATTTTTAGCATTTCTTGTTGCCATTTTCAACACTAAGTCCATCAAAGGCCTTAGACAGGTAAATTAGATTTGGCACATGTCGATTTAGATGATTTACAATGAATTTTGAAATAATAGTATATATTGAATTACATAACTCTATTTGTTTAAAGCGACCAAGATCATTGTCTTTACCTGGGTGCTAGAGTTAATAGTGTGGCATTCAAGGCTAGGAATAAAGAGAATGTACTATGAGATTCCTCCATCAGATCATGGGTGTATTCGCCAAGGAATTGCCAACAACCCTAGGAAAAAATTATGCTGAATCTGTCCAAACCTATTTCCTTGTATTTTGGCATGGACATTATTGCCTCTTTGACTCTGGCATAGGATACCTCTTGCATTCAGGTAGTATTATGATCTAGTTGAACCAACATTGGGATTTTTTCCATGATCTCCTGAATATGTCTCCATCAACTTTGATTTGGTTTAGATAAAATCTATCCATAATATCTAACCATTTCTTGTTCAATCTCTTTGAGGTCTGTGATTTTTCTCCTTGGTTCATCTTTCAGCAAAAAGATACGGTTATGATGTCAAATTTTTATCATTTATTTTATTAAAAAACTTTGTGTTCTTCTCCCCTTATCAAAGCCAATAGATTCTTGACTTTTTCCTCCACAATGTTTCCTTATGTTTCCTTTTATCCTCTATTTTTGTGAACTGTTATATTTCTTTTGTAACTAAATCCTCAATTCTTCCCTCCAAAATTATTTGTTGTTGAACCTCTTGCATCTCTACCTCCAACTCATGTTTTACTTGGAAAATATTTCCAAAATCTTGTTTGCTCCATTTTATTTTTGAATTAAGAATCTTGACTTTTGTTGAAAATTAGCCACATTTTCGGACCTTGGACTTGAATCTCTTCCCACCTATCCTTCTCCTTTTGAAGGAAGGATAGATCTTTAAGCTAGAAACTCTCAAATATGAAAGGCCTATTTTTAGGGATATATTTGATATTTATTTCTAAACATATTGGACAATGGTCCAAACTTGTACAAGGAAGAATAAATGCTTCTAGAAAGACATCCACTTCAAACAAAGATTATGAGACTAAAAATCTATCCAGGCTTGAGGCTATTTGGTTCTTACCTCTGTGGTGCTTGTTTCGAGTTAATATTCCATTGAGTATTTCCATGTCAGCTAGCTTCAATTGTTGCATCAACTATTTGAACTACTAGGAGTTTATAACCAAGTAGTGAATACGCCCCTTTTCTCCACCTAGTGATTTCACCGTGTTGAAGTCTCCACCTAGAATCCATGGCTTATCTTGGTGAAGCTCTCCAATGCTAGCCAAGTTTTTAAGAAAGCCTACATGTTCATTCACCATATTTGGCTCGAGACGCTTGATCCTAGGTTATGGAATCTGTTAGAGTCAGTATTTGCATACTACCACCAGTGATCAAATATGCTCTTATAAAGTGGTCTTAGGGTGTCAAAGTCAAATTTTGTCATTTCAGTGAGTCTTCAAGTAAAGTTTGGTCACTAGGTATTGGGTCTAGGATTGTTTTCACTCCTTCCAAAGTTTTCCAAGTATTGGTCCATGTCACCATTTGGCTGAGTGTACCATCATTCAAAGAATTGTCATCATTATGTCATGTTCCAATGGGTCATTTTACACCTTGTTTGTTCTTAGGTAAGGCTCATTTCCCTCCCCTAGGGTTTTGAAGGTAATTTTTCTTGGATGGTCAGATCATCAACAAAAATTGTACCCTGATGCTCATACACCTTCCACTACCCTTTATATACCTTCTTAAACACTTCCCATCACTGATATCGCTCAAATACATAATTTTCCCACAAACCCTAGCATATTGCTACAATTTGACAATTTTCTAGGCTAGGCCTATGTTTTTCCCTTTTGAACCCCTTCCCCTCACTTAATCCTTGGAATTCCACTTTCTCCTACTTTGGTACATCCCTCCCTACTTCCCAAAAGTTTTTCAAGAATTTATAAGCCCCTCATCCCCTTCATTTCCCTTCATTTCTACAAATCCCTTTTTCCTCACATCGGGATAAGTTTTATTCAAATTATGTTTCTAAGCAAGAAAAGGTGAATTTGACAAAAGTGAGACCAAGAAGAAAAACCTCCTTCAGTTTTTACATAGGTCTCATAGTATGGGAGAAATGTCCAAAACATCATTTGACTCAGGAGAGTTGATGCACTTCTGGAGTGACCTTGGGAAAATCAATATTTATCCTAGCTAAAGTGTCCAAATTACTTTACTGATGAGTCAAATGATAACTAGACATAGAGAGATTTCCCATGAGCTATCATGAGGTCAACTTGGAGTTGAGGAAGACCTCCAAAAGTTGACTGAAACAACACTTTGCATTTTGGTAGCCTCATTCTTCACATTTTGACTAGTCATGGGAGATTGAGATTTTGACAGCACAAATAAGCTGTAAATTGAAAAATTCAAGAAGTTTTGGAAAGTAGACTCGATACGCTTTCCAACGAGCTATCCCACACCCAATTTGGACACAGAGAAGGCCTCAAAAAGTGGCTTGAAAAAGGCGTTGCACGTTAAGGAGGTGGCGCTGCACGTTGAGGCCCGCGTTGCACATTTGGAAAAATTTCCCATTGTAATTTTACACTGGCGTTGCACGTAGAGGATGGCGGTGTGTGTCTGGGTACCGACACTGCACGTTGATCAAGAAGGCTAGAAAAGCCTCAAAACTTCCAACAAACTCCAAATTTGTTTTCTCTCACCTGCCTACAAGTAAGTTTACATTCCTTACAATGTTTTTTGTTTGCATATCCACATCATAATGATCATTTTCCTTGAGAAACGTGAAATCCTAAAATCCCCCTTGTATTCCTAAAAACCCTGAACTATCATTGTTCCTCCTATCACTCATTACCACTCTAAAAACCTATCACTATTTCCTTATCCCCTATCCCTTTGTCCCTTTATCCGTATTTCATATTTCTCGTCCCTTTTATCCCTCTTCCCCAAGGGAAATTTGTCAAAACAAGTCTCCCCTCTCATTTTCCAAATCCTTCATTGATTTCCTAGCCAGAAGCTCACCTCCCTTCCCCTCATTCCCTCCATCCAACCTAAACTTTGCAAACATGGACAAATAATACCGTCCAGCAGTGCTTAGGTGAAGACAGATGAGGAGGCCAAGGAGACAAAAACTACTGAGGTGCCTGTTTACATGACATATCAGAGAGGCACATGGAGATTGTTTGTATCCAATAAGCAATTTTTTTCTCCACGATATGTGGAAGGGACCTTTCCTTCTTCATCAGTTCATAGGCAAATTCTAGCTCCACAAGATGTGGAATGGGCTTTTCCTTCGTCATCAACACAACATGTACAGGTGCAACAACTGCACAAAGGGAAGGAAAAGATGCCGGATGATGATGAGGAGAAGGAAAGAGACTTTGACTTGATAGAGCATGCTAAGCCAGAACAACATTACTCTCATCATGGCATGGCAATCATTGACTTAGAGGCCAAGGATGAAGACACAATCAAAGACATCATCATTCAGGGAAAGGAGGCCCAAGTACAGGCTCTGATGGAAAATTTGGATAGGTACAAGTATGTCATCACATACTTAGAGAAAGAAAAGAAATAGTTGAGTGACAAAACAAGTCGTCATGGATCTGGAAGTGCTCAAGTCAGAACGACAAAATGACAAAGAAACACAAGTCACTTTGACCCATATTGAGTAGGAGATAGAAGAGGATAGAGAAACTTGGCTTGAGAGAGTCAACCTACACCTTGAGAAGCTATTACAGAAGGCAAATAGAGATAATCATATTCTCAGACACATGGCCTATCATTACAAGACTTGCAATAGGATTTGCAACATAAGGATCAAGAAAATGAAATCTAGGCTAAGGCGGGCCCTAAAGGGAAAAAATGAGGAGGATAGGCTTAGGTTGCTTGTTGAAGCTTCCTTGGCTCATCGAGATGATTGATGGTGGTGCTGATCACTAATTTTGGGCAAGTTTGGAGAAATGTTTGCCATTTGCCAATTTTTGAAATTCTACACACAAGAAAACTGCCTAGAGCACCCAATGAAGAAATGGTTTGCATTTTTGGATTTATAGTGACGAGGACATGCACCCTAGCAATTTTCAAAGTTTTTTGGGGAAGAACTGGTCCACCAAAAGGTAAAAGAACACCCTAAAAATTACCTTTCTGCCACTTTTTGTACACACAGAAGCAGTCTTGGGGGAATCAAGTTTTGAGGGGTCAAATGAGCTTCAAATGAAGAAATTCAAGGTGTTTTGGAAAGTCGAATTTAAGACCTTCTCAATGAGCTATCATGAGATTAGATTGGATGCTGGGAAGGCTTCCAAAAAGGATAGGGAAGTGGCACTCCGCGTTGGGACAGTGGCACTGCACGTAGAGCAAATTTTGTTCAGGATGCCTATTTTTCCATGTTTTAACTATGATCATGGATTCTCTCTCAGGGTGAATGATTTACTATTGTAAATGATGTCATGGCTTGTAAATATGATGGTTAAAAATTTGTATAGGTTAGGTTCATTGCTTTAGGAGTTAGTTTTAATTCAAATGAATTAGTTTTTCACTTTTGAAGGTAAGTTGTTGATAATGCCTATAAACCTGTTCCTTGTTTAGTATTAGTTAGATCAACTCCTCTTCTCATGGATTCAACCTCTGAGACTAGGATGAGTTGTTTTGATGCCTATATCATGTGTTTTCTTAGTCTTTTGTAGAGGTTGGACTCACTTGGATGCTCAGAGCTTGATTGTACATCATTGTAAGCAGCTTGGCAAGGAGATTAATAGGATTTGCAGGTATTTTTATGGGATCCCTGTGGTATGGAGTTCTAGCACAGTTTCTTCTTTTGTGATCATTTGTTTTCATGATTTATGTATGCCATCATCCATTTCATTTCTTCTTATTGAATGTTATCAAGTTTGATAGGTAGAATCCATTGTAACAGTGCTCTACCTTGGGAAATCATTCAATATTTTATGTTTTCTACCGTTTGAGAAGGATCCATGATTTTCACATGGCCTCCTCAACTCCTCATCAGTCTTAAACAACTCACACCATTAAGTCTTAAGTGCTAAAGCCTATGCCTACCTTTCCCCATAGAACACCCTACATTTATAACCTAATTTTGCAGACCTAAACTGCCCAGCTCCATCTGATCCAGCAAAACACCAACAAATTCAATCAAAACCTTTTGTGCTACTATACCTAGCCTAAAATCCTTTACCTAATCCAGTCATCTTTACTGAGATCTTTATGGAGAGAGCCCTCTCCCAGCCTGGTAGGCCTAGCTACCAGGCTAAGCTTGGTTTGTGGTTACCCTGGAATTGCCTTCCTTTAGCCTGAGGTCAATCTAGGTGATAACAGAATCTACCAAATATTATCCCTTGGGTATCCATCCAATTCGTAAATTCCTTTTCACTTAGTTTCCATTAGATAGTCAGTCCCCCTAATTTCCTTGAATCATCTAGTGCTATGGTTTGACATCCTCTCAAAAATGGCGAGGCCATTAAGCTGATTTTATAACCTCCACATTTTTTCTCTTATAACATTACTATTCTAGGGAGGTCCCTATGAATTCTCTCCATTATAAGCCTTTCTTTTCCTTGAAAATTAAGGCCTTTATATTCCACAAAAATACATTTTTTATGAAGGATGTTGTGTAGAGGAAAGCACCTTTGTTAACAAAGTCGCTTGTTTAGAATTGACAAGCACATTCCCCATCTATTTTATTAACACTTTTTTTCTTTTCCTTCCCCTCCTTTTGTCTTCCTTATCTATGAATATTTGTGTTTGGATCCGAAGAATTGTTGGGGATGAGCTTGCTTCCTTCAAAGTCACATTCATTTTATTTTTTATTTGCATATATGTCCATCGAAACAATTTCTTTTGGTAATATGGTAGCTTTCCTAGGTCCTTACATATCTATTCTTCAATGCGGTTTGAGAGTGCGATTTCATCCATATCCATGTCCTCTAGCCCATCAACATTCCTTATTCCTTGTATGTTTAGAATATCAATTTCTTTTATTGGCACATTATTTGTGGATTCTTTTTGCACTTTTCTCTTATGATATTTGCTCAACCCTACTAGAGCTCAACTTGAAAGTAGGTATTTGCAATACAACGTGGACAATTATGTTACATTCCACACCCACGGGGGCTTCACTTAATGAACCTCTGACATATCACGTGCGTTTGTGGCATATTAAACAATACCCTTAATTTGACTACATATTGGAAAATACCTCTAAAAATTACCTTATTTAACCACATACCAATATGAACCCAATACAGCTTCCCAATTTAAATACCCCTACTTTCACTAGATACTGTAAGTATCCATTTTTTCATTAACATTTTTTATACCCCTTTATATTTTTTCATTAATATTTTTTATACCCCTTTATATATTTTCATTAACTTTGGCATCCATTTTTTATACCTTCCAATATAAAAACCCTCTACCCCTTATATATCCCCCAATATATTATGTCATTTTTCCCTTAATAAATATCCCCACATATGAACCCACATGGTATGGTATTGCCCCCCCAGTGAAGCCCCTGTGTCCACACCTCTTTTTTTATATTTTAAATAGTATGTTCACATTTACAATTAATTTATTCACTACATATTAATAATGCATTTATATATGAAAATAAAATATAAAGATCCACATATGTATGAAAATAGACATACAAGGATATAAATACATCAATGAAAAATAGCCATATAGGTAGACACAATATAGTATGAGGCATATAGATAGAAGCATAGTGAGATACATGGAAATTAACATGTTTTAGACATGCACGTCTTGTTGAAGACTCTCATTATATGAAACAATTCTAACAAGGAGTACCTAAGAATTGGGTGGAATCATTCCAAGTGAAAATGTGTGGATTCCTTGAGTTATTTATAGAAGTTGCAACAAAAAAGTGGTTTTTCTTTTTGAAGAGGTGCAAATGGGATAGAAAAAAAGAGATGATTATATTAGAGTATGAATTAGTAATATTGACTATTTGAAGGATGCAACTAATGAGATGAAAAGACTAATTAAGTAGTGAAAATAGTAGATGGTGGATAACTAATTTACACATGGGATACTTAAAGATAAGGTTCAACCTCACAAGAACAAGGATATGTTTTTATTATTATGGGGAGTCTAATGTAGAGGTACCCCCAATCTAAAAATATACACCCTTTGAGTGGCATGGAAAATAGATGGTATGTTAGATCAAGACTTTATGAAAGATAGCAAATGATAAGGCATTTATGGAGAAATATTTAACATGTGGACAAGATGAAATACATGAGGGAAATTGCATGAAGTACTCATAATGAAGATAGGTATGTCATGAACAAGCAAAATGGCATTAATATTGGTAGAATTTTTATTGAAGGTTTAAGGAGGTTAAAGCAAAAAGGTTGATGTATGTAGCACTAGTAAGAATGTGCGATAATAGATCGCTAAGGTATCTATGCTAAGATGGATTACTTAGGGTAAGAGAAAAACACCATGTAAAATATAGAATGAAAAACATACCTCAATCTTACACAAGCTTATGGATGACTCATTGAATACTAGAGGTTATAAGGATTCATGGACATCTCTAAGATTGCTAAAACACAAGATTATGAATGAAAAATTGAATAGGATTCATGGAAATCTCTAGAGTAGCTATGATCACACAAGCTTGCAAATGAAAAATTGAATCCTAGAGGCCGCTATGATCATTTTATATCCTAGAAAAATATCACACACAAAATTAAGGATGACTTATTGACTCCTAAAGGTTAATAGGATCATGGAATATAGAACTATATCTCAAGCTTATTTAATATATAAACATACTACAACCTAGGATAACTCAAACTTAGGTATGGCTCACTTATTTCTTGTAGACAATGTCATTCATGAACATCTAAAGGATTGAAAGTGTACAATCTTAGAGATTTAACATTTAATTAAAATGATTATTGAGATTCTTAGATATATCAAGCATTTCTATTATACAATATCAAGTATGGATCACTGAACATTAGCAATGGCTAGCAATCAAGGTCATAAATTAATTTGTCAAATAAAAAGTTATATTAATATTATTTAATATAAAAACTTATTATAAACATGCTAACCTAAAGCTTAAGGATCTTTTATATAATCATTATGAGTCCTATGATTCATGGACACATTAAATATTTCTAATACACAAACTTGCAAATGTCAAGTAAAATCTAAGAAACCAATAGATCTATAAGCATATAAGGTCATAAATCAAATTGTTAGATATCTCAAGCTCATACCATCCATAAAGTAACTAAAATAAACACACATTTATAGGCATATAAAATCATAAATCAAGTTATGAGATATTAGTATCTTCACTGTTTTACGTATTGCAATGGAATAATAGCATCGTGAGATTTTGAATTGTATGGAATATGTTGCAGTTTGCACCTTTCGTGAGTTTTTTTTTTTATTATTAGCGCATGTCCCACATTATAACATCCGGACTCCTGTGCAGGAAAGAAATGCCAAAATAATAAAATCTGCCCATACATTTTTTAAATACATCGTTCAAAATCCCTTTTAGCTGTTATATCTATAGTAATCATAACACCAGTAACCAGCATATATGCTTTAAAACTGTTTACACTGGACATTAATCTCAGTGGTTTCTTCGTTAAATGCTTTGCTATCTCAGTGACGTACTTAGAAGTTTTTACTTCGAAGTTTTAATGAAAAGCGTTAAATTCGAAAAGAAATTCAGGATAGGGATGTTTAATTGTTGTAAAAGTGGAGTTTAAATTATTATTTTTTAGATATTTAAAGAATAAAAATATTAACTATAGTCTTATGTTCAATAAATTAATTAAGTTAATTAATTATATAAAAATATTGAAGAATAAGAAATGATAATCTTGTTGCACAAGTATAGTGTGATGCTTTTTTGTAAATACGCTTTCTTTATTAAATTTTTCATATTGGAAATTAAATAAATGAAAAAAGTTAATGTCTTTTATCTTAAATGTCTATATATTAACAAGATACATACAAGAATACCTACTTATCATTGAACTAATACTTTATTATGCAATACATTATTCGTAAATTCTAGGTGAAGTAGAAAAAACCATAAGTTAATTGAAACCATCAAGAGGACGTGAAAGGGTTGTATTAACTTGAGGTACATGATTTGGTTTGTTGCAATGTTGCTCCTCAATGCTAGCTAGTACTTAATGTTCTTCAACCCCCAATGGGGTTTCTTGATCTTTGTTTATCATCCTCATAAGTCTGTGTCTCCAGTCTTCCTACAAGTAACTATTCCAACTTGCCAAGAGATGAAGTTCAATGTAATTGCAACCCAAGTTGGCTAGAAAATCTACTACCTTATTTCATTTCCATGATTGAGAGAGGCTATATTCCCTATTTCACAATTTCCTCGAGAGCATCTTCCCACCTTGGATCCACCTCCACCATAATTTTTTCCTAAAAATGTAATATAAAATTTCTAGATCACAAAGACCAAGACCTCTCATGATTTTGGGACGTTAAATTTTATCCCTAGCTACAAGGGTCCATTTTCTTTCCTACATAGACCCTCCCAAAGGAAAGTATCTATTGGTAATCTTGATGTATCTAAGGATTCCTTTGGGCACTACCAATGTAGAGAAAAGATACATCAAAAAGGCTTGTAAGACCAATCTCACAACATAATTTAAAAATCTAAAGATACAACAATCAATTTTTTTGGATATTTTATGGACTATTTCCTTCCAATGAATAGTTCTAAGGGATTTGTCTATCAAAGGCACCCCTACATATTTAGCAAGGATAGAACTATTCTAAAAACCCAACAATCTCGCTAGTTGTCCTTGCACTCCTGAGTTAGTATTAAAGAAATAAATTTGAGATTTGCTTATTTTAATTGATGTACCTTAGTCCTCCATAAATTTTCCAAGATATTTTTAAAGCTCTAGCTTCTCTTACCTATAAGAGCTCCCATTAGCAAGATGGGAATATTATTTCCATATAGTCTTAATCCTTTTATCTTCCTTATGCTATTGTTTCCTTTACGGTGTGTCCCAACGCTTTTATGGTAAGAATAAGTAAGAATGGCGAGAGAGGTCCACGTTGTGAAATTATACATGAAGACATGAATGTATAGAAAGGAGATCCATTAAGAATCACTCTGAAGAATGGGGTAGCAACCAAAGCTTCTATACAATTAATCCAAGAAAAAGGTTGTGAGAACCCTAAAGAGTTAAGCCAAACTAAGTCTGTCAAAGGCCTTATAGAGGTAAAGCTCATTTAGCATTCCCATGTTTTTATATTTTTCAATGAATGGAGGACCTCATGGGCTACTACTCTTTCATCTAAGATTCGTCGACATAATTGATTTACTCCATTGAAATTAGATTTGGTAGGTGTTGATTTAGATGATTTGTAATGAATTTTGAAATAATTGTATATATCGAATTATGTAACTCTATTGGTTTAAAGCGACCAAGATCATTTTCCTTATTAGACTTAGGTGCTAGATTTAATAGCGTAGCATTGAAGGCTATAAATAAATAGCATGTACTATGAGATTCCTCCATCAGATCATGGATTTATTCGCCAAGGAATTGCCAACGTCCCTAGGAAAAAATCATGATGAATTTGTTGAGACCTATTGCCTTGTATTTTCGCATGGACATTATTGCCTCTTTGACTCTGTCATATGATACTTGTTTCATTAAGATATCATTATGATCTATTTGAACCAACATTCGAATTGTTTCCATGACTTTGATTTTGTTCAACCAAAATCTATCCATAATATCTAACCATTTGTTGTTCCATCTCTTTGAGGTATGTGATTTTTCTCCTTGCTTTATCTTTGAGAAAAAAGATACGGTTATGATGTCATTTTTTATCATTGATTTTGTTAAAAAAGTTGTGTTCTTTTCCCCTTCTCAAAGCGAATGGATTCTTGACTTTTTCCTCCATGATATTTCCTTATGTTTCCCTTTATCCTCTATTTTTCTAAACCATTAAATTTTTTTTGCAACCAAATCCTCAATTCTTCCCTCCAAAATCATTTGTTGTTGAACCTCTTGCATCTATACCTCCAACTCTTGTTTTTCTTGGAAAATATTTCCAAAATCCTCTTTGTTCCATTTTTTTGACTTAAGAATCTTAATTTTTGTTGAAAATTAGCCACATTGTCGAGACCGTAGACTTGAATATTTTCCTATCAATCCTTTTGTTTCTCAAGGAAGGATAGATCTTTATGCTAGAAACTATTAAATATGAAAGGCTTATTTTTAGGGGTAGCTTCGATATTTATTTCTAAACATATTGGTTAGTGATACAAACTTGTACAAGGAAGAACAAATTCTTCGAGGAATACATCCACTTCTAAGAGAGATTATGATACTAAAAATATATCCAAGTGTGAGGCTATTTGGTTCTTACCTCTACGGTGATTGTTTTGAGTTAATATTCAATTAAGTATTTCCATGTCGGCGAGCTTCAATTGTTGCATCAACTATTTCAACTATTGGGAGTTTATGACCAAGTAGTGAATGCCTCCCTTTTTTCCTCCTAGTGATGTCACCATGTTGAAGTCTCCACCTAGAATCCATAGCTTATCTTGGTGAAGCTATCTAATCCTAGCCAAGTTTCTAAGAAAGCCTACACGTTCATTCACCATATTTGGCCCAAAGACTCCTGATCCTAGGTTGTGGAATCTACCAAATATTATCCTTTGGTAGCCATCCAATTCGTAAATTCCATTTCACTTAGATTCCATTAGATAGTTAGTCCACCTAATTTCCTTGAATCATCTAGTGCTATGCTTTGACATCGTCTCAGAAATGGAGAGGCTATTGAGCTTACTTTATCACGTCCATATTTTATCTGTTATAAAATTACTATTGTACAGAGTTCCATATGAATTATCTCCATTATAAGCCTTTGTTTTCCTCGAAAATTAATGCCTTTATATTCCACAAAAATATCTCCATTAGGAAGGATTTTTTGCAGAGGAAAACAACTTATTTAACAGAGTCACTTGTTTAGAATTGACAAGAACATTCCCCATCTCCTATATTAACTCTTTTTTTCTTTTCCATCCCCTCTGTTTGTGTTCCTTATCTCTGAATATTTGTGTTTGGATGGTAAGATTTTTTGGGGATGAGCTTTCTCCCTTCGAAGTCACATTCCTTTTATTTTTTATTTGCATATATGTCTATCTAATTTTTTTTGCTAATATGGTATCTTTCCTGGGCCCTTACATGTCTATTCTTTAATGAGGTTTGAGAGTACGATTTCATCGATATCCATGTCCTCTAGCCCATCAACATTCCTTATTCCTTGTACATCTATAATATCAATTTCCTTTATTGGTGCATTATTTGTGGATTCTTCTGACAGTCTTCTCTAATGATCTTCCACCTATGCTTTTCCATTTCCCTTCTCTTGATTGGTTTCTTTAAGATGTACCTAATCTAGAATTTATTTCTCTTCTCTAATTAATGCCTCATAATGGTTTTTGGATTGAAGGGGCTCCTCTATTGTTGTTTCATTTTGTGCTCAACGGTTTTTTCAATGAGGTTGGACTTTCTGAAAACGCTCATGATCCAATTTCTAATGATTTTATTTTTTTTCCTCTTTGAAAATCAAGGGAAAATCCCTAAATAAATGGCCATATTCATGGAAACTACAACATCTTATTGATACATGCTCATAATCCAGATGTTATTTCCAAAATTTATCATGGTAGGAGATTTCACTTTATTCTAATAGTGGTTGTGAGATATTCATATACAAACATATCCACACATATGATCCATAGCATCCTTGTTTGGTCACTTTGGATATTTTCACAAAGTTTTTTATTGTGTTTCCAATACCTTCTAATATTTCCTCCTCGCAAAATTGTTTTGGAAGAGAAAATATGCAAACCCAAATTGGGGTCACCAAGATTTCTTTTCCTTTTCTAGGTTGTACCTTTCTTTCCCAAATTTCATGAATAACCCCACATTATTGAAAAAATATGGACCATTCTCAAATACCTCTTTTTTGTCTTCCAGATTTGCAAAAATTACCATTAATTTTTTTTTTCTCTCATTTCAGGATCAATGTGTCGCTTTTGCTGCCATTTTTGTTGGATCCAACCAACCAATACTCTCTCCATTGACCAAATGATTATGAACCTAAATATTAATGCATGATCCTTCATGTATTGGATGCAACTCTCAATTTTGTCCAATTGTACTCATATTTTCTATTCGTTGCTGCCTTAGGGAGGCATGTCCATGGTTTTTCCAATTGACCTGGAGGATCATCCTTGTTTATGTATGCATGACTTGTGCCAGCAGTTGATTGATGGAGTGCTTGTATCTGATGGCTTGAACCAGAACCTACATCCCCTATGGACACATTCTTGAAGGATTGGTTTTCACCCCAACCCACTCCAGGCACACCCCTCCTCCACTGAGGCACTTTTTGTGACTAATCTCATACCACACCAAATGATTCACTACATATTAATATGCATTTATATATGAAAATAAAAGATAAAATATAAAATACACATATATATATGAGAATACACATGCAAGGAGATAAATACATCAAAGAAAAATAACCATATAGGTAGACACATGTATAGTATGAAACATAGAGATAGAAGCATAGTGAGATACATGGAAATTAACAAGTTTTAGACATGCATGACTTGTTGAAGACTCCCATTATATGAAACAATTCTAACAAGGAGTAGCTAAGTTTTGGGTGTAATCATTCCATGTGAAAATGTGTGGATTCTTTGAATTATTTATAAAATTTCCAACAAAAAAGTGATTTTCCTTTTTGAAGACATGCAATTGGGAGAGAGAAAAAATAAATTATTATGTTAGAGTATGAAGTAGTGATATTGACAATTTGAAGGATGCAACAAATGAGATGAAAAGAATGATTAAGCACTGAAAATAGTAGAAGGTGAATAACAAATTTACACATGAGATACTTAAAGATAATATTCAACCTGATAAGAACAAGGATATGCTTTTATTATTATGGGGAGTCTAATGTTGTGGTACCCCCTATCTAAACAAATACACCCATTGAGTGGCATGGGAAAGTGGTGGTATGTTGGATCAAGAGTTTATACAAGATAACAAATGATAAGGCATTTATGGACCAACATTTAACATGTGGACAAGATTAAATACATGAGGTAAATTGCATGAAGTATTCATAATGAGGATAGGTATGTCATGGACAAGCATAATGGTGTTACTATTGGTAGAATTCTTATTGAAGGCTTAAGGAGGGTAAATAAATAAGTTTGATATATGTAGCACTAATAAGAATGCGCAGCAATACATCAATATGGTATCTATGCTAAGATGGATGGCTTAGGATAAGAGAAAAACACCATGTAAAATATTGAATGAAAAAGATACCTCAATCTTAGTAGGGATAATTAAATCCTAATGGCCCTTATGGTTCATGGATGTCACAATGATTTCTAGTACATAAGCTTAGGGATGAGTCATTGAATACTAGTGGTTATACGAATTCATGGACGTCTCTAAGATTGCTAAAACACAAGATTATGAATGAAAAAATGAATAGGATCCATGGAAATATCTAGAATAGCTAGTACATAACGTTAAGGATGACACAAGCTTGCAAATGACAACTTGTATCATAGAGGCCACTATGATCATTTTATATCTTATAAAAATATTACACATAATATTAAGGATGAATCATTGACTCCTAGTTGTTGCTAGGATCATGGAATATAGAATCATAGCTCAAGCTTATTTCATATATAAACATACTACAACCCATGATAACTCAAACTTAGATATAGCTCACTTATTTCTTGTAGACAATGGGATTCATGAACATCTAAATGATTGAAAGTACACAATCTTATAAATGTCAAATTTAGTTCAAGTGATTGTTAAGATTTTGGGTATATCAAAAATTTCTATTACACAATATCAAGTATAGACCATTGAACATTAGCAATTGTTAACATTCAAAGACATAAATTAATTTATCGAACTAGAAAGATAAACCAATATTATTTAATATAAAAGTTTATTACAAGCATGCTAACCTCAAACTTAAGAATCTTTTATATAACCCTAATAAATCCTACGATTCATAGACACATAAAAAATTTCTAATACACAAGCTTGCAAATTTCAAATAAAATCTAAGCAACCAATATATTTATAAGCTTATAAACTCATAAATCAAATTGTAAAATATCTCAAGCTCATATCATACATAAAGTAACTAAAATAATCACTCATTCACATGATCCATAAATATCTTAAAATAATAATAATAATAATAATAATAATAATAATAATAATAATTCTTAAAATAATAATAATAATAATAATAATAATAATAATAATAATAATAATAATAATAATAATAATAATAATAATAATAATAATAAATAATAATAATAATAATAATAATAATAATAATAATAATAATAATAATAATAATAATAATAATAATAATAATAATAATAATAATAATAATAATAATAATAATAATAATAATAATAATAATAATAATAATAATAATAATAATAATAATAATAATAATAATAATAATTCATTAAATATTAATAACCATTAAAATATATAACCACCTCAACCATAAATAATTAAATCTTAGTCTTTGTTATCACCTCAACCATAAACCATTAAATCTTAGTATTTGGTAGAAAAAATGATAATCTTAATATTTGTAATCACCTCAACCATAAACCATTAAATCTGAGTATTTGGTAGAAAAATGATTATATCGATCTATATCAATTACAACTCAAATTTATACACAACCTTATTACAAGCAAAAATAATTTGATGATCGAGGGTTTCTCACTAAATCCTACCACTTAATAGGATTTAGTGAGCCATATTTGAGCTTGTGTTTTAGCCATCTAACATAATGATAGATGAATTCTGTAAAATGCGAACTTATTACGATGAAAAACAATAGCACGATGAACATGCAATTATGATTTCGCAATTATGATTTAAAATATAATTGAAGCTCATTTAGTACACATGATTACTACGAGATTAAAGAAACACAGATTAAGGTGTCTCTAGGATTCAATAGCGTGTGCATTCATATAATATAACATTATTAAATTAACTACTTATGGGTTGAGTTTTCACAGAGACAATACATAATCATATTAGAGATGGATAATCAAACAACCATGATAGCAATATATTTAGAATATATAATTCTTACATAGGTATCGAAGTCAAGGAAAACCTTAAGGATATATTTTTCACCATATCGGTTAAGGTGGGTCAATAATTTCATTTTTTCGTAGAAAAGTATATAAACCTAGTGAAATTCATTAGATGAAATTTTCTAATTTTTCCGAAGCTATTTGATACAAATATTCTATTACAATTTATTTCTTATATGAATGTTTAACTTTTTAGTTTTATATGTGAATATTTTAACGAAAAATATCAATAAAAATTTGGATACCATGAACATTATTTGAATAATATTATGGAATAGTAAAACTTCAAAATTATCTCATAAAAAATTCCCAAATAAAAGGTTAATGTAACATATTGTATTTACGAATTTATCGATAAACAGTGATGTGCAATAAATATTTATAGCACACTACTTTGGGCCAGCTATCATTCTAGTAATGCCAAAATAACATAAAGTGGTAGGAATCTCATTCAATCTTTTTTTTGGTATGGAAAATATCTTCCTATTCATTTATAAAATTTTAACAAATTAGACAAAAAAATTACATAAAAATAAGCCAAGTGCATTCTTGGGTTGAGTCATCATAAAAAAAATCTAGTTAAGTTCTGTTGCTAGAACTTACCTTGCCTTATAATAATTTGTGCGTGTCTAAGTAAAGCAAGATTGACATCTCTAATACCAAAATATATCTGTTATTAACATTGACTAGTTTGCAATAATGTTGATATAGAAGGTCAAACTCCTACGTACCAGGCCGAGCTAATCACCTAGGCTAAAGGGGCTAGACTCAACCCAGTCATTCGAGAGAAGGGCTAACATATGGAAGGAATCAAGAAGGAATGAATCAAGGATATCCACATAAGGGAGTCAGTATCCAACTAACCTCACAAATCAAGGAGTCAATATTATATATGAGTTATAACAAGTGCAGGAGAGACCTTGCTACATCATGTATAAGTCCAACCTAGTCAAGAGGTAAGGTAAGGTGAAGGTTAAGGGGAAAGGGAAAAGGGGCTCTTTACTAGTTAGAGACCAGCATTAGCCAGCTTATACAGCTTATACCAACGTTAGTCGGCTTATACAAAAATGAATCATGGCAGTCATATGCATCAGCTGGGCAATTGTATGGTGCTACTAAAATTGCGGCTTAAGCTAATTTTCACACTATCTCTATCTCTGCTACTGGCTCTGCTGCTTCGTTGTATATTATTTACTCATATCAATAATAATAATATCCAACCATTTATATCTAAAAACTTTGATGGATCATAATTTCATTTTTCTCAATTCGTAGTGATATCATCATTTTTTCAATCTATCTGTTTGCATAAGCTAAGATTCACATTAGAAAGTGAGTCATTTTTTAGATCGGTAATGTTCATTCAAACATGGATTGAAAAAATTCGCTTCCTTATAATATAATTGGTATGGATGAAAGGGAAAAATACAAGGATTACCAAACCTCCCAAAGCTATAAATGCAAGAGATTATGGTTTTCATAACATTACAACACTCATCTCTCTAAATATTTCAAAACAATTTGAAGTTCCAAATTTAAGAAATATTCTCCATGAGTTTTTGATAATCTAAGAATTACTCTTTCTTAACATAAATTCATTATCATATATATTTACTTATATGGTAATTGCTGGGACTAATCATTTAAATATGCTCTTTAAGTAACCTAATCTTATGAAAGATGTGAAATAGGATATATTGGGAGAGGTTATAGATTTCAATTAAAAGTGTAAAATCTCAAAACCAAATAATTAATCTTTAAAATTCTAGGAATGTTATTTTAAATTAACAAATTGGAATTACTTAGTTAATTATAATAATATTTGTTCAAGTAAAATCAATGCAATGTAGGACTATAACAAAGGTATGAAATATATATTAAAGTTCGTAAAATAAAAAATTCATAAATCTAAAATGTACATGTTATCACAAGCTATATACAAAACTCATAATCTAATAAAATGATGCAACAACAGATCATAAATAATATATTATATTATGGCAAGAACAAGGAAAATGTACTTAGAAGATATATATTAATATCAGTTTAATCCATGCATACATGTTTTTGATTATAGATTAAAGTGTGATGATTTCACTTGGAAAATAATGGTTTTTTCGACATGGTTTTGATAAAATCCAACAATATTTTTTTTTTTAAATCTAGGTAACAACTGTCAATTTTTAGAATTTTCAGTGCCCAAAGGATTTTTGGAGGTGTTAAATATATTTCCACCATTAAAAACAAGATTCAAACACTCATAGTTTCAGAGTTTTTGAAAATAAATAAATAATATAAAAAATCATCAGATTCCGACGAACAAATCATTATCCACGAAAAAGTGTTGCGTGCCAAGATAAGTTTTAAATCTATTATTTTTTTCCACTAAAATTATAAAAGTTTATATAAATTTATTTTTGATGATATTTATTTAGAAACATTAAAAATATAAATCTATCTATATTACCTAATTCCAAAAAAATGTTTATTCATATAAAATCCTAATTAGAAATACAATCAGTTGCTTTCGTAGAATGAAAAATACAAAACTCTTTCTAGAGCAATAAAAAATGCAAAACTTCAATTTAAAATGCATTTCTCACTAATATCACATTTTATAATATTGATGTATTAATATTTAATGAAATAAAATATATAATATTAATGCGGTAATATTTAAAAGAAAAAAATATTATATATGTACGTATCATGTCATAGATTTTAATATGTAGTATAATTATTAAACATATATAATAACTTTATTATACATAGCCATCTTCACACTTGAAGCATCTTACAATGGAGTATATCAAACTTTTAAATGGTCTTCATCGCATCAAATACCATCAGTTAACACCGTGGACCATTCAATACCATGGGCTTGAGACTTATCTATCACAAAATAAACTATCACATGGAGTGTCTAAATTCAAATAAATCTACCACAATCATGACAATGTTTCACGGATAGAAAATAATGAGATAGATTTTGACAATGTTTCACTGATAAAAAATAATGAAATAATTTAATAACTCAAAATTCAAAATTTAGAAATATATATTTATTCCTTTCAAAATTACAAGTAAATTATATATCATGTAGGGATCTTGGATAGATGATGATGAGGTGCTCTCTTAGGGCACTCCTTGATGTGAAGTCACAGGTTCGATTACCCGCTCGATCTAGGTAATATATTGGACTGATGAAGATATAGTACAAATAAACTGTATATATACAGATGTTGTTGTTAAGGACATCATCGTTGTAGTTACACATGTGTTTCTATAAAGTTGAATGGTTGATTTATTTTCTGTAACAGTTGTGTGCCTTCTTTGACGGTTGTGATAGTTGTTGAAAGTAATTTGATGTCTAACAACTAAGTTTGGTGATTCAGTAAAATGCCTACATTCTTTGGTACATAATGCATAAGAAGAAAAAAAATACTAGAGTCCTAAGTCATAGACACACTATACATCTCCAGAGCTCTCTTATCCTCCCGTGCTAGGTAAGCCAAAATAGATTCCCATAAAGAAAAACCTACTTGCAAGTCCCCACCAAGGATTTTTCATTCTTTTCAACTCTGGTGTATAGTTTCTCTTCAGGTCAGATCTTCTCAATATCAATAACCAACATATGAAGAAGAAACTTAAAACTCAATCTCTCACAATTTATCCAAATAACTTATACCAAAACATTTTTTCCAATCAAACCTCCACTCATAAACCACTTTGAAACTTCTACTCCCCAAAAATAATTTACGAACTCTCAATTTTATCTTGATAGATTTTAAATATGGAAATTATTATAGGATGATAGGTTATTAAGATTCAAACTCTAGTTCAACATCAACCTGATTTTTCAAACCAAAATTAAATCAGACTCATGAGAAAAATATCATAAAAATTTATAATTATAATTAAGGATAAACAATTTTATAATGAGTCAAAATTAAATCAGACTCGTGAGAAAAATATCATAAACGTTTATAATTATAATTAAGGATAAATAATTTTATAATGAGTCTCAATATCAATGCTAAACAACAAAATGGTCTAATGATTTTTTTAATCAGAAATTTGGCTATACAATTTATTATGAGAATATGATTTCTTATTATATAAATGAATTTTTAAATATATAAATGGATTCACTACTTAAAAAACACTAGATTTTTTGAACTTACAAATTAAATCACTAAAAATTATGATTCTTACATATCTCTATAAAATTTTGACACAATTAAGTTATTAACTATAAAAAAATACAAAAAAATTATTAAAAATACATATATATATATATATTAATATATAATTTCATATCTTATTTCAAATTTTTATCAATATAAATATAAAAATGGTGGAAGAATGAGGCATCTTAATTTAAATTACTTCTCCTTGCTTAACCATTTCTAACGATAACACTAAAAGTACTGACGTAAGGAATTGTAATGGGTTAGTTTTATATATATATATATATATATATATATATATATATTATTTTTAATCTCTTTGAAATTGTTTTTATATTATAGGTGGTTTTTTGTTTTTTTTTTTTTAATTTGTCTTTTTATTGTGTTTAAATCATATGAAATATATATGAAATATTTACGACTTTTAGTTGCCAAGAGTTTAAAATTGTCATTGTGAACAGCTGAGACTAGCTAATGCTTCTATACTCATGTCACACATTTTATGTGTAAAAGAACTAAATAGTTATTTGTTCTCTACCCAAAAAAAATGTTATGACTAAAGACAATTTTGATGTGATATATATTGTGTTGTAATGAAGGTAAGTTTTAGAAAGTATGTTGTTTTGCTGGGAGAGAACTTTGACCTAATGAAATATTTTTCCACACATGAAAGTTTAAAGCAATGTGATATGTTGCATCTAAAAAAAATTGCAAATTTTTTAGAGGTTGTAAAATAAGCATTTTAGATTGAGGAGATCTTGAAATTTTTAATCAATGCAATATGTCAGTATTAAACAAATTTCTCTTTTTTAAGGATGAAGGACAATTTAGGAAAATGTGGTGTTGCATTGAAACATGCTTTTCTATGATGTAATATGTTATGTCAAAGGAAATTTTGGAGCAATGTGATCTGTCAGAACCAAAGTTGTTTTTTATGATACACACTACTTTGTGATGAAGGAAAATTTGGAGCAACGTGATATGTCATGACAAGTTGATTTTTTATGATACCCACTATATTGTGATGAAGTAAAGTTTCAAAAAGTGTTATGTTTCATAGGAAATTAAACTTTGACATTATGGGATATGTTGCCACAAATGGAAGTTTGAAGTGATGTAATATGTCATGTCTAAATTTTTTTATATCTGATCCTGTGAAAGCATGCAACTTTTTGGAAGATAAAAACAGAGAGTTATGGATTGAGGAGATCCAACCTAAATCTAGACAAAAAAATCACTTGGTTTGTAGTTTTCAAAACCCTCCTTGGAAGCTCCCTGGTGTTCCTTTTGTTTTGAACCGCTTGGCTACCCTTTCCTCTAGCCTATGTTTTCTAAGTATTGTGCCTGTACAAGAACCCCATCCACAAAGAGAGAGTTACAGATTGAGGATATCCAACCCAAATATAAATAAAAAAAAATCATTTGTTTTGTAGTTTTCAAAATCATTATTGGAAGCTCTGTGATGTTCTTTTAGTTTTGAACCACTTGGCTAATTTTTCCTCTAGCCTATGTTTTCTAAGTATTGTGCCTATACACAAGCCTCATCCACCATTTTGGGTTTGAACAAAAAATTGCTTTTGTAGATGGCTCTGTAGACCCCCTCGATACTTGAGGAGTATGCCTCGATTTGTGGGAGAGATGCCTAGTGTTATTTTCATATTCCTAAATTATGTGGTATACTCATATATACTCTGCCCTTGCCTTTGCCTTATGTAATTCCATAGGATCAACTAGTCCTCTCCATACCTTATAGGGTATTACTGGGAATTTATGAGAGTTTTAAATTCCTCCCACTTGCCATTTGAGGATCCCTTTCTTGCCTTAGGGATTTTGTGTGGCTTTCTGACAATGTCAAGACATGGCCCTCTAGTATCAAACAAACAAATGAATTTTATGTTCTTCCTCTATGTGGTGAACACTAAAATAAACATTTAAATATTGCAACCAGTAATTTAATTTCAAAGTTTCAATATCACTTTGATATGGCTTGATGTCGACCTTCTCTTCCATCTTGAATATGGACTATAAATAGTTCATAGCACTCTAACTAGGTTGTTCTTTTTGGGGTTCTTTCTTAGACTCATTTCCTTGTTCTTCTTCATCCCCCAATTTTCCTATTAATCTAACCTCTAAGTTGTAACACCCATCTTCTTTGATTGCAAGCATGTTTGGTAAAGTTTTCATAAGGAGATTCATATTAAAAATGGAATATGCAACCTACTCTTCCCACCTTCGAAGAGTAGGTTATTAAAAAATAGATTCAATGGTTATTAAAAAATAGATTCATCGACCATGTCTAGGTTTTTATGAATTTAATCTTAAATATATCTGGATCCCCTACAACTTCCCACAATGGTACCCAAAGAATATAGCTCTCATACCTATATGATTTGTAAAATTACATTAATATTGTACTTAACAATTCATTACAATAGATATGCTAAAAATATATTGAATTTTAAAACCTATACTATGAGAGTTAATTTTTCTTATATTTCTAGATTTATTAAATTACTATTTTTTTCTTGTGCATGCAATATATAAAATATGAAAAGTAGAAAATAGATAAAAAAAAATCACTCACAAGCCACAATAGCACCAAAGTATGACCTGGGAAACCCTTTCAAGAGAAAACCCTATTGGAAGGTGAGGTCGCTCTACTCTTTCTTTCTCTGAATTAAAATGGTGCAAAGAAAAAGGAGTGAGAATTGTGACTTGTTGGTTTTTACAAAACAAAAACCCCCTTTGCTTTTCTCTATTCACTCTTAGCTATTATGCTCTACTTTAGAACAAAATGCACTATAATAAAATCAAACTCCTTTTCCTCCTTGTGGCCTAGTTATAACATAGTATGATAGCTAAGAAGTGGTTAAGTTTGATCCATTCAACCCTCAAGATGAGTTATAACGTGACTTTTCTAGAGTCTTTCCCATATGTCCCACATGGCTAGCCCCTTTTCCATGAATAATGGGGGCTTACTTGACATCCCTTGGCTCAATTATAACATAGACTGATAGCCAACTAGTCGTTAAATCTAACCCATTTGACCTTCAAGATGAGTTATAACTCGAATCTCTAAAATTATTCTTCAAAGGTCCCATTTGGATAGCCCATTTTCCATGAATAATGGGGGCTTACTTGACATCCTATTGAATTATAGTGGTTAGTCATGATAGGTCAACTTTCGAGACGCATAACTTGTGTGTCCAAACTCCGATTAACATCATTATGCTAGTGTTAGAAATTTATTAGAGTGTATGATAGCGCCATGGAGTGCTTCCCTTAAGTGAAAACATATTATCCCCCAAAATCATCATTTAAGGCTTCACATAGGCCTTGAAAGGTTTCTGACCCTAATTCTCCAAACTGAGTCCTGCTACTAAAATTGTTATTGTAAGATTATTTCTCTAACTTTCCACCCTAAAAGCATGAGAATATGTAACAAACAATATAATGATCCAATCCAAATCACAAGGTTGAAGAAAAATCATGTGATTCAAAGTGCATAGTGTGAGTTTGGAAATTCAACAATGATTCTAATATCCTGAATTGATAATTTCATCTTTGATATACTATTTTCTTGGAGAAAATAAAATTTTCAATATTCCTTTAAAGACTCATTTCATGATTATGTTTTCTTTTCTTTGCTAGTTTGTTCGTGGCTTATGGGAGTAGACTTTGTATAAGAAACCACAATTCAAGGGTATTTAAGCATCAAAATTGCCTAAGGATCAAACCCAAAGTGCATCATACCAACACTTAACATGGTTGGACTTTTTTGTACCCATGAGGTTTCAAACCATTAACCTTTGCACAAGGAGTGCCTTAAGAGAACACCCTATTGCTGATTATTCTACATCTTATGGGCCATTTCATGATTATGTTGCAATATGTGTATATTTTTATTCTTGACACACATACACACACACATATTGTAAGATAGATAGATATTTGTATTATTTCAGCAAAAAAAATAAAGAATATATAACATGTAGCTAATGGTCTTCCACTAGGGAAACTAGACTAGTAGCACAAGTATGTTGCTTTAGGCCATATGACCAATACAAAATCAATAACATAGTTATACAATATAAAGAAATTAATATAATTAATAAAATGACTATTACATCTAAACATATGTCTAGCCTAGGTAGCAGTATTACTACCAAAAAAAGGAAAGAAATAAAATCTAACATCCTTAACATTCATGTTGTGGGAATGTCCGTCTATATAGGATATCGACGAATAATATTCTCTTAAAAGTCAGTGAAGTCTAGATCAATAAATTTCTTGGCCATGAGAGAAACTTTAGTAGCTACATTCTACAGTTGGAGCTACAATGCATTAATGTTAAGATGATTTTTTTGTTGGGATCCAATTCTTTCAACAAACACCTTGACCATTATTGTCTTAATATACCAATACAAATCAATGGTCTAGAAATATTTAGTGTACATGGTACAAGCATTCCTTGTATTGGGAACCTAACATTCCATATTTTCTTCCACTTCCGCATTAAAAATAGAATTGGCTCTCGACGTAAGCCTCCTTCTATGGCTTGTTAATTTCCCTACAAGCTAATGGAGGAGTCGTCTCCCAATACATTGTCGTAGACATCTCGACTAGCAAGTGAACACTTGAATGAGGTTGTTTCCTTCTTCCCCAATGGCCTCAATCAGCAAAGGAGGATATTGATCTCAACATGATTAGAAGTGAAAGGAATACTAGGAGAAAGTTTCAAGGACCAACAAAAACAATAGATGAGAATGTGGGGGGGGAGTTCAACCACCTATGAAGAGAAGACAATAGGCCTAGAATGAGGAGAATATGGAGAGAGTTTGTAGAAGAGTAGAGAGGGAACTAGATATCCGTGATGAGATAAGCCAAAAATCAAGGGAAGGCATCTTCTCTAGGCTCTCCTCTCAAGGAACTCTTACACAAAGAGAGACAATGACGAGGAACAACAACAAAAACAAGAAGAGAAAGGAAATCCAATGCCAATCACAAATGAAAAACATATAAGATAATTGTGATTTTTAATGATGACAAACTCGTAACCCATAATCATTCATTGCAATGGGGTTCCCAAAGGAGCTGAAATGGAACTATGCTTTAGGGCAAAAAGAAACAACCATATCTCAAAAATGAGTCAACGTGAGTGTGGAGAGATCACCATGAAGATATGCATGTACCATCACATCCATTAAACACCAAAAGTGGAGCATTTCTACACAAGGAAGGTGGGAAACAACAAGTCATTAACAGATGTGGATAGGTTGTAAAGGAAGACACCAATATATTTCTTTAAATATATTTTTTATAAATAAATTAAATTAGAAAAAATAAATTCAGTTTTTTATTCATCATTCTTTTAACCTTTAAAAATAATAAATTACCAACATTAATTAATTAAAATTCCAACCTAATAATTTAGAAATCATATCCTTCTTTCCCTTCTTTCTCTATATATACAATAACAAATTTTAAGTAAATTTTAACTATTTCACAACATGATTTTAATTATT
This sequence comes from Pinus tabuliformis, assembly GCA_031772625.1. Lineage (NCBI taxonomy): Eukaryota > Viridiplantae > Streptophyta > Pinopsida > Pinales > Pinaceae > Pinus > Pinus tabuliformis. The sequence continues at coordinate 235,975,003 of CM062810.1, read as the reverse complement.
ATTCATTCAAAATCTTATCCTATAATTATTATTTTCACCTAAAATTTAAACACTAAAGAATGAATCATTATTATATAATTAATAAACAAATCACAATAAAATCTAATTTAATTAGATAAGATAATTTAAAATTATTTTTTAATGAATTCAAAACCTAAAAAACCATTAATACCTTAAATTGAACAACTTTCCTCCGTATAAAACTAAATATACTTCTTCATTAAAACAATTTATTTATTTACTTTTAATAAAATCTATCCAAAATATACTTCTTCATTAAAACAATTTATTTATTTACTTTTAATAAAATCTATCCATAAAACAATCTGTAACAACAACTATAACTATCCTTTTTACATATACAAAGCTATGCTATAACAACTATAACTAACGTTTTTTTACAAATACAAAACTATATATTCCATACGTAAGCAATTATAACTAATTAAATTCTAATTAAAAACTAAATTATAATAAACCCATTTTTTAATAAAAATAATATTAATGGCAAATATTATTTATTCAAATTCTTCTCCGTGAATTTCAACCAACAACCGTGGATGACGTTTACTCTTTGACCGTTTATTGAGACTTTCTGTTAATTCTGCGCATTTCAATGCCATTCAAAATTGTCTCTCTCCCCGGTGCGTGCGGAGTTCGAATTTGGATTTTTTTTACCAAACCGTACTTATATTCCTAGTAGACGAAGTGGAATGGATAAGAGCAATTGCAATACAGAATAAGAAGGATTTCATAAAAACCAGGGTTTGTGTAGATCATAGGAACCTAAACAATGCATGTGTACATGATCCATTTCCAATGCCATTCAATGATGAGGTCTTGGATAATGTTGCAAGGAATGAGGCCTACTCTTTCATTGATGGATTTTCAGGATATCATCAAGTTCGCATAGCAAAAGAAGATAAGAAGAAAACAACATTCACCATAGAATGGGGTCCTATGCCTATTAGGTCATACTATTTAGTCTGAAGAATGCACCAACTATTTTCTGCTGGATTGTTATAGCTGCCATCATATATTACATTCACCGGTTCTTAGAAGTATATATGGATGATTGTACAGTGTAAAAATTGCTAAAGAAACACACCAGTCTCCTTCATGTGATGTTTGAGTGGTGCAGACAGCTAGATATCTCCTTAAATCTAAAGAAATGCATCTTTGCAATTCCATTCGAAACATTGTTGGGCCATATTGTTTGTAAAGATGGTGTTTGTGTAGATCCCGCAAAGGTTGCGACAATTGTGAATATGGATCCATCGAATAATGTGAAGTAACTGCGATTAACACTAGGCCACACAAGATATTACTATCGATTCATCTGCAATTATGCCTCGATTACGGCTCCCATGGAGAAATTGTTGAAGAAGACGGAAGCCTTCAGGTGGAGATAGGTCTGTCAAGTAGCGTTGAACAAATTAAAGGAAACATTGGTGAGTGCTCCTATTCTTGTATACCCAGACTCGAATAAGTAGTTCCATGTACACATTGACACATCAGGAATAGCATTAGGAGCAGTACATTTGCAACTCAGAGAAAGAAACCTAGACCACCCAATTTACTTCGCCAGTAGGAAACTATCAACAACAAAGAAGAACTACACAAGAACAGAAAGAGAAGCATTGGACATGGTCTACTCCCTACAAAAAATCAGACACTATCTAGTGGGAGCACCATTCAAGTTCTTTGCGGACGATTTAGCTTTCAAATATCTGGTAAATAGGTTAGTCTTGGAAGGAAGGATATGTCGATGGTTGTTACTATTCCAAGAATTCACATTTGAAGTGGTAATAAAACTAGGAAAGTTAAATGTGGGGCTAGATGATCTGATAACCATCCTATGAGTGATCTCAGTTAAGGATAATTAAATGGAGGTATTAAAAACTCATGTGTTGGTGTGTGTCCAGGTTATTTAAGCAACGGATCGATCAGACTGCAAATACATAGACACTTGAAAATGGAGGACAACAGAGAAACACAGTAAGAAAATGTAAGAACACAAGAAATTAATAAGGAGTTCACCCTATCCTCTAGGGCTACATCTCCAGTCCATATCTCAGTGGTGGCCTTCTTGATTTGTGTCTTAAAGCAGAGAATTACAAAGAAGGAGCTCAATGTGAGTCTCCTATCACAGGATAGCTTGGCAGGGTGGTTCTTGGATTCCCCAAGCCACTAGAGTACACAGACTCTTGGCCTTACCAGGTTTTTGACCTCTCGGGTCTACAATGGAACGAGCCCAATGTGGTGCTCTGTCTTGACAAATCCCCTTCAGGGATGGCTCGAATTTCTCAAGCTCTCTGGTGCTTGATGTTGCCTTTGGTATGCTCGGGACTCTCTCTTCTTACTGTTTTTTGCTCTCTCTGTCTGCTTTGTCTGTTCTTCTGTGTGTGTGTCCCCTCTGCTGGTCTACGCATGGCTGTTCGATTCCTCTTCCAACTCCGTCTGATCGCCTACTACAACTTCGCTTGGAGCTCCCCATCTCGCGTCATCATCAGACTCACAGGGAGCGGCCACTTGTCCTCCTTTGAACTGCGCTAGCTTACTTCGTCGGTTCGGTTCTTCAGTTATGTCATGGGGTGAGTCATTCGCCACCTTGGCGGTCAATGCGGACCTCAAATTCTTCTAAATCACGGCTTAATCCCTTGTTACATCCAGTCTTACCTTCGGGCACGATATCAACCGTTAAATTTGGATCCACCAGATCCAACGCCATCCTCTCATTTCGCGCGGTTGACTTTCTCTACCATTAGCATGCGACGAGTGGTGGTTTTCTCTCTCCTCCACTTGCCATGCATCGGGCGCTGAGTGGAATCACTCTGTTTTTACCAAATTTTCTTACCGCCCAAGGATGCCTCTGATTAATATCGTCGATTTTTTTAGAGCGTGGGTCCCACCTTAGCCATTAGCCTTTCCCCATAGCTTTCCCATCTCCCATGTGACCGAGCGCTCAAGGCCCCTCCTTTTCGAGGGTTTTTGACCAGTGATGCGCGATTATCAAAAAATCCCTTTGTTTCCAAATCCAGGCTTCCCACGGGCTAATTTCGCCTCTTGCACAGTTTCCATGGGCCTCGGTTAGTGCACTTTGACCGGGGTTCTCGTCGTTCCATGCTGGTTGCAAAATGCCACTGTTTTAGAGGTGTTTTTGATCCTTGCTTTCAATTCTTTAAAGTCAGTCCCGACCTGGTACAACCATGGTTCTTTTGATTATTCTTTATGTATCCAATTTAGATCAACGCCTTCCTACTTAAAAGATTTTGGACGACCATAAGCTGGTTTTCTTTCGAGCATCGACTAAGTGAGGGTATTGCTGTCTCACTTGCCTAATCTCAATCCACTTTGCACTGCTTGGCTTCGAACCTTTGAGTCCAATTCTGAGGTACTCAACATCTCCTCTGCACGTTGTCCTCACCTTCCTATCCAAGACCGTGTCTTCCTGCAGTTCGTTCAGATATTCAGGTAGCAGGTCATCAATAGAAGGCAATTGACTTTGCTCTTCAGGATCTTCAATCATTGAAGGTTGAAACAATCTCAAGCAATCTACATTTACGAATGAGTAGATGTGCATGTAAGCTGGTAGATCAAGGCAAAAGGCATTTTCACCGATCCTCTCAAGTATCTTGAAGGTTCCATACCTGATAGGCTTTAGCTTTTTGCCTTCACCTTGCATCTTGTCCTTACTGATATACAGCCAGACATGGTCACCAACTTGGAAACTATGCTCCACCCGATGCTTGTCATGCCTTGCCTTGTATTTGGCTTGGCTCTTTTCTAGTTGTTCCTGTACTAGCTGGTGGATCCCCTGGATTTGTTCAATGAACTTGGTTGCCTTGTACACATCGATGTGTCCATCAACGGTGGTATCTTTACCAAAGACAAAATCCAAAGGAGACCTTGGTGTGAATCCAAAACAGATTTCGAAAGGAGATCTCTGTGTAGAAGAATGTTTTGCTCTGTTGTAAGCATACTGCACATAACACAAGTGTTCATCCCAAAGCTTAGGATGTTTGCTGCAATATCCTCTGAGTAGCTGGATAACTATCCTATTAACTACTTCTGTCTGGCCATCGGTTTGTGGATGAAAAGTTGTGCTTTTCTTCAGTTGGGTGTCCATAAGCTCCCATAGGCTTGACCAAAACTTCCCCAAAAATCGGGTGTCTCGATAAGATACAATAGAAGTGGGAAGCCCAAAATGAACCCATACATGTTCAAAGAATAGTTTTGTAGTTTGTTTAGTTGTAATCTGCTTATTATAGGGTATCAAAATGCATATTTTGTTGAACCTATCCACAACCACATACAGATAATCATGACCTTTTCTAGACTTCGGCAGTCCCCCAACAAAATCCATGGAAATACTTTCCCAAGGGTGAGAAGGAACTGGTAGTGGAGTGTACAGGCCTAGTTTTCTATTGCTAGGCTTGCTTTTGACACACATAGTACACCCTCTCACATATCTAGAAACTGTCACATTCATTTTTGGCCAATAACAAAATCTTTGCAGCTGTGAAACTAGTTTACTTACCCCAAAGTGACCTGATATGAGAGAAGTGTGTGCCTCTCTGATTATCTTTACTCTCTCTATTTGTGGAATGCAGAGTTTCCCACAATGATATAAGAGTCGGTCCTTTACATGAGAATCCAATTCTTCTACCCTTTTTCCTTGACTGAAAGTTGCATATACATCTTTAAAGTCTATATCTTGAGCATATTGTTCAATGTAGCTTTCATGTAGTACATAATTATGCTTAAGTATAGTAGATTCATTTGTAATGGGTTTAGATAACATGTCTGCAACTTTGTTTTGTATGCCTTTTTTATATCTGATGACTAAGTGAAACTGTTGTATAAAACCCATCCATCTGTAGTGCCTTGATTGCTACAATTTAGTTTGGGAGTGTAGATATTGAAGTGCTTGATGATCAATATGTATCACTGTCTCTTTGCCCATTAAGTAATGTTTCTACTTTTTCACACTTTGGACTAATGCATACAATTCTTTATCATATGTAGGATAGTTAACTACAACAGGATTAAAAGTCTCAGAATGATAACATATGGGTTTACCGTGCTGTGTCAACACTGCTCCCATGGCATAGTCACTGGAATTTGTTTGGATCTCAAATGGTCTTTGTAGATCAAGCAATGCAAGTATAGGTGTTGTACTAATCTTTTCTTTCAAGGTGTCGAAGGCTTTCTGAAGTTTGCCTCCCCACTGAAACACCTTGTTCAATCCTGTCAAAGCATGTAAGGGAGTTGCAATTGAGGAAAAGTTGGAGTTGAACTTCCTCCAATATTGTGCTGCTCCTAAGAAGCTTCTCACTTCTGTAGTAGACTTGGGTTTAAGCCAGTTTACAATGACTCCCACTTTAGAGGGATCTATTTTCAATTCACCGCCCCCTACTATATGACCCAAATAATTTAGAGATGTTTTGCCAAATTCACATTTGGAGTGTTTAACATAAAGTTTTTCTCTTTTCAAAACATCTAAGGTCTGCCTAACATGATTTAAGTGTTCCTCCCACATTTTACTAAAAATTACAATGTCATCCAGATATACAATAACAAAATCATCAAGAAAAGGTCTGAGTACATCATTCATTAATCTCATGAAAATAGCAGGGGAATTGGTGAAGCCAAAAGGCATAACCAGCCACTCATACAATCCTTGCTTTGTTTTGAAAGCAGTCTTCCATGCATCTTGCTTTGCAACTCTAACCTGATGGTATCCACTGTGCAAGTTCAACTTGGTGAAATAAACAACTTCCTTCAATTGATCTAAAAGAACATCTATGCGAGGAAGGGGATAATGGTTTTTGATTGGTATCTTATTTAGTGCTCGGTAGTCAATGCACATTCTCCACGAGCCATCTTTCTTTCTCACCAAAACAATTGGTGACCCACATGGTGATGTGCTAGGCCTAATGAACCCCTTCTCAAGCAACTCCTGCACCTACTTCTTGATTTCAGCATTCTCTAAATCAAACAACTTGTACATTCCAATGTTAGGCAATGGAACATCTTGCTGCAAAATAATATCATGTACTATTTCCTTTTTGGGTGGCAGACCTTTAGGTTCTTGAAACAGGACATCATACTCTGAAACAATCTTTTCTATATTAGCTTGCTGCTTAGCATTACAGCCGTCAAATACATTGGTTTTATCAGGTTTCTTTTCCTTTACAACCATTAGTAAGAATTGTTTGCACAAATTTATCATTATTTTCATCTGCCCTGAGTTTATGAGAGTATAATTATTATTGAGCTTATGAGCTCTTACAAAGTATGTGGTTCCATCTTTAGCAAGTAGATACTTGTTCTCAGCTCTATAGAAAATGGCTTTTCTATCATACAAGCAAGGACTCCCTAAAACAATTCCACAGATATCCAAAGGAATTATGTCTAACTCAACCTCATCTACAAATGTTGATCCAAAGGAAAACTTGAGTTTACACTGTCTAGTCACTTGTAGTTGTGTTTTATCATTCAACCATCCTAATGATTATGGTTTCTTATGTGGTGTAGTCGTTAATCCCAATTTCTTTACAATTGCTTTAGAAATCAAATTTACTTGTGAGCCACTATTAAACAAAGTATCAATCTTTTGATGTTTGGAAACAACTTGAATATGGAAAAGCTCATGTCTTTTTCTCTCATGTTCTTCATCAATAATAGATTGAGCAGAATTACTAGTAGATGCTTTAGAACTCTTACCTTTTATACCTGTGGCTGCAATGGTTGTTTCATCTCCCGAGTCTAACCCCAAATCTTTCTGAATAGCTGTAGCAGTCTTCTTCTTCTTGCCCTCAGACTTCTTAGGTCTCAACTCTAGATGCAGAATCCAACAGTGCTCATCATCATGCCCATCCTTCTTACAATGGGCACATGAAGCTTTACTTTTCTATGCAGTGTTAGCCTTCCTTGCTTTCCACTTCTGCTTTCTCTTCTCCTTTCTCTTGCTTGCAGTGGGTTGGGATGGTCCCCCAACTTCTGGATTTCCATTCTTTCCTCTAGCCTCTAGATGAGTAGCTTGTACAGATACCTCATCTATACTAGTGGGATTAAACATGAGGATGGTATGCCTCATGTAGCTGTGTAGACCACCAATATACTTCAAAAGAGTCTTTGGTGAGTCTAATGAGATCCCTAGAATCAATGCTCTCTTTCTAAATTCTTGAGTGTACCCTTGCATACTTTGCCCTTTCAACTGCCGAAGAGTTTGCCAACTCATCATGGCTTGTTGCATGTAGGCCAATGGATAGAATTGCTTCTTGATGGAAAAAACAAATTCACTCTAGACAGAGATAGTATTACCATGTCTTTTCATGTCAACTTGGGTTCTGCCTTCCTACCAAACCAAGGGAGTGCCTCCTAAGCGTAGGCTTGCCAGCTGAATTTTACTCTTGTTTGAGTTGATGTTTTGCACTCTGCAATACACATCAATTTGTCTGATCCAATTGTCCAAGTTTTCAGCATTTATCTTTCCATCATATATAGGCAAATCGAATTTAACATCTAGCTTGATCAAGGATGCTTTCTTATTATGCATAGGGCTATTATAAGGTGTGAGAAAGTTTTCCTCTTTCCCTTTTCCTTTTGAGTGGTCATGGGAATGAGATTCATCTTCTTCTTTATCTTGTTTAGAACTTGATGAATCTTCATCCTTATGTTTTCTAAAGTCCCTATACATTTCTTCTACCATAGACTTTATAGCTAGGAAAATTTCTATGAATTGAGGGTCTAGCCCCACAGAACCTTCCTCTGACATGGTCTTCCGAGGATAGACTCTCCCAATCTCAAGATTAATTTCGACCAACTCTCCTTCTCCTAATTTGACCTTTGATTTAGTGAGCATTCAATAGCTAAACCAACATAAGCTTGTCTAACCTTACAACCTAAATCTTTGATACCACTTGATCTGATAACCACCCTATGAGTGATCTCAATTAAATATTATTAAATGGAGGTACTACAAACTCACGTGTTGGTGTGTGTCTAGGTTATTTGAGCAATGGATCGATTAGATTGCAAATACATAGACACTTGAAAATGGAAGACAATAGAGAAACACAGTAACCAAATATAAGAACACAAGAAATTAATAAGGGGTTCACCCTATCCTCTAGGGCTACATCTCTGGTCCAGCTTTCAGTGGTGACCTTCCTTTTTGTGTCTTAAAGTAAAGAATTAAAAAGAAGGAGCTCAATGTGAGTCTCCTATAACAGGATAGCTTGGCAGGGTGGTTCTTGGATTCCCCAAGCCACTAGAGTACACAGACTCTTAGCCTTACCAGCTTTTTGACCTCTCGGGTCTACAATGGAAGGAGCCCAATGTGGTGCTCTGTCCCGACAGATCCCCTTCAGGGATGGCTCAAATTTCTCAAGCCCTCTGGTGCTCGACGCTACCTTTGGTCAGCTGGGCCCTCTCTTTTCTTACTGCTTTTTGCTCTCTCTATTCTTTTGTGTGTGTGTCCCCTTTGCTGGTTTGCGCATGGCTTTACAGCCACTCGAGCTCATGGCTTTTCGATTCCTCTTCCAACATCATCGGATCACCTACTATAGCTTCGCTTGGAGTTCCTTGCCTTGCGTCATCATCAGAATCACAGGGAGCGGCCACTTGTCCTCTTGCGAATTGCACCAGCTTACTTCGTCGGTTCGGTTCTTCAGTTATGTCATGGGGTCAGTCATCCGCCACCTTGGCGGCCAATACGTACCACAAATTCTTCTAAATCGTGGCTTAATACCTCATCACATCCGGTCTTACCGTCGGGCGCGATATCAACTGTTAGATCTGGATCCCCTAGATCTAATGCCATCCACTCATTTCGCGCGGTTGACTTGCTCAACCATTAGCACGCGATAAGCGGCAGTTTTCTCTCTCTTCTACTTGCCACATGTCGGGCGCTGAGTGGAATCACTCTGTTTTCACCAAATATGCTTACCGCCCAAGGATGCCTCCAATGAATACCGCTGGTTTTTTTAGAGTGTGCATCTCGCCTTAGCCATTATCCTTTTTCCCCACGGTTTTCCTGGCTCGCATGTGATCGAGTGCTCGAGGCCCCTCCTTTTCGAGGGTGTTTGCCCAGCGATGCGCGATTATCAAAAACTCCCTCTGTTTCCCGATCCGGGCTTCCCAGGGCTAATTTCACCTCCTGCACAGTCTCCATCAGCATCGGTCAGTGCGCCTTGTGCAGGGTCCTCATCGTTCCACGCTGGCTGCGAACTGCCACTGTTATAGAGGTGTTTTTGATCACTGCTTTCAATTCTTTGAAGTCTGTCCTAACCTGGTACAACCATGGTTCTTTTAATTATTCTTTATGGATCCAATTTGGATCACCAGATGACCTGTCCACATTGGAGTTAGGAGAGAATGAAGGACCACTAGATGATCAACTGCCAGATGTCGACTTGTTTCGAATAGAAGCCATACTAGACTACCTAGAGGAGATTGTTGTGTTATTAGCAACAAGGCACTACCCAAAGGGTTACACATCGACACAGAAAAGACACCTAATAGTGAAAGCAACAGATTATCAACTAATTGCAGGACATATATACAAACTGGGACTTGATCAAGTTTTGCAACGCTGTCTCCTTCAACATGAGAGGTAAAATTTCTATGGGAATTCCATGCTAGGGTTGCGATAGGCTATGTCGGGGGAAAAGCTATGACACGAAAAATATTACAAGCCATATTGTGGTGGCCTACCCTCCAAAAGGATGCTAAGGATTACACAAAGAGTTTCGATGTTTGTCAGAGAGATGGAAAGCCTTTACATCTGGTACACATAGTACAAATTTTTGAGAAATGGGTAGTAGACTTTATCAGCCTAATTACACCGCCAATGCATCATTGCCATGCTAGATACATCATAACAGCTACAGAGTACCTTGCTCAGTGGGCAAAGGCATCACCACTCAAGGACTGTACAACCGATACTCTTGCAACATTCATCTTTGACTCATAATATCCATATTTAGATGTCGAAAGAGCCTAACCAACGATCAAGGGGCTCATTTCATTAATGAAACTATCGCTTCTCTCCTAAATAACTTTTTGTTCCAACATCACAAGAGCAACCCGTACCATCCTCAAGCCAATGGAATGGTCAAAGCTTCAATAAGATACTTGAGAAGGGTCTAACAAAAATTGTATGAGCAAATCGAGATGACTGGGATGAGCGGGTGCCAGCAACATTATGGGCTTACAGAACAATAGTAAAATAGACACACAAGAAAACACCGTTCCAACTGGTATACGGTCGAGAAGCAGTAGTACCAACAAAATTCATTATACCAAGCATCTTCATTTCTCAGGCCACTAAAATGACAGATGATGCATCTTTAAAAGAGAGGATGGAACAACTAATGGAGTTGGATGAAACGAGGTTTTTTGCTGAATTCCACCAATCAATTGAACAAAGGAGATAGAAGGCTTGGCATGACAGACACATCAAGAAGAAAGCTTTCATGGTAGGGGATCATGTTCTACTATATGATAATAAATTTCAAAAATTCGTAGGAAAACTACAAATGCATTGGTTGGGACCATTCATGGTTGTAGAGATCAAAGACTCTAGTGTGGTGAAGCTAGCGCACCTAGATGAGATAATGTTACCAGGATGGGTGAATGACGCACACCTGACGCATTTTCACAAGTCCAAAGTCACGCCATCAAATTGAAGTGGTCTCGGAAATGAGCATGCAAGTAGGTTTATAGTCAATAATACATAGTCATTTACATAATTAGTTGCATAGTCAGTTACATAGTCAGTCACATATTTAGTCACATTCCAATTTCTTTTGATTTTTCTAGAAAATAAATAGTACGTTTCATTTGTGTTTCCACAACAATTCCATGTCACTGAAACCCACTTGTGGGCGGGGGTATAGTAGCATGTTCTATGAGTCTTTTTCGCTGTACTACTGGTCTTTTCCAAAATAAGTAGGCAATAATACACCTATTAGATAGATTTCTGTAAAATCCTTTCCCTGCTGGGGAAGAAATTAGCTAATAATTACCCACCATTATGGAAACTTTATTAACCATGTGGCCTACTATGTCCTTTCTAGTGCTATGTCATACTAGTCAGATCTAGGTCAGCTGACGATGGCATAACACAATTAAGCTTGCGTAGGGAAAGTTGTCGTAGTAATTAGTTACCAAGTCGATTAAAAAACATCGTGTCAAATTTGATCTACTTGATCTACATGAATACGCAATAAGTTACAGAGTTTCAAACGCAGGTGATAGAAGAACTTGAAATTGAGTCTGGGAACCAGCGACAACAGAGACGTGAAAACTATAAGCCTCCAATAATAGTCTTCTATCAAAGGCACAAAACGATGACAAAGGAAATTATCTCAATCCCAGATGATTGATTCGAAGAAAGAATTATAGTTTTAGAAACTCTGTATGGAAAATATGACAAGGAAATGTTAGTGGACAATAATCTCTCAGATTGTTTCCAATTTCCAACTTTGAAGCGAGAAGTATACACGGAGGAGGTTCCAAAGGGAGATGGAACCATGACAACAAAGGTTAAAGAGGATTTCAGAGGCCTTCAATGATCAACACTGATTAATCTCAGAAGTCTACCAGTCTTTGGTATGCAATTGGCTGTGATGCAATGCACTAAGCTCCTCGCCAACATGATGCATGGCAGATCACTATGGCTTGACAAAGAATACCCAATTCATGTCGATGATATCCAATGATTGACAAGACTCTCAGCAGGAGGAAATGTAGTATCTACCATGTTCTAGGGAGGAACAAAGAGAGCAAATAAGGAAGGCGACAAAGATTACTATAAAAAATACAAGACCAAGCATGGAGGCAAAGATGTAAAGATTGATCTCATCAACAAGGAAGAAATAAAATTTGGTTGTTATATCATAGCAGGGAAGACAATGAGACATTTTTCTTGGAATGAGTGTACCATGGACACAATATCAGTTGTGGAACACTACTGCAAAGGGGAGGTGCTTAACTGGTTGGACTTCATACTAAAAAACTCTTCGAAGCTTGTGAAGACATATATAACAGAAGCACCAATTTCATATTTGGTTATATACTCATGATGCTAGCAATGTGGAAATGGCGACTACCGAAAGGAAGGGACCTAGTTCAAATTAGAGAAGATCAACCTATAGCACTCAGGTATGAGCCATGGAGAACCTAAGGGGACCCTAGTAGCAAAGAAGTAAATGAAGCGGCCTTCAACAACTGGTATGAAATGATGCTAATTACAATTAGGAAGGCAGAGCGAATACCCAGAGAGTTGTTGGATGAGTTTTCATAGGATATCTAGTTTGGGGTTACCCATGGGCACACATATGTCATGCCAAGATGTGTTCATCTAGAAATATTCCAAATGAGGCCGCAAAAGTTTTCCTTAACAAAAGAAACATTCCACACTGAAGTTGGTTCATGGCCAGGGGTTGCGTGTGAGATCACAGAGGGAAAATACAGGTACCTATTCGAAGGGATGAAATCATAACCTTCAACAGGGGAAGCAACATGAAGCAGCAGGAAGAGACAAGGAGAGGATGATCTGGAGCCTATGTTTATTCAAATGGAGAAACATATGTCTTCCCTCAAACAGGCAATTGAAAATTTCACAGAACCCTTAGGTGAGACAACGCAATCCATATTTTTTCAAGGATCTACATTATTTAATCTAATTATCACTACCCCTTTATCTGTAGAAATTCCTCATGTTCGCCCTCATGCACAATCAAAGCCAACAATTCCTACGCTGAAATAGAAAAGGGGAATTAGAAAGAGAGTCACTAAGAAACCCAAGACAACCCCTATATTTCTGATTGTTGACCTCACTGGCGAGGCCAACCAATCAGTATCTGCATCACCCATAGTCGAAGAAAATCCTCCATCCACATTCATAGTCTCATCAGGGTCGCGGGATCCATCGCCACATACAGCCTCCACCTCCGCAACCCTGTCTGAATCTATTCCCCCTGGTACATGTGTGGCAATAGAAGAGATGGAAGTAGACTCCACGCAACAATACGATGAGTCTCTCCAAGGAAATGGTGCTCACACATCCTCACTCATATCCCTACTTCTAGAATTAGGCCCACTACTAGGGAAAGAGTCAATTGTGTCCACACTACAGTCTACGGGAACTAAACTTTACCAAGCTACCTTCCTCATAAATTTCCCGCTAATCCCAAACCCAGTTATCATTCCACCTCGCCTTCACAGCAATTAACCTCCCCCCCATCCCATTCAGAAAAGTCCATTTCCAGTGGCCTACCCATTTAGAGGAATTTCCTAGATCTGAACACAATGCAGGAAGAGACTCTGCAACACTGTCCATCAATGCAGTTGTTTGGATTCATCCAACAAGCTGCACAGAGAGCAGAGAGAATACATGATGACCTCATTTGTGAACATGAGCAACAAAAAAGAAAATTACAAGAGGTCATAGAAGAAAGGGATCAACTCATACAAGAAAACAATGATCTGCAAGCACAAGTAGATTAGGTTACAGATAAGTTTCAGGCCCTTTGGCTAACAATATCAGACCTTGTCATTGAAGCTCCCAAAGATTTTACATCCTGCACGTTGGTCAACTGCTGTGACCACATCCACAAAACATGTTCGAGTTTGATAGCCATGAATGCAAATATGAAAAAGAAGTTGGAGACAGTCAAATTGGCACTGCCTGATCTGACTGAGATATACGCTCGATCAATCGATGAAAATACAAGCATCGTTGTTGCCGTAAAATAGACACTTGTTGAAGCACTTGCAGATGGTTATTCCCTAATGGAGAAAGCGCACGACTGGTCGGGAAACCTGGCCCAAAAGAATCAGCCTATCAATCTTCTGTGAGAACTATAAAATTTAATTGCTGACAGTAAGATATGTACAAATTTAGTTTGGTTGCAAAAGGTTGATGAATAAATCACCTCCATTCAGGCACAAATCGAATAGATAGAGGAAGAGTCCGCAAAAATAAAAAGATAATCTACAACCTCAGACCACTAGTCTGTGTACATTTTCTTTCTCTAAAAGAGGTTTGCAACAACAGTGAAGAACAATGGAACATACTAAAAAGAAGTAAGCTGAGTCAGCCAACATCCAACACGACAGAAGACTTCATCAAATAGGTTGACTCAATAGCGATTGCATGGTAAACAACACTCAACAAGTACAATAACTTCAAGCAAGAAATGACAACAGTTGTTCCTGAATTGGGGCCTTCGTTTGGAAAAGGAGGCTAGCATGTGGCAGAAGCAGCTAAAATAGTAGCTCCTCAGAAGGAAGGATCAGAACAACAACATGCAAAAATACCTGTAGAATCAGAAATAAGACCCACAATGCTTGAGATAGATTCACTTAGGGAAGATTCAAATAATTGTGGTCATTCAAAGGAAAGTTTGAGGGTACATATAAAGTGGTATTTCGCAAGGAAAAATTTTGGGGCTAATATTTACAGGTACGTTAATTTTTCAATTTTTTTCCCGAAAAAATAATTCACCAATTTCCATTTTTCCTAAAATTGATTCGCCAAAATTTTATAGTATAAAACTATTTAAATTGATTGGCCTAAATTTTATAGTATAAAATTATTTTATGATAAAATTTGCCAAATTTTATAGGTACTATATAAAATCGTTACAAATTTGAATATTTTTCCAAGAATATTGCCAAACATTCTATAATTTATAGATTAAGGACTAGTAAGATTGACCAAGTTTTCTAAACTTTAAGATAACTTTACATTCTTAAAATTCTCCCCAGTATTTAGGATTAAGATTTAGTCTCATAAGTCTTAGAGCAACATGAAAACATGAACCACAAAAAAGGATCATTTAGCTATGAAGAATGAGAGGGAGAATAATTAACCATTGGACATGCTTGTAGAAGACACTCAACCACTTATTATCACAAGGAAGTTAATTAGCCATTATACATGCTTGCAGAGAACACTCAACCACTTATTGTCTCACATCTAATTTGTTTATTATTATACTAATTATATCTAAAAACATAAGTTATCTCGACCTATTATTACTTTTTATATATGAATATATAAAAATTATATCTACACAGTAAAAACTTATTTGTAAACATAGTAGACAAGCAACTTTATAGTGAGACAATAGCGATCTTTATTGCCCTACTGCCCCTAACAAAATTTATTTTAATTTATTCTAACTTTTTAAATATAATTCAAAGATATTTATATATTTTTAGATTATAAATAAAATAAAAAATAAAACCACTAATTAATATTGTTATTTAATTTAACTACATTACATAAATATTAAAGTAACATTAAATATTAAAGTAACATTAAAAAGCTATGTAGTGTTTTTTTAATTTAAAAATGAATAATTTTTAGTTGTTTAGTAAGTAAACTCTCAAATATTATTAAAAGGATTGTTCAATATTGGAAGTTATTATAAATAAATAATATTGTTTTTAGTTGTGGCGAATAATTTTTATTCTTTTTACAAGATATAATGAATTTTAATTTGGAAAATCTTTTATGTGGTTTTCTATAAACGAATAATTTTTATTCTTTTTACAAGATATAATGAACTTTAATTTGGAAAATCTTATATGTGGTTTTCTATAAACGATTTGTTTTTAATTAAATAAGATTGCAATGCTAGAATAGAAAATTATGTTCATATAAAGTGAAATAATAAATATAAAATATATAAGAATGGAGGTAATAAGTTGGTATTTGAAAATTATGTTCATATAAAGTGAAATAATAAATATAAAATATATAAGAATGGAGGTAATAAGTTGGTATTTGAATTTATTTGAAAATAAAAGATAATAATTTTATAAAAAATTATTTAGAAAATTTAATTTTAAGAATTAATTTTTTTTTTTTTTAATTTAAAAAAATAAAGTAAATTAATAAAAGATATTTAAAGTACTAAATATTAAAAAGAATATCGTTTTTTTAAAAGATTGTATAGATGAAATTTCCAAAAATATATCACAATAAGAAGGGAAGTTTTGTTTCATTGTTAAATTGAAGAGTTTATATATATAACAGATGAGGACAGATTTTGCTATTTTGAGAATTTTAATTTCTATATCTTTATTTTTCTAATTAGCGGTCTGTTTAATCTTAAACTCAATGTCTTCCCCAAAAAAATCCCTCTTAGAAATATAAAAATTAGAATTAGAGATTTAACTAAATAATTGTACAACTTCAATTTTAAAATATATAAATATCTAGATTTATAAATTTGGATACATATATTCTCTTCAGATTACAGATTTCAGAATATTTAGAAAATGTTATGAACATGAGATGATGCATATATCTTTTTAATATCACATGCCAAAAAGAATTGCTAATACTATTATAACAAATAACACAACCATTTAATTTTTTATGGCTAGTAAAAACTAATTATGGCTAACAAATAACACAAACCATTTTTTTTAATTTTTTTTTATGGCTAATAAAAATAATTTTAATTTTAATTTTTTTTTATGGCTAGTAAAAATTAATTATGGGTAATAAAAACGATCTAACTAATTATGGGTAGTAAAAACCTTTTAATAAACAATAATGAGAAGAGAAAAACTTATAAGCATCAAAAGAATCTATAGCAAAAGAACCTCTTAACCTACTGTACTTGCAGGAGAAAACATGAAAAATGCTCGAATGACTAACAATGAGAACCTATAAACACAAAAACCTGCAAATAGATCTTACAGCAGGGAAAATGAAATAATCAAAACATATATATACCTATTAAACTCGTGACTATGTGAATAATGATGTAAAGATTCATAAATCTGGGTACATATATTCATGTATTCATCTGATATCACAACAAAAAATAAAGTCTTACTGACAACACTATAACAATTAAAATGGGTGAATTAATTTGTGCTAAACCTACACAGACAAAACAATAACAAATAAAATGGGTGAATTAATTTGTGCTAAACCTACACAGACAAAACAATAACAATTAAAACGGGTGAGTTAATTTGTTCTAAACCTACATAGACACAACAACAACGATATAGTGCGAAACAAAAAAATGGTACATGCTCATTGTTAAAAGTTCATCGACGTCTTACAAAACTGATGTTATTGATTATGGAATAACCAGAAACAGATTCATGAAAACAACATTATATAAACAAAGTGAGCAATCTCCTCTAATAGCCTCCGCCTCGCCTTTGGGATTCCCTCAAAAGTAGGTATGACCTCCCTCCATGCATTTCAGGAACAGCTGAATTTATCTGTTCCACGTGGGCTGATATCAGTCACTACATTTGATGGGCTTGTGTCTTGCAACTGGAGGTGGTAAAACTCGCAAACAGAATAGAGCCTAATAAATCAGGCCCTAATGCGAGAGGTTATATTTTGGAGACGATATAAACAGCTTATAATGAGAATTCTTCTACGTGCAATGCGGATCTGGGGATAAGCTTTTATATGTACATGGCCGTTTCCTCCAGTGCATCCTCTATCTTTAACACCAAATCGCTCAGTTGTCTACAACCATGCTTCCTACTTCGGATGGACCATGCTTGCTACTTCAGATATTTAGGTTGCATGAATGGCGCGAATTGAATTGACTAAAATTTACATGACACCATAACCGTAAGTTAACAACATTGGCCTGTTCGAAAGTGGACTTAGGTTTGGGTCCAGATGTGAATAGAATAGAGGAGAATTCAAATCAATGAGACTGAAGGCATCAAAGCCCAATGCAAGCTATCAAGATTGTTGACACTAATGCTAACAACTATCAAACTTATAAAAGAAGTATTGTTTAGACTCGGTAGAAAGTGATGCCATTTGTGGGATGGTCTCCAATATATTTTTCCCATAATCACAGTAACTCTCTTGAGCTACATTAATAGTTGCTAGACCCAGAGAAGCATTATGTAGATGAGAAAGTGATGCCATTTGTTAGAATGGTCTCCCACATAATTTCCAATAGTCATAGTAACTCTCTCGACCTGCACAACACAAAACATAGAGAAAACAAAACAATTTATAATCATTTTAAGATTTCCATATTTTATAATATGTTTCATTTAATATCAATTGGGTTTCTTAAAAACCAAAAGCACCTGCTAAAATAAAATCATCTGCATGGGCATTCAATAGTACGGTGATAGTAATCAAAAATCCCTAACCAACTGTGGACATAGACATATATCCCACTTTCCCCAAAAAAAATCAACTGTGAACTCACTGTTTGATGGGTTGAAGTGGATGGCATCTGGAAGCCCTCGATGAGTTTTGAGTGATGTTTTCTATGAACTCCCACATTCATGCTTGGAATATGGCACGGGGGTGAACGGAGGAAGAGAGATTTGGCTCAGCCATTCTACCATTGGGTGGAACGTGGAAGTCTCATCTCGGGTTTGGATTTTGCATCATTAATGAAAGGTTATTTCTCCTTGTTTTTCTATAAGAATTTTGATGGATTATATGTCGTCTATAAGACTGTACTTTCATGAGTATTTTTGTTGCTATTATGTTGATTTTGTATGTGTTTTATCACAACATCCATGTTTGGATCTCATTATGTTTTTACTTGTAATTCAATGATCAATGTATCTATGACCTAATGGATGGAATGGAAGTTGATGTGTTGGGGCATCAATGGCTCTTAGCGATTCTATAAGAAACACGAGTCCAATTGGATTGTAGAATTAGGGTGAATTCCCGCAAGATGATGGTTTATCTGCTACTCAAATAAGGTAATTTACTTAAATCTAGAGCCACTTTCAGAATATAGTCTACATCAAGAAATTACCAGAAAGCTATGAAGTTGATAAATTCATCACCAATGACCATGATGACCATAGAAGCTACACAAAAACAGGGAATGGCCAATGCGAAGAGAAAGGCCTCCAATGGTTACTGCGTTCCAGGTAAATCTTTCATGGAGAATATTACAGGGCCTTCCTCCTCCCATAAATCATGCTCATGTTCAGGGTGGCATGGCGTCCAATCTGATGGTCCACTACATCACTTGAATCCATCAGCTCATAGTCAGAGCTTGAAAAGAGACTCTCTTAATTCATCCAACTGATTAAAAAACAAGGGCAAGGGTTGTAGGTAGCGGTATGGGTAAGGAGGTTGGAATGAAGAGGGGAATGGGGAAGGAGGTTGGTGGAATGAAGAGGAGGTAGGAGCATATAAGAGGTGACAGGTGACCAGGACAGGTGGCTTGTCAGTGGAAGTGTGGCAGCTTTAGATTTTAAATATGTATGGCAGATTTAAACTTTGGTGCATGAGTTCTTTTTGTTGTTTCCATTAAAACATTATATCATATGACTTCGAAGTAATACTAGCTTTCCATTAAAACATTAAATGACTCCAAAATAATACTAGCTCTGAATTCACATTAAACTAAACTGTTTTGAGATTTGAAGTTTTAACAAGAATTGTGAAAATCATACTCTTTTGCTCGCAATAAGAGGTCAACCCAAACATTGGATAAAAAACTATTTGACTCAATATTGATGTTTAAACATTAGTTAAAACAGGAATGTTGTGGTTGATGAAAGCAATTTAATGTTAGTTCGATGCCCAACGAATGCTATAGTCCCTGCGCTGCCGTAGGCAGGGACTAATAAAGGGCTAAATGGTAAATAAGTTTATAACGCCTAGTTCAACTTCATATCAATATGCTAAAACAACATATAATAGCTTCGAAATTGTATAATTGTTTTTAGTTTTAATGAATGTATGAAATGATTCCAACTTGTAATGGACATTCGGAAAATGCCTTCAATATTAATATCTCAAAGCTAAATTAATTTTGAGGGGCAGTGGAGACGTAACATCATTTTCTAATCCTTGTTTTCAAGGCACAATTGTTGATTTTCAAAATGTTTGTCCCTAATCATAGCAGATACTCCATATTTGTGACATGTAGAATTCAAAATAATGACAATCCAAGGTCAAACAAAAGCTGAGGTGTCTTCACCTTCTTATTTTGATCGGTCTCTGATAAAAGGTAAGAGCCTAGTAATTTAAAAATATAATAATTTATTTATGTTTTTATTAATTCTGTACATGTAACAAATTTACCCATGTAATGTTCAATATATTATTAATATTTTATATAAATAATAATTATTTATTATAGTTTTGATAATGAACTATATTTAGTAGTTTCAAAGGCATTAATTTTTGTGATTTAGCAAAAAAAAAATTACAATGAAAAACACTATAAATAACAAAAATTTACATTCTCAATTATTTATTATATTTATAATTAATTTAAAATATAATGGATAAATAATTAAAGGGAAGTCAAGGTGCCTTTATTTTTTATCATTTTGTTCTGTGAGTGAAATCCGAATCCCAGGATACTGCACACGGGAGTGAAGGTCCGGATCTATCGGTAGAACTTCCAATACAATAGAGATTTTTTTTATTGAACAATTGAAAATACACACACAAAAAAAATCAATGTTCTTATTGAACAATTGAAAAAACACACCAGAAACAACAAAACACAGCAGCAAAATAACTCACTTAATATCTGGTTCAAAGAGCGTAACAAGTACCGCCCAACTAATTAACCCGTGGGCTCTATGGAATGCGGCTGACATTTATAAACTAAAAGTGCAGATGGTTCCTTAGGAAATTTCTAAAGCAGAAATTGCTTTAGTTTTCGAATGATTGGATGGTGCGATCGTCCTTGGCGAAGGTGCCCAGTGAAGAAAAAGCACTTATTCCACTCTTTGAACTAGAGAATAGGTGAGTTTAATGCTGTGATGTGTTTTGTTGTTTTTTTAATAATTTTTTTTTATTTTTTTCAATAAATTTGTCGGGTTATGTTTTTTCAATTAATTTTTTTTTATTGGAAACCTGTGTTTAATATTTTGAGAGTTTTCTTTTAAACCAATTTTTTTTTAATATACAATCTCACTTTATTTAAAATTTGAGATTTTTTTCTTAAATCCAAAATTTTTGAGTTGAATTGAGGCTTCTGTGATCCATAATATTTGCAAGAATAACTTCGACGTAAATCACATGTAGACATACATTTGTCGACGCGTTTCGAACCAACTAGTGTGGTTCATAAGAAACAGATCCAGCTTAGCATGATAAATAGTCTGAGCAGAGTCTCCAGCGGCTAGATTGACTAACAGCTAATTTTGACTTTAAAAGCCAGGTCAAATTATTATTTATTAATTTAATATTATTATTATTATTTTTCTGTGAAAATCAGTTAAATTAGGTAAAATGGTTGGTTTTAAAAAAAAAATTATTTATAAAAATTAATATATATATATATGAAATAAAATATACAATCTCACTTTTATTTAAAATTGATTTACAAATAATCTCACCAATATTCAATACACAACCATCTCTAAATTTCTAAATACCAAAGACCATATGAATCCAACCTCCCAATCTAGTATACCTTCCAAATTCGTGTTACACGAGATTTGGAAGTTGGAATCATATGGTGGGTTGTACGTAAATCGTTGAAGACCTAGAAGTTCCATGGCTAGATTTGGAGGTTGGACTCAAATGGTGGGTTGTACAACCTAGAAGTTCCATGGCCTATTGAGGAATTTGGGTTCAAGAGCGAAAACCTAGTATATTGCATACAGGAGTGAAGTTCTGGACCTATCCATGGATGTTCCAATGTGGTTTTTTTTATTGAACAATTGGAAACTAGTCGAGAGTATGGCCGTGCATCGAGACAACAATAGAGGGGATCAAAGCTTCGAGCCAACAACCGAGGGGATCAAAGCTACTTTTTTAAACTTATAGTAACCTCCAAGTCATATAGGAGCATTTTAATACAGATTTAAGATTTTACATTTCAAAGCTTTAATCGAAGCCATATAGGAGCACTTTAATACCGATTTAAGATTTTACATTTCAAAGCTTTAAGAAGATTTTAATGCAAACTAAACAAAATGCATTTTACATTTCAAAACTTTAAGAAGTTTTTAATGCAAACTAAACAAAATGCACCTAATATGTTTTATGTTTTAGAATAAAAATCATATTAGGCAAGTCCAATCTCTCTTTATCATATTTTTACAAATACATACTGCAACTAAATTCAATTAAACTAATATAAATTTATCTTAACAACTTTTTTATCACAAGCAACTTTAAGAAGATTTCAATGTAACCTAAGCAACATGCACCTAATTTGTTTTAAAACAAAAATCATATGAACAAGTCAAATATCGCTTTGCCATATTTTTACAAATACATATTGCAACTAAATTCAATTAAGCTCATATAAATTCATCTTAGCAACACTTCTAACACAAACATAGATAAAATTTCTTGAGGCTCAAACCTGTTTAAAGTGTGTAATTTGAAAACAAGTTTGCACTCAAAGGATTCAATCCTACCTTTTTTATATATAAAGTTTAGTGTTTTATTGTCTAAATTGCATTTGGAAATGCATAAACAATATTTAGTATTTTATCATCCAAATTACATTTAAAAATGCATAAACCAATTCCACTCTTCACATCTTCTTTAGATTTCAAATAAAATTGACAGAAAAGAGATATTTAAAAGGAAAACAAAATATAGAATATTAAAACTATTTAGAAATCTAAAATTGACCGAAAAATATATTTAAAAAGAGAACAAAATATAGAATATTAAAATTACTTAGAAATGTTTTGCACATAAGAATTTAGTTATTTTAATTTCTTTACATTATATATAGAGTGATGATATTGAAATATTTTATTTATGGGCGACATTATCAAAATATTTTTTTGTTATTAATATCATGTTTTTGTTATTAAAATGTTTTTTTGTTACTAATGTATTTTTTTGGGTCATTAATACATTTTTAAAGACTAACTACACTTGTCATATCCCCATTTACAAATACATATTGCAACTAAATTCAATTAAACTCATATCCCCATTTACTACACCTGTAATATCCCCATTTACAAATACATATTGCAACTAAATTCAATTAAACTCATATAAATTCATCTTAGCAACACTTCTAACACAAACATAGATAAAATTTCTTGCGGCTAAAACCTGTTTAAAATATGCAATTTGAAAACAAGTTTGCACTCAAGGGATTCAATCCTACCTTTTTTATATATAAAGTGTATTGTTTTATTGTCTAAATTGCATTTGGAAATGCATAAACAATATTTAGTATTTCATTGTCCAAATTACATTTAAAAATGCATAAATGAATTCCACTCTTCGAATCTTCTTTAGATTTCAAATAAAACTGACAGAAAAGTGATATTTAAAACTCTTTAGAAATCTAAAATTGACCGAAAAATACATTTAAAAAGAGAAGAAAATATAGAATATTAAAACTACTTAGAAATGTTTTGCAGATAATTTAGTTATTTTAATTACTTTACATTATAGAATGATGACATTGAAATATTTTATTTATGGGCGACATTTTCCATATTAAAATACTTTTTTGTTATTAATATAATTTTTTTGTTATTAATGTATTTTTTTTGGTTATTAATACATTTTTAAAGACTTTCTACACTTGTCATATCCCCATTTACAATATAAAAATAAAAATAAAAATTATTTAACACGATTTACACACATATGTTTACCCTCACTAAACACTGATAAATGTAATTTAAATTTATGCATCAACCAAACTAGGGTCATTTACTCAACTGGTTATTACAGCATTGACTTCAACCATAAGTCAAAGGGTTTAAACATAATTTAATGGTTTGCTATGTTGTTGATATTCCATATTATGGAGGACATTCCCTTATCTATTTTGGATTAATTGACTCATCCCTCCAGCTCGGACACCAGAACTCGCCTCGAAGTCAATGCACCTTTGGTTTGCTTGACATTTACACTACCTATCATATTGTGTTAATGCGGACAACAGAGTTGTCAGTGTTCTCGGGATCCTTTGCTGCATCCATGGTGGAAATTGCCAGACCCTATTCCAACGACTCTAGGTAATTCGGATGGTTTTACCATCTTCCTGGACAGGCTCCACAGTTCATTTTTCCCTTTCCTCCTTCGTGCTAAGCTCTGCAGTCCTTCCATGGTAGTTGGTTTGTTCTGCAACATCGTCACTTGATGTAGCTAGCTCATTCCGAGTCATGGTTGATGGGTTTGTGGTCATGTTCGGAATTCTTTTTATAGTTGCTCAGGTGAGGTGGTTCGCAACTGTTGTTTTCTTTTTCAGTTAACTCAAGAAATGTGTACAGGGTTTTTGTTCAAATTTGTCTGTTCTAGTTGCCTTCCGCAGGTTTGGAATAGGGATGGGGTCGCGCCTTTGAGATGCCTTTCAAAGGGATTCACCCCCACCCACACAGGGTTTGAGCTCCTACTGGCTTCTCGGGTAAGCTCGAATGGCTCCCGTCCTATCTTTTGTTTGAAAGTTGAGTCCTCTCTGCCTGAGGGTGTATTACTCTGAAGTATTGACATACCTGAAGATCTGGTGTCGTAGGGAACTACCTGTGTCGAGCTGCGCACAATGCTCCTTGTTAATCTCGTGTTGAGTTATTTTCATTTGGTTAAATGTAATTATTTAGGCGCTATAGTGCATGTAAGGTTTAAGAATATCTAAGGCCGCACCAGTTTTTGGGTTGTAAATTATTAAGGCAAGACCAGTTTTTCAGCTTGCATGACGTTCTGTGATCTTTTAATTTCCTTTAATGTTTTGTTACACAAATTTAAACCATAAGTTTTTATATATTTTCAATGTTTCTCTCAGTTATACTTTGTATTATCGTTCTGTTGTCCCATGAATGTGAAAGCACAATTTTCCTTATTGTTGTATAGAAATTCCTTGTTGATGGTGGGAACGCTTATGAATTTTCCAGAAATATTATTATTCCTTTTGTGTGTGGTTCTGTTAAATTGCTTGCACCATGCAAATGCCCTTTACTTCTTACTTTCTCATTATTTCATTACTAGCTATTCTGTCGAGTGAGAAATATGTTTTAAATTCGCAATTATGTTCATGAAAACAGGGTCTCCTTCGAGCTCGAACCCTAACCCCTTAAAGGTAGATACTCTGTTGCTATTTTAGTCTCGCAGAGTCTGTGTTGGATATATATATATTTATAGTTTCTAGCTTCGGGTTTAAGTCTCACAAGTTCTTGGTCTATAGTCATTGCTCTGGCTACGACCTTGGAAATTACCCAGTCGAGTTCAGATGGAAAAATTGTGTTTCTATCTTTCCAGTAGCTGCACATTCAATAATTTCTCTCTTTCTGGAGGAAATACTTCCTACTGTTTAAGATTTCTTTTTCGGTAATTACCCTTCTATTTGTGGTATGTAGGGATATATTTATGTTATTTCCATTTTCTTGCTTGTCATCCACCCATGCTTGAGATTCATCTTCAAGACCAGATATCCCCCCAAGATTGCTGACTTTAGCTAAATTTGTTGCACTCTGTGCTAATGCTATCTGGTCATCACCAAACATAGCATTTTCCCCCTTTCCACCTATCCCAACAACATGTTTTTTCCTCCCCTCACACCTTTTTCCTTCGGGTGTTACCAGTTAGGAGAGGCCTCTAGGGAATTCTTGGCACCGCCTTTCTTTCACTTCTCACATGAGAAGTTACCAAATCTGTTATCACTCAACCATTTCCTTCTTTCAGAAATTTAATAATATATTATTCAACTAAACAGAGAATAACAATATTGTCTGTTTTGTTTTCTTACAATGGTAATTAAAATATTTACAGTTCTCCCGGGGATATCACATCTTGCCCCCCTGAAAGCAAACATCGTCCCAATGTTTTTCAACCTTGAACATCTATGGATATGCTTCTTTCAAGAGTTGTTCATCCTCCCAGGTGGCCTCCTCTAGCCCAAAGTGTTGCCATTTCACTTTAACCTGGGTGATGGCTCATTTCCGCAGCGTGACTTCTCTCCGTTTGAGTATATTCAGCGGCTCGACTAGGAATTCTCCTTCCAGTTTGACCTGAAACAATAGAATTTTAAAGTTAGTTTTTCCTTTCACATCACAATTAATTGTCCTATTTAGGATTTTACTTTACCTGTATATCTTTCCAACTGACTATGTGCTTAGGATCATGAACGTATCTCTTTAATACTGACACATGGAAAATATTGTGGACCCGAATATGGCTCGGTAGGGTGAGATAGTAAGCTATCAGCCCAACTCTTGCTAAAATCTGAAAGGGTCCACAAAACCAAGGTGCCAGCTTGGTACACCCATTCCATTGTAACGTACTCCTTTTGGCTCGAATTCTTACATACACATGATCCCCCACTTGATATTCCTTAAAACTTCTCTTCTTGTTGGCGAAATTCTTTTGCCTATCTTGGGCTGCCTTCAAGTTGGATCAAACCTTCTTGACCATCTCTTCCATTTCTTTTAACATTTCAGGTCCTAACATTATCTTATCCTCCGGTCCCCCCCAACTGGAGGGTGTGTGGCATTTTCGGCCGTACAAAACCTCAAACAGGCTCATTTACAGGGAAGTATGATATCCATTATTATACGCAAATTTGACCAGGTGCAGATAGTCTTCCCATTTAGAGGGTTGCTACATTACGTAAGACCTCAACATGTCTTCTACTACTTGATTCACCCGTTCAGTTTTTCCATCTGTTTGAGGATGATAAGCTGTACTGAAATTTGATTGAGTCCTTATCCCTTCAAATAGTGTTTTCCAAAAGGCTGAAGTAAATTTCACATCTCTGTCAAAAATTATTGTTTTTGGCAGCCCATGCAGCCTGAAAATGTTCTACATAAAAATGTGGGTAATCTGTACAACCTTATAAGTGGATTGGATTGGTATAAAATGAGCTAACTTGCTTAATTTTTTGACTACCACCATGATGGAATCTTTGTTCCTTTTTGTCTTGGGTAATACCGTTATAAAATCCATAGAGATAGTTTCCCATTTCCACTCCGGAATTGGTAGTGGTTGCAGTAATCCTGCAGGGTGCTGGTGTTCCACTTTAATTTGTTGACATTCCAGACAATGTGTCAAATAATCTCTTGCCTCCTTCTTCATTCTAGGCCAATAGTACTCCTTCCAGAGTGCAGTAATCAACTTTTGATACCCCGGGTGTCCAACATAAGGTCTTTTGTGAAATTCATCTAAAATCAAGTTTTTAATGCCAATTTGGTTGGGTACATACAACCTGTTTTTATATTTCAGCATGCCAACAACATCCAAGGTGTACCCTTGCTAATTTTATTTGCTATTTGGAATCTGAACCTGCTGCCTTATTTGCTGATATTTCAAATCTTGTTCTAATACCCCTTTTATCATGTCATCGAATGTAGTTTTCACCTTGCTACAAGTAGTTTCATATAGACAATATGCCTTCCAGCTTAAAGCGTCCGCTACTTGATTCTTCTTTCCTTTTAGATGCTTAATCTCAAAATCAAAACCACATAAGAAATCTACCTATCGTGCCTGTTTGGCATTTTAGGTAGGTTGAATGAAGAAGTTAGTCAGGTCGTGATGATCTATCATTAACAGAAATTTCCTACCCATCGAGTAGTGGCGCCACATCTTTAAGGAGTGAATAACAGTTGCCAGCTCCAAATCTTATGCAGAATATTTCTGCTCATGTTCCTTTAACTTCCTAGACTCATAGGCAATTACTTTACCCTCCTGCATCGATACTCCTCCCAATCCTTCCTTACTCACATCTGTACACACCACGTAGTACTTAGCGGGATCCGCTATGCTTAGTATTGGTGTTGTGGTGAGCAAATGCTTGAGCTGTTCAAAGCTCTTTTGGCATTCTGCAGTCCATTTAAAAGCCTTCCCTTTCTTCTGTAGAGAGGTGATAGGGTAGGCCACTCTGGAGAATCCTTCCATGAATCATCTATAATAATCAGCCAGCCCCATAAAAGATCTGATATCCGCTACATCCTTTGGAACTAGCCATTCCATTATGGTCTTAATCTTTTCGAGATCCACCGCAATCGCATCCTTAGTAATGATATGTCCTAAGTATTGAATTTGTTCCTTAAATAAATCACACTTGCTGTAATTGGTGTAAAATTGATGTTTTCGGATGGTTTGCATCACCAGTCTAAGATGTTCTTTGTGCTCCTCCACATTCCGGGAATATATTAGTATATCGTCAATAAATATTAACACGAATTTATCTAAATACTGATGAAATATGTTATTCATCAAACACATAAAAGTCGCGAGGGAATTGGTTAACCAAAAGGGTAATACCACAAACTCATAATGACCATAGCGAGTCCTAAAAGCAGTTTTGGCAATATCTTCCTCTCTAATTCTGATCTGGTGATATCTCGATCGTAGATCAATTTTTGAAAACACAGTTGCCCCTTTTACTTGGTCAAATAGCTCGTCAATTCGGGGTAAAGGGTACCTGTTCTTGACTGTTAACTTCTTTAACTGATGATAGTCCATGCACATTTGAAGCGTGCCATCGTTCTTTTTGAAGAACAACACAACTCCCCAAGGTGACACACTAGGGCGGATGTAATTTTTGTCCAACAATTCTTGCAGTTGCATTTTAAGCTCTGTAAGTCCTGGTACGTTCATACGATAAGGAGCTCAAGACACTAGTGCTGCTCCTGGCATGAAATCAATAGTGAAGTCTATATCTCTCTTAGGTGGTAGCCCGGGTATCTCTTCTGGAAATACATCTGCATAATCCTGAACAACAGGAATACTATCCACAGTGGTCGTCTTATCCTTTGAGTTGGAATATCCAACCTGAATTGTGTAAACCTGATACCCTTTCTAATACATTTTTCCAACTAAGAAGCGGTTATTGGCCGAACCTGCACGGGCCTCAGAACGCCTTGCATCTCCTTCATTTTTCCTAGCTCATCCTTGTAGTAGATAGTTTTTGTGTTACAGTTTATAATGGACCAGTGCTTTTCCAACCAGTCCATGCCTATCACGACATCATAAGATCCAAGGGGAAGTATGTTAAGTCTGCCCTTAAATTCTGACCTACTATTTCCATAGGGAAATTGTTGACCTTGGCCAACACCCGCCTCTTTGCCCCAGTTTCCAGTTATACTAGCCAAGGTTTTTAAATTTAATTGACTGTAATTTACAATGCTCCACAACCTTAGGACTAACATAAATTAAGGTAGAATCAGGATCAATTAAAAAATATACGATATGATTAAAAATATTACCTTCAAACTCCACCATAGTTGGTTGATAATCTGCCTGATCATTATCGAGAGCAGCATTAATTTTTGGAATGCTCCAGGCCATGTTGCCTACTGTTGAAGCCTCGTGGATTTTTGAAACCTGTTCGATGCCTTTACGATGAGGACAATATTTAACATAGTGCAGCTCCCAACATCCCCAACATTGTACAGGGGGTCTTGCTGTTCCTTCATTGTCAAATCTACCAGATTTCTCGCTGAATTTTGTTTCAGATGGTTGCTTATTCTAAGCTGGTTTTTGGGCTGGTTTCTATTGTTTTGTCCCTTGGAAAATCCTTTGCCAGCACTGCTCTGATTCCCTTCATTTCCCATAGAAATTCTGTTATTCTTCTCATCAGCCCATTTTTTGCCCAATATTTCACCCTTCTGCTTGCTTTTCTGATAGCATATCCTAGCTTTTCGTATAACCTCGTCCATAGTTTTTGGGTTATCGAATTCAATTCTCTCCCTCATTTCCACAAGTAAACTGCTGACAAAATGTTGTACCTTGGCCTTTTCCTCACGTATGTAAGGTACATAATGGAGCAAGGAGGTAAAATGGGTGATGAACTCATCCATGGTTTGCTGTCCAAGTCGTAGATCATGAAATTCCCTTGCTTTCTCATCATAAAACCGTTCCGTCAGATATCTTTCCTTGAAAAAATTTTGGAACTTCTCCCAAGTTATATTTTGTTCACTTACCCCGCGTACAATCTTGACCTCTTCCCACCATAAAATGGCCTTCCCTTGTAGTTGAAAGATAGCCAGTCGAGCTTTTAGATTGTGATAATATTCATATAATTGAATGTATTTACTCATGTTAATTAACCAGGGTTCGGTTGCTTCTTCTAGCTCTCCATCGAAGAGTGGTGGTTTAATTTTCGGGAATTCCCCTTGTAATTCCACTCGCTTCCTTTTTGATGTGGGGTACTCTGAAGCATTGTCTGACTTCTCTTCCTCATGTTCTTCCCCTCCTCTTGTTCCTTCAAGTTTTGTATTGTAGCCCTATTCCTCAGACATTCGGCCTTGCTCAGGGCTAGGAATCGGCTGGCCCTGATTCTGCTTATCAAACAAGCTTTTCAAAATCTTCTCCTGTTCCATGGTTAGCCTTGCATTATCCTCCCGCAGGTGAGCCATCTCGTTCTTTAGTTCCTGAACTGCCTCTAATATGGTATGATTAGTACTGCGGGCCTCTTCTCGCAACTATATCCATAGTTCAGGATTATTTCCAGGGAATACAGCAGCTCCTGGGCCAACCATTCCGTCAGATATCTTTCCTTGAAAATTTTTTGGAACTTCTCCAGAGTTATATTTTGTTCACTTACCCCGCGTACAATCTTGGCCTCTTCCCACCATAAAATGGCCTTCACTTGTAGTTGAAAGATAGCCAGTTGAGCCTATAGATTGTGATCGTACTCATATAATTGAAAGTATTTACTCATGTTAATTAACCAGGCTTTGATTGCTTCTTCCAGCTCTCCATCGAAGAGTGGCAATTTAATTTTCGGGAATTCCCCTTGTAATTCCACTCGCTTCCTTTTTGATGTGGGGTACTCTAAAGCATTGTCTGACTTCTCTTCCTCATGTTCTTCCCCTCCTCCTATTCCTTTAAGTTTTGTATTGTAGCCCTATTCCTCAGACATTCGGCCCCGCTCAGGGCTAGGAATCGGCTGGCGCTGATTCTGCTTATCAGACAAGCTTTTCAAAATCTTCTCCTGTTCCATGGTTAGCCTTGCATTGTCCTCCCGTAGGTGAGCCATCTCATTCTTTAGTTCCTGAACTACCTCTAATATGGTATGATTAGTACTGCGCGCCTCTTCTCCTAACTGTATCCATAGTTTAGGATTATTTCCAGGGAATGCAGCAGCTCCTGGGCCAACCATTTTTCTGTTTGGAACACTATCTGTTCATTTCACAACCTGCTATTTCCTGTACTCCACACATCAGTGAGTTAACATTAATCAAGAAACATCAGGACATAATAATAATTTGACCACATTTGCCAGAGGCCCTAGCTTTGTAAACCTGGGCTTTGATACCACATGTCATATCTCCATTTACAATAAAAAAAAAAATATTTAACATGATTTACACACATATGTTTACCCTCACTAAACATTGATAAATGTAATTTAAATTGTTTGCAAAAACCAAACTAGGGTTTTTAACTCAACTGGTTATTACAACATCAACTTCAATCATAAGTCAAAGGGTTCAAACATAATTTAATGGTCTACTATGTTGTTGATATTTCGTATTATGGTGGAGAATACCTTATCCATTTTGGATTAATTGACTTATTCTTCCAGCTCAGACACCGGTACTCGCCTCGAACTCAGCGCACCTTTCGTTTGCTTGGCATTTACACTACCTATCGTATTGTGTTAATGCACACAACAGAGTTGTCAGTGTTTCTCGGGATCCTTCAATGCATCCACGGTGGAGATCACCAGACCCAATTCCAAAGGCTGTGGTTAATTAGGAGGGTTTTACCATCTTCTAGGACAAGCTCTGCAATTCATTTTTCCCTTTCCTCCTTCGCACTAAGGTCTGCTCTTCTTCCATGGCAGTTGGTTTGTTCTGCAACCTT
This sequence comes from Pinus tabuliformis, assembly GCA_031772625.1. Classification (NCBI taxonomy): domain Eukaryota; kingdom Viridiplantae; phylum Streptophyta; class Pinopsida; order Pinales; family Pinaceae; genus Pinus; species Pinus tabuliformis. Next base: position 235,943,250 of record CM062810.1, on the reverse strand, counting down.
GTCACTTGATGCAGCTAGCTCGTTCTGAGTCGTGGTTGAGGGGTTTGTGCTCATGTTCAGAATTCTTTTTACAATTGCTTAGGTGAGGTGGTCCGCAACTGTTGTTTTCTTTTTCAGTTAACTCAGGAAATGTGTATAGGGTTGTTGTTCCAATTTCTCTATTCTTGTTGCCTTCTGCAGGTTTGGAATAGGGATGGGGCCGCACCATTGAGATGCCTTTCAAAGGGATTCACCCCCACCCACATAGGGCTTGAGCTCCTACTGGCTTCCCGGGTAAGCTCGAATGGCTCCCGTTCTGTCTTTTGTTCGAAAGTCGAGTCCTCTCTACCTAAGGGTGTATTACTCCAAAGTATTGACATACTTGAAGATCTGATGTCGTAGGGAACTACCTATGTCGAGCTGCACACAATGCTCCTTGTTAATCCAGTGTTGGGTTATTTTCCTTTGGTTAAATGTAATTATTTAGGTGCCATGATGCATGCAATATTTAAGAAGATCTGAGGCCGCATGGGTTTTTGGGTTGTAAATTATTAAGGAAAGACCAGTTTTTCAGCTTGCATGAGGTTTCTGTGATCTTTTGATTTCCTTTAATGTTTGGTTACACAACTTTAAAGCATAAGTTTTTATATATTTTCAATGTTTCTCTCAGTTATACTTTGTATTATCATTTTGTTGTCCCATGAATGTGAAAGTACGATTTTCCTTATTGTTGTACAATAATTCCTTGTCGATGGTGGGAACACTTATGAATTTTCCGGAAATGTTATTATTCCATCTGTGTGTGGTTCTGTTAAACTACTTGCACTATGCGAATTCCCTTTACTTCTTACCTTCTCGTTATTTCATTACTAGCTGTTCTGGCTAAAGAGAAATATATTTTAAATTTGCAATTATGTTCATGGGAATAGGGTTGCTTTTAGGCTCGAACGCTAACCCCTTAAAGCTAGATACTCTGTTTCTATTTTAGTCTCACAGAGTCTGTGCTACATATATATCTATGTATATATATATATATATATATATATATATATATATATATATATATATATATATATATCTATGTATATATATATATATGTATGTATATATATATGTATATATATATATATATATATATATATATATATATATATCTATATATATATATATATATATATATATATATATATATATCTATATATATATATATATATATATATATATATATATATATATATATATATATATATATATATATATATATATATATTTATAGTTTCTCACTTCGGGTTTAAGTCTCACAAGTTCTTGGTTTGTAGTCATTACTCTGTCTATGACCTTGGAATTTACCTAGTCGAGTTCGGATGGAAAAATTGTGTTTCTACCTTTCCATTAGCTGCGCATTCAATAATTTCGCTCTTGCTGGAGGAAATACTTCCTACTGTTTAAGCTTTCTTTTTCGGTAATTACCCTTCTATTTCTGGTATATAGGGATATATTTATGGGATTTCCATTTTCTTGCTTGTCATCCACCCGTCCTTGAGATTTGTCTTCAAGACCAAATCTCCCCCCAAGCCTATTGTAAGACTACTATCTTCAGCTAAATTTGTTGCACTCTGTGCTAATGCTATCTGGTCATCACCAGACTTATCATTTTCCCCCTTTCTGTCTGTCCCAACAACACGATTTTTCCTCCCCTCACCCCTTTTTCCTTCGGGTGTTTCCAGTTAGGGGAGGCAGTTGGGGTATTCTTGGAAACCGCCTTTCTTTCACTTCTCACATGAGAAGTTACCAAATCTGTTATCACTCAACCATTTCCTTGTTTCAGAAATTTAATAATATATTATTCAACTAAACAGAGAATAACAATATTGTCCAGTTTGTTTTCTTACAACGGTAATTAAAATATTTACAGTTTTCCCGCGGACATCACAACACCTCTTTCATATTAGATTGTAATATCAACAATAGACCAAGTGAGCACATTAAGACTATGAAAAATGTATATTCACATTTTCCTTTTTATTATACCTAATATTAAAAAGTATTTTATTTTTATTTTAAGCATAAGAGGAATTACACATCTCTTTCATAATTTGTTATAGGATACTCTTCTCAACTTAATTAAGTTCCTATAAAGGGAGGATCTCGGAAAATCATGAACTAAAGTAACTACTTACCATCTATGAAAAAACACTTAAGTAAATTTACACATAAATAAAAAAAATAACAAGTTCCATTCATAAATCTAAATGAATTATTTAAATAAATCTTAATATGCAAATAAAAAATGTGCAGATTGATTTTCAATTAAAATTATTTTTTTACCGTAAATAAATCTACTTTACCATATTATATGGAACACTCTATCAAATTGAAGATTAATGACTTATCTAAATTTACCCGCATCTTTAACCATACTCTTCAACCCTCATTCTTACAATTTCAAGTTGACTATATGTCCTATGGGTTTCATGCTCTTAGAATGCCTTATCAAATTGAGAGTGTTAGGCATATATCAAACCAATGGGTTGTGATGGTGTGACTTCAAAACAAAAAAGTATAACAAAACCTTCGATCGAATGCCTCAAGCAATGGAGATTGATTAACATACCTAACGTGTTGGTTGACTATTGGGTGAATTTGCACTTGCTGGTTGATGCTTTAACCAATCACAATGACTCTGTGCATGTGGTAGCCGGCTCATATTTTGAAAATATGAGTCACCAATTTCGATCCCCTGCATTTCTCTTCCGTTTTTACTGTAACGAAACTCCTCTAGCGGAGCTATATGTTGATTTGCCTCCCACTACGCTGCCCCCTCAATCCTCTTTTAGAGCTATATGTTGATCTGCCTCCCACTGGGCTGCCCCCTCAACATATAGCAAGCAGATCAACATATGGCTCCACAAGAGGATTGAGGGGGCAATGCACTGGGAGGTAGATCAACATATAGCTCGGCAAGAGGATTGTCGTTGCAGTAAAAGTGGAAGCGGAATGCAGGAGATCGAAATTGGTGACTCATATTTTCGAAATATGAGCCGGCTACCACATGCACAGAGTCATTGTGATTGGTTAAAGCATCAACCAGCAGGTGCAAATATGCCCAATACTTGAAAAATCTGGAGGACCGAGTACCGTTCATGCCTGGTCATACTCATAACCACATCAAGTTTCTAAGGTAAACAATCTCTAGTGACTAGAACAATATAAGTAATAGAAGTTGGAAAAAGGTCATACTCATAACTACATCAGGTCTCCAAAGTAAACAATCTCTATTCAAAAAACAATGTAGGTAAGGGAAGTACATTAGGCCTCCAAAGTAAACAATCTCTATTCAAAAAACAATGTAGGTAAGGGAAGTCAGAAAAATGGATCCATAATCTCAGAAAAAGAATTGGCTCTAAGTGCTAGGCATAGGCGTCTGCACTCTCAATTAGGCATAGGGGTCTGCACTCTCAATTTGTTGGGTGTTAGCAGCTTGCCCGAGCTGCTCTCGCGGGAGGGTGGGTAGTGACGTACCGTTTGGGTTATGAGAATAGAATGCCCCTTACCGAGGGTTTTTTCCTATGCAACTAATAGTCGACTCAAAATTTGTACGGACAAGGGGAATCTCACTGTTTAATTAAAACAAATCTTGTGATGGTCCCTGCGAACGGTGATGCAATGTGATTTTTGCCCCGTTTTTTAAATGTTAAAGTGAATAAATTCAACTAAACACCAATAAACGCCAAAAATAACTATAACTCTCTTAAAGTAACCAAATTTCTGATCATCAAACCATTTAAAACAAATAAAAGTAAAAGAATTCATTCCAATTAGTATTTGATACTCAATTTCTACTTTGAAATTGTAGTTTAAATAAACATGTACAAACTTCATGATAATAACACTCGTTGTATATGAGAACAATTTTATTTTTTAAATTAACATGATATACTGAAAAATCTAAACATTATTCTTCTTTTAATTGTTAAAATGGCTGATAACCCGAAAAAAACATACATAGTGATAAGTAGAACATATACCTAAAAAGATATTTTTTATTTTACAAAAAATCCAAAATCAAATCTACTCTGACCAATTTTGATCTTAAGCAAGGCCTAAAATCAAAATTATTCTGGTGTAATTTGACTCTAATTTTGATCCTAAACAAGAACCAAATCAATTTTATTGATGCATGGCCCAAAATCAAATTTACTAATACATTGTTTATCAAACCCAATGTCTACTAAAAGATTAAAAATAAAACTTGAACTCACTTACCTTGATCTTCAAACTCCTATACTAAAAAGAAATAAGAAGATGAAAATAACTTAGTTTCACCTACTAACGCAAGACTTCTTTTCTGAAAAGTTAAGAAAAAAACTTTGGAACTCATTTTCGCACTTGTTTTTTGGACGAGATGGTTTTCAGTGCATGGTATTGGACGCGATGGTTTTCGGTCCATTGTATTAGACGCGATGGTTTTTGGTCCATGGTATTGGACACGATGGTTTTCAGTCCATGGTATTGGATGCTTCGACATGTATAAATATGTATTGTAGCATTGAAAGGAACATAATGAAAAATCAAGCTGGTAGTCCCGGTTTTGGCATCCAGGGGAAAATCTCTGTGTATATGTGTTTTAGAATTCGTTTGGAGGTAATTTCTGTACGGTATTAAAACCTACATTTGGTATTAGAGCTGTTTTGGATTCAAGGGGACGCCTTTATTGTTGAGGGGTTTCGCTCGGGCCTGTGGTAGACCCTGTTCAATCGGAGATCTGCGAGATCGATTCTGGTGGTGAAAGAAGATGGCGAGCAGTGGAAAGATAGAGATCGAGAAATTTAATGGTTATAATTTTGAGTTGTGGAAACTCAAGATGGAGGATCTGTTGGTGGATAAAGACCAGTGGATTGCAGTAGATCTAGGTACTAAACCAATGGGAGCGTCCGATGAAGAATGGAAGTAGTTGGATTGGAAAGCAAAGAGCATAATATGATTGTGTGTCTCAGATTCAGCATTGTTGAATGTATTAGGCGAAGCAACAGTGAAGGATTTGTGGGACAAGTTAGGTTCTTTCTACCAATCTACGTCTTTGGTGAATAAACTATTCCTGCAGAAAAAGTTGTATAACCTGAGGATGAAAGATGGAGACTCGGTGACAGAGCATCTGAATGCATTTAATACTGTGGAAGTCAGTTAGCATCTATTGATATTAAAATTTCAGATGAAGATAAGTGCATCAATTTGTTGTGTTCTCTACCAGATTCGTGGGATACTCTAGTTATTGCAATAGGTAGCAATGCAACTGCCTTAAATTTTGATGAAATAGTCTCATCCTTGCTGACGGAGGAGATGAGGCGGAAAAATATGGAGAGCCAAAATGGTGATGCCTTGTCTGTACGAGGGTGGAGCCAAAACAAAAAAAAAACAAGTCATCGAGTGGGAGATCTAAATCTAAAGGGAGTTCTAAGTCTCAAAGAAAGCCTGTAAATGTGGTGAGCGAGAAATGTGGAAAGGAAGGGCACTACAAAAAGGATTGTAAATCTAAAGCTCCTGACAAAGGAAATGGATCTAATGAGGCTCCTTCTGCAGAGGCTAAAACCACCTCAGATGAAGGTGGGGATGTGTACTTGGCTTCTTCAAGTACACATGTAGATCATGAGGCATGGTTGATTGACTCAGGTGCATCCTTTCACTTCACTCCCCATAGAGAGTGGTTCTGCGAGTATGAGAAATATGATGGTGGTGATGTATTCTTGGGGGATGACAGGAAGGCTATAATTGTTGGTCACGGAAAAGTAAAGTTGAAGTTGCAAGGTGGAAGGGTTAGAACACTTCCAAGTGTTCTACATATTCCTACATTAGCGCGAAATCTGATTTATGTTAGCAAGTTGGATGATGCAGGTGTAAAAACAGTGTTTGAGAAGGATACCTCCAAGATGGTTTAGGGAGCACTAGTATTGATGCGAGGAGGTAGGATTGGAACTCTGTACAAGTTGCAAGGTATCACTGTTATTGATAGGTGCAATAGTTCTATGGTTCCTGAAAGTGGAGCAGAAAATCTAGTGGTCTTTGGAGAGAAGACCATGTTGTGGAATCAAAGGCTTGGACATATTGGAGAAAAGGGCCTTCGGATACTTCATGGTAAAGGTACAGTAGAAGGTATGAGTAATAGCTCTCTGGATTTTGATTTCTGTGAAAATTGTGTATATGGGAAGCATAATTGGGTGAGTTTCCCCTCTGGTAGTAAGAGGGCGAAACAGATATTAGAACTTGTGCATAGTGACATGTTTGGACCTGTGAAGGTTCCATCACTGGGTAAGTCTATGCACTATGTATCATTTATAGATCACTTCTCAAGGAATACATGGATATATTTCCTTACGAAGAAATTTGAAGTCTTTGATAGGTTTAAAGAATATAAGGCTCTAGTGGAAAACCAGACAGAGAAGAAGATAAAGGTGGTGAGGACAAATAATGGTGGAGAGCTTTGTAGTAAGGAATTTTAAGAATTATGTAAGAAGTGTGGTATAGCATGGCAGAATACTACTCCATATACACCTCAGCAAAATGGAGTTGCAGAAAGAATGAATAAGATGTTGATGGAAAGGGCAAGAAGCATGCTCATTGGTGCCGGGTTAGGACAGGAATTCTGGGCAGAGGCGGTGGATACTGCATGTTACCTGGTCTACGGGTCACCTTCATCAGCTTTGGAGGATAAGACTCCACAAGAGGTATGGACTAGTAAGAAACCCTCTCTTTCACATCTGAGAGTATTTGGATGTGATGCATATGTACATGATCCAAAGGAGAAATGCACCAAGTTGGATAGTAAATCTGAAAAGTGCATCTTTATTGGGTATAAGGAATGTTTAAAGGGTTATAAGCTTTGGAACCCAGTCACACGGAAGGTTGTCTACAACCGAGATGTGGTGTTCAAAGAGGTGAAAGATGTTATTAAACATGAATTCCAATGAAAGGAACCTAAGAAGATAGAGTTTGAGCTAAAGGAGGAAGAATCAGACTCTACAGCAGAGGAGGAATCAGAAGATGAAGAGCCACAAACTCCGGCTGTGAGAAGATTAGTTCGAGAAAGAAGGCAGCCTGAAAGGTATATTCCATCTGCTTTTTGTTCAAATTTTGCTTTATCTATTACTGACGATGATCCCAGAACTGTGAAGGAAGTAGTAGATTTAGAGGATGGAAAACTCTGGAAAGAGGAAACCCATTGGTAGAAAATGGGTGTTCAAAAGGAAGACAAATTCAGAAGGAAAAGTGGAGAAATACAAAGCTCGATTTGTAGCAAAAGGTTATTCCTAGGTGCCAGGAATTGATTTTGGTGATATTTTTTCTCCTGTTGCCAAGGTAACTTCTATTAGATTAATTTTATCTGTTGATGCTGCTTTTGATTTTGAGGTAGAACGGATGGATGTGAAGACAACATTTCTTCACGAGGATCTAGAAGAGGAAATCTACATGAAGCAACCTGAAGGCTTTGCAGCGAAGGGTAAGAAAGAGCTGGTAAGCAAGTTAAGGAAGTCTCTGTATGGGTTAAAATAGTCACTAAGGATGTGGTATCAGAAATTTGATATATTTATACAGGGACTTGGCTTCACCAGAAACAAAGTATATCACTGTGTGTATTTTAAATTAATTGGTGACTGTGTTATTTATCTGGTCTTGTATGTGGATGATATGTTGCTGGTTGGAAATGACAAAGAAATTATCCAGGATTGGAAGACCCAATTTTCCTCCAAATTCGACATGAAAGATCTTGGCACTGCAAACTATATTTTGTGCATGGAAATTAAAAGAGATCGGGCAAAGAGGAAGCTCTGGTTAAACCAGAGGAAGTATGCCAAGACAATACTGCAGAGGTTTAATATGCAGGATAGTAAACTGGTGAAGGTTCCTATTCATGTAGGTGTGAGCTTATCTGCTGAACAATGTCCCAAGACACAAGAAGAGGAAGAGGACATGTCCTGTGTTCCATATGCAAGTGCAGTCGGCAGCCTGATGTATGCAATGGTGTGTACTAGAGCAAACATTGAACATACAGTGGGTGTATTGAGTAGGTTTATGTAAAAACTAGGAAAGGAGCATTGGACAACAGTGAAGCATGTTTTTAGGTATTTGCATGGCACTAGTGATTATGGTCTGTGCTATCAAGGAAGACTAGGATTGGACAGAGTGTTGGATATTTGTGGCTTTGTTGATGGAGACTAGGCTGGAGACCTGGATCAGAGAATATCTACAAGTGGGTATGTGTTTAACCTATTTGGAGGTGCAATTAGTTGGATGAGTAAGAAACAATTTGTAGTGGTGCTATCAACTATAGAGGCAGAATACATGGCAGCCACTCATGCAAGCAAGGAAGAATCTTGGTTGCAGAGATTGTGTTCAAGTATGGTGTTAGTACAAGAAGCTATAAGGATAGACTTTGATAGCCAAAGTGCAATTTTCTTGGCAAAGAACCCTGCATATCATTCAAAGACAAAGCACATTGATGTTTAGTATCACTTTATGAGGGATATGATAGAAGAAAAAAAGGTGTTGTTGGTAAAGGTGGACACTTTGAAGAATACTACAGATGCATTGAAAAAATCTGTGAGCTTTGAGAAGTTCTCTTGGTGTAGAGAGACAATGGGCATTTCAGGGCTGGGAAATGACTAATCTCTCTTGTGGTCCCCTATGGAAGGAAAAAAACAAGTGAGAGATTGTTTCATTGTGTTATATTCTTTCCACGTAGTTAACAAGGGGTTTGAAGGGCACTCGTAACCCCACTTTATGGGGTCCGGGGCAGCGCCCCGTTTTTTTTTTGTTTTGGACCCTATTTTAGGTTGGGTGGACCCACCTATGGTTTTGTGCATGATTTTCGCACATGTTTTTTGGATGCGATGGTTTTCGGTCCATGGTATTGGACGCGATGGTTTTCGGTCCATGGTATTGGATGCTTCGGCATGTATAAATATGTATTGTAACATTGAAAGGAACATAATGAAAGATCAAGCTGGTAGTCCCAGTTTTGGGATCCAGGGGAAAATCTCTGTGTATATGTGTTTTATGTGTTATGATCTCGCATTGTTTGTTTTTTGTGTTTTAGAATTCGTATCTAGGTAATATCTGTATAGGGTTGAAACCTACAACTACATCCAAGTATTCTTTCTTTTGCACAATATGTCATTAAAGACAACATAGGCCATTTTCCTCTTTCATTTTTAAATATACCTTATGATTCGTACCATAGCAATTTCTTCAATAGGAGCAACCATTGTTTCACTTAACAAGATAGCATAAGGAACTGCACTTTTAATTTTGAATTTGTATGTAATCAAATGCTTTTGAATTTTCTCAAATTGTTTCTGCTGCATGTCGGATGTACTATTGGCCCACAGTTCACAACCATGGAGAATGACCAAAATCACTAGAATCCCAAAAAGAGTTTGAGTGATTTTCCACTCCCATAACTCTATCTCTCTACACCTATTTTGAAAAGCATAAAATGCTTTCCAACAACCCAAAGTTCTTTTCCTTCTACAACCATCCCATCTTATATTTCTGTTGAAGTCAATTCCAAGGTATTTGTAATCCACAGCTTCTTCCATAATATTTCCTTCGAAGTAGAACTTATGTTGCTTATGTTTTCTTTTTATAGAGAAAACAAATACTTTTGTCTTGCTAATATTGACTTGCATCCCCACCCTTCTACAAAAACGTTTAAGGGATAGTAAGTGCTCTTGCAGACCAATAGAAGATTTAGGAATCAAAATAAGGTCATTTGCATACAAAAGAAACCTTATAACAAACTTTACCAAATGAATACCATCACCCCCTTGCGAATTTAGTCACTCCTCAAGGTTTTCGATATATAAACCAAAAAGGGTAGGAGACAATTGGAAACGTTCCATGACCCCAATATTGCTTCTAAAGCTTTCAAAAATGTTTGTTGAAGTTCTAATTTTGACTTTCACCTCTTCATACAACCTATGCACAACATCTCTTAAATGTCTAAGAACCCGAAGTTCGCTAGGAACCATGTCAAACACTTTTCTGAAATTAACAATGCAACGAAAGGCTTCCTCTTTTTTGTCCCAAAAATTTTCAATGGTGTGCCTTAAAGCTATACAATGATCAACTATGGAATGTTTAGGTCTAAACCCTGCTTGCCCTTTAGCACACTTATCTCTTTCTTCTGCCCACTTGTTGATTTTATTTTCTTTCATGCTTCCAAATAACTTTACAAACAAGGGTTTTATCATTATGGTCCAATAATAGGAGGGATTATTGGCGTCACCACTCTTGAAAAGAGGTATTGTCAGACTAGTTGTCCAATCTGTCGGGAACCCGTTTTGTATGATGTTGTTTAAATTTTTTGTAATGTGAGGTGCAAGAATCTTTAAGCCCCACTTTAAATACTATGCTTAGAGTTCAGCTAAGTCTTTTGATTTTCCAACACCCAACTTCTTATACCCATCTCTACCTCTTGCACCATGAAGACTTTGATATCATTGTTGATCAAGGGAGGAGGGCCAACCTTGGGATCTTGCTCATAGATTTTTCTTGCATTGTCAAACCATTTAGATGTTGTAATATTATTTTTAGTTTGCATCTTTCTCGGTTGGAGCTCCCAAAATAATTTGGGATTATTTTTCCCTAGGAAGATTAGTTCTTCCCTCCTTGAAACCATGAAATCAACCTTTTTCTTTCTTAATATATGCTTGTAAGTTTTGAGCTTAATATTATCGTTGTTTGACTCTTTCCACATTCTCCTTGCCTTTTTGCATTCATCATCAAACCAAGCATTAACCAGAAAGAAATTTATTTCAGACTTCTTAATTTTTTCTCTTTTTAACTTTGCAAGTGCTTTGAATTAAATGTGTTAATTCGTGACTATGAAATTCTTGAATTGAGATTTTTTCCTTCTCAAAAAGCCTCTCTAGTTAAGATATTGTTGTTCTGAAGGCTGAGAAAGGAGGGGCTGCGGTCATCCTTAACAGGGATGATTACTGCAAGAAGACGTTTGATCATCTTCACAATAGTGGTAGTTATAAAAAACTACCCAAGAACCCTCTTAAGAGAATTTCTAAGACGATGGCTCTCGCTATCAAGTCCAGTAGCTCGGTGGGTCCCCTCTGCCATAAACTTATTGAGAGCAGTCCCATTGCTCCAAGGATTTATGGGTTGCCTAAGATTCACAAAGAAGGGGACCCTCTGAGGCCTATCGTCAACACCATTGGTGGTCCGACCTACCTTCTTGCTAAGTTCCTTGCCCTTAATATTAAGCCCCTGGTTGGCTGTATAGAGTCCTTCGTGAAAGACTTTGTATCCTTCATTAAAGAGATTAAGGACATTGAGCTTAGCTTTGATGACATTCTTATCTGCTTTGATGTGGTTTCCCTTTATACTTGCATCCCTATAAAGGAGGCCTTGGAAGTGCTCTATCGCCTAACAGATCCCGATATTGCGCATCTGGTTGAGATCTGTCTCACTTGCACTTTCTTCTTTTTCGAGGGTGAGTTCTTTGAACAGACCTGTGGTGTTGCAATGGGCTCCCCCCTTTCCACTGTTGTTGCGAATCTTTTTATGGAAGATTTCGAAGCCAAAGATTTAGCCTCAGCTCGTCTCCTTCCCAAGCTGTGGAAAATGTATGTAGATGACACTAATGTCATCTGGTTCCATGGCCAAGAGGAGTTGGATCTCTTCTTCAATCACCTTAACTGTCAGTCCTCCACCATTAAGTTCACCATTGAAAAAGAGGTCAATGGTTGCCTCCCTTTCCTGGATATTCTTATATCTAAGAATAAGGACGGCTCTCTCTCCCACTCAGTATTCCGGAAGAAAGCACATACTGAGCAATATATTCATTCTGATTCCCATCATCTCCCTGCTGAAAAGATGGGTGTTCTTAACACCCTTGCTACTCGTGCCCTTAGGATTTCGGATAATGAGAGCTTCGATAAGGAGAGATCCCATCTCCTTAATGTCTTTGTGGAGAGTGGCTATAGTAGGCGCCTAGGTCAGAAGGCTTTCCTTAAATCCTCTAAAAATTCGTTAATTAAAAAAGAAACTAAAGAGCGTCGTCTAGGTGTCCATCTTCCCTATGTCCAGGGAACCATGGACAAGATTGCTCGGATCCTTAATAGGTATGATATTCCCTCAACCTTTAGGCCCCTCGACACCATTCACAAATCACTATGATCGGTGAAAGATCCCATGGACCCTAAGGACATGAAGGGTGTCTACTTGATCCCTTATTCCTGTGGGAACCCCTATATCGGGGAAACGGGGCGCTCCATCCATCAGAGGATCACCAAACATGCAGCTGACCTAAGACATGGGAGAACCAAGTCTTCAGCGTAGCAAAGCATGCGGAAAAGGCCAAGCATCAGGTTTGTATAGAAGAGGCCAAGGTTATTGCCAAAGTGGCTTAGTTTCATCATCGTAAATTCAGGGAAGCTATTGAAATTGAAAGAAGGCCTAACAATCTCAATTGAGATGATGACTGGAAGATCAGTAGCTGTTGGATCCCTGCCATTTCTTCCTAGTATTTCTTTTTCTTCCCCCCCCTTTTTTATCCCTTTCGAGCTTTTGTTGTCCCCCTTGGAGCCTTGTCTTTTTCTTTCCTCCTAGGGTATCTTCTTCTTGCTCTGTGGTTTTCTTTTGGTCCTTTTCCTGATTTGTGTCGCTCTTTTTTTTTTTTTTTATCTGAACTAATATTCTTTTAATTAAATCAAACCTTTTCTTTTGTTTAAAGGTATTTTATTCCTTCAGGTATATTTTTTATTTTTATTTTTTATTTTTTTAATCTGAATATTATTTATTTTTTTATTTTTTTCAACTACCTTTAAACTTAACCTCCTATATATATATATATATATATATATATATAAATGATAATAATAATAAATAATTTAATTTTAATAGTTATATACTAATATTTATATTTTCTATTTATCTAGTTAATTCTTTTAACGATTTATGAAACTACCTATTTAATTTATTCATATAATTTATATATAGGTCCCTTGTTTTCTTTTTATTTTATAACTGATTTGTTTGACCCTGGTCCCTAGTCAAATTTAGACGTTGTCCTAGTTAGCCGTTGGAACCTCTGCTCAAAGTATTTAATTGGAAAAGATAGATCTGATTTTTCAACTTGTCCAGACGATGAACCACACTGGTTGGTTCGAAACGCGTCGACAACGATTTTCTGAATATGATTTTCGCCGAAATTTCTTCTTATAAGCCTCTCTAGTGTCATGTTGAAGGTATTACAATTTTCTAGAGTCAAAAGAATTCCGCCCTTTGGGAGATTTTGTTGAACACACTAAGTTTTTAACTCTAATTACTTCTTTCCAGTCCAAGAGAAACTTGAATAAATTGGTTTGTGATCTGATTTTAAGTCCTAAATGTGATCTCCAATCAAAGCTTCCTCCATCCTTTCAGACAAACCATGCAAGAAAATTACATAATCTACTATACTTTCTCCATTGTAAGTATTTCAAGTGAAATTACTGGACTTTTCCCATCTAGTCAAACCATTACAAATGACTAAATCGAAATTCCCACATAAAGTAATCAATTTTTCACTAAAGAGATTGCATCCCTTGTTCTCTGAAATTTTTTCCCACTGATCATTACTCTCTTATGTAAGCCAAATAGGGTCACAGTCTTCTTTACAATAAAGAATGCTAGCTTGCTCACATGTAGTCCTAGCATTGAAATTACCCACTATAAGGAATTCACCTAGCTAAGGATATGTTGCAATATATGTTTTTAAGGCTAAAAGGGGACCTTTGTGATCAGTTCCTCTACCTTTGTAGATTTTTGAAACTTGTGGCGCAAAATAACATGTTGCAATTCTGATGTGATTTCCATTTTCAGATATTTTAAACCAAATGAATTGTTTATTTGAGTCTTTGTTTTCTAACTGAATGAAATGACCTTCTTTTACCCTCACTAATACCATGATACCCATGTTTCCTTTGCCATTCCCTATTGCCTTGTTCCACACTACCATCTTCTAGTATTCTTCAAACAAAGGTGTCTTTCACCCTTCATGCTCATGTGTTTCTATGAGGCAAATTATGTCTCTATCTTCCGCAACAGGCCCTAACCCAAGTCCTCGTCTCCATGGGTAACCTATAAAGTTCCAACAAACTAATCTTAAGGAAACCTGGGTATGACTTGATTGCATGCAAGACTCACAATTGATTCTTTGTCCCTGCTTTCCCATACTGACCTTGCTTCCTGATTTCTTGTTGAAGAGTTTGTTGCTTCTTCTTTATTACCATATTGTTGCTTTGTTTTGGAAGGAGGTCCAAATCGCGTTATCACAACTTTACCTTTATAAATCCATGCTCTCTTACCTTGATCTCTTGCTACCCTAACCTTTGGCATTTCCTCCCTCCTTTCCTCTTGTTGTCTTACAGTTAAATCTTCTTCTAGAAAAAAGTAAGAACCCCTCAAGAGATGCTTCTTGTTTAGAGTGATATATTTATCATGCAAGCTAGGCATGATGACTTTTATGGGCTTCGCTCTCTCACCGTTAAACTTACCCACCCTCCATGCTTGGCATATTCGTCCTTTCCATAGCAGCTTGTCTTTCAAGAAGTCCCTTGCAAGGTCAAGAGTACATTCATTTTTCCCATAATATTTCACCCCTTTAATAATTATGTTTGATGCTCTAACTTGTCTTTCCTTTCTTTTTCTATCTTTAATGTTGCCAACCCGAATGTTTGTTTCTCTTTCCCTGTTAGCAGAATTGTTAATAACTTGAGCCCAAGTTTTGGAAACTTTAGTGTAATCTCCTTACTTTCTTCTCTTGCTTTCTAGGATGGTTTCACATTCACGACCTTTGTACTTTCCACTACATATTTCTTCATGTTTTTCACATCTGCCTTCATACGTTGCCATTTTTCCTTCCATATCAAGAGATCTTCCTATAGCACTACCACTTGCTCTTTCAAAACTTTATTGCTTTTTGCTATAGCCTTGTTTTTAACTCTTTCAAAAATTTATTGCTTTTTCCTAAAGCCTTGTTTTGAACTGGTATTATATGAATTTTATGATCTATTTCTTGCTCTTTAGCTTCTAAAATCTCCAAAAAAAAATTCATTTAACAATTCTTTCACATAAACATCAGATAAACGAACAATAAAAAAATGTTTTCCAACTTCAATACCATCAAGAAAAAAATTAAAATTTTTAGAAGTATAATAGCTTTAAGCAGTTACAAAGTGAAATACAAACCGTGAAAAGCAATGGTGATGTACGTGAATTGTTTTTTAATAGTCCAATTCCCTTAATACTTAATTAATAATTTTCACGTTGGAATATATGATTTCAAATAGGTTAATACAAAAATAAATCAATAAACAAATGATTTCCCACTTCAGCACCATCGAGAAAAAGATTAAATTTAAAAGTAAAATAGCTTTTAGTAGTTACAATGTGAAATACAAACCCTCAAAACCAACAACGATGTACCTAAATTATCTTTTTAATATTTCAATGCCTTTAAGACACTAATATTTCTGTACCCTAGCACCGATCTTTCATTAGAAGACGATACCGACTAGTGTTTTGCGCCCCTCCTATCAATTTCTTTTTTGACTGGATCAGAATAGTCCTGAAGATGAACCTCATTAGTAGGTTTGAAACGCCGACCATAAAATAATTCTATGTGATTAATGCAAAATTTGTCTCAAAAAAATCATCATGGATCAAAAAATTCTGAGATAAAAAATTAAGTATGTATTATTAAAATATTAAATTAATTAAATATAAAAATATCCATGTTAAATTTTAATTTTGATGAATTTACTACTTCAACTCTCATAATCCAATTAACTTTATCACATGCAAATGTAAATGAAACACACCTAAAGTTTTATTTTTTTGTTAGAATTAGTTATATACTTTTCAAAATTGCGGATTTTCTATAGGATAGATTTATAATGTATATAACTTTTCTTGTATTAAACTTATAGTTGAACTATGGTGGTAGGTGCGCGAGGTGATCTTTTGCCTTGGAGGACAGATAAAATTAGTATACTTTGGGGGATTGGAGATAACCACAAGCAACCAACCAAAAATTTATGGGATCTATAAGGGGCTAGCTCTAGCCCTAGAAAAAAGAGTCTGCTCCTAAACAGTAATCATGGACTCAAAAAACACAATTTGACATATTGTGTTGAACACCTCTCCCATTAACATGACTTTGAGTTCAATCCTCTCTAACATCAAACATCATCTCTCATTCTTTGCTAAGTTTATAGCATTTTTCATATATAGAGAACTCAACTCCCTTTCTAACTCAATGGTGAATCAAACAACACAATTACCTTTGAGAAATTTAGTGGTGAATTCATCCCTTATTGATGCTCCCATTCCCTAATCAATTCTCATCAATATTAAGCATAGTGTATAATCTAAACTCAAATATTTTAAGGGGGTGCACGTGGATTCCCTACTTAGTGATTATGATAAAAGGTGTCATGTGTTGAGATGCGGCCATCACCCATTGAATCTCATTAGTGCACCATACAAAGCAATGACCCTTCACACTGTTCAGTGGATCTATGAAATGATGGATTCTGGGGTGACTTTCTACTTTTGAAGGGGATTCAAATCATTTCTCTACAATTCATTCAAGCCAATTGCTGAAGGATGGTGTTGGATGTGTGTTTTATAATGGAAAGGGATGGATCTTATGTGAGATCTTCCTCTATGTGAAATAGACTCTCCATTCTATGATGAGATGTTATTGGTATGATTGAGCCCTATATCCTCTCATTTAGAGCCACCTTCTTTTCCTGAGCTAGCTACTTTTACACCTTATTCTACACTAGAGTGTGTGGTGTCTCTGGTGGATCAACTAGTGGCCACCTTGGTTCTAGTGGTAATGTTTCTAGAATTTCTCATCCAGGTGCAAGGTCATCGACGTTAGCACTCAAGTAGGAATCTTGCCTAGGTACTATGCTTTTGGGTCTCTTAACTCTTGTTCTACCTCTCTCAACCCTCTCAAGTTCATTTTCCTCCAAGGTTTTCCAGTGTCCCCTGTTGAAGTCTCTTGGGGACCCCAGACTTGTTAGGTGTGGATTATTGTTTGGGCGTATGTTCTGTTTCCACTTTGACTTGCCCCATTACTCTCTACTCTTATGGGTTTGATAGTTAGGGGAGTTTTTTAGTGTATATGGGGGAAGAGTGTCCTTCTATCTTGAATGTGGGTAGAGAGACTGGCTTTCTTGTGGTGGAAAGTGGTGGAGCTATGGAGATTTTTATGATATCTGTGATATACCATTTTGTTACCCCAGTTGTAATTGTCATAATGAATTGTAAATTCATGTAAATAATGTGGGAAAAAAAATATATATTTAAGGAGTGGACATGGGTTAAGTAGTATGAATAGGAGGAGTTCCTTGTAAACCCAAGCCACTACATTTATTTTACCACCTATTCCCCTGATGAATTAATTGCATTTTTGGTGCAACCATTGAAGAAACATATGGCGTAGTTTGCAGTGAAGGATGAAAAAAACCATACAGTCGCTGACTTGCATGGTGTGTCATGGAAATAAATATGTAAGGGGGAGATAGTATGCAAGGTATGTGGAGGGAAGGCATACAAAGAAGATAGAGAGTGGTGGATGCAAAACAAAGAAATAGAAAGAAATGGTGGGTGTGTTCTCGAACAAAGAAAGAGGAATCATAGACACAATGACAAAGGTTCAAGAAGATGAGTGAAATTCGCTCATGCGAGTATGTCGGGATAGAAATACAAGATTTGTTAAGTGAACATGCAGAAGGAAGGAGTTCAAGGAGAAACATAGAGACGAAAGAAAAGTATACAGGTGGAGACACTTAGTTTTCTGGATACCTCTACGTTAGTGGCAATTGTGCGCTTTAGATCCGTATTTTATATAATGGAGACTTTGTGAATCTAGATACCTATAGGGGTTTTCAGGTGGAAGCATTGTGTTCTCTGAATACATGTTGAGAAGATGGAGAAATTGTGAGCTCTAGATTGCATGTAAGTGGGTGGAGACACTATGAGCTATGGTTTCCTTTGTGATCGAAACGATTGGCATTGGTGTGAATTCCCTTTAGCACTTTACTCCTCAGAAACTAAATCCAACTGAGGGGTGGTCAACTGAAAGAAACATTACAGTGTAGTTGTCTTATGGTTGGGTGGAGGGTTGGAATCCCTCCCTTAGTTGCTAGTCATTTAAACAAATCAAACAAGTGTATTTTCTTCTATTGCACTGTAAATAATGAATGTTGTTGTTATATGTTATAACAATGTATGTAGCAACATTATTGATGGAGGAATGGGTTATTCTTGTGTAATATCCATTTTTATAGACATTGGGAAAGCAAAGTATCTCATTAGCCTCGGTTATAAATTAAAATTAATTATGGGCTACGGGAAAATTAATTAATTAAAAGTTACTAAAGAAAAAAAATATTACAAGTCATTTTAATAAAACAAGAAAAATACCCATGGTATTCAGATGACGCATGGTATTTAACCATGGTATTCTAATAGTTCTTGAATATTAAAGGAGATAAGATCTCACTTCTTAGGCATGTACTTGGGATGATTGTTTGGTGGTTGTTGAGTTGAGATCTTGGAGCTTGTTTGTGTGAGAACCCACATTATGTAGAGGTTATTTTCGACAGTCAGTGATCCACCCTACCTGATCTAGTTAGGAGGGGTTTTAGTATTGAGAGATATACCCTAGCCACTCTAAGAGGAGGGATCAAATAATATTCTTCATTGGCACTTAGAAAGATCAAAATTTTGGCACTATTGTTGGAAGGCTGAAGCAACACAATTGGATATCGAGGAATCCATCTAGAGAATATTTCTCTAGCTTATCTTTTTGTCAGGTTCTATGAATTTTGATGTAATTTCCCTCTTAATAATAAATAAATAAATATTTGGGGTTTTACATCGGAAATTTTATGCAAAATTTGCAAATATTGATTTTAAATCAATCAAATTCTCAGCAAGAATTATTATGTGCTTTACTTGAAGAATTCATAAATAATTTTGGGGAAAATTAAAAATAAATTTAAAAAGGGATATCGCATTGGTATCAAAGATGGTTTTCCTACCAGCCCAAATATTTAAAGTGTAATTTCATTAGTGTTTGAATTCGTAAGTGTTTGTGGGAACAAAAATTATTTTCTAGGACCGATGTAAATTAATTGATTAATTAGTTAAAAAAAACTAGGCAATTTTTGTTCTTGCATGTTAAAGGCACAAGGGGTAAAATTATTGTCCCAGAAGGGTGAACTTGCTATTGAGAATCATTTTTCTATGGGCCTAGTTAAGAAAACCCTAAATCGAACAACAATTTCTCTCAAAGGCTGAGAATTGCAAGGGTTTTTTCGGGAGTGGCTAAGTGTGGGTCAAACTGCCAAATTTGCGAGGGCTTCATTGAGGGCTGAGTTTGTGTATTCAAGAGTAGAAGACCGAAATATTCAAGGAAAAAGGGTGAAATTTTCTAATGTGTGGAGGTCAAAATTAGAGAAAAAAATATTAGTTATGGAAGCTGGGTTGAAACCTTAATGGGAAATTTAGAGAAATTGAATTTTATAATAGCTTGGGCTAAATTCAATTTTTTTTGCAGACCAAATTTTCCTCGGAAACTTTATGCGAATTAGAGGAGGTTCAATATAGTGTAGTTAGGTCCATTTGGTGTTAATTTCTAGTTGGATGAAGGTCGAATTAGAGAGGACGTAAAAAAAATTATCTAAGGGCCGAATTATTCCTTTTGAGGAAGCTAATACCCTTCTTTCAGGAAAGTTGGATAATTGCATCTCAGGAACCCTGCTTACTGAAGAAATTTGAAAACAATTTGGGGGTCAAATTACCCTAGTTCAAGAGGGAAAAATTGCAATTGGAGATAGGCCAAATTATGTGTCTTTAAGTAACTCAAATAGGGGTCGAGTTCCACCTTTGGGGAGGTCGAGTTAGGGTTCTTATTTCTAGGTTGCATTACCAGTTACAAGTGATTTATTTCTATATATTTGAGAGGTCGAATCAACGGTGTTTTTAGGAGCAGGTAATTTTGGAATCCATTAATCATGTTTTCTATATAAAATTCTTGTAAAACCCCTCCAAGATTTCCATCAATAAAATAATGTTGGCGTTGCAATAGTTATCTGATTCTTGGTTTTACAATTTTATTTAGTAATTGGTGTTGACTAATTGTAAAGGACAATGGATGAAAAATGGAAACAAACCTTAGAAGGCCTAAAAAATTGCCATAAATAACTTGGTGAAAAGGTGGTAGAAATTCAACAATACATCATTTGGGTTTATTTTCTGAGTTAAAGAATTTTGTTGTGCGACTTCAAATCGTTGTTTCCCATGGATGTATCTTCTTTCATTGAAGTAATATGTGTGCTAACCAACGTCTAAAAACTCTTTTTTGGTGTATTCATTTCTCTGTGTTCGTTGGAACGAAATCTCAAAGATTCTCTGTGATGATTTAAGAAAAGAAAATTCTCACTTGAACACTAGTCAAAGTCTGAATACAAAGTGTTTGGAATGTCTTGGTCCTTGTCACCATTGTATTTCCCGCAACATTAATTCTTGGTGCATTGGTTTATTTTTAGTTTTTTGGGCATTTACGTATGAGCTGAAGCAATGGGTTATTCATGATATGTGCTTTAAATTTTTAATTTGTTTCTTAGTTTACCCACAAGTAAAGCTGAATTATAAAGTGTCTATGCACTCTCTTGATTTTGAACCTCTATGTTATATATCTGCGCAACAACCCAACAAGTCAATGAGTGGAATAAGACAGGTGAATACATCAATTTTTTTGGAATATTGTCGATGCCTTTGATTTGTTAAACTTGATTTGCTAATAAAATGACAATACTTACTAATCTGTTAGAAATATTAAATACCCTAATACATTCCACTATTGATGGTATGGTAAAAGTTAACAAAGTCACTCTCATAGACATTCAAACCTATTTGTAAAATGCACAAGATAAGATTGAATTTTTGTAGCTTGAGTCATGGCTACAAAGAGATGAATTACAACATAAGAATTGTAATTTTGAGCTTGTATTTGTTTTGAACAATCAATTTTTTGTAGTGTGATGTTGACTCCCATAAGAAGTTAGAATTTGATCAGATCAGTGAGCCCATCTGACGAGCATATTTGCATGAAGATGTAGAAATTCAACATTCACCTCCCAAGCCCATCATCAGACCTTAGGAATAGCTTGTCAACAATAAGCAAATAACAAGCCTTGGATATGATGAGGATGTGTCCTTTCATATTCCATATTACTTTAAGCCCATTCAATTTCAATGTGACCAATTTTTTCAAGGTGTTTCATATTCACCTATTCCAAATTTTGCTCCTCTTCCATAACAACCATAGATTGTGAAATGCGAACATTGTGACAGAGTTGGTCATGTGAAAAATCATTGTTTTGATCTTCATCCCTATGATAATTTTGGTCAGCACACTCATCATTCAAACAAATGGTTCAAAAAAAAGACTCCTCCAAGAATGAAAATTCACCTTGCCTGGATTGCTTCTTTCCATTGGGTTTCAACAACCAATAATATATTTCGGTCATATCACCAAAAAAATTTCTCGAGTATTGAAAAGTATTGCAGTTGAGATTTATTTGTCTTCTCACCTTGTATCTGACAAAGGGGGAATTGATGGTCATCTACAAAATTCAAAGATAAATCAAGTGAGCCTGAGCCACAACCTAAACCTATTGCCTAAGGTTAGAGCTAGAGTCAACCATACCCAGATTCAAATTTGTAGCCAGAGACAAAGAAGCCCCTGAGCATGCCTTTTGTTGGTGACCTTCCTTAAACAACCAGAGGTTGAGACCTCCCTTGTTAGGTTTAGATTCTTCCTTTTTCCATGAGTTGAGACCTCCCTTTTCGAGTTTTATTGTCTCCCTTTCAAAACATTAGGGATAGTTCCTCTAGCAAAAGGATTACAACTTCTTTCTAGATTTGGAACTATTCTGAGAACTGCACTAAGTGTTCTAGGTTGAGACCTCAATGGTATCCCTCTTCAAAGCATTAGGTAGAACTTCCTCTAGCATAATCCTTTAGTTTTTTGCTAGATTTGAAAATGTTCCAAGAACTGCACTAAGCATTCCAGTGTTGGTGTCCATCCTTAAACCACCGCCAGTTAAGACCTCGAGTTGTCCCACCTTTTATCATCATCTTAGAGAGCACATTTAGACTATTGTTATCATTATTTGTTGTATTATGTTATATCTCTCTTCTTGGACTTGTATATACCCCTTCGGATTAGGGGGGGGACATTGGACACCTAATCCACTAAGGGTTATGGTGTGGAATTTGAAAGGTCATTGGAATCCAAGAGATCACTTGGTATATGAAAACCAAGGGTCATTAGATATTTTATAAATGAATATCATTGTGAATAAAATGGAAATTACTAGTTATCTTAATTTTCCTATCTATTTATGTGTGTGTTTCATAGTTTCATCAAGGGATCTGATAGTATTGTGTGGGATCTAAGATGTGGTTTAATATGATGTTGTTGCATCTGAGCTCACATAATAGTTTTAGCCATGGTTTGGCTTGTTTCTATGCTTATTAGTAGGCATGATGATGGATAAATATATCTCATCATGTATATGTTAATCTCTGGAATGATTGGGTTAGAGTGAAGGTTTCATTTTTGCCATCATAAGGGCACTCAAAATTGCCTGGTCATTGCAGAGTAATAGGCTTGCATTTAGGACAAATAAGGCGTATTAGATTTATTAAGGAGTTTGGAAATTTATGAAGGGGTAAATAACTTATTAGCGTGTGGTATTTATCACTAATCACTTAGTTAATTTTCCATCTAATAACCTTGCTTAGTGCTAATTATCACCATGTGGTGGGTCACACCAAGTATTATGTGTTGGTCACTTGGAGACGGGTGCTAATGATGGGAGGGGGGGATGGTGGTGCAATGGAAAATATTTTTTGTTACCAAATGATAAGTTACATGTGAATAGAGGATTCATGCCCTTAGCAATTAGTCCATGTGGAAAGGTGACGTCGATGATACACTAATGTGGTGTTTCCTTGGCAATGACATGTGGCCATTGGTATGGATACTTTTTAAGGCTAAATCAGTTGAATTTGCTTGACACATTGAAATCAATTTGTGGTGCCACGTAGCTTGGCACTGCCACGTGGGGATAATGGTGGCTTGTTCCACGTCACCATGGAGCTAAACTCCCCGATGATGTTTTGCAGTGTTCTTTATAATGTAACAAAAGTCGTAGGATGAGAACATTAACATTACCTAATGCAATATTCTATGTCCCAAGTGGAAAAGAAAAAGAAATGTACGTCCCAAGGGATATAAACATGTATGTCTTAAGGAATGGAGAAATGTGTGTTCCAGAAAACAAAGATTTTTGTTTTCTAGGGGAGAGAGAAATGTATGTCTCAGGGGTCCAGGGATCTGAGGAGTTTTCCAGAGTGCAAAATTCATGCACACTTGTATATCACCTAAAACTGAATGACAAAGGAAATTGATGAATTGTTCTAAGGGGGTCAGGCCAAGTGGGACCCACTGGCTAGGATTAGGTGCTGAGCATCATGAGGGCCTAGTGAGGATATGTGGATGCCACAAGAGGATTCTAAAGGGACGTGGATCATCTGACTTGGCTAGAATACCGATCTGGCACATTATGAACGTGGCACGCGATAGGTAGAAATGACATTTTGGGGTGGTCAAGAGGCTAATTTTTAGATGACATGTAGCACCATTAGAGGATGTCGCATGGTAGGGTGATGTCATCATGATGTTAGTGTGACATCAACAAGACATAGTCAAAAGGGTGACGTGGAGAATAAGTGATGTGTACTTCATGTAGATGCTAGGTGGCACCACGTATGACATGTACATGAGAGTGACAGGGACCACAATTGCATAAACAACAAATAGTAGACCCTCCTTGTTATATTCCAGGAAGAAAATGGGCCTCATTATTAATATAGGTCATCGATGTAAAGAGGTGGCCACATGGACATGATAGGGTAGGGGGGAATTGGGAGGGTTTTAGTCATAGAAACCACAAATTGTGTACCCTGCCTTGTTAATTGTTGGAAAGGTAGGGAGGGGCACAATTAATATAGCCCAATGATCTGTTCAAGTCGATCACTTGAGGGCTTCAAGCTACGAAGGGTTTAACCGTTGGCCATATGGGTTCCACATGGGATTTCCTAGTTGGTTAGACTTTGAAGGGGTATATTTCTCAATCCACAAGTCATATTGAGATAAAAATTGTATCGTTGTAAATATCTTGATGATATGAATGTAAGGGTGTTATCCAAGGCTAATTGAGTTATATTTGAGAAAGAAGAAGTTTTGTAAACCCATTTCCATAATGAGGCCATGGAGGTTTGGTTAGTTAAAATTACCGCATCCCATTATCCTGGAAAAGTCTAAGGGGGTGGGAGGGAGCGTTACACTATCCAGGAATGACTCCACCTTAGGGAACGACTCCACCTTGAAAATCAACAAAACAACCAACATGGATCTGTTTAATTTCACTAAAGCTCCAAAATCAACAACAAGGAAAACAATTATGGATATCTACACTCGTATCAAAATCACCAAATAACTCTCCAACAAAATTTAATCTATTATCAATATGCTAAATATGAATAACCACCAAATTAATGAACATAGAGTGGATTTCAATCATCTAGAAGATCAAATATCATCCTTTCTATCAACTTAAGAGGACCATAATATTTCATTCCAATTATCCTCTTCTAACTCAATGAATCTAGCCATTCCCGACCAAAATAAAGTTGTTGATGGTCCTAAAGTAATTGTAATAGATGACTAATTCTTATTTATGATGTAATGAAGGAAAAATCAAACTTTTTCAAAGGATCCTTCATTAGAGAATACACACGTAGAATAATTTGTTATCATGTTAGAAGCATCAAAATACAGAAAATAAGCCTTTTAAGGCTAGATAGGCCCCTAAAGGACCTCAAACGTGTATCTATTTAGTACTTTTGTTGTCCTAAACATAGTTTGTTCTTAATATAATTTCTTTTTTACTGTTAAAAAATTATAATTGTGAATAACTTTTGACTATATTTAATTTTTTTAAATTTATTTTTATTAGCTTTGTAAAATAAAAATTCTATTTACTATATATGAATAGTTGATTTTAGATATACATTATATAATAATATATTGATTAATAATTAAACTAATTATTAATATTATAATAAATAATTGAGATTAAGATTAATATACAGATATTTTAATGATTGAACTAATTATTAATATTATATTAAGTGATTAGGATTAATATATGATAGTTGAGAAGTGTAGGTTTTGTTTATATTATTTAAGTATGGATATGTATAATTTGTATACATATCAGGGGCATGTATAGATTAGTTGCTTTATGCATTCATGGGTAATTGCAAAATTTTAGAGCTTTTCATTGAGTAGTTGGATTAAGTAAGTTACATGTTGCAAACCAGCATGTATGAAATTCTTTCACTACTGACCAGAAACAGTCCATGCTCATAAACACTATTTACATATTAGCCTGATCATACAAAAAACTAAAGTTGTAAAAGCCATATTGTCCAAAAATAATCAGTCAAGATCACAAACTAGAAACTACAAAATGCAAAAAAAGGGAATGATCTCGAGATCATTCCGAGAGGATTTCCTCCCCTTCTATGAAAGGGTGATGAAAAAACTAGAAGAAAGCCCTATACTTGAACTCCTGAATCAACCAGTGACCCCTGTTCAACTACGTGGCCTCTTTGGATAGAAAATCAATGACTTCATTCCTTTCCTTGTATATATGAGAACAAACAAGAAACTCAAACTGAGATTTTGAAGATAAAGCATCCTCTAGTAAGTCCCTAAGTGCATGCAAGTGACAGAGATAGACCCCACTTATCCAATTTAAGATAAGCTGAGAGTACCCGTAAATCTGAATCCTATGGCAATTTTGTTCCAAGGTGAAAAAGAGGAGGTGTCTTAGGATGTTTAACTCTGCAAAGTTGTTTGTTGCCCTAAACCCACTTTAATTTTGAAACAAACAAAATCATTTATATCAAGGATTCCCCCCCCCCATCCTTCTGCTTGCATCGAGCCATCGAAATAAGCCCAAGGATAACTTTTGCCTATAACTTCAGGACGATGACCTTAATACTTTTCCGAACCGGTTCCTCGGGAAACAAGTTGTAAATAGCTAGCATGTGATTACAAGAGATAGCCTATTGAATTGGCAACTCTAGAAATATTAGGTGATTTATAAACAACCAAATACCCCAGCAAACAATCAGGGGAAGATTTCTGACTTTCTAGGAGGTAACAGTCGACCACCACCGTTGCCGGGATCACTAACATTTTGGCCTTCCCAATGTTTATCTAGGTTGAGAGCTACTGTAATGAATGATGACACATTGGCCGAAACCGGGAAATGAAGAAAAAAGTGGTATGTATCCTCTGCTTCTGCTTTACAGAGGCAACATCTGGAGGGACCCTGCACCATACGCTTGCTCAACTTTTCTTCAGTAGGGAATTTATTTGAGAGGATGCACCACATGAAGAGTCGAAACTTGTGAGGGGATTTTAGTTTCCATAAATGACACCACCACCAACATCCCTTGCCCAAAGCCTGAGCCTCCATGATCGTGGAAAAACTTCTTTTGGGGTGTACCTGACTATTGGGACCTTTGCCCAAATGAGCTCATCTGCCTTATCAAAAATTATGATGTTGCCTTCCTCCAACGTCCCTACAAAGTGATACCAGACCTTGCGCTATCTTTCCTCTAAACCCAAGTTCTTGAATTCCAACCAATGAAGTCTTAGCCTATTTGGGCGACCCATCACTGAAATGTGTGCTAACTGAGTGAATCCCGCTGCCGACAAGCCCTGACACATTTCCCTTGGAAGGATATGCGCATTCCAACTTCTAGCCCAAGCATCTGTGCCAATTCTAACCTGCATCTCATCGCCAATCCTCCAGGCCAAACCATCCTTGATAATGCTAAAGGATTGAGCTATGGCTTTCCACATGATCGAAGCACCCAGACTATTTTGACAGGGGCTTATAATCCATTCTATAACAGATAGGAGGAAGATGTACTTGGGGTTCCTTCAACCCCCATCCACCCCGCTTTTTTGGTTTTGCAATCTTGTCCCAGCTGACCCATGCAAAGGTGTGCCCCATATTTTTTCCCCGCCAAAGGCATCGGCAACAAATCTTATGAATCATGCTAAGAATTCCTTTTGGGATCCAGGAAAGGGACTTCTAATATACCGGAATAGCCTCAAGCACAATTTTAATCAGAGTGACCATACCCACTCTTGACAGCCATCTTTGTTGCCAGATGTTAATGGGACTTTCAATTTTTGCGACTTTTAATTTTTATTTTGAAGAGTTTGCATATATAACGTATGAGGACAGATTTTCCTATTTTGAGAATTTTAGTTTGTATATCTTTATTTTTAAAATTTTTGTATATAAGGGATGAGGACATATTTTCCTATTTTGAGAATTTTAATTTGTATATCTTTATTTTGAAGAGTTTGTATATATAATGGATGAGGACAGATTTTCCTATTTTGAGAATTTTAATTTGTATATCATTATTTTTGTAATTAGCGGGTTGTTTAATCTTAAACTCAATGTCTTCCAAAAAAAATCCCTCTTAGAAATATAAAAATTAGAATTAGAGATTTAACTAAATAATTTTACAACTTTAATTTTAAAATATATAAATATCTAGATTTATAAATTTGGATACATATATTCACCTGAGATTACAGATTTCAGAATATTTAGAAAATGTTATGAAAATGAGATGATCCATATATCTTTTTAATATCACCAACCAAAAAAGTTGCTAATACTATTATAACAAATAACACAACCATTTAATTATTATATATATATACATATATATATATATATATAATATATATATATATATATATATATATATATATAATATATATATATATAGATATAGATATATATATATATATATATATATATATATATATATATATATATATATATATATATATATATATATATATATATATATATATATATATATATATATAGATATATATACTTTTATTTTTTTTTATTTTTATGGCTAGTAAAAACTAATTATGGGTAGTAAAAACCATTTAATAAACAATAATGAGAGGAGAAAAACTTATAAGCGTAAAAAGAATCCATAGCAAGAGAACCTCTTAACCTACTGGGATTTCCAGAGAAAACTTGAGAAATGCTCAAATGACTAAGAATGAGAACCTCTAGACACAAAAACCTGCAAATAGATCTTATAGCAAGGAAAATGAAATAATCAAATCATATATATACATATTAAACTCGTGACTATGTGAATAATGATGTAAAGATTCATAATCTGGGTACATATATTCATGTATTCATCTGATATCACAACAAAAAATAAAGTCTTACTGAAAACACTATAACAATTGAAACGAGTGAATTAATTCGTGCTAAACCTACATAGATAAAACAATAACAATTAAAATGGGTGAGTTAATTTGTGCTAAATCTACACAGACAAAACAACAACGATACAGTGTGAAACAAAAAATGGGGCATGCTCATTGTTAAAAGTTCATCGATGTCTTACCTCCAGTGCATCCTCTATCTTTAACATAAAATCACTCACTTGTCTACAACCATGCTTCCTCCTTCGGATGGACCATGCTTGCTACTTCATATATTTAGGTTGTGTGAATAGCGCGAATTAAATTGACTAAAATTTACATGACACCATAACCATAAGTTAACAGCATTGGCCTGTTCAAAAGTGGACTTATGTTTGGGTCCCGATGTGAATAGAATAGAGGAGAATTCAAATCAATGAGACTGAAGGCATTAAAGCCCAATGCAAGCTATCAATATTGTTGACACTAATGCTAACAATTATCAAACTTATAAAGGAAGTATTGTTTAGACTTGGTAGAAAGTGATGCCATTTTTGGGATGGTCTCCAACTCCGATTTCGCCGAATTTTTTTTTTGTTTGTTTTTTTTTTCAAATTGGGTATTTTTTCGCCAAAAAATAAGATATACAATTAGATTCTACAAATTTTACACTAGAATGTACAAATCTGATCTGCAAACTCGCCACCCCAAAAAGTTCCTAAAAAAAATAATTCGCTTCGCCCAAGAAAGTGCTTTGATATCACTTGCTATAGATCTGATGAGAAAATATATGATAATTCAAAAATACCCAAGAAATAACCAGATATGAATATATATAGAAATGCTTCACTTTATTAATCAAACCCTTAAGGTAGGGCAACACGATGCATTCACTCCTTAAGGAAGGAGAACACTCCACAATCCATACGCCTGTTCATACAATAATCCTTGACATCTCTCAATGGGGAGTCTCTAGCCTCTATATAGGCCTCATACATACAATACCATGGGTCATTACCATGGTTCCCTCAATACCATCTATCTAATACCATGAGCTTATTACATTATTGCTAACTACTTGTGGTCCCTTACATGATACGGGTTAACCACCTTATTTATTACTATGGCCCATCCCATTATTACATTATTCCCTTGGGTACCTCCCTCTGTACCCCATACTATCCCCCCTAGGTATACTATAGCTGATGAAGATCATAATCAGAATCTCAGATTGTTTGTATTTGATTCTGTGTTCTCTGTTAAGGATGATGAAGCAGAAACTTGGTTTGTGGACTTAGGAACTTCCACTCACATGACATGTAACACACATTGGTTTGAAAATTTCAAAGAAACCAACAATGGTGCTAATATCTACCTTGGTGATGATAGAGGGTACCAAATCACAGGGTATGGTAATGTTCTTATCATATTTCCTAATGGAAATATTAAGCATATTCAAAATGTAATGTATGTACCTGGAATAAAAAACAATCTGATCTCTGTTTCTATGATAACAAATCAGAATCTTAAGGTATAATTTTTTAAGTCTTATTGTGTTATTAAAGATTTGTTGGATCGTATGCAACCAATTGCATCAGGTATTCGAGTGGGAGAACTGTATAAGATGAATGTAAGAAGCGCACCACACCAAGCCTTGACATCATCGGTTATCATTGTAGAAGACTTATGGCATCAAGGATTCAGTCATATCAATTTCAATGACTTGCTGCTACTTCAGAAACGAGTATGGTTAATGGTCTTCCCATTTTAAATAATGTTCATGTTGATTGTGAAGCATGTGCTAATGGGAAGATGCATAGAGATGAATTTCCTGTAAACTTAGATAAAAAGAAGAGAGATATACTAGAGCTTGTGCACACTGATTTATGTGGGCTGATGCAGACGAGGTCATTAAGAGGTGCCTATTATTTCTTATTATTTGTTGATGATTGCACGAGATTTACTTGGGTATATTTCCTTATAAAGAAGAGTCATACTTTTGAATATTTTAAAGAGTTCAAAAGCATGATTGAAAAACAGATAGGGAAATTCATCAAAATTCTCCGCTCAGATCAAGGGGGAGAATACAAGAAGGGTGGTTTCATCAAATATTGCAAGGACCATGGGATAGTTCAGCAATTCACAGTACCCCACACTCCTCTACAGAACAGGGTTGCAGAGAGGAAGAACACAACCCTTGTGGAGTGTGCACAAATCATGTTAAAAGTAAGAACCTATCTAATGGTTTTTGGGCAGAAGCAATAATATTGCAATATATTTGAAGAATATGAGTCCAATAAAAAACCTTGATTTTAAAACTCCATTCAAAGATTTATTAGGTTTTAATCCTATAGTTAATCATTTAAGAGTTTTTGGCTCCAAATCTTTTGCTCATGTTCCAAAAGAGGATAGGAAGAAACTGGATTCAAAGGCCATTATTTTTCTTGGGTACTGCACAGAGTTTAAAGCTTATAAATTGTTTAATCCCTCTACTCATAAAGTGCTTGCAAGTAGAGATGTAGTATTCTATGAGCACGTTGATGATGGAAACCATGATAGAGGCAATGAAGAATGGAACATGGCTTTGCTGGTGGAAGATAGAAGTGATGAAACAAGGGACAACCATGAGTAACAACAGTTAGCAGATGTGACAAATAGAGCTCAATCAAACATGCAAACAATCCAGTGCTACATAAAAACAAAAAAAATATTGATACACAATTTCACTTTGTTAGGGAGAAGTTTCAATTAAAGGAAATCCATATTGAATATTGTAATACTTGTGACAATGCTGCAGATATTTTTACCAAGCCTCTTGGAAGAATTAAATTTGAGTTATTTAGGGAGATGTTAGGAGTACTAGTGAACCCTTTCTCCATTAAGGGGGAGCATTGAAATTAATGGAGAAATGTATTCTTGGAGGGAGTCCGTTCATTTGTTATGTGTGAGCCTTAGATTAGGATTTAGTTCCTACATTTGAGGTGGTTGTTCTAACTTCCCTATTTGCTTGTAAACTATATATTCTTGATGCTTAATGAGAAAGTTGTAGAGAGTTCTGCAAGAGGCAATCTCCAGGTGAAGCTCCTCACCTCTGAGTTGCTCAGTTTGATGAATATATCTTTTGCCTTCGATTTTTAATAGAATCGACCCTTGTACCTTCCCACGAATGATTCTCACGAATGAATGAATAGAAGAGGCCAACGCTTGTTTTTGTTGTTTGATATCAAGGCTCTTCAACCATTACGGAGTATACTTTGGATCTTCTTGTAATATATTGTGATCACAAATATATATATATATATATATATCAATAAGCTCACTATATCTTCTATTATTTTTTCAAGAAGCTCACCATATCATCAACTTATTTATAATTCTTGATTCCTTCTTGGGACTCAATGCTATATCAAATCAAATCATCTAGAGAAAATTTTAGGGGCGAAATTTCACAAATGGGCTATTTTTGGACATTTTTTGAAAACAATATTTTCCAATTTGGTTAAAAAATCACCTATTTTTTACACACACACACACACACACACATGATTAAATGGATGATATTCCCCAAAAATTGACAAATTTTAATGTTAAATTACATTTTTTTATTGAATATTCACCTACATTCTATATGTATCAATTTTAAAACTAGAATAGTTGCCTACAATACTATAGATAGGAAAAATATTAAATCCTTAAAAAATTGCTTGAGTCATTCTTAATTATTTCTACATTGAAACATTCCATGAACCATCTCTGATAAGAATCATTTCCCAATATGGTCTTTGCTGCAATGGATCCTATGGGGAAGTCTCACCCAATCTAATTGATATAAATCCTCGGGAAGTATCACCTAGTTTGATTGATATAAAGCCTATATTCTTTCAGGAGGTACCCTTATTATTGATAGAGAATATTTATCTCGATCACAAATTTTTGGAATATCCTAGAATTCAACCAACAACAACGAGGTCAATTCTTTGACCTTGACACTATCTGTTTTATTCTAGGATATTCCTAGAATCTATAATCAATATAAGTTCAACATTATTGATAATATGTATGATGAAAATTCCCTAGAGATTCTTTTCAATATTGGTTTCTCGTTCCCATTGCCACTAGTTTAGAATGAATGGCTAAAAAGATACACTATCTAGACATATTTCTATTCCCATATTCAGGCTCTCAAAGTATAATGTGGTTGATTTTGGAGAGATATCTAGATTAGGTCCCCCTTTAAGCATATACTAGCAACCAACACATGCAATTATAAGACTAACACAATTATAGCTCATGACACCTCCACTCCTTGTAGCTATGGTGGCCTTAACAACTGCACCACAAGTATTTCCTTCGCCAATCTTGTAGCCCTGCTAAAGCCTGAATGTGAATACATCATTCCTTTTGTTAGATTGAGATGTTGTGAGGGTTGATGGAAAGGCATAGGACGAAAGAAAAATATGCACACAAAACAATAATTTTATTCATAAAAATTCTCACATACACAACTATCCATAGATTCTGTGGCTCTTGGTTGTCACACACTCACATTACAATGAACTAACTATGGGTATATAAGGACCTAATTTACTAAATATGAAATCATGAAAAAATCTAACTTGACTTTCCTTTTTCTCTAGCTAACTTGTACTTGACAAACTCACAGTCAAATTCATCAAGGCCCTCATACAATCACTGATACAAGAATACAAACTAGGTTTTGGTGTCAACAACTATGACCACTAATCTACCCTGAACAAGATACCAACTGACCTACTAGTTGATGTAGTGCACTTCACAAATCCACTTGGTCCACGTACCCTGAACACATTTGTTGGTACTTTTGCTGATCCTCTCTACCTTCTTCCAACATTATTCTCTAAATCTTTCTTTGATTTCTCTTGTATTTTTTCCAAGTTTATCTTCTACATCTTCCTCTACAAAGATTCTTTCAACCATGGAATTATACCACAACTCTTCATCTTTGAACTGTGTTATTTGCTTTGCTTCTTGTGCTTCATAGCCCTCATCTTCTTTCTTCTATATTTCTTGATAGAAAATCCTTATCTCTTCTTGACTCCATTGCTAAAATATAGTTTCAATACTTTCTTCTTTTCCTTTAGAAAATTTTGCGTCCTTTCCTGTATCCTTTTCTTCATATTCTCTTTCAGTTGTAATTGTAATTGGTATGTTGTCCTGTTTACCTGCACACTCAAAATTAATGTTAAAAACATCTTCATTATGCTCTGCAGTGAGAGATTTCTCCTCTTCCTCTTCCTTCTCTAACTTCTCTTTCTTACAAACCTTTGCTGCTGCAAACATATTGTCTTCCACTTGGCTTCCAGACACAAGTGGGCTTCTCTCACCAAATAACAACATATCAATGTGGTTATGTTGCATCATGTGCAACCATTCATCACCAATTAATGGTTCTTCATCAAATTTGACCAATTTCAATTATTGGATTGACCAAACTACTTTCTGCTCTATTGGTAGCTTTATTTATGCCATACTCAACTGTTGTTAGTTCACACACTACTTCATGAGCAATTTCAACATTTTCTACATAACTTGCTGCTATAGTGGTAGCTTCAACCTTCAATTCTTCATAAAACATGTCACTTTCCATATTTCCACGATCAATCCCTATTTCAAAAATTAGACCAAAATTTTCATTAACATAATTTTCATCCACTGTATGGTGGGATATTCGTGCATGCATGTGCTCATTAATAATTTCAACTTCACCAAATTCATCAGTTACTACTCAATTCACCAATTCACATTTTACTTTGTAATCATCATGTACATGAGTCTTGTCACAGTGGGATTCACCATCATCTTTACAATCCACATGAATATGCTCTTTCTCTACTTCACACACAAAGGCTTCGACTTCTCTCTTTGCAATATTTTTTGCATCTTCTTCATCCATATCGATCCAAGATCTTTTACTTACAGATGCATCGATATTACATATAAAATAGTTAATTAATCATGGAACTTAAAAGCACGTAAACAATGCGGAAATAATCATAAGAACACAAAAGACCATGATACAATGATTTAATTACAGAGTTCGTCCAATTTTGACTATGTCTCCAGGCACCACTCAATAGTGGAGAGGCTTTCATTCATTAAGTGGAATAAAAAGAGATAAAAGTACAAGAAACATGATTTACAATCCTTATACCTCCAAGCTAGAAGATGGAAAAAGAATGGAGAGCCCAACTTTAGAAACAGATAGAACCATTGAACTCCTAGCGAAAAATCGTGCAAAAATTCCTATCCAAACACCCAATTTGGATAATCAGGCCTTCTGCAACTTCTCAGAACCTCCCTGTTGCACAAGGTGAGGTCCCGACCTACTTCCATGGTCAGGATCTGTTGTACAATACTTCTGAACTATTTTGTTGATCCTTTCTACCTTCTTTCAACACAAAAATGGCCTTTTATAAGCATGGCGGAAATCCCTCAATACCCGGGAAGTTCAAACAATAGAACAAGTTAAGCGAGAAGGTGTATTCCACAGAGGTTCTCGAGCCCCTGAATAGTATGTGGCAACAACCCTTACAAACATGGGAAAATTATTTTAACCGTTCATTTAAACCGGCGATAAGACTATCAGTGTTTCCAATCATTGACGGATAGTCCCAGGCCCAAACAACAAGCACTCTGCGATACGACAGACCCAACGAGAATCTAAAACATGATATATACCATGTCGCATATGAGGGACCCCATTGCAATCGTAATTGGAAGAAGACGCACGCTCTCTGATGATCACGGACGCACTGAGATAATAGAATGTAGTTTATAAAAATCGCATCCGGATCCTCCCCGCAAATCGCAATCAGGGGCATCCATCGGTAACATGTATATCACCGTGGTAATTGTGTGATATGCGATTGCAATTATATCACATCGCAACCTGGCTTTGTCGGGGGCCAATTCTTAAGTACTCGTTCCTCCTTCGACCTGCTGATGCAAGAGCATCCGGACTTATCCAACAATGTGAAAGTTTGTTCACATGTTGTGGCTAAACAAGTTGAAATTCATTGACCTGATGGGTCAAAAGGCAATTTTACTGAGAGGGTTTGATCTCTCAAGAAATGAGTTGTATTTCATTATTGTAATAAGTTAGAAATTGTCTTATTTTAGGCTCAAATATGAGTTGTTAGCATAGGTGTGATATAGAGCTAGGAATTAGAAGATTTGTTGTTAGATTTATTAAAAATAGGGATTGATTTGTTAGACACAATTAGAGTGATATTCGATTTATAAAAGAGAGGAAAATATAATGAAAAAAGAGAGAGGATTGAGGAGTGGATTTAGTAGAGAGAGAGAAAAATCGTGTGTGGATTGTATTTTGAGATAGAGGTCTTTATTTGTGTAAATCAGGCCCAAGGCCGAGACTCTGTAACTCTTTTATTATGAATGAATTGATGTAGTGCGCATAATTTTATATTTGTAGCCCGTGGAGGTCCTCGAATGCTTGTTTTCTCTGTATTCAGATGATATTGATGCTTGCTCTATTTAATACAATTTACAATAGATAATACTGAGTTAAAAGAGTAATCGACGAGTTTCAATATATCATTTTGGTTCCGCAAGTAGAAAACCCAAATTACACTAAGAATTGTCGCAAAACACATTCGGATTTGGGAATCTAGACTTCAAATCTTATGGATGGAGGCTTTTAATGTTATCTGTTCCCTAGACCCAAATCACATCGCTTTAGTGGATAGGAACCAGCTTGTTGAATCGCTGAATTCCGACATAGTGATACAACTGGATCCGAAATGTTATAGAGAAGGGTTGATAGTCTATCGGGTCCGCGAAGGTTATCACATCGCAACTTTGAAAGCATAAGGCACTCAAAAATTGGACAGTGCGATTTGTGATCAAGCGATTAAATCGCAACCTTTGGATTGTGATCAACCACAACCATTGGATCGCCAATCTGTCTCGCTACAGTGGATGGTATTTCAGACGCGCCAAAGGTTGTAAGTGGTTTTGAAGGTCCGACCTCCGATTCCATTTAAACGTTGCCACGTAGCAAAGGTAGAGGGGAATAAAACTGTATATTAGGTGGTTAACCCCCGATCTATTGTTCCACCTGAAATCGTCGACGACTATTGGATCTCACAGATCCAAATTGACTGTTCCAAAGCATCGGTGCATTGACTTCCGGCGTACGATAAGCACGAAAATTTAAAAAGGTAAATATTAATGTTTTGCATGGTTTTTCAGTGTATTTCGATTAAAAAGGAGAACAGTCGGTTATAGTCTAAAGGGGATCTGCGAGGTGATTTTGGGGTTTTTGTGAGTTCCACTTCCGTGCTACATCATTTCTGGTATCAGAGCAGAAGGAAGGGTTGTTTGCAGTGAAAATTCCACCAAGGAGAGGCATTGGTTGAGGAAGACCTGAAGCAAATGAAATTCTACTGGAAGAGGTACAGAGTCTGCGTACGAGAATGAAGACAATTGAGACTGCCCAGAGAAGAGCACCTGATGAAGGAGATGAAAGTTCTTCAGAAGAATCTCCTGCAGAGGAGGTAGTAGACGAAGACAATGAAATTGCCAAAGTCATTAATATGTTGGTGAAAGTAGGAGGAGAACCTAAGGCAGAAATCACTATGTATGAAGGGAGTCTTAATGCAGAAGAGCTAATGGATTAGATCATATCCTTAGACCAGTACTTTGACTATGAAGAGGTTGATGAGAGGAAGATGGTGAAGTTTGCAGTTACCAGATTGAAGGGTCATGCAGCTATCTAGTGAGATGAGTTACAGACATCAAGAACGAGGAAAGGGAAGTCCAAGATCAAGCTATGGGACAAAATAGTAAGTAAAATGCAAGCCAAGTTTTTGCCTAAAGACTATCATTTGAATATTTTTAAACAATTGCAAAATTTAAGGCAAAAAGGAATGTCTATCAAAGAATATACAAAAGAATTTTATAGATTGAATATTAGAGCAGGGCACGTAGAGGATGATGTGGAAAAGGTAGCTAGATATATCAATGGCTTAAGGTATGACATACAAGATGAAATTAGCTTGTTAAGTCTGAAGACTATTGAGGATGCCTATCAAGAAAGTTTGAAAGCAGAAGAGAAGATATTGAGGAAACAAAGTCAAAGGAATAGAGGAAAAAGCTCAGTAAGAGGTAGAGGAACTACCAGACCAAGGGGACAACAACATCAACATGAAGCAGGAAGCTCAAGTAGCAGAACACCAGAGAGGGGAGAAGTTAACAGAGGAATATTTGTGCCCAGAGGAAGAGGGTGAGGAAGAGATGTTCGGTGTTATACATGTGGAGAATGGGGACATATGCCATGGGACTGTCCTCATAATAAACCAGCAAGTCAGAGGAATGTGAATATGACTGAGGCAAAGCCAAAACCACCTTGACTTATGGAAAAGGAAGAACCCCCTGAAGAAGGTGAATCACTGTTATTGAGAAGGACTTTGCTTAGGGCAGAGCTGGAGATTGGAGAACCAACACAGAGGAAGAATTTGTTTAGAACTACCTGTAAATCAAAAGGTACATGTTGCAAAGTAATAATTGATAGTGGAAGCATTGACAATCTTGTTTTTACAGAGATGGTGGACAAGCTCGGATTATCAAAGACCATGCACCCTACTCCTTACAAGGTATCATGGTTACAGAAGGGACATCAGATTATTGTGACTGAACAATGCAAGGTGGAGATACAAATTGGTACGTATAAAGATGTGATATTATGTGATGCAATGCCCATGGATGTATGCCATGTATTGCTGGGAAGACCATGGCAATTTGACCGAAAATCTATTCATGATGGAAGGAGAAACACTTATACTTTGGAGAAGGATGGAACTAAACACACATTACTGCCATTGAAGGAAGGTGCTGACAAACGAACACCTGGAAGTAGTATTATGCTGATAAGTGGAAAGGAGCTACTGCAGGAAGTAGTGAAGAATGAGGAGTTGCATTTTGCTAGTGGGAAGACCAAAGGTAATTTTGACTTCCACAAACTTGGATGATTTGCTTGAAGAAGTTAACATTTTTTGTTAGATGATTTTGCTGATATTATTGTGGATGAGTTGCAGAATGCATTGCCACCGATCAAGAGTATTAGTCATCATATTGACCTAATATCAGGAGCAAGTTTTCCAACTAAAGAAGCATACAGATTAACTCCTCAAGGGAATGCAGAAGTTGGAAGACAAGTGTAGGAGCTAATGGATAAGGGGCTAATCAGAGAAAGTCTTAGTCCATGTGCTGTACCAACAGTACTCAATCCAAAGAAAGGAGGAGAATGGCGCATGTGCACAGATTCCAGAGCCATCAACAAGATCACAATCAGGTACAAATTTCCTTTGCCACGCATGGATGATTTAATGGACTATTTGAGTGGATCAAAATACTTTACTAAAATAGATTTGAAGAGTGGATATCATCAAATAAGAATCCGAGAAGGCGATGAGTGGAAGACTGCATTTAAAACAAACAGTGGGTTGTATGAGTGGTTAGTGATGCCTTTTGGACTCACTAATGCACCTAGCACATTCATGAGATTAATGAATGGAGTCTTGAAAGAATATGCAGGGAAGTTTGTTATTGTTTATCTTGATGATATTCTAGTTTTTAGTAAAAGTAAAGAAGAACATTTAGAGCACCTTAAGTTGGTTCTAAGAACTTTGCAGAAAGAGAAACTACTGATAAATATGAAGAAGTGTAGTTTCATGAAGGAAGAAATGGTTTACTTGGGATTTGTAGTTTCTAATGAAGGCTTGAAGATGGATCCAGAGAAAGTCCAAGCAATTTGGAACTAGCCTACTCCCAGAAATATATTTGAGGTAAGAAGCTTCCATGGTATTGCAAGTTTTTACAGAAAGTTTATCAAAAGCTTTAGTCAGATTTGTGCACCCATTCTTGAAAAAATCAAGAAGATCAATTAGTCGTTCAAGTGGATAGAAGCAGCAGATAGAAATTTTAATTTGTTGAAGAAGAAAATTACAGAGGAACCAATTTTGGCTTTACCTGATTTTGAGAATGTCTTTCAAGTAGAAACAGATTCTAGTGGAGTTGCAGTTGGAGCAGTTATGAGTTAGGAGAAAAGACCAATAGCATACTTCAGTGAGAAATTGAATGATGCAAAGAAGAAATATTCTTCTTATGATAAAGAGTTTTATGCTATTGTGTAGGCCTTAAAAAAATGGAGACATTATTTGCTGCCAAAAGAATTCATATTATATTCAGACAATCATGCCTTACAGTTCATCAATAACCAGCCAAAGCTGAATCAAAAACATGCCAAGTGGGTAGAATTTTTGCAAAGCTTTACCTTTGTAATAAAGCACAAGAGTGGTAAGTCAAATAAAGTAGTAGATGCATTGAGCAGGGTAAGTTTTATTGTGCAAGAATTCAAAGTGGATGTTGTAGGATTTGAGGAAATGATTGAAATCTATAGGGATGATGCAGATTTCAAAGATATCTATACAAGAGTTCAGAATCCAATGAGTCATAACAGAAGTAAGTGGTTAGACTATCTCATTCAAGGAGGCCTATTGTTTAAAAGCAACAAGTTGTGTATTCCCAAATGTTCCATGAGGGAAAACATAATAAAGGAGAAACATAGTGGAGGATTATCTGGTCACTTTGGACAAGATAAAAAATTTGCTCAGGTGAATTCTTTTTATTATTGGTCAAAAATGCAGACTGATGTTAAGAAATTTGTTGAGAAATGCAGGATATGTCAGCATGCAAAAGGAAGGAGTCAGAATACGGATTGTATCAGTCATTGCCAATACCAGACCGATCGTGGGATGTAGTTAGCATGGATTTTGTTTTGGGATTACCAAAAACTCAGAGAGGGAATGATTCCATTTATGTTGTAGTAGATAGAGTTTCCAAAATGGCACATTTCATTGCATGTAGGAAGACTAGTGATGCAACACACATAGCTAGTTTATTCTTTTCAGAAATTGTAATATTACATGGGTTACCTATAAGTATTGTGTTTGACCAAGATATAAAGTTTGTAGGGCATTTTTGGATAACTCTTTGGAAGAAACTGTGAGCTAACCTCAGTTTTAGTTCAACATACTATCCTTAAACAGATGGACAGACCGAAGCAGTAAACATGAGCTTGGGGAATATATTGAGAAGTTAGTGTATCAAAATCCTAAGTAGTGGGATTTAGCACTAGCTCAAGCTGAGTTTGCTTATAATGATACTCAAAACCGAAGTACTGGAATGAGTTCATTTCAGATTTTTTTTGGAATGAATCCAAGAGGTATGTATGAGCTCAGGGATTTGGGAAAACAGGGGACCAGAAGTGCAAAAGTTGAAGAGTTTGCAGAAAAAATGCAGAGACTACAGGAAGATGTCAAACGCAGATTACAGGAAAGCAACAACAAATACAAACAGAGGGTAGATATGAAAAGAAGAGAAAAAGAATTCCAAGTGGGAGATTTAGTGATGGTGTATTTGAGAAAAGAAAGATTTCCTGCTAAAGCTTACAATAAACTGAAAATGAAAAAGATAGGACCATGTAAAATTGTAAGGAAGTTTTCAGCTAATGCATATGAAATTGAGTTGCCAGAAGGGATCGGAATATCCCCCATCTTTAATGTTGCAGATTTGTATCCATACAAAGAGGAAGAGACAAAGCTACAGGAGGAAACTAGAGGAGATGAAGTTCAAACTGTGAATTGGGAAGAACAAATGCAAAAGACAACTAAGAAGGAAGTGGAAGCTATTTTGGAGAAAAGAGAATCCAAAAGAACCAGAGGATAGACTTATTTCCAATATCTAGTCAAATGGAAAGGACAACCAGTAGATGATGCTAGCTGGTTGACAACAACAGAATTGCAAAAGTATGGAGTAAGTCCTGAAAGTTTGAAGGATGATCCTTTTCTTCCTTGGGAGTTCGATGTAGGAGCATCCAGACTTAGCCAACAATGTGAAAGTTTGTTCACATGTTGTGGCTAAAAAAGTTGAAATTATTGACCTGCTGGGTCAAAAAGCAGTTTTACTGAGAGGGTTTGATCTCTCAAGAAATGAGTTGTATTTCATTATTGTAATACGTTAGAAATTGTCTTATTTTATGCTCAAAGTTGAGTTGTTAGCATAGGTGTGAGATAGAGCTAGGAATTAGAAGGTTTGTGGTTAGATTTATTAAAAATAGAGATTGATTTGTTAGACACAGTTAGAGTGATATCTGATTTATAAAAGGGAGGAAAATGTAATGCAAACAGAGAGAGAATTGAGGAGTAGATTTAGTAGAGCGAGAGAAAAATCGTGTGTGGATTGTATTTTGAGACAAAGGTCTTTATTTGTGTAAATCAGGCCCAAGGCCGAGACTTTGTAACTCTTTTGTTATGAATGAATTGATGTTTTGTGCATAATTATATATATGCAGCCCGTGGAGGTCCTCAAATGCTTGTTTTCTCTGTATTCGGATGACATTGATGCTTGCTCTGTTTACTACGCTTTACAATAGATAATACTGAGTTAAAAGAGTAATCAACGAGTTTAAATATATCGTTTTGGTTCCGCAAGCGGAAAACCCAAATTAAACTAAGAATAATCACAAAACACATTCGGATTTGGGAATCCTGAATTCAATTCTTATTGATGAAGGCTTTTAATGTTATCAGTTCCGTGGACCCAAATCGCATTGCTTTAGTGGAGAGGAACCGGCTTGTTGAATTGCCGAATTCCAACATAGCGATACAACCGGATCCAAAATGTTATAGAGAAGGGTTGATAGTTTATTGGGTTTGTGAAGGTTATCACATCGCAACTTTGAAAGCTTAAGGCGCCCGACAATTGGACAATGCGATTTGTGATCAAGCGATTAAATCTCAACCGTTGGATTGTGATCAACCACAACCATTGGATCGCCAAGCAGTCTCACTATAGTGGATGGTATTTTGGACGCGCCAAAGGTTGTAAGTGGTTTTGAAGGCCCGACCCCCGATTCCATTGAAATGTTGCCACGTAGCAAAGGCAAAGGGGAATAAAACCGTATATCAGGCAGTTAACCCCCGATCTATTGTTCTGCCAGAAATCATTGACGACCGTTTGATCTCACAGATCTAGATTGACGGTTCCAAAGCATCGGTGCGTTAAATTCCAACATACGATAAGCATGTCGTTTTGCATGGTTTTTCATTGTATTTCGATTAAAAAGGAGAAAAATCAGTTATAGTCTAAAGGGGATCCACGGGGTGATTTTGGTGTTTCTGTGAGTTCCACTTTTGCACTGCGTCACCTGCGATATGCGATATCGAAATTGTAGCTGGGATCCTGCCGGGCTTGATTCTCCTTAAGCCGCGACCTATTTTTTTGTGATAAGCGAAATGGGGGACCAATGGAAACCTACCACTTGCCACTTCGCCATTCACTGAGAGTGTCTGCCATGTCACTCCTCCTGTCACCTAGACACGTCAAACATCAACTTTGACTTACTGTAACTTCTTCATATGAACTCAGATTTGAGTGTCGTTCACACCGTTGGAATTAGGATTCTATCACTTTGAGTTTTGAGCCTTTTACCATGCCAGTGGTACTTTTTGAAGATCCACCTGGATCAATCCTCCCCACTAAGATATTTTGGACCACCAAAAGTCCTATCAGTCAATTAGGAAGTGAGGAAATTTCTCCCTTACTTTTTCCTTCTCCATCCATCGGGCTTTGCTTGGATGTATTATCACCTGGATTGAACCTCAAGCTGAAGGAAGGCAATGCCAGGGTAACCATAAACCATGCTTAGCCAAGTAGCTAGCCCTACTAGGCTAGGAGAGGGCTTTCTCCGTAAGGATCTCAATCAAGATGACTGGATCAAGAAAATGATATTAGGCTAGGTATACTAGCACAAGATTTGATTTGATTTTTGAATGGTTTTGCTGGATCAGGAGGAGCCAAACAATTAGGGCAAGGAAATTAGGTCAAAATTGCAGGGTTTTTGATGGGGCAAGGTAGGCACAAGGCTCAAAACTCTAGGGTTTGATGGGTGAGGTGATTCAAGACAGGTTAGGAGCTAGAAAGAGCATGTAAGAAACATGGATTCTTCCTAAACTAAAGAAAACATAGTCTGCGAATATTTTCCAAAAACAGAGCATAAATATTATGGGTTTTGCCTATCAACTTGAAAACATCCACTTAAAGAGTATGAAATGATGAAATGGAGTCAAAAATACATTGTAACACATGAAAACATAAGAAAAACTGAACTGAACATCATACCACATGGATCTCAAAGAAATAGATGCAACTTTTCATTAATCTCCTGCTAAAACTTATATAGAATGATGTCTACTCAAAGCATAAGCATCCAACTGAGTCCAACCCTTTACAATGAGAAAGAAGAAGAAGATATAGCCATTGATTGAACCTCCTCCCATCTTTATGGGTCGAATCCCTAGGATGAGGAACTAATCCATCAAAAACTAAACAAGAAACTGGAATCTAGGCAACCTAACAACTTTCCTCTAAAAGGGAGGAAACTAATTCATTTGTCCTCAAGATAACTTTTGATCTAAAGAATATACATTCTAGTAAATATTGTCCATCCTATTTACATGCCTAGTTACAATTCACATCATCAAAACACTATCCATGAGAGGAAACCCAAAATTACAGTCAAGGCACAGTGAAATGGAAACCCAACACAATTTTTGTCCTATGCGCAGTGCCCAAGCTCTATGCGCAACAATTTTTGCAGGGCCATTTTTGAGGCCTTCCCGGTGTCCAAATTGAGATCATGATAGCTCAATGGAAAGCTCTTCAAGTCTTAGTTCCAAAACATCTTGAATTTTTTCATTTGAAGTTTATTTAACCCCTCAAAAGTTGATTCTCCCAAGATTGCTTCTATGTGCCCCAAAAAGGTCAGAAAGGTCATTTTTTGGGTGTTTTTTGACCTTTTGGTTGACTTGTTCTACTCTAAAAGATTACAAAATTCTCAGGGTTCATGTAATTATCATTATGAATCCAAAAATTTTGACCATTCCCTCATTTGATGCCCCTAGGAAAAGCACAGCGCCAGTGGCGCTACACATAGAGCCAAAATTTCGGTGTCAAAAATTGCCAAATTCTTCAAAAGGAAAAAATTCTTCAAAACTTGCTCAAAATTTGTGGAAAATACC
The DNA here is from genome assembly GCA_031772625.1 of Pinus tabuliformis. Lineage (NCBI taxonomy): Eukaryota > Viridiplantae > Streptophyta > Pinopsida > Pinales > Pinaceae > Pinus > Pinus tabuliformis. The sequence goes on along the minus strand of CM062810.1, from coordinate 235,898,652 downwards.
ACCATTAGGTATCTTGGTTACCCAAGGAAGCTTCAACAAGCAACCTAAGCCTATCATCCTTCTTTTTGCCTTTGAGTGCTTGTTTTAGCCTTATCTTCATTTGCTTGAGCCTTATGTTGCAAATCTTGTTCCGGGCCCTATAATGGAAAGCCATGTGCCTGATGAGTAGATTGTCCCTGTTGGCCTTTTGTAGCAGCTTCTCCAAATGCAAATTGACCCTGTCAAGCCAAGTTTCTCTATCCTCTTCAATTTCCTTCTCAATTCTTTGTTTTGCAGTCAAGGTAGCCCGTGTTTCTTCCTCTTGCATTACTGACTTGCCCTTGTCACTTTGCCTCTTTGCTTTGAGAAGTTCCAGTTCCATGAGGACTTGTTTGTCACTTAGCTTCTTGTTCTTTTCTCAAGGTATGAAATGAAATACTTAGCTCTCTCCAAGTTGTCCATCAGTTCTTGGATCTATGCATCTTTTTCCCTTATGGTTATGTTTTCGTTTGTTGCCTCATCTTGATTCTCCAAGTCAACTATCTCGATGCCATGATGGATGTGTGGCTATTCTGGTTCATCATCTTTGATGAAATAAAATTCCCTTTCCTCCTCATCATCAAGGCTTTCCTCCAACATCTTTTCCTTCCCTTTATGTAGCTGTTGCACCTGTTGTACCAATTGTGTCGATGAAGAAGGCAAATCCCCTTCCACATTTTGTGGAGCAAGCATTTGCCTATGAACTGATGAAGAAGGCAAGGCCCCTTCCACATCAAGTGGAGTAAAAACTTGCCTATTTGCTGCAAACAACTTTGTAGCCCCTCTCTGATATGTCTTGTAGGCTTCTGGCTCCTCAACAGCTTTAGTCTCATTAGCCTTCTCACTTTTCTTTACTTTGGCACTGCTGGAAGGCCTTTTTGCTTCTTGAGGCACTGGTGGAGGAATCTGAGGACCATTGAAGATGTCATTGGCAATGAATGTATCCCAGGAGATGTTGAGGAGGTTGAGATGATGTAGCACAATCATCTTAATCAAGGAATAGTGATAGATACTACTCATCTACTGGGGGTATGGATTTTTCTGTACAATGTAGGCCATCTTCTCAATGTTCTTGAATAAGAAATATGGGATGTTCAACATTTTCACTCTTGTGAAGTGCATAAGAAGCCTAATATGATAGGTGTACAATCTAGAAAATCTGCCCTCACATGTAAAATACTTCATAATGATCCTCATCATAGGGGCATACTTGTCTTCAAGGAACCTGAAAGGAAAGGTTCTCTTCTTTTCATTCCTGTACCCAGATTTGATGTATGGGTCATATTAGTGCTCATCCAAATCTTGTGCCTTATACCATTTTTCCCCCACATTTGGAATCCTTGTGGCATCAGCAATGATGGAGGATGAAACTGTAAATGTCACCCTGGCAAGAGTTACTTTGTTATCACGAAGATTGGCTACAAAAAGCCTGGTCAGCTTAGGATGATGTTGAACTCTTTGTACCTGCTCACAAAACTCATAACACCCTAGATGCCTGAAACAAGTGACAGTCATATGAGAAGCCTATAACTCTCTGATGTTTGATGGTTCCTCTCTAATAATTCTGCCTCCCTTATGTGGTTTTCTCTGATGCTGAGGTTCATCTCCCATGCTTTCACTGCCACTGTTTTCCTCCTCCTCATAATCTCTATCCTCTTTGTCCATGTTTGTTGAATTTTGAAGCTTTGTAACCCTAGAGAAGGTAATCAAGGAGTGAGTTATGGTGAACAGGGATAGGGGAAGGGGAGATGAGCTTATGCGGTGTAGGATGGAATATATATGATATGAGAGTGAGAAGGAGGGTATTTTTCTTTGGTAGGGACTGTTTAGTAAATAGGGTTTTAGGATTTTATTTTGGGGATTAGGGTATAAGGGATAAGTGGAGGAATGTGTTTGAGGGAATTAGGGTATAAGGAATAGGTGGAGGGATTTGTTTGAGGGAATTAGGGTATAAGTGATAGGTGGAGGGATGTGTTAAAGGGAATTAGGGTATAATGGATAGGTAAGGTGATTTGTAGGCAACCTAGGGTTTGAAATTTTAAATAGCAAACCAACTTCAAAATGATGAACTAAATGTTGGGAGGATAGTTCAAGGATTACACTTACTTGTTTAGAAGTTATAGAAGGCAAAAAACATGTTTTGGATGGTTCATAGGGTGTTTTGGTGCTCGTTGGTCCTATACGTAGAGCCCTCTATAGGTGCACAATGCTTTCGCTCTATGCACAACATTATGAAAAATTGCACTGGCAAAATTGCCCTATGCGCAACACTCCATCCCTCTGTGCAGTGCTCCGGCCTCTGTGTGTAGCGTCTCCTGCTCTATGCACAACACCTTTTTACAGGCCACTTTTGAAGGCTTTCCCGATGTCCAAATTGATCCCATGATAGCTCGTTGGAAAGGTATCTCTCTTGGCTACACAATGGACCTATCATGAACTGAAAAGGATTAGTTATAGCCCTTGAAAAGTGAATTCTCCCAAGACTGGTAAAAAAGTGGAGAATGAGGGTGCAAAAATGAAGTGTTCTCTTGCAGGAAACTTTTGGAGGTCTTCCTCAACTCCAAATTGAGTGCATGATAGCTCATTTGACTCATCAAGAAAGTCATTTTGAGACTCTAGATAGAAGAAAAAGTGATGTTTCCAAAGTCACTCCAAAAGTGCAGAAACTCTCTTGTAGCAACTGTATTTTTGACATTTCTTTAAAACCATGACACCTGTGTAAACAATGAAGGATGTTTTTCATCCTTGGCCTATTATGGACAAAAACCTCTCTCACATTTGCCAAATTCATCCCTGTTTGGTCTAAAACATAGTTTGAAGAAAAACCGGCCCTATGTGTGTCAAATGATTTGTCCCTTGGAATGACTTATTGAAAAATGATCGAGACATGATGTGTATGAGTTGGAATGGCCTCATACTTGCTGAAATGACCTCCCTTATGCCTCATATACTCAGATGTCTCTGATTCCATAGCCAACCCTAGCTCAATGGCTGAGGAAATTAGGGTTTAGTGCTTGTGGAAAATGATGATTTGGACACCCATGAGAAAAGACAACTCCTTTTGGTGTGCACTTAACCCTTTGAAAATTTACCCTTTCACTTGACTATTTCCTTTGAAAAATTGATCTTTTGATGGTCTAGCATCTTTGGAACACTGAGTTAACAACTTTGGATGGTGAAATTATTACATTTGAAAGACATAAAATTACATAATGAAATAAGCATTTCTCTTTCCAAATCATCTTCACATGGTGAACGGATGTTATTTTATCACCACTTACTTGCTGGTATTATGCAAGGGAATGGAACCTTGGCAACCCTAATGACCTAATGAAACCATCAAAACCCTAAAAGACCTAATGAGACCAATGAAGGATTGAATTTCAAGATGACATAATGACCTCATGATTGATACAAATGGCATGATAAAAATAACTTTATGGATGATGTACAGTCAAAAGGATATGAAACTATGCCAGCAAGTAATCACATTTAGGGAAAAGTGATGTTTTTGGACGAGGACTACCATCAGTGACTATTTTTTTTTGCATGACCTAGTGGAATGATAAAAAATTCTGAATGAGACCCTTAAAATTATATGAAAAGAGGATTTTTGATCACTGATGGTTGGATGAAAATACTGACACTAACATTGGCCTTATTGGGGATGGAAACTCCTTGGAGGTGTCAAGAACACCATAGAACAAGTGCCTAACCATGTGGGCCAATACGGTCAAAAACTTAAATTGAAATGCATGAATAAATGCTGACAACTTCAAATGACACAAACTGACTTGAAACTGACTTGAATTGATTGAAAAAATGACTCAAGACTTACTTAATTGAAATAAGTACTTACAGAACTTATTAATGGCAACAGACCATCAAGATTTGAGGGCTTCAAATATTGATGACAACCACCTACCTACTGAAGAATTATGTACAATCATGTGAAGTGAACCTTCCAATGTAACCAATCTAGCGAATGGCTACTCTCTAAAATTATTCTCTCAGTTTCCCTGAGCACGTAGAACGATGTATATGTAGGCAAATCACAATAACAACTGAAACCAACTCTTATTCTAACAAACCAAAAAACATTCATCTTCTCCAATGCTTGCAAAAGAATGCCGAGGAGATCTTCAAAATCCTAAAGCACTAGCTTGTCTTGAGATCCAACAACAAAAATACAAGTACTCCCTTCATTTTGATCTAAAAGAACAGTTGGTTGCTGATTGATAGGAAGGCATAGAGAAGTATAAGCTTCTGCTATCTGAGTGTTGGTTGTAAATTCCTCGAGGATGAGAAATTATGACTCGATTTCTGGCATATTGTCTATCTAAGGCTTGTACTCCTCAATTTCATAGTCTAAGTCATTCTTAAATAGAAAAAATTCTTCAGGATTATCAAACATAACATCCCTATCATATTCATGAAAGAAAACAATATATGTTCTCTGATCTATAAATCTAATTTCAAGACTATCCTCATTTTTAAAAGTGGAAGAAGCTTCACTAACACCTTCTTGACGATGTGAACACTACAAATATGCATTAGCTCGGGATCTAACATAACCTTTCAGGATTTGATCTATCTCATCTTCAGACAGAGGAGATAATACTTTTTGTTTTCTTTTGCTAAAACAATAATTGTCTTCTTTCCCTCCTAAAGTTTGACAAGGATGTTGAATATCTTCATTAATTTCAAGCAAAGGAGTATATAAATTTTCATCAGACTACTGGTTCATTTCACGTGATTCTTGTTGACTATCAAGATGCAAAATTCCCTCATATTCAAGTAAAGAGGAAGCTACTGTATGTTGACTATGATCTTGTGTATCGAAGTGACTGGCTTTTTGAGACTGTTGTTGAAGGGAAAAATCAGAGAAGGCTTCAATGATTTCTTCATCATCATGATCTGAATCTAGATCTGAAATAGCCAACTTGACTTTATCACAATCTAAAATTGGAACTTGATTTTCCTGCATATTTTCTTCTACTATGAGCATATCTAAAATAATACCTTGTCTTCCATCATTTTCAATTGCACTAAGATCTTGAACCTGCTGCAAATTTTCCTGAGCATCTTGATAAGTATCCTCTAAGCTCTCTTTATGCGGTTGAAATGGATTTTCATATAAGGCTTCCATGATCTCATTGTCCATGAAGTCATCATCTTCATAAACTTTCTCAATATTTTCAATAAAACTATAAACATGTTTACAAAAGTTCTGAACTAATATTAAAGATGGAAAAGATTCTTTATACCTTTCAAAGAACATGGTATGAAAATCCTTTAAACAGTAAATACAAGTAGATGGAAAACTTTCATACCAAGATTGGGCTTCACCTTCCAGAGTGGCCATGAATATCTTCATCAAGCAGTCTTCAGGAAAATCAACCTTCAACATGCGAGTATGCATGTGAAATATAACCAAATGTAAAGCAGCATCATTCCTATCATCATCTTTAAACATAGGCAAATTCCTTTGCCAATCTACCTTAGGAATTTTATTTGGGAAGCCTGGAATGTGATCTCGGCTCATGGGAGCATACCTTCGAGCAAACAATTCCATTTTGATAACAATGAATTCACCAAGAAATTCTTCAGGCTACTGGCTCTTGAAGAGTAGGGTTGCCATAAAAATTCTGAACCTTGGGATTTTTCGACAATGGAGTCGCCAGGTGAATGATTTTAGCCTTCGCATGCATCTGACCACTGTTCACCATAAGCAATCAGATCTAAACTTTGATGATCTTTCCTAGAGAAGATCTGTCACCTCTTCCCCAGTATGGTCGCCACTATGTTATCACCTGGATTGAACCTCAGGCTGAAGGAAGGCAATGCCAGGGTAACCACAAACCATGCTTAGCCAAGTAGCTAGCCCTACTAGGTCAAGAAAGGGATCTCTCTGTAAGGATCGCAGTCAAGATGACTAGATCAAGAAAATGATATTAGGCTAGGTATACTAGCACAACGTTTGATTTTATTTTTGAAGGGTTTTGCTGGATCAAGAGGAGCCAAACAGTTAGGGCGAGGAAATTTGGTCAAAATTGCAGGGATTTCGATGGGGCAAGGTAGGCACAAGGCTCAACACTCTAGGGTTTGATGGGTGAGGTGATTCAAGACAGGTGAGGAGCTAGAAAAAGCATGTAAGCAACATGGATCCTTCCTAAACTGAAGAAAACATAAACTGTGAATATTTTCCAAAAACAGAGCATAAATATTATAGGTTCTGCATATCAACTTGAGAAAATCCACTTAAAGAGTATCAAATGATGAAATGGAGTCAAAAATACATTTTAACACATGAAAACATAAGAAAAACTGAACTGAACATCATACCACATGGATCTCAAAGAAATAGATGCAACTTTTCATTAATCTCTTGCTAAAACTTATATAAAATGATGTCTACTCAAAGCATAAGCATCTAGTTGAGTCCAACCCTTTACAATGAGAAAGAAGAAGAAGATATAGAGATTGATTCAACCTCCTCCTATCCTCAGGGGTCGAATCCCTAGGATGAGGAACTAATCCATCAAAAACTAAACAAGAAACTGGAATCTAGGCAACCTAACAACTTGCCTCTAAAAGGGAGGAAACTGATTCATTTGTCCTCAAGATAAATTTTGATCTAATGAATATACATTCTAGTAACTATTATCCATCCTATTTACATGCCTAGTTACCATTCACATCAGCAAAACACTGTCCATGAGAGGAAACCCAAAATTACATTCAAGGCATAGTGAAATGGAAACCCAACACAATTTTTGACCTATGCGCAGTGCCCAAGCTCTACGCACAATGCTTTTTGTAGGGCCATTTTGGAGGCCTCCCCAGTGTCCAAATTGAGTTCCTAATAGCTCATTGGAAAGATCTACAAGTATTCAATCTAGAACATCTTTCATTTTTTCTTTTGAAGTTCATTTGACCCCACAAAAATGGATTCTCCCAAGATTGCTTTTGTGTGTCCCAAAAAGGGTAGAAAGGTCATTGTTTGGGTGTTTTTTGACCTTTTGGTTGACCAATTCCACTCTAAAAGCTTAGAAATGCTCAGGGTGCATGTACATATCATTATGAATCCAAAAATTTTGACCATTCCCTCATTGGATGCCCCTGGGAAAAGAGAGCCAAAATTTATGTGTAAAAAATTGCCAAATTTTCAAAAGGCAAAAATTATTCAAAACTTGCTCAAAATTTGTAGAAAATACCACCATTAGGTATCTTGGTTACCCAAGGAAGCTTCAGCGAGAAACCTAAACCTATCATCCTCCTTTTTGCCTTTGAGTGCTTGTTTTAGCCTTATCTTCATTTGCTTGACCCTTATGTTGCAAATCTTGTTCCGGGTTCTATAATGCCGAGCCATGTGCCTGATGATTCGATTGTCCTTGTTGGCCTTTTGTAGCAGCTTATCCAAATGAAAATTGATCCTATCAAGACAAGTTTCTCTATCCTCCTCAATTTCCTTCTCAATTCTTTGTTTTGCAGTCAAGGTAGCCGATGTTTCTTCCTCTTGCATTATTGACTTTCCCTTGTCACTTTGCCTCTTTTCTTTGAGAAGTTCCAGCTCCCTGAGGACTTGTTTGTCACTTAGTTGCTTGTTCTCTTTATCAAGGTATGAAATGAAATACTTAGCTCTCGCCAAGCTGTCCATCAGTGATTGGATCTATGCATCTTTTTCCCTTATGGTTATGTTTTCATTTGTTGCCTCATCTTGAGCCTCCAAGTCAACTATCTCAATGCCATGATGGATGTGTGGTTGTTTTGGTTCATCTTCCTTAAAATCAAATTCCCTTTCCTCCTCATCATCAAGGCTCTCCTCCAACATCTTTTCCTTCCCTTTATGCAGCTACGGCACCTGTTTTACCTGTTGTGTCGATGAAGAAGGCAAAGCCCCTTCCACATTTTGTGGAGCAAGCATTTGCCTATGAGCTGATGAAGAAGGCAAGGCCCCTTCCACATAAAGTGGAGTAAACACTTGCCTATATACTGCAAACAACTTTCTAGCCCCTCTCTGATATGTATTGTAGGCTTCTGGATCCTCAATAGCTTTAGTCTCTTTAGCCTTCTCACTTTTCTTTACTTTGGCACTACTGGAAGGCCTTTCTGCTTCTTGAGGCACTGGTGGAGGAATCTGAGGACCATTGAAGATGTCATTGGCAATGAATGTATCCCAGGAGATGTTGAGGAGGTTGAGATGATGTAGCACAATCATCTTAATCAAGGAATAGTGATAGATACTACTCATCTGCTGGGGGTATAGACTTTTCTGTACAATGTAGGCCATCTTCTCAATGTTCCTGAATAAGAAATACAGGATGTTCAACATTTTCACTCTTGTGAAGTGCATAAGAAGCCTAATATGATAGGTGTATAATCTAGAAAATCTTCCCTCATATATAAAATACTTCATAATGATCCTCATCATAGGGGCATACTTGTCTTCAAGGAACTTGAAAGGAAAGGTCCTCTTCTTTTCACTCCTATACTTGGATATGATGTATGGCTCATAGTAGTGCTCATCCAAATCTTGTGCCTTATACCATTTTTCCCCCACATTTGGAATCCTTGTGGCATCAGCAATGATGGAGGATGAAATTGTAAATGTCACCTCGGTAAGAGTTACTTTGTTATCACGGAGATTGGCTACAAAACGCCTAGTCAGCTCAGGATGATGTTGAACTCTTTGTACCTGCTCACAAAACTCATAACACCCTAGATTCCTAAAACAAGTGACAGCCATATGAGAAGCCTGTAACTCTTTGATGTTTGATGGTTCCTGTCTGATAATTTTACCTCCCTTATGTGGTTTTCTCTGATGTTGAGGTTCATCTCCCATACTTTCACTGCCACTATTTTCCTC